>CM026404.1:62000009-62050004 GCA_014843695.1 Archivesica marissinica
TAGTGAGTTTTGTATGTGGTTTAGCGAGTTTTGTATGTGGTTTAGCGAGTTTTGTATGTGGTTTAATGAGTTTTGTATGTGGTTTAGCGAGTTTTGTATGTGGTTTAATGAGTTTTGTATGTGGCTTAGTGAGTTTTGTATGTGGTTTAGCGAGTTTTGTATGTGGTTTAATGAGTTTTGTATGTGGTTTAGTGAGTTTTGTATGTGGTTTAATGAGTTTTGTATGTGGTTTAGTGAGTTTTGTATGTGGTTTAGTGAGTTTTGTATGTGGTTTAGCGAGTTTTGTATGTGGTTTAATGAGTTTTGTATGTGGTTTAGTGAGTTTTGTATGTGGTTTAATGAGTTTTGTATGTGGTTTAGTGAGTTTTGTATGAGTTTTGTATGTGGTTTAGTGAGTTTTGTATGTGGTTTAGTGAGTTTTGTATGTGGTTTAGTGAGTTTTGTATGTGGTTTAGCGAGTTTTGTGTGTGGTTTAGTGAGTTTTGTATGTGGTTTAGTGAGTTTTGTATGTGGTTTAGCGAGTTTTGTATGTGGTTTAGTTAAGACATATAAAATATAACCAGAATATGAAGCCTCCAGAAGTATATTAGTGATTTTATGTTTTTTGAGGATAGTGCAAGATTGAGGATACATAAGTCACTCCAATTCCAGAGGCATCCCTGGTTCATTTACGTGCCCGGTGTATAGCTCCGATTCATGAGAACTTGGTTTATAGTCACATATGAAAGACTGATATTATTATTAGGGTCTGATGGGGGATCGAACCTGCAATCCGTGGATTCGCAGTCCTTAATCTGCTAATCACAACAAAATACGCTTTTGCAAACAGCATAGAGCTAGATCAGACGACACAGAGAGATATTGTGGAGCTAAAACACTTGTCTGAATATCAAACAATATAGATCCTGATCAGACGTAACGTTACACCGTAGCTGATCTGGATCTATGTTGTTTGCACATTCCGTCCAATTTAAGGGTTGACCACTGGATCACCGACCCATCAATCTTACTTGTTAGAGGTTGATGATCCCTGTGCTTCAATATTGTGTTACATTGTACAAGGTCAGTCTATCCCAGCATGGGGCAACATTTCTAATCACAGTAATTGAAGAAGTTTCAATATCATCAGTTTGACAAGGAGTAGGTTTACTTTGGTCAATTAGATTATCAACATTGAAGTTATTAGGTCATTAAACAAGTACTTTTAAAAGTTGTTCCTTGTAATATATTTATGTCTGGTATTAATGGTGTAACCCAAGATCAGTTTTCATTCACACTTGATAATACGTACAGTATTTTCCAATGGATCAATAAATTAACAATATAGCATTTCGATTGGGATTAAAACTTGTCTGAATTTGTCGTTTGAATCAGTTTCCCTCATGTTTTACAGTTTACATGACCGGCTACTTTCTTCATATATTTAATTAACGGGTGTATTATTAATTGATTTTTTATGCTCGGATTTGGTCGGTGCAGTAATTCAATGTCGGTCACTGAGTAAGGTGATCTGAACAATCGGAAATGTATTAAAAATTTAATATAAAAACTAGGTTACAGCCTTTATGAAATAGATCAAATGATTTACCATTGATTTATTTCCAGATTGTCTGGCTGCTATATAATTGATTTTGGAATTTGGAAGTATGATGTCTTGCAAATGAAAACTAATATATCTATGCATATATGACTGCAATGTTGTAATATAAGATATAAAGTCATGCAGTGTGTGTACTCACCCCACTCAACATTTGCTATCTATACAAAGAACTGACACAAGCTCCTCTCTCAGATGATTTAGATTTATCAAAGCAATGGGTTACAAATACACTTGAGTGTAGCCTACCTGTCGCACATTTGTAGATCACTTCATGCCAAGCTGATCAATATGTAACAATCACGTGTTCACAAACATTTCAAATATTCAATAATTGTTGCTTAAATAAATACTGGAAAATTCGCTGCTGTTTAAATTTCATTTCATGTCGGTTAGTTAAGTCTTTCCAGGCAAATATTCAGTGACATAATCAATATGATTATATTGGATGTTCTGGATGGATCCACAAATCATAAGGAGCATGCATGCATTATAGATAACCGGATAAGTCTTGTAACAGAGAGATACACTGAGAAACTGCATCTCACCTGTTCAAGTAGCATGCATTGTAGATAACTGGATAAATCTTGTAACATAGAGATACACTGAGAAACTGCATCTCACCTGTTCAAGTAGCATGCATTGTAGATAACTGGATAAGTCTTGTAACAGAGAGCTACACTGAGACACTGCATCTCACCTGTTCAAGTAGCATGCATTGTAGATAACTGGATAAATCTTGTAACATAGAGATACACTGAGAAACTGCATCTCACCTGTTCAAGTAGCATGCATTGTAGATAACTGGATAAGTCTTGTAACAGAGAGCTACACTGAGACACTGCATCTCACCTGTTCAAGTAGCATGCATTGTAGATAACTGGATAAATCTTGTAACATAGAGATACACTGAGAAACTGCATCTCACCTGTTCAAGTAGCATGCATTGTAGATAACTGGATAAGTCTTGTAACAGAGAGCTACACTGAGACACTGCATCTCACCTGTTCAAGGAGCATGCATTGTAGATAACTGGATAAATCTTGTAACATAGAGATACACTGAGAAACTGCATCTCACCTGTTCAAGGAGCATGCATTGTAGATAACTGGATAAGTCTTGTAACAGAGAGATACACTGAGACACTGCATCTCGCCTGTTAAATGAGATATGCAGGTCTATAGTCCACTCTAACACACAGGTCTATAGTCCACTCTAACACACAGGTCTATAGTTCACTGTAACACACAGGTCTATAGTCTACTCTAACACACAGGTCTATAGTCCACTCTAACACACAGGTATATAGTCTACTCTAACACACAGGTATATATTCCACTGTAACACACAGGTCTATAGTCTACTCTAACACACAGGTATATAGTCCAATCTAACACACAGGTCTATAGTTGACTCTAACACACAGGTCTGTAGTCTACTCTAACACACAGGTATATTGTCCACTCTAACACACATGTGTATAGTCCACTCTTACATACAGGTCTATAGTCCAATCTACCACACAGGTCTATAGTTCACTCTAACACACAGGTCTATAGTCTACTCTAACACACAGGTCTATAGTCCACTCGAGCACACAGGTCTATAATCCAATGCCTAATTGTGTCTACAACACCATTACAAGGAACTGGAACTGTTCTCAGACATAACACAGAACATATTGCTAGTAAGTGTGAAGCTGAGGGCACTAACCCAGTGTAACCTGTTGATGAATGCAAACAATTTGTCGGCAGCAATCAAACTCCAACCTTCATGCTAACACTTCTAAGGTGTGCAGGATAATGCATGTTGGTGTGTTTATCTTATTTCTGATAGATCAGGCATGTTAACATGACAGTAATATGTTCAAGATTGCCTTCTATAATTCACTCACAATAAAACAGGTTCCGGTAGATTGCATTCCTCTATATCAATTTATGTTACTTAATTATAATACTGTAACTGATAATCCTGCTACTTGGCATGTAGTGTCTTCCTCCCCAGCTGCAATTTCCTCCCCAGGCTGCAACTTCCCTCCCCATGCTGCAACTTCCCTCCCCATGCTGCAACTTCCCTAACAGCTGCAACTTCCCTCAAAGCTGCAACTTCCTCTACAGCTCAACTTCCCCCACAGCTGCATTTTACACTCTGCATCATAATTAATAGTAACCTTTGGAAGGGCAATTGCCTCAACACATTGTTTTCACCCCCAGTCTCTGCTTAAAGAAACAATGCTATGGCCTTTCACGGCCCTGGGGGGGCTGGGGTTTTTACCCCCGGGCTTTGCTTAAAGAAACAATGCTATGGCCTTTCACGGCCCTAGGGGGCTTGGGTTTTTACTCCCGGGCTCTGCTTAAAGAAACAATGCTATGGCCTTTCACGGCCCTGTGGGCTGGGATTATGCTTTACTGGTGCATTACACACCCCCCCCCCCCCCGCTCTCTGATATTAAATCTGATATATGATATTGAGGCAGATTGTTTCCATATTGAAGAAATAAGGATAATGTATGAATGCAGGGATATAAACTTCTCACTAGTCCAGCAGGGACAGCTCTGGGATTATAATGAGTCTCACACCTCCTGTGTCTTCTTCCAGCTGCTTAATCGTTTAGTCCTGTCATATACCCGGCTGCCGAAATACATCATACTTGTAAACATTGAATGAACTATCCAGCAAAATATCCTCGTACACTACTTCATGAGATTTTATGAAATTTGAAGGAGAATGATAAATTACAAGCAGTTCTAACGCTGATAGTTAGCACTTTTTATCCCACCACTACACTGAAACTCAGAGGGGGGGTACCATTTTGTGCAAGTTGGGAAAGATTTGATTGTTGATGCATTTTCCCTACAATTAATGTTCTGGGGCATAAGCAGAAAGGAATGAATAATAAACACTTGTTTATTTCTTGGGGAAAACCAGAGTTTAGAGGTATAGTTAGTCAGGTGATCTTTAGATAACTGTAGCAATTACCTGTCATTTCCTCCGCAGGGAGGTTATGTTTTCACCCCCAGTTTGTTTGTCTGTCTGTTAGCAGGGTTACGTAAAAACATACATATAAATGTTCATGGATTCTGAAGGTTCCCCATGGACCTGGGACCAATCCATTCACGTTTGGTGATGGTGCAGTGTCTGGCTCGCAGGGTAGCGGAATTTATTCTGAAGGTTCCCCATGGACCTGGGACCAATCCATTAACTTTTGGTGATGGTGCAGTGTCTGGCTCGCAGGGTAGCGGAATTTATTCTGAAGGTTCCCCATGGACCTGGGACCAATCCATTCACTTTTGGTGATGGTGCGGTGTCTGGCTCGCAGGGTAGCGGAGGTGTATGCTCCATCGAGTGCCCTCTAGTTTACTATATAGCCCGATGTCTGCATTCTGTAATGTATGATACTGACTGAGCAGTATTTAATGTGTAGTATATATTGTGAATATTTCACTAAATCCATGTATCTGTTGTATTTGACTAGGTAATTACATTATAATTTAATGTACATTGCAGTATTGTGAAAGTGTCATGCACTGGATACCAATAAGTATAGATTTCATCATGCAATATCATATTATAATGTACATGAGCAGGTTCAGGACTCCCCAACGCACCTGTACCTGGGGTGCGGCAGATACTATCACACTACAATGTATGCTAGGCAACATCTTCTAAATCAAAAATCTTTGTTATGCAATGCGGATGACTTCCCTCCCCCCAAGGGTGGCCGAGAGGTTATGGATGTTGATTTGAAATCATTTGTCCTTCACCGCTGAAATAAGTATGCATTAAATTTTCATCATGCAATATCAATCTCCCACAATTGATTATATGAGCAGGTTCAGGACGCCCCAGTGCACCTGTCCCGGGGGGAGCGGCATATACTATCTCCTGAGAATATTATGCTAGGCATCATCTTCCAAATTAAAAATTCTTTATTACGCAATGCTAATGACTTCCCTCACCCAAGGGTGGCCAAGTGGTTGTGGATTTGAAATCACTTTTCACCTTCACCGCTGTATGTTCAAATCCCAATGGGGGTGTTGGATTATTTCATGCGAGAAATTTATCAAGCTGACTTGCAGAAGGTCGATGGTTCTAGCCAAGTGCCTGTTCGTGCATGAAATACTGCTCGGAGGGCACCCGGGATCTTCCTCCACCTGTAATAGCTGGAGAGTTACCCTTTGACCTAAGCTGTTGTGCGACTTTAGTCCCAAAAAGAAACACACATCAACTCACCCAATGCAATTATTTTAGCGGGAACATGCAATCCAATACTCGAGAATTGTCAATTAGTGCCGACCACTGAGCCGCATCTGAAAAGTGTAGAAGTATTAAAGACCAATTTAAAGTTAATAATATCTTAACAAATGATGCTGAAGTATGTTTTAGAAGTTTCTAGATGAATAGCCTATATAATTACAGTAAATGCGGTGGAAGTTTTTGTGGCATATCCTTGTAATGAAGAGAAGCAGAGCTTGTGTTATGATATAAATTTCTACGCCCATCAACTTCCTGTATTTACAAGAAGCTCGCTAACTCAAGTAGCATAATCTCTTCCTCTACTTGCTGAATGAATGCAGTAATTACTTGTTTTTTTTACTACGTTTTCAGTTTAGCAGAGAAAAAAGCTAGAGTGGAATAAACACAGGGATCATTCCAGAGGGCGACGTGGGCGAAATAGTCACCCCTAGGGACCCTTACTTTGCCCTCTGGGGGCCCCACTTCTCCCTAAAAAATAAATATTTTCTTTTACAATTTTCATGCAAAATTTTGTCCAGTAAAATACACTGGCCCATTATAAAAGCACTCCTTCTATTAAAATGTTGTATTTAATGGTCATACTGTGCATTTTAACTATATTTTGTTGAAATTGATTAAATAACACCATTTAAGGACGCGCGTGCGTTCTCTCACTTCTCCCAAAACTTCTGACCTAGAATGAACCCTGAAACATGATATATAGGAAATGTATTCTAGCCATGCATGCATGCACTGTATGAGTTTGATATCCTGCTTGTCAGTGGTATTGGGATGACTAATTAGAATAACCCATTCCCACTTACAACCAGCGCTATTCTGTGTGCTTGAATGGTAAAGGGTTAAACTTAATGAAGCATGAATGTGAGCTCCAGGTGTTTGTAATGTTTAACAAGAGATCTGTGGGTGGGTGGGGTGAGCTCAATATGTGGGTTATGTTTATAGATGTAGGTAAATCTCTCCTGGACATCTCTAGTGTCTATCGTCTGAGGGCTTCAAACATTTGATGTTTTCTGTATTATTTGATGAATGACATGCAGACACACATAATTGCATGAAAACACCGACATTGTAGAGCGGAAATAATCTTGTATAATGCTACAGAATGTAGATCATAATTATGGAAGTGGAAGTAGTGATAGCACAGTGGTAGCGTGTTCGCTGCAGATGTGAGATCAAAATCTCGCCAAAGTTTGGATTCTCACCCCCACCACAACCCCAATTGTCCCTAGGATTTGCAAAACCTTGTCCTGCACAGTCACCAATGTAAAATACTGGCTAGTATTCTGGCAGTCTGTGATTTCTTCCCTCCATAAAATATAATCTCTCAGTCCAATATGTGTAAGTCAGGTAAGAAAGAATTAAAATGGTTGTTAGTAATTACCTGGACATATAGAACCCCGTACAACATTAATTATACATTACATTCTACTTTCAGTACCGTAAATTTTTATTTCCGATTAATTGATGCATGGTAGACACTTAAAGTAAGGTATATTTACAATAAAAGTTGGGTAAGGGCTATCTTCTGCTTTAATCATTAGTGTGCATTGTATTCACCATACCGATGCTGTTATAATGAAATGAATTTATTTTACGCCTAGCATAACATACAAAAAAATAGGATGGTATATGAAAGCAAGTACCAGTAAGCAGGGTACTTACAAAGTCAGTGCGAAATACAAGAACTTTGATATTTAATCTCCCCTGCCCCCTTCCATGATATTTAACCTCCCCTGCCCCCTCCATGATATGTAACCTCCCCTGCCCCCTTCCATGATATTTAACCTCCCCTGCCCCCTCCATGATATGTAACCTCCCCTGCCCCCTTCCATGATATTTAACCTCCCCTGCCCCCCTCCATGATATTTAACCCCTGCCCCCTTCATGATATTTAACCTCCCCTGCCCCCTTCATGATATTTAATGATATTTAACCTCCCCTGCCCCCTCCATGATATTTAAACTCCCCTGCCCCCTGCCCCCTCCATGATATTTAATCTCCCCTGCCCCCTCCATGATATGTAACCTCCATGCCCCCTTCCATGATTTAACCTCCCCTGGCCCCTCCATGATATGTAACCTCCCCTGCCCCCTCCATGATATTTAACCTCCCCTGGCCCCTCCATGATATTAACCTCCCCTGCCCCCTCCATGATATTTAACCTCCCCTGCCCCCTCCATGATATTTACTCCCCTGCCCCCTTCATGATATTTAACCCCCCCCTGCTGCCCCTCCATGATATTTAATCCCCCCTGCCCCCATGGCCCCCTCCCCCTGCCCCCTCCATGTAACCTCCCCTTAACCCCCTGCCCCCTCCATGATTTTAACCTCCCCTGCCCCCTTCCATGCCCCCTCCATGATATGTAACCTCCCTGCCCCTCCATGTAACCTCCCCTGCCCCCCCCCTCCATGATATTTAACCTCCTGCCCCCTCCATGATATTTAACCTCCCCTGCCCCCTCCATGATATTTAACCTTGCCCCTCCATGATTTAACCTCCCCATGCCTGCCCCTCCATGATATTTTTAACCTCCCCTGTGATATTTAACCTCCCTCCTTCCATGATATTTAACCTCCCCTGCCCCCTCCATGATATTTAACATGATACCTCCCCTGCCCCCTTCCATGATATTTAACCTCCCCTGCCCCTCCATGATATTTAACCTCCCTGCCCCCTCCATGATATTTAACCTCCCCTGCCTCCTCCATGATATTTAACCTCCCCTGCCCCCTCCATGATATTTAACCTCCCCTGCCCCTCCATGATATTTAACCTGCCCCTCCATGATATTTAACCTCCCCCCCTCCATGATATTTAACCTCCATGATATTTAACCCTGCCCCTTCCATGATATTTAAACCTGCCCTCCATGCCCCTGCCCCTCCCTCCTCCGTGATATTTAGCCTCCCCTCCCCTCCCCTGCCCCTCCATGATATTTAACCTCCCCTGCCCCCCTGCCCCCTCCATGATATTTAACCTCCCCTGCCCCCTCCATGATATTTAATCTCCCCTGCCCCCTCCAAAACATAGCAGGGCAGTTAATAACCAATATAAGTTGGGATAGGCCTGTTTGGTGTGCAAATAGACTTGGCTTGCACTCATAAGTTGTGCTGATATTTTTATTAATTTTATTAATAAATTGACCCATGAATTTGTTTGCACTTGAATTGCGCCAATACCTTATATCTTATACAGTCCTGGGGATATGATAAATGATGGTAGTAAACAAGATTAGCCCATATTGAACACTTAATTTATAACCGTATTCATGTATTGATTTCATATAATACCTTCCCTTTAACATTCTAAATGATGTCATGCCTCGCATGTGTCTTTTCATTCTTGAGAAAGAATCCGTTTTAACGTCGTAAATAATATTGCATTGACATGTATAGCTCGCTGCTTGCAAAGAACTGTTAAAGTTGCAGTCACGGTTCAAGAACTTAAAGAAAAAAAGTGCTCATTAATACTCTTCCAAGTTGCAGGTCTTTATATTCCACATAATGAAAGAATTCCTATACGAACCTATTAGAATTGCAAGTACTGGTTTGGTTTAGTTGTAAACAGGGATGTGTCGAGTACCGGCAAACTGAGCAACTGTTAGTATATCTGTGGAAGTCATGATAGCGCAGTGGTGGCGCACTCGCTTCAGGTGCGAAAGGCCCGGAGTTCGTGAGAATGTGCCCTTAGGCAAGGCATTTAAATTCCACATTGCCTCTTCTCTCTCCCTCGTGGTGATGGATTCCATCAGGAATGAGGTCTCGAGAGTGATTAATATAAGTTGTATATAGGCTGTTCGATTAGCTCAGTTAAAATAAATTTGTATAGCCTAGTATATCTATGACTTAATTGATTTCCTTATAAATGTTCCCTGTGACTGCTAGTATTTCATCGACTTGTTGGAATTCTTTATAATGGTTCCTGTAACTGCTAGTATTTCATAGACTAGTTTGGTTTTCATATAATGTTCCCTGTAACTGCTAGTATTTCATCGACTTGTTTGATTTCCTTATAAATGTTCCCTGTAACTGCTAGTATTTCATCAACTTGTTGGAATTCTTTATAATGGTTCCTGTAACTGTTAGTATTTCATAGACTGGTTTGATTTCCTTATAAATGTTGTTTATAACTGCTAGTATTTCATAGACTTGTTTGGTTTTCATATAATGTTCCCTGTAACTGCTAGTATTTCATCGACTTGTTTTATGTCCTTATAAATGTTCCCTGTAACTGCTAGTTTCTCATGGACTGGTTAGCTATCTTGGAGGAGAACAATGATGTGCTTAGTACATAGTTCTATCTTTATTGATTGCGTGTGTTCAGAATGATGTGCAGACAATGATTGCACGTGTGTTCAGAATGATGTGCAGACAATGATTGCACGTGTGTTCAGAATGATGTGCAGACAATGATTGCACGAGTGTTCAGAATGATGTGCAGACAATGATTGCACGTGTACTCAGAATGATGTGCAGGCAATGATTGCACATGTACTGATTACAATGTACGTGTACAGATAGATGTACAATGTACGTGTACAGATAGATGTACAATGTACGTGTACAGATAGATGTACAATGTACGTGTACAGATAGATGTACAATGTACATGTACAGATAGATGTGCAATGTACGTGTACAGATAGATGTACAATGTACGTGTACAGATAGATGTGCAATGTACGTGTACAGATAGATGTACAATGTACGTGTACAGATAGATGTACAATGTACGTGTACAGATAGATGTACAATGTACGTGTACAGATAGATGTACAATGTACGTGTACAGATAGATGTACAATGTACGTGTACAGATAGATGTACAATGTACGTGTACAGATAGATGTACAATGTACGTGTACAGATAGATGTACAATGTACGTGTACAGATAGATGTACAATGTACGGATAATGTACAATGTACGTGTACAGATAGATGTACAATGTACGTGTACAGATAGATGTACAATGTACGGATAGATGTACAATGTACGTGTACAGATAGATGTACAATGTACGTGTACAGATAGATGTACAATGTACATGTACAGATAGATGTACAATGTACGTGTACAGATAGATGTACAATGTACATGTACAGATAGATGTACAATGTACGTGTACAGATAGATGTACAATGTACGTGTACAGATAGATGTACAATGTACGTGTACAGATAGATGTACAATGTACGTGTACAGATAGATGTACAATGTACGTGTACAGATAGATGTACAATGTACGTGTACAGATAGATGTACAATGTACATGTACGGATAGATGTGCAATGTACGTGTACAGATAGATGTGCAATGTACGTGTACAGATAGATGTACAATGTACGTGTACAGATAGATGTACAATGTACGTGTACAGATAGATGTGCAATGTACGTGTACAGATAGATGTACAATGTACGTGTACAGATAGATGTACAATGTACATGTACAGATAGATGTGCAATGTACGTATACAGATAGATGTACAATGTACGTATACAGATAGATGTACAATGTACGTGTACAGATAGATGTACAATGTACGTGTACAGATAGATGTACAATGTACGTGTACAGATAGATGTACAATGTACGTGTACAGATAGATGTACAATGTACGGATAGATGTACGTGTACAGATAGATGTACAATGTACGTGTACAGATAGATGTACAATGTACGTGTACAGATAGATGTACAATGTACGTGTACAGATAGATGTACAATGTACGTGTACAGATAGATGTACAATGTACGTGTACAGATAGATGTACAATGTACGTGTACAGATAGATGTACAATGTACGTATACAGATAGATGTACAATGTACGTGTACAGATAGATGTACAATGTACGTGTACAGATAGATGTACAATGTACATGTACAGATAGATGTACAATGTACGTATACAGATAGATGTACAATGTACGTGTACAGATAGATGTACAATGTACATGTACAGATAGATGTACAATGTACATGTACAGATAGATGTACAATGTACATGTACAGATAGATGTACAATGTACGTGTACAGATAGATGTACAATGTACATGTACAGATAGATGTACAATGTACGTATACAGATAGATGTACAATGTACGTGTACAGATAGATGTACAATGTACGTGTACAGATAGATGTACAATGTACGTGTACAGATAGATGTACAATGTACGTGTACAGATAGATGTACAATGTACGTATACAGATAGATGTACAATGTACGTGTACAGATAGATGTACAATGTACGTGTACAGATAGATGTACAATGTACGTGTACAGATAGATGTACAATGTACGTATACAGATAGATGTACAATGTACGTGTACAGATAGATGTACAATGTACGTGTACAGATAGATGTACAATGTACGTGTACAGATAGATGTACAATGTACGTGTACAGATAGATGTACAATGTACGTATACAGATAGATGTACAATGTACGTGTACAGATAGATGTACAATGTACGTGTACAGATAGATGTACAATGTACGTGTACAGATAGATGTACAATGTACGTGTACAGATAGATGTACAATGTACGTATACTGTACATGTACGGATAGATGTACAATGTACGTGTACAGATAGATGTACAATGTACGTGTACAGATAGATGTACAATGTACGTGTACAGATAGATGTACAATGTACGTGTACAGATAGATGTACAATGTACGTGTACAGATAGATGTACAATGTACGTATACAGATAGATGTACAATGTACGTGTACAGATAGATGTACAATGTACGTGTACAGATAGATGTACAATGTACGTATACAGATAGATGTACAATGTACGTGTACAGATAGATGTACAATGTACGTATACAGATAGATGTACAATGTACGTGTACAGATAGATGTACAATGTACGTGTACAGATAGATGTACAATGTACGTGTACAGATAGATGTACAATGTACATGTACAGATAGATGTACAATGTACGTGTACAGATAGATGTACAATGTACGTATACAGATAGATGTACAATGTACGTGTACAGATAGATGTACAATGTACGTGTACAGATAGATGTACAATGTACGGATAGATGTACAATGTACGTGTACAGATAGATGTACAATGTACGTGTACAGATAGATGTACAATGTATGTGTACAGATAGATGTACAATGTACGTGTACAGATAGATGTACAATGTACGTGTACAGATAGATGTACAATGTACGTGTACAGATAGATGTACAATGTACATGTACAGATAGATGTACAATGTACGTGTACAGATAGATGTACAATGTACGTGTACAGATAGATGTACAATGTACGGATAGATGTACAATGTACGTGTACAGATAGATGTACAATGTACGTGTACAGATAGATGTACAATGTATGTGTACAGATAGATGTACAATGTACGTGTACAGATAGATGTACAATGTACGTGTACAGATAGATGTACAATGTACGTGTACAGATAGATGTACAATGTACATGTACAGATAGATGTACAATGTACGTGTACAGATAGATGTACAATGTACGTGTACAGATAGATGTACAATGTACGTATACAGATAGATGTACAATGTACGTGTACAGATAGATGTACAATGTACGTGTACAGATAGATGTACAATGTACATATACAGATAGATGTACAATGTACGTATACGGATAGATGTACAATGTACGTGTACGGATAGATGTACAATGTACGTATACAGATAGATGTACAATGTACGTATACAGATAGATGTACAATGTACGTATACAGATAGATGTACAATGTACGTATACAGATAGATGTACAATGTACGTGTACAGATAGATGTACAATGTACGTGTACAGATAGATGTACAATGTACGTGTACAGATAGATGTACAATGTACGTGTACAGATAGATGTACAATGTACGTGTACAGATAGATGTACAATGTACGTGTACAGATAGATGTACAATGTACGTGTACAGATAGATGTACAATGTACGTATACAGATAGATGTACAATGTACGTATACAGATAGATGTACAATGTACGTATACAGATAGATGTACAATGTACGTGTACAGATAGATGTACAATGTACGTATACAGATAGATGTACAATGTACGTATACAGATAGATGTACAATGTACGTGTACAGATAGATGTACAATGTACGTGTACAGATAGATGTACAATGTACGTGTACAGATAGATGTACAATGTACGTGTACAGATAGATGTACAATGTACGTATACAGATAGATGTACAATGTACATGTACAGATAGATGTACAATGTACGTGTACAGATAGATGTACAATGTACGTGTACAGATAGATGTACAATGTACATGTACAGATAGATGTACAATGTACGTATACAGATAGATGTACAATGTACGTATACAGATAGATGT
Organism: Archivesica marissinica; assembly: GCA_014843695.1. Lineage (NCBI taxonomy): Eukaryota > Metazoa > Mollusca > Bivalvia > Venerida > Vesicomyidae > Archivesica > Archivesica marissinica. The sequence continues at coordinate 62,014,262 of CM026404.1, forward strand.
ACAATGTACGTGTACAGATAGATGTACAATGTACGGATAGATGTACAATGTACGTGTACAGATAGATGTACAATGTACGTGTACAGATAGATGTACAATGTACGTGTACAGATAGATGTACAATGTACGTATACAGATAGATGTACAATGTACGTGTACAGATAGATGTACAATGTACGTGTACAGATAGATGTACAATGTACGTGTACAGATAGATGTACAATGTACGTGTACAGATAGATGTACAATGTACATGTACAGATAGATGTACAATGTACGTGTACAGATAGATGTACAATGTACGTGTACAGATAGATGTACAATGTACGGATAGATGTACATGTACGTGTACAGATAGATGTACAATGTACGTGTACAGATAGATGTACAATGTACGTGTACAGATAGATGTACAATGTACGTGTACAGATAGATGTACAATGTACGTGTACAGATAGATGTACAATGTACGTGTACAGATAGATGTACAATGTACATGTACAGATAGATGTACAATGTACGTATACAGATAGATGTACAATGTACGTATACAGATAGATGTACAATGTACGGATAGATGTACAATGTACGTGTACAGATAGATGTACAATGTACGTGTACAGATAGATGTACAATGTACGGATAGATGTACAATGTACGTGTACAGATAGATGTACAATGTACGTGTACGGATAGATGTACAATGTACGTGTACAGATAGATGTACAATGTACGTATACAGATAGATGTACAATGTACGTGTACAGATAGATGTACAATGTACATGTACAGATAGATGTACAATGTACGTGTACAGATAGATGTACAATGTACGTGTACAGATAGATGTACAATGTACGTGTACAGATAGATGTACAATGTACGTATACAGATAGATGTACAATGTACGTGTACAGATAGATGTACAATGTACGTATACAGATAGATGTACAATGTACGTGTACAGATAGATGTACAATGTACGTGTACAGATAGATGTACAATGTACGTGTACAGATAGATGTACAATGTACGTGTACAGATAGATGTGCAATGTACGTGTACAGATAGATGTACAATGTACGTTACAGATAGATGTACAATGTACGGATAGATGTACAATGTACGTGTACAGATAGATGTACAATGTACGTGTACAGATAGATGTACAATGTACGGATAGATGTACAATGTACGTGTACAGATAGATGTACAATGTACGTGTACAGATAGATGTACAATGTACGTGTACAGATAGATGTACAATGTACGTATACAGATAGATGTACAATGTACGTGTACAGATAGATGTACAATGTACGTGTACAGATAGATGTACAATGTACGTGTACAGATAGATGTACAATGTACATGTACAGATAGATGTACAATGTACGTGTACAGATAGATGTACAATGTACGTGTACAGATAGATGTACAATGTACGTGTACAGATAGATGTACAATGTACGTGTACAGATAGATGTACAATGTACATGTACAGATAGATGTACAATGTACGTGTACAGATAGATGTACAATGTACGTGTACAGATAGATGTACAATGTACGTGTACAGATAGATGTACAATGTACGTGTACAGATAGATGTACAATGTACGTGTACAGATAGATGTACAATGTACGTATACAGATAGATGTACAATGTACGTGTACAGATAGATGTACAATGTACGTATACAGATAGATGTACAATGTACGTATACAGATAGATGTACAATGTACGTATACAGATAGATGTACAATGTACGTATACAGATAGATGTACAATGTACGTGTACAGATAGATGTACAATGTACGTATACAGATAGATGTACAATGTACATATACAGATAGATGTACAATGTACGTATACAGATAGATGTACAATGTACGTATACAGATAGATGTACAATGTACGTATACAGATAGATGTACAATGTACGTATACAGATAGATGTACAATGTACGTATACAGATAGATGTACAATGTACATATACAGATAGATGTACAATGTACATATACAGATAGATGTACAATGTACATATACAGATAGATGTACAATGTACATATACAGATAGATGTACAATGTACATATACAGATAGATGTACAATGTACGTGTACAGATAGATGTACAATGTACGTGTACAGATAGATGTACAATGTACGTGTACAGATAGATGTACAATGTACGTGTACAGATAGATGTACAATGTACGTGTACAGATAGATGTACAATGTACGTGTACAGATAGATGTACAATGTACGTGTACAGATAGATGTACAATGTACGTATACAGATAGATGTACAATGTACGTATACAGATAGATGTACAATGTACGTATACAGATAGATGTACAATGTACATATACAGATAGATGTACAATGTACATATACAGATAGATGTACAATGTACATATACAGATAGATGTACAATGTACATATACAGATAGATGTACAATGTAAGTGTACAGATAGATGTACAATGTAAGTGTACAGATAGATGTACAATGTACGTATACAGATAGATGTACAATGTACGTGTACAGATAGATGTACAATGTACGTATACAGATAGATGTACAATGTACATATACAGATAGATGTACAATGTACGTATACAGATAGATGTACAATGTACGTGTACAGATAGATGTACAATGTACATGTACAGATAGATGTACAATGTACGTGTACAGATAGATGTACAATGTACGTATACAGATAGATGTACAATGTACGTGTACAGATAGATGTACAATGTACGTGTACAGATAGATGTACAATGTACGTATACAGATAGATGTACAATGTACGTATACAGATAGATGTACAATGTACGTGTACAGATAGATGTACAATGTACGTATACAGATAGATGTACAATGTACGTGTACAGATAGATGTACAATGTACGTATACAGATAGATGTACAATGTACATGTACGGATGAAGAATGTAATCCACACAAAACTAAATGACAAAAATCAATTTCGAAATAATAAAACTTTATCGAGCGTATTTGATGAGTATTTGATTGTACTTTCCGAGTATTGTTCAAGTTTAAACCTTTTACTGTTGGGCATATTTTATTCATCGTTTCATTTTAATTTCAATTGAATTGTTTGTTAATGAAAGCATGGAACGTGTTCTGGCCTGTTCAGGTTTAAGAGGGAATTCCAATTTTATAAATATTTATTTTATATAACTTGTCGTATATTGATTGACCAAATGTAGGTATATGGTCGGTTGCTATAAAAGAACGTTATTTATTATAGATTAAATTTTAAAAGTAATGCTATATAATATTGCAATCTGCTTTAGATATGTAATTTATATATTGATATAAATTGTAACAGTTTATATTGAGTGGTAACTTGATATGCAAAATTCCTTGTAGTTTGAAAGGTCATTTATTCAATTACCCGGTTAAAGAATTATCTTAATTGTTTGCTATTGTTAGAAGTAGAAGATTATATAGCACTACAATGTAGGTGTGACATAGTTTGTTTGCTGCCAGGTTTTGAGATGGAGGGAGATATGAGGAGTATGCTCCCTTTAGCTGTACTTTCACAGTATTTCCAGAGATTATCAATGAAAACAATGTCCTTGTTTTCAGTATAATATTCAACAACCTCCAAGGTCACAAAGACTACAAGTTCATTCAATAATTATTTCTCTATCAAATGTTTACCTTGGCATAGAATTATGATATTAGGTCGATATTGATTCATTTTGAAATGATGAAAGGGAAATTACTGTGGGATGCAGATTTTACCCATCTTGTTGGATTTACCTCCCTTATGTTATTTGGCTATTTAATTATACTAATAAAATATATTAAGCATTATGGTTAAGTGACTTTGATGTTGATATGCTGAAATAAATATAGTATGTGTATATATAGTTTAGAAAAGTGTGCAAACGCATTACAAATTAAGTTTTCAAGACCATAAGAAAATAGGTTTACAAGAGCATGACAAGTTATGTTTGTAAGAGTATGACAAATTAAGTTTGCAAGAGCATGACAAGTTAAGTTTGCAAGAGGATGACAAGTTAAGTTTGCAAGAGAATGACAAGTTAAGTTTGTAAGAGTATGACAAATTAAGTTTGCAAGAGCATGACAAGTTAAGTTTGTAAGAGCATGACAAATTAAGTTTGCAAGAGCATGACACATTAAGTTTGTAAGAGCATGACAAATTAAGTTTGCAAGAGCATGACAAGTTAAGTTTGTAAGGGCATGACAAGTTAAGTTTGCAAGTGCATGACAAGTTAAGTTTGTAAGAGGATGACAGAAGTTGAGTTTGCAAAAACATAAATGGAGATAATCTCAATAAGCTTTAAGCTTTCGATTAAATCCATTTTCATTCTGTATACAATTTTACAATTTATATATACTGTACATTATGAATGAATAAATATGTTTAAACCAAAAACATTACAAGTTAAGAATATAAGGCATGTATAGTTCTGCAATTACAATGTAGATGGATATTATCACAAGCGTCCACTTCTGACTGCCCAGTATTTTTATGAAAACTGTCTAAATCTATATCAGTATAAATGCTTGCTTCATTTTGGTCTTTATTCACTATTATATTCGGAGTTCGAGCCCCACTGGAGCAGTTACGATTGTGCCCTTAGGCAAGGCATTTAAATTCCACGTTGCCTCTTCGCTCTCCCTCGTGGCGATGGATTCCATCAGGAATGAGGTCTCGAGAGTGATTAATATAAGTTGTAATAACTTGTTTCGCAATCGAGCTAAAATAAATTTGTATAAAGGAAAGGATGTATTAGGTAAGAAATAAAGCAATATTGTCGTGGCATTAAATACATTTAACAATTACATTTACAGATTCCATTAACTAAAAATGTGAATGTTTGATTATAAAAGTACAAGAACATCTTGTGATCACGTTGTAAGGACATATTACAAATTCCTGTCCCCATACAGAACATCTTGTGATCACGTTGTAAGGACATATTACAAATTCCTGTCCCCATACAGAACATCTTGTGATCACGTTGTAAGGACATATTACAAATTCCTGTCCCCATACAGAACATCTTGTGATCACGTTGTAAGGACATATTACAAATTCCTGTCCCCATACAGAACATCTTGTGATCACGTTGTAAGGACATATTACAAATTCCTGTCCCCATACAGAACATCTTGTGATCACGTTGTAAGGACATATTACAAATTCCTGTCCCCATACAGAACATCTTGTGATCACGTTGTAAGGACATATTACAAATTCCTGTCCCCATACAGAACATCTTGTGATCACGTTGTAAGGACATATTACAAATTCCTGTCCCCATACAGAACATCTTGTGATCACGTTGTAAGGACATATTACAAATTCCTGTCCCCATACAGAACATCTTGTGATCACGTTGTAAGGACATATTACAAATTCCTGTCCCCATACAGAACATCTTGTGATCACGTTGTAAGGACATATTACAAATTCCTGTCCCCATACAGAACATCTTGTGATCACGTTGTAAGGACATATTACAAATTCCTGTCCCCATACAGAACATCTTGTGATCACGTTGTAAAGACATATTACAAATTCCTGTCCCCATACAGAACATCTTGTGATCAAGTTGTAAGGACATATTACAAATTCCTGTCCCCATACACACATTTTGGCTAGCTGACAGCGACATTATTTAATCTTTATCTACTGCAAGAACATTTCAACATGCAAATATATCGGTTAAGATATGGATCCACCATTTAAATGGATCAACTCACCATTGGAATCTCTGGGTGTGTGAGATTGATCATGTTGTGAAAATCACTTGATCGATTGATCGAGTTTATACATTGCAGTTAGATGCCTTAGTAGTTAAAAATGTTACATGACAATGTTTAACCCTTTCAACACCGCAGACCTCTAAATAGGCTTACAAAAAGTGTAGATCCAGATGAGCCGGCTCGTGACGAGCCGTCTCATCAGGATCTGCAATTTTTGCCAGTGATATGACTATTTTTAGACATAATTACCCATTTTGATAAATGAACTTGTCCAAATGTGATTTTCTGATTCATTTATTGGTTTATGAATATCGTGGACCAGTCCATGTAAGTTACTTGGTGTTGAATGGGTTAATTACTCCACGATCAATCTATGTATGATCTTGAATCTCGTCACGACTTGACGACTTGTCAAAGCATGATTTTCTGCAATATTAATTTTGTGAATGATCTATATCAAGCTGAAGCATTTAAACCTTGATTACTTTTTTTGTAACAGAAGATCTTTATCAAAAACGAATGAAAGTTGACGGTTAATGAACTTTTTCTTACCCAGCCAGTACCATGGTGAACAACAACCACCATGAAGAATTTACTGATGAAGAATTTACTGTTGTATATTCTACTGAAATATTTTAAGAGAATTTGACAGCTTTATAAACTGTACAGTTAAAGGTATGGTAAGGTATTTCTATTTGTAGATACGGAGAATAACACTAGTGGAATATATCTATGAGGCGGGGATATATCTATGATGCGGGGATATATCTATGAGGCGGGGATATATCTATGATGCGGGGATATATCTATGACGCGGGGATATATCTATGATGCGGGGATATATCTATGATGCAGGGATATATCTATGACGCGGGGATATATCTATGGCACGACTAAATGAAAACAATTTCTATTTCTACATTATATTCCCAAGCAATCAATTTCTGATTATGACATTGCAGGTCCATTCAGTTTGAAGTATAAACTTATTTATTTTACAATTGCGAAGCAAGCTGTAGCAACTTATATTAATCACTCTCGAAGGCACGGATGGTCATTCGGATCATTCGTGTGGGAGGAAACCGGAGTACCCGGAGAAAACCCACCTGTCCAATCTGGCGACCACCGTACCATCTCGCATACTTCCCAGGCCGAGGATCGAGAATCGAGAAGCGAGCGTGCTAACCACTGCGCTAATCGGAAGTATTTCAGTTTTGGGACACATTCAGTCCCGATGTGGAATTAAGTACCTTGCTTAGAGCACAATAGTTGGGCACGATTAACCGGGGCTCTAAAACCTGAAGCAAGCGTGCTACCACTGCAATATCACCACTTCCACTATTGGTATTCCAGGTCTTACAAAGTAAGTTGTGATAGCATAGTGGATGAGCGTTCACTTCAGATGCGAAAGGTCCGGAGTTCGAGCCCCGCTGGAGCCGTTACGATTGTGCCCTTAAGCAAGGCATTTAAATTCCACGTTGCCTCTTCTCTCTCCCTCGTGGTGATGGATTCCATCAGGAATGAGGTCTCGAGAGTGATAATAGAGTTGTAAGAACTTGTTTCGCAATCTAGCTAAAATAAATTTGTATAATCTAATAAACAAAGTAGCAAGGTAGCACAGTGGGATTACTCATGGTTTACGGGTCGCTACAATTATGTACACTCGTATCTTCATCTTGCTTGCCTGTCATACCCGTAGGGTTTTAATCCCTTCAGGGATATATAAATGTTTTGAGGAAGTTTACCTGATGGCTTGTTGTGTTTAATCCCTCCAGGGCTTGTGGTGCCTCTACCCCAGTGCACACCAGTCCTGTACCCAAAGTACAGTTTCCAGAGGGGTACATTAAATCTTTCTCCACCAATAATTCTAATTAGATTAAACTGCGTTCATTTTTCTTGAATTTAAGAAAAACATTTAAATGACAAAATTCTGAAGTGAAAGGTTATGATCACAGAGGTATAAGGATATATGCACGAGGTAAGCACAGTGCAGATTAATGTACAGAGAAATATCAAGCACCATAACATGTAATTCACAAAGGTCAAGGTCATAATCAGATATCTACCCCAAAGGCAGTCACTTTTGTTATGTCCCAAAGGTCAAGGTCATAATCAGATATCTACCCCAAAGACAGTCACTTTTGTTATGTCCCAAAGGTCAAGGTCATAATCAGATATCTACCCCAAAGGCAGTCACTTTTGTTATGTCCCAAAGGTCAAGGTCATAATCAGATATCTACCCCAAAGGCAGTCACTTTTGTTATGTCCCAAAGGTCAAGGTCATAATCAGATATCTACCCCAAAGACAGTCACTTTTGTTATGTCCCAAAGGTCAAGGTCGAGGTACAAACCGATATCTGTCTCAAAGGTCACCATGGGCAAATGTAACTTGAACCATATTAGAATTGGGTATATCTATTATATAACCTATTTATATTATAATCTTATATTTAGCAGTAGCCACGGACAAATCGTCATCCAAACTATACCGATTTTTGGAAATATCTTGATTTGCATATTGCAGGACCATACCTCACAGCACCATCCCCCTGCAGTACAATATTGTGTCGAATGTGCTGTAAAATAGAAACAAGCAAGCAAGACAAAGCATACATTTATATTCATCTCCTAGCTCGGATAACTTGTTGCTACTCTGTTTCTCCTAGCACGGATAACTTGTTGCTACTCTGTTTCTCCTAGCTCGGATAACTTGTTGCTACTCTGTTTCTCCTAGCTCGGATAACTTGTTGCTACTCTGTTTCTCCTAGCTCGGATAACTTGTTGCTACTCTGTTTCTCCTAGCTCGGATAACTTGTTGCTATTCTGTTTCTCCTAGCTCGGATAAATTGTTGCTACTCTGTTTCTCCTAGCTCGGATAACTTATTGCTACTCTGTTTCTCCTAGCTCGGATAACTTATTGCTACTCTGTTTCTCCTGGTGTTTCTTGACTAAGTCAAGGTTTTTTCCATTAAAAGACCAGACAAATAAATACTACTCAATTTTTTCCAATACTTTGTTTCCAACATTCACCAGGGGATTACTACCATACAAATATCATTCTTGTTGGAACGAGAGTAACTACTTGTCGACGATGTCAGCTCTACAGTCACATACTTTAATGTCGCTTATTGATTATTCAAAGATCATTACATCGTAAGTGGGTAGGTTTCATTGAAATGATAAATAAATAAACAAAATCTGTTCATAGGGGCACCGTTTGAAATCCTCTGCCGAATTTGATGGCAGATTATCTCTCTAGCGGTGGGAATATATTCACCAGGTTGGTAGCATTGGACGATGAGCGAAACACATCTCTCGTATTTATTTACTCAAGCTATGACCCCCGTATACAAATGAAGTATTATTGAATATTTGCATGTCCTGTGAAATTGGGAGAAATGTAAGTCGGAACTTTCCATTCAATATGTAAATAGCCAGCGCATTGACTTCGGCAAGTTTAACATCTTTAAGAACTTTTAAAAGTTTGTATACTGACGAGATTTCGCCTTAGTTGTGTGTCGTAAAAGTGGACAGTTATCTTTGATGTGAACTTTGCTAGAGCAACGAAATATTTACAAAGCTGTTTTGATATTTTTGTAAACTTTCTGGGCTTTTAAATGTTGAAGACATAAATATTTGGAATATATCGCCAATGTGAAGTAACAGCAATTATCAGTATCGAGGATGCAATATGTAATGTATCGTCTATTTCAGTAAAAGGAAGGACATTATTTTGAATATTGGGAAAAGTGATTAATGGGTTCCGTTCGGAATAGACGTGAATGTGACATATTAATGGCAAATAATTGAATGTGATGCATACATGGCGAGTAATTGAATGTGACATATTACTGACTAGTAATTGATGTGATGTACTAATGATGAGTAAATGAATGTCATACAATATTATTAAGGACAAGTAATTGAATGTGACATGTTAATGACGAGTAATTGAATGGTAAATGGCGAGTAATTGGATGTGACATGTTAATGACGAGTAATTGGATGTGACATGTTAATGACGAGTAATTGGATGTGACATGTTAATGACGAGTAATTGGATGTGACATGTTAATGACGAGTAATTGAATGTTACATGTTAATGACGAGTAATTGAATGTTACATGTAAATGTCGAGTAATTGAATGTGACATGTTAATGACGAGTAATTGAATGTGACATGTTAATGATGAGTACTTGGATGTGACATGTTAATGACGAGTAATTGAATGTTACATGTTAATGACGAGTAAATGACGATGAGTAATTGGATGTGGCATGCTATTTTTAATGACGAGTAATTGAATGCGACATATGAACGACGATTAATTGAATGTATTAATGACGAGTATTTATCGATTATCATGCCTAATGCTAGAACTCTTGACTTCTATTGTGGAAATAAGATACATCATAATAGTATTGAATTATCAGCTGGGAATTAGGAAATGGACATTCAATTCCATCATTTTGAGAATCTCATAAACGATCAACAATCCATGTTTTTTTTTGCATTTGTTTCAAACAATTTGGAGATATTTCTTTGTGACATCCATAATACTTATTGATTATAGCGGCGACTTTACACATCTGTAGAAACCACTAATATTGCTCAAATTAACATTTTTATGTATTGTATAGCTAGTGGCTAAATCATACGCTGTCATATTGCCAATTTAAGAGACACAATCAAACATGGCTATAGTCTGCATTTCACAAGATAGTAGAAATAACACAAACACATGTATATAGAATATCTCCTGATATTAACCGTTATAGATACCATTCAAACAGTATTTGCAAAGAACATAGAGCCAGATCAACCGCCACGGAACGTGCCCGTTCAAACAATATTTGCAAAGAACATAGAGCCAGATCAACCGCCACGGAACGTGCCCGTTCAAACAATATTTGCAAAGAACATAGAGCCAGATCAACCGCCACGGAACGTGCCGTCTGATCAGGCTCTATGCTGTTTGCTATTCAGATGATCTTGCTAAGACACTTGGCTATGTAGCAAACAACATAGATCCTGATCAGCACACAGCGTCACGCTGTTTACAAAAGCCTCTAAATGTATCCAGAATGAAATTAGTTAATGGAAATATTAAAGCTGTCATCACTATTCGTAATCTGCCCATTTGAATATCTCCGTATGGTACAGTGGTGCATTAATCAGCATTATGGTTCTAATATTATATAAATTATAGTGACATACATACAATAGTGCATGCACAGTTTGATTTATGCACTCTCCTGGCTTGGAGGTTATAAAACTTTCCTCCTCTCAGTCTCAAGCTAGTTGATTTGTTGGAGCCAAAAGCAAATTTTCAGACTCGACCAATCATATCACTTGAGTTTGAGATTTGAGTTTATACCATCCGACACTATGTGATACAGTCCAATAACTTTATTCGCAGCTCAAAGAGTATGCTGAGATGTAATTAATTGAAATACATTAATTACCAAGTCAAAAAGCTCCTTAGTTTTGCAGAATCAGCCATGTGATATACATTAATTACCGAATCAAAAAGCTCCTTAGTTTTGCAGAATCAGCTTTGTACAATTTATTTGACCTTCAATTCTAAGCCTTCATTTTGAAAATATTTATATATAACATTATTTTCTATGACAAGTGGCCTGATTTAAATGGGTTTTTATTCACAGATGTTAAATAGTGTTTTTCACACTTTAATTCATAATTAATCCATTAAAAGTGTTGTCACCATATCGGGAAGAAAAACGGGTACCGGTAACCTTATTCGATTGTCGTTGAAGTTTCGGGTAGAGAAAAAACAAGAAGATATGACTTGCGTTATAGCGATTACATATAACAGTGCCAAAAATTGCGTATTAAATATTAAAATCTTGATCATATGAAATAATGAATGTTTTTTCTTCAACTTGTCAAAATAGTTCTGCAGCAGAAGTTTGTGTTTTGTGATATATTGAATGTGAAGAAGAAACATTTAGCCTGTTTGGTGCAAAATTTAAATGAAAAAGTCAAATAATTTTAGTACATATAATTTTATAGAACTTTTAAAATTAAGTTACATTTTTTATCACTTCTTTGCTGAGGAAGTGAAGGCATGAGTACATTCAATGTATTCGCTCACCATGAATAATTAACATTTTAACAAGGATTTGTCAACTCAATGGATTCGTAATTTGAAATTGCTGTGGACAAAATGTGTCCAAGTGGATGAAATCGATGGACGTAAAAGTTAATCATGGTATTCCTTCTCCCATGCTATTATTACAAGTGACAATGTTTGTCGTAATTTTGGAGATTGATTTTTAAATGGTTTTGGCGTTTGTCAGATACTCTGTACTCTTGTCAACTGCACGTGACCTCCTGTTGGTCGGGATTCTCCTGTAACAGCGGTAATGCAATTTTGGCCGTACTAACAAATATTCGGGATTATTGACCACTAGGCACATTAGGCCTTCTGGGAAATGTTAAATGAAAGGGAATTATTCGGAAAAAATGAGCAATGAGTAAGTGGTGTTCTTTGTCCTCTACAAATGATGGCTGACAAATGACTGGAACTGCGGTATACTACTATATGGACGAACAAACTGTCATAAAAGCATAGCAGTATACATTATTGAAGACATTAATATGTGATCACTTCCAGGATATGACCATTCTGGGGAGAAAAAATGGAGAAAATTCAACAGTAAATAGGCAGAAAAGGAGTGGTTGAAATGAACTTGCAATCTGTTTTTCCCAGGAGAAATTAAGGACAATATTATCGGAGTGGACACATTCAAAGAATGCATACATGTGCATTTTATGTGCTGGTGATTAGTTTTCTGAGCATGACCCTTCACAGGGGAAAGACAAGGGCTTGGAATAGTATGCACTCAACATCTGCCAAGAACTGTTTGCTGCTACAAGATCGGCTTAAAACTAGAAGATTAATGTTCAGTTCTGTTCGTTAAGTCATTGTCTTCCTGATCGTTTGAACGTACCGGTACCGAAAATTTGGAATAAGTAAACTTTAAGTTTATGTAAGAAATAAGTGGTTTAAGGACATCATAAAAGGTGAAGAAGAAAGTGAAGATGATACATGTTGTAAATAATGGACACGTTTGGTATGATATTGGTCACAGATTTATGATATAAAAGTTAAGAGAAAAATACAGTTCAATGACGGGGCTTGAGAAAGTCGGAATGCAAATTCTTGCTGGATGTCTTAAGAATACATGATTTTGTGAGTGTTCTAAGAATACATGATTTTGTGAGTGTTCTAAGAATACATGATTTTGTGAGTGTTCTAAGAATACATGATTTTGTGAGTGTTCTAAGAATACATGATTTTGTGAGTGTTCTAAGAATACATGATCTCGTGATTTTCCATTTAGGGAACAAAGTGAATGCATTATGGTGCTTGGGAATTATGTGCAATATTTTCATTTCTTGCAATATGTTTAATATACCTCAAAAAACAAGTGTTGGTTTAAACAGTATTTATTCCGATAAATTTACATGTATAACACAAAAAAATGTTACAAATTACATAAATTGTGAATGGTTTGGATTGGAAAACAAGTTTTCAGAAAACTTATATTAATTCCTCTCCAAAAAAACAGTGTTGATCTCAAAGTGTCATACGACTATAGATGAATAGCAGCGTATTTAGAAGTTGAGAATTATATTCCCTACTTGAGTTGAATGTAAGGGGTAGCATGCGTTTATCCTAGTTACATTGCACTGCTGATGGAGGTGGTGTGCCAAGTATGATTTAGAATGGTTGATATCATATGCAAACACGGCCGATACTTCAGGAGGAGCGATGTTGTAGCAATAGAACAGTACCGAGGTAAGAAACAGAATGTGTATCAGTAGTATATATACCTGGCGTAATATATCCGGCGTAGTATATCCGGCATAATATATCCGGCATAATATAAAAACAGATTATTTTATTTGAGGCCTATGGAAAAATCAATTTGTTTAGCCATTCCTACATTTTTCACCGGATTGATAGTATTTCATATTTTAATTGTCAGAATAATTTCTAATAATATATCCGGCGTAATATAAAAACAGATTATTTTATTTGAGGCCTATGGAAAATTCAATTAGTTTAGCCGTTACAACATTTTTCACCAGATTGATAGTATTCCATATTTTAATTGTCAGAATAATTTCGAATAACGTATACACTGCGTCGGAAATTGTGTGTTTTACGTTAATTTACCGTCGCTACCGGTTGCCCATATCAGCGATGCCTCCTGAAGAGATTAGTAATTTTAGATTTTTGGAGGATAGTGCAATGATACAGACAGAGACCCATTCCAGAATCTCCTCTGATTCTTTTACGTGCACGCTGTAAAGCACCGACACGAGACCTCGGTTTAAAGTCCCATCTGAAAGACTGTTAATTTTATTACGGTCAGACAGGGGTGATCGAACCTGCGATCACTGGATTACCAGTCCAGCGTGTTACCACTGGACTATAGAACCGTCAATAATGATTTAAGTGTTCCAACAGGTCTTATAATTAACATATATGCCATATCAAAAGCACTGATTACTATGTAAATTTGTAAACCTTTTTGAAATTAAGAATGCATGTTCGTATATAAGATTATTAAGATTGTATTTTGAATAGCTGTTTGCCTTTTAAATTGAGACATTGGCAATTATTAGGTCTGTTTGCATGTTTGATATATCATGGTAGAACTTTGTTCCACGGATTGTATGTTTGGTATATCACAGTAGAACTTTGTTCCACGGATTGTATGTTTGGTATATCACAGTAGGACTTTGTTCCACGGATTGTATGTTTGGTATATCATGGTAGGACTTTGTTCCACGGATTGTATATTTGGTATATCACAGTAGAACTTTGTTCCACGGATTGTATATTTGGTATATCATGGTAGGACTTTGGTCCACGGATTGTATATTTGGTATATCATGATAGTAAGGATTCAACAGCAGATTAGCATGAAATGTGGTTATACATTGATATGTATTGTAACTCACAGTAACAAGTAACACCTATTTATGATAACTGTCTTCCATTTTTCTGATTACCTTTGCACCAATGTTTGACATTACAGGAAATATCAAGGAAAATAGTCAGGGCTCTAGCAGAGACCTAATAACTGGAATGCATAAGATAAATACTTACTAAATGTTAGGGTAAGACATACCCGTTAGCATGGTTAAATAGCCATGCATATTGTCGCTTTTAAATAGTATTGATAACCTAAATCACAATGTGTGAGAGTAGAATCGCATATTTATATTTTCCCCCATAACTCCCTGTATACTGACCACTAAAATTAACAAAGCGTATCAAAATAATGGATTTCCACTCTGCTCATGTGCAAGAAATGCTTCTGTAACATAGCTGTAAAATAGCTGTAAAATAGCTGTAAAACCAATAAAAATGTACTGACATCTCAATATCACATCAATCATTTTTGGGCCTTTTTTCATACATGTATTTCGCCATTATAATATACATGTAGTAGTGATCAGTAACGTTAATGATATAGCACCCACCCGTAACTCAATTCACACACAAAAAAACAGTATGTCTCTCAAACATTTCCTGATATTTCTAATTGTTTGTAGTTGAATATATAAAATGACAGACATTTGTCTAGGCCATCAGGTGGGGGTAAATTTGTCACTGTCGTCAGATTTCAGGCAGCTACATTTATTTTGTTATTTACAATGGCAATTGGGTAAAGTTTTGTTAACAATTGAACTTGGACAACAATGGGAATCTTGAATAATAACGAGTCAATTGGAAAGAAACAGAGGAGACACTGTTGGAAAGTAATTCCAAAATTAATGCATACCGCGCTATGTCAAAACCCATGGTATGTCAAGAACCTAATTTTGTGTACATCGTCGTCGTCGTCGTCGTCGTCGTCGTCGTCCAATTTACATATACACCCATGTATGTCTTTAACTTGTACACCTATTTTGTCTTTAACTTGTACACCTATTTTGTGGTGCCTTTGAACAATGCATTTCTTGTTATCCTTGCTAAGAGCTAGCATTGTTTGCATCGTTCATAGCTTAGCTTAACCCATTCAACCCCAAGTAACTGACATGGACTGGTCCATGATATTTTCAGACCAATAAATTAATAAGAAAATTACCTTTGGACCAGTTCATTTATCAAAATGGGTAATTTTATCTAAAAATAGTAATAATTATTACTGGCAAAAAAGTGCAGATCCTGATGAGACGGCTCGTCACGAGCCGGCTCATCTGGATCTACACTTTTCATAAGCCTATTTAGAGGCCTGTGGGGTTGAAAGGGTTAATATTCTTGGTAGTTTCCTTCTATGATGCTAAGCATTCTCAGATACACAGATACAAAGTGTTAAGAGTCGTGAATATTCAATTCATTATACAGTAATGTTCTTCTTCTGTTGCAATTTTTTCAGCCATACTTGTCAAATTAGCTAGCCATTCTGGATCTGCGAAGTGCCCGAAGGCAAGGGTTCCTATTGTTACAGTTTAATTACACACCCACTGAATAAGAAATCCATGATCTCTTGCAATCAATCTTTGGAGAATGGCTGGAGTTAGTGGAGCACAATTAGGGAACTGGATCATTTATAAGATCTCTGGATATTTTGTAATTATAGCGATTGTCTTCTGCTGTCTTCATTTTGTGGGTTATTTAGGTTATCATGGGATGATTGCGTCTTCTAATTACAATACCATGCCACCGTTCTACTGATTCCGGTCATGTTGGCGTCACAACCAATGGCCACAGAATTATTTCTAATTACCGAATCAAGAGTTCAATTGTTTGCTGAGTAAATAAAATAATATTTGCAAACAACATAGATCCAGATCACGATCTATATTGTTTGCTCTTCTGCCAAGTGTTTTAGCTCCACTATCTGAATAGCAAACAGCATACAGCCTGATTAGACGACATATTCTGTGTCGTCTGATCTGGCTCTATGCTTTTTGCAAAAGTGATTTTATTTGCCGCTAGCATGCAACGGGTTAATTATTGGTTAACCCTTTCCCCATGGAAGTGCCTCTCGACACCAATTCCAATACATGCTGGTGATTCGTAAATTGCGGAGTACCCGGAGAAAACCCAGCTGTCCGATCTGGCGACCACCGTACCATCTCTGTTCGTGTTCTATAATGTATTCTATAATATATCATTGTGTTCTATAATGTATAACCATGTTCTATAATGTATCGTCATGTTCTATAATGTATCGTCATGTTCTATAATATATCATCGTGTTCTATAATGTATTGTCATGTTCTAGAAGGTATCATCGTGTTCTATAAGGTATACTCATGTTCTATAATGTATCAGCATGTTCTATAATATATCATCATGTTCTAACATGTACCATCGTGCTCTATAATGTAGCATCTTGTTCTATAATGTATCATGTTCTATAATGTAGCATCATGTTCTATAATGTATCATCGTGTTCTATAATGTATTCTCGTGTTCTATAATGTATCAGCGTGTTCTATAATGTATCAGCGTGTTCTATAATGTGTCATCAGGTTCTATAATGTATCATCGTGTTCTATAATGTATCAGCGTGTTTGTATCGAACAATGTGAAGGATGACAAGGACCTGGACTTCATGTCCCCACGTTAATTTATTACCCTATGTTAGTATGATCAATAACATAGCACTCTATTGATTTAAGATGTGCCTCCTTGTTTGTCTTATCTGCATCGGCATGTCATAATCTTATATATTTGATGGGTATTTGTTAAAAGTGAGATATTGATAAGACAGTATGTAAAGAAAAAATATATAACTAGAATAGCAAGGAGATATTTGGAGTTGCTTTTCAATGATTGATACTTCACTTGCATGAATTGCCCGTTAGGATGAGTCTGTGTTTGGGTGAGTATAACCTACCAGGATGAGTCTGTGTTTGGGTGAGTATAACCGATATTTCTACTCGCATGAATTGCCCGTAAGATTTGGGTGAGTATAACCGATATTTCTACTCGCATGAATTGCCCGTAAGATTTGGGTGAGTATAACCGATATTTCTACTCGCATGAATTGCCCGTAAGATTTGGGTGAGTATAACCGATATTTCTACTCGTATGAATTGCCCGTCAGATTTGGGTGAGTATAACCGATATTTCTACTCGCATGAATTGCCCGTCAGATTTGGGTGAGTATAACCGCGATATTTCTACCCGCATGAATTTTCCGTCAGATTTGGGTGAGTATAACTATTCCATCTAATTGGAAATGTGAGCATATTACTAAATATATTATTAAAATTGCATTCCAAATAAAGAAATGATGGGAATTGTTTAACATTTTGCTTCCATTTTGAATATTGATGGGTAGTTCTGAGTTCTGACATCATAACTACATAAAATACTTCCTGTTAGCCATAATAATAAAATAAATAACATTTTATGTACCCGACACAAAATTAAATAAACTTGTTAAGAAATATATATATGTAGTGTTAAAATTAAATATTTATGTTTAAAAAAATGAATATAATTTGATTTTTTTCAAAATTCATGTGACTTGGTTAATCCAAGATGGCGCCTGCTTCCATAATTTTCTATTTGAGATAATTAACCTGTCCTAACTGTCTGAGATAATCAACCTGTCCTAACTGTCTGAGATAATCAACCTGTCCTAACTGTCTATGATAATCAACATGTCCTAACTGTCTGAGATAATCAACCTGTCCTAACTGTCTAAAATAATCAACCTTTCCTAACTCTGAGATAATCAACCTGTCCTAACTGTCTGAGATAATCAACCTGTCCTAACTGTCTACGATAATCAACGTGTCCTATCTGTCTGAGATAATCAACCTGTCCTAACTGTCTAAAATAATCAACCTGACCTAACTGTCTGAGATAATCAACCTGTCCTAACTGTCTGAGATAATCAACCTGTCCTAACTGTATGATAATCAACCTGTCCTAACTGTCTGAGATAATTAACCTGTCCTAACTGTCAGGGCGATTTTCAAAATTCTTTCACCACATTTTATGTTTCAATGAGCTTTATTTTTCAAGAGAAACATGAATCTTGTTGATGCTTTTCCTTTAATCCTTTGCCTGCTGAGTAAATAAAATCACATCTGCAAACAACATAGATCCAGATCAGCAGCGGCGTAATGCTGCATCTGATCAGGATCTATGTTGTTTGCTATTCAGCCAAGTGTTTTAGCTCCACTATCCGAATAGCAACCAGCATAGAGCTCATTCTGTGCCATCTGATCTGGCTCTATGCTAGTTGCAAAAGTGATTTTATCTGCTTCTAGGGTTAATACATAGTGGATCTTGAATGGAGTTTATGAGGAAGGAAAGAAAGGTGGTCGACATGCAATTAATATGTGTATGATATGGCTCACAAGCCCGAATATTGTACAATTGTGTGCCGTTTGCACCAGGTTATGTTGTGCACATACTCGGGTGGGGGTAGCATACAGTGACCACTTTCGCTATCGTTGTCATTATTAAATGCAAGAAGAGAAGCATGGGTTGTTAGTAGGGTTATGCCTTATTAGTACTACAGGAAGCCGTGAGAGGAAGTATTGTAAACTATCCTTGTAATAAGTACAACTCTCTCTAGTTATCATCGAGGTGGGGTACCGGTATTGTATTGATCAAGGTGAGTTGTTCCACTCATCTCTAGTTATCATCGAGGTGGGGTACCGGTATTGTATTGATCAAGGTGAGTTGTTCCACTCATCTCTAGTTATCGAGGTGGGGTACCGGTATTGTACTGATCAAGGTGAGTTGTTCCACTCATCTCTAGTTATCATCGAGGTGGGGTACCGGTATTGTATTGATCAAGGTGAGTTGTTCCACTCATCTCTAGTTATCGAGGTGGGGTACCGGTATTGTACTGATCAAGGTGAGTTGTTCCACTCATCTCTAGTTATCGAGGTGGGGTACCGGTATTGTATTGATCAAGGTGAGTTGTTCCACTCATCTCTAGTTATCATCCAGGTGGGGTACCGGTATTGTACTGATCAAGGTGAGTTGTTCCACTCATCTCTAGTTATCGAGGTGGGGTACCGGTATTGTATTGATCAAGGTGAGTTGTTCCACTCATCTCTAGTTATCGAGGTGGGGTACCGGTATTGTACTGATCAAGGTGAGTTGTTCCACTCAACTCTCCCTAGTTATCATCGAGGTGGGGTACCGGTATTGTATTGATCAAGGTGAGTTGTTCCACTCATCTCTAGTTATCATCAAGGTGGGGTACCAGTATTGTACTGATCAAGGTGAGTTGTTCCACTCATCTCTAGTTATCGAGGTGGGGTACCGGTATTGTACTGATCAAGGTGAGTTGTTCCACTCATCTCTAGTTATCGAGGTTGGGTACCGGTATTGTACTGATCAAGGTGAGTTGTTCCACTCATCTCTAGTTATCATCGAGGTGGGGTACCGGTATTGTATTGATCAAGGTGAGTTGTTCCACTCATCTCTAGTTATCGAGGTGGGGTACCGGTATTGTATTGATCAAGGTGAGTTGTTCCACTCATCTCTAGTTATCGAGGTGGGGTACCGGTATTGTACTGATCAAGGTGAGTTGTTCCACTCAACTCTCCCTAGTTATCATCGAGGTGGGGTACCGGTATTGTATTGATCAAGGTGAGTTGTTCCACTCATCTCTAGTTATCATCAAGGTGGGGTACCGGTATTGTACTGATCCTGGTGAGTTGTTCCACTCATCTCTAGTTATCGAGGTGGGGTACCGGTATTGTACTGATCAAGGTGAGTTGTTCCACTCATCTCTAGTTATCGAGGTGGGGTACCGGTATTGTACTGATCAAGGTGAGTTGTTCCACTCATCTCTAGTTATCAAGGTGGGGTACCGGTATTGTACTGATCAAGGTGAGTTGTTCCACTCATCTCTAGTTATCATCGAGGTGGGGTACCGGTATTGTACTGATCAAGGTGAGTTGTTCCACTCATCTCTAGTTATCGAGGTGGGGTACCGGTATTGTACTGATCCTGGTGAGTTGTTCCACTCATCTCTAGTTATCATCCAGGTGGGGTACCGGTATTGTACTGATCCTGGTGAGTTGTTCCACTCATCTCTAGTTATCGAGGTTGGGTACCGGTATTGTATTGATCAAGGTGAGTTGTTCCACTCATCTCTAGTTATCGAGGTGGGGTACCGGTATTGTATTGATCAAGGTGAGTTGTTCCACTCATCTCTAGTTATCGAGGTGGGGTACCGGTATTGTACTGATCAAGGTGAGTTGTTCCACTCATCTCTAGTTATCATCCAGGTTGGGTACCGGTATTGTACTGATCAAGGTGAGTTGTTCCACTCATCTCTAGTTATCGAGGTTGGGTACCGGTATTGTATTGATCAAGGTGAGTTGTTCCACTCATCTCTAGTTATCGAGGTTGGGTACCGGTATTGTACTGATCAAGGTGAGTTGTTCCACTCATCTCTAGTTATCATCCAGGTTGGGTACCGGTATTGTATTGATCAAGGTGAGTTGTTCCACTCATCTCTAGTTATCATCCAGGTTGGGTACCGGTATTGTATTGATCAAGGTGAGTTGTTCCACTCATCTCTAGTTATCATCCAGGTTGGGTACCGGTATTGTACTGATCAAGGTGAGTTGTTCCACTCATCTCTAGTTATCATCCAGGTTGGGTACCGGTATTGTACTTATCAATGTGAGTTGTTCCACTCATCTCTAGTTATCATCCAGGTGGGGTACCGGTATGTACTTATCAATGTGAGTTGTTCCACTCATCTCTAGCACTCATCTCTAGTTATCATCCAGGTTGGGTACCGGTATTGTACTGATCAAGGTGAGTTGTTCCACTCATCTCTAGTTATCATCCAGGTTGGGTACCGGTATTGTACTGATCAAGGTGAGTTGTTCCACTCATCTCTAGTTATCGAGGTTGGGTACCGGTATTGTACTGATCAAGGTGAGTTGTTCCACTCATCTCTAGTTATCATCCAGGTTGGGTACCGGTATTGTATTGATCAAGGTGAGTTGTTCCACTCATCTCTAGTTATCATCCAGGTTGGGTACCGGTATTGTACTGATCAAGGTGAGTTGTTCCACTCATCTCTAGTTATCGAGGTTGGGTACCGGTATTGTACTGATCAAGGTGAGTTGTTCCACTCATCTCTAGTTATCATCCAGGTTGGGTACCGGTATTGTATTGATCAAGGTGAGTTGTTCCACTCATCTCTAGTTATCATCCAGGTTGGGTACCGGTATTGTATTGATCAAGGTGAGTTGTTCCACTCATCTCTAGTTATCGAGGTGGGGTACCGGTATTGTATTGATCAAGGTGAATTGTTCCACTCATCTCTAGTTATCATCGAGGTGGGGTACCGGTATTGTATTGATCCTGGTGAATTATTCCACTGATAAATGGAAATCATCTCAAGTTATCATCCAGGTGGGGTACCGGTATTGTATTGATCAAGGTGAGTTGTTCCACTCATCTCTAGTTATCATCCAGGTTGGGTACCGGTATTGTATTGATCAAGGTGAGTTGTTCCACTCATCTCTAGTTATCATCCAGGTTGGGTACCGGTATTGTACTTATCAATGTGAGTTGTTCCACTCATCTCTAGTTATCATCCAGGTGGGGTACCGGTATGTACTTATCAATGTGAGTTGTTCCACTCATCTCTAGCACTCATCTCTAGTTATCATCCAGGTGGGGTACCGGTATTGTATTGATCAAGGTGAGTTGTTCCACTCATCTCTAGTTATCATCCAGGTTGGGTACCGGTATTGTACTGATCAAGGTGAGTTGTTCCACTCATCTCTAGTTATCATCCAGGTTGGGTACCGGTATTGTATTGATCAAGGTGAGTTGTTCCACTCATCTCTAGTTATCATCCAGGTTGGGTACCGGTATTGTATTGATCAAGGTGAGTTGTTCCACTCATCTCTAGTTATCATCCAGGTTGGGTACCGGTATTGTACTGATCAAGGTGAGTTGTTCCACTCATCTCTAGTTATCGAGGTTGGGTACCGGTATTGTACTGATCAAGGTGAGTTGTTCCACTCATCTCTAGTTATCATCCAGGTTGGGTACCGGTATTGTATTGATCAAGGTGAGTTGTTCCACTCATCTCTAGTTATCATCCAGGTTGGGTACCGGTATTGTATTGATCAAGGTGAGTTGTTCCACTCATCTCTAGTTATCGAGGTGGGGTACCGGTATTGTATTGATCAAGGTGAATTGTTCCACTCATCTCTAGTTATCATCGAGGTGGGGTACCGGTATTGTATTGATCCTGGTGAATTATTCCACTGATAAATGGAAATCATCTCAAGTTATCATCCAGGTGGGGTACCGGTATTGTATTGATCAAGGTGAGTTGTTCCACTCATCTCTAGTTATCATCCAGGTTGGGTACCGGTATTGTATTGATCAAGGTGAGTTGTTCCACTCATCTCTAGTTATCATCCAGGTTGGGTACCGGTATTGTACTTATCAATGTGAGTTGTTCCACTCATCTCTAGTTATCATCCAGGTGGGGTACCGGTATGTACTTATCAATGTGAGTTGTTCCACTCATCTCTAGCACTCATCTCTAGTTATCATCCAGGTGGGGTACCGGTATGTACTTATCAATGTGAGTTGTTCCACTCATCTCTAGCTAGTTATCATCCAGGTGGGGTACCGGTATGTACTTATCAATGTGAGTTGTTCCACTCATCTCTAGTTATCATCCAGGTGGGGTACCGGTATGTACTTATCAATGTGAGTTGTTTCACTCAAATGTGAGTTGTTCCACTCATCTCTAGTTTTTCAAGAACTCATTTTGTTCACATTTGATACAAGGGACATAACTCATGTAACATTCTGAGCTATGCCATACTAAGATTACATCCCTTGAATCATGTAACCCAAGGACTTCCCTGATAGAGTGACCAGCAGGAGTCACAGTTCAATCAATAGGAGTGTTTGCTATTTACCAGTATTTGTATTTTGACAGAAATACCATACCCACTTGACATTAAATTGTAATTTTAGAATAAAATAGTATCCGGGATCATTCTAGAGGCGATGTGGGCGAAATTGTCGCCTTAGGGACCATGACATCGCCCTATGGGGGGGGTCCACTTCTCCCTAAAAAAAATTTGGTTTTTACGATTTTCAAACAAGATTTTGTCTAGTAAGATACACTGGCCCATTATAAAGCACTCTTTCTATTCAAATGTTGTATTTAATGGTTGTACTGTGCATTTTAACCCTATTTTGCAGAAGTATATTAAAGTACACCATTTAAGGAAGCGAGCACGCGCTTTCTCACTTCTCCCAAAAATTCTGACCTAGAATGAACCCTGTAGTATGTTATGCTGGGATTACATACATGTACATGTACAACAACACGAATGATTAGAAATACAGTCAATACTTACTTGACATTAACCCTTTCAACACCACAGACCTCTAAATAGGCTTACAAAAAGTGTAGATCCAGATGAGCCGGCTCGTGACGAGCCGTCTCATCAGGATCTGCACTTTTTGCCAGTGATATGACTATTTTTACACATAATTACCCATTTTGATAAATGAACTTGTCCAAATGTGATTTTCGGATTCATTTATTGGTTTATGAATATCATGGACCAGTCCATGTGAGTTACTTGGTGTTGAATGGGTTAAATGGTAAGTTTAGAATAAAATAGTATGTTATTATGCTTGGATCACATACAACAACACGAATGATTGATGTTCATAAATACAATCTGCCCCAGAAGCGCATCTTGTTTTGTAAGGCCAGAATTTATCAGCGGTATTATACCATGGGTCTGAGGTTCAGAAAAGAAATTAAAATCAAATTTACATAAAAATAATAATTTTAATAAAAAGTTTCAGTTCATGAACATTTCATTTCAACATCTCGTGGGGAGTGTAGTTTGTCAATTATACATCGAACAGTCAACATCCAGCATTCACATACATCTGTACTGGTAATCTATGCACTGTACTAACTTGGCTGTCCAATTAGCGTAGTGGTTGGCATGCTCGATTCTCACCAAAGCAACCCGGGTTCGATCCTCGGACCGGGAAGTATGTGAGGTACGGTGGTCATCAGATCAGACAGGTGGGTTTTCTCCGGGTACTCCAGTTTCCTTCCACATGAATGACCACATTTACGCTTTTATCCGCGCCAACGAGAGTGATTAATATAAGTTGTTAAAACTTGCTTCGCAATTGTTGTAAAATAAATAAAGTTTAAACTTATGTACTAACATATTTCTTATCCAAGTTTAGTAATATCTGGTGAAAATAATGGGGAAAAAACTCATGAAAGAATACGTCCAATCTGGTTGACTGGTAATTTTCGTGAAGTTGCCGTAAATTATATATGATTCTACATTATTTTCAAAGGAAATGAAATTTATGGGACTGGATCGTTGTATGAACTCTTCAGATTTCGTTGGTTTTGAAATATAATATAATATACCACAACTCACTAACCGAGCAAATCTTGAAATATAATATACCACAACTCACTAACCTAGCAAATCTTGAAATATAATATACCACAACTCACTAACCTAGCAAATCTTGAAATATAATATACCACAACTCACTAACCGAGCAAATCTTGAAATATAATATACCACAACTCACTAACCTAGCAAATCTTGAAATATAATATACCACAACTCACTAACCGAGCAAATCTTGAAATATAATATACCACAACTCACTAACCGAGCAAATCTTGAAATATAATATACCACAACTCACTAACCGAGCAAATCTTGAAATATAATATACCACAACTCACTAACCGAGCAAATCTTGAAATATAATATACCACAACTCACTAACCGAGCAAATCTTGAAATATAATAAACCACAACTCACTAACCGAGCAAATCTTGAACTATAATATACCACAACTCACTAACCGAGCAAATCTTGAAATATAATAAACCACAACTCACTAACCGAGCAAAATCTTGAGTATGAACTCAGCAGATTTGCATGCTAAGTGAATGTCAATATTGGTAATGTGAAAGTGTCACTTTATCTTAATCTTGTAAACCAATACAGGAACAAAACAGTGATTTAATATTCCTGGTCATACCCCAGGGTGCATTACCTATATTGATCTTTCTGCTTCAGTTAGCCAACAAATTGCTACATACATTTGATGTCAGGAGTTTATTGTAAATATGCATGTCCTCAGTGTTTTTGCCAGTTTATTTTAAATATGCACGCCCTCAGTGTTTTTGCCAGTTTATTTTAAATATGCACGCCCTCAGTGTTTTTGCCAGTTTATTTTAAATATGCATGCCCTCAGTGTTTTTGCCTATTTGGAGACAGAATTATTTAACCGGGAAGTCCGTCCCTGCAAATGTTATACATTCAAAAGAGATGAATAGGCAGATGGATCTGTAGTCCAGTGGTAATCCATGGA
This sequence comes from Archivesica marissinica, assembly GCA_014843695.1. Lineage (NCBI taxonomy): Eukaryota > Metazoa > Mollusca > Bivalvia > Venerida > Vesicomyidae > Archivesica > Archivesica marissinica. The sequence goes on from CM026404.1 coordinate 62,040,446, forward strand.
TCGCCGGTTCGATCCCCTGTCTGACCCTAATAAAATTAACATCCTTTCAGATGGGACGTTAAACCGAGGTCTCGTGTCGGTGCTGTACACCGTGCATGTAAAAGAACCAGAGCAGACTCTGGAATGGGTCTCTGTCTGTATCATTGCACTATCCTCTAAAATGACTAATCTCTTCAGGAGGCGTTGCTCATATGGGCAACCGGTAGCGACGATAAATAAACGTAAAAACACATACAGCAAATGTTTTGTCACAGTTCTAGTAAGATATTCTCTATGCTGTCTGCATCTCAATGTCAGATTTCTCACTTCAAGTGTCCTTGAGTTAACACCTTGAGTGGACTCGATATCATGTTATACTGCCTTATTACCACGCTTGCTACATCAATGACATCTTCTTTCAACAAATAACCATTACCTGTCAAATACAATGCTTCAATTAATTCTGCCTAGGTAATGTCAAACATAGTATCACAGAGAATAAACGATCAACCAATCAGAGAATAGATAACATAATTTGACTCAACTGTATATGGATGGTTTAACGGTGGCAGTGGGGGGAAACACTGAATCGGAAAGATTTAATATATTGATCTTGATTGGTGTGGTATGGTGTGGTATGGGGTAGAGTAACGGATTATATTGTCATTTCTGGGGGATTGAGGGAGCTGTGAGCAGCCATGTCTGCTGTCTGTTCGATAACTGACACAAAAGTATCATAGATATGTGTTAATAATATTTAATTAAACGTGGATTATTTTCATGGATGTACATAAATGCCTCAAGATCTAATAACTTTTCATATGTATCACTTATGTAAATTGTTAGACATTAATTAGTATTGTGTTACTATATATTTTTTCGACAATACTTTGAATTCTATTTCGGATGTTCAAATATTCTTGGAATACACGTCAGCAACGAGTACTTTCAGTTTGTAGTTTCCATGGAGATTTGTGCTGTGAAATGCTTAGAGAAGACGTCTATTTTTAGAATTCATTAACTACCAGATATAGACAATGTAAAGACAATCAAATATGGCACAATATCAGAATGTAACCTACCAAACGAGGGTGTTCGCGGAGAGAGTGTTGACCCTAAGAGGTGAGAAGTCTTGCAACTAATCACTAAAAGTTTCTTTATTATTTATCTTCCATTTATGTCAATCCCCTTTGGATCTGGAAATGTGTTCCTGGGCAGACTTACCCGACCTAAGCGTTAACGAGTACTATGCAATGCGTGTGAGGTGCCTTGCTCATTGACAATACCTATGTGCCTTGCACATTGACAATATGTGTGTGCCTTGCTCATTGACAATACCTATGTGCCTTGCACATTGACAATATGTATGTGCCTTGCTCATTGACAATATGTATGTGCCTTGCTCATTTACAATATGTATGTGCCTTGCTCACTGACAATACGTATGTGCCTTGCTCATTGACAATATGTATGTGCCTTGCTCATTTACAATATGCATGTGCCTTGCTCACTGACAATACGTATGTGCCTTGCTCACTGACAATACGTATGTGCCTTGCTCATTGACAATACGTATGTGCCTTGCTCATTGACAATTGACAATACGTATGTGCCTTGCTCATTGACAATACATATGTGCCTTGCTCACTGATACTATGTATGTGCCTTGCTCATTTACAATATGTATGTGCCTTGCTCATTTACAATATGTATGTGCCTTGCTCACTGACAATACGTATGTGCCTTGCTCATTGACAATTGACAATACGTATGTGCCTTGCTCATTGACAATACATATGTGCCTTGCTCACTGACAATATATATGTGCCTTGCTCATTTACAATATGTATGTGCCTTGCTCATTGACAATTGACAATACGTATGTGCCTTGCTCATTGACAATACACATGTGCCTTGCTCACTGACAATATGTATGTGCATTGCTCATTGACAATACGTATGTGCGTGTGCGAGTATCAAATCCGACACTCTTATTGTTGGTAAGTAAGGGCATTAAACTCTAATCACAAGAGACATAGCAATATAGCAAGGGCATTAAACTCTAATCACAAGAGATATAGCAAGTGCATTAAACTCTAATCACAAGAGATGCAGCAAGTGCATTAAACTCTAATCACAAGAGATATAGCAAGGGCATTAAACTATAACTACAAGAGATATAGCGAGGGCATTAAACTCTAATTACAAGAAATATAGTAAGGGCATTAAACTCTAATTACAAGAGATATAGCAATATAGCAAGGGCATTAAACTCTAATCACAAGAGATATAGCAAGGGCATTAAACTCTAATCACAAGAAATATAGTAAGGGCATTAAACTCTAATTACAAGAGATATAGCAATATAGTAAGGGCATTAAACTCTAATCACAAGAGATATAGCAAGGGCATTAAACTCTAATCACAAGAGATATAGCAAGGGCATTAAACTCTAATCACAAGAGATATATAGCAAGGGCATTAAACTCTAATCACAAGAGATATATAGCAAGGGCATTAAACTCTAATCACAAGAGATATAGCAATATAGCAAGGGCATTAAACTCTAATCACAAGATATATAGCAATATAGTAAGGGCATTAAACTCTAATCACAATAGATATTGTAAGGGCATTAAACTCTAATCACAAGAGATATTGCAAGGGCATTAAACTCTAATCACAAGAGATATAGCAAGGGCATTAAACTCTAATCACAAGAGATATATAGCAAGGGCATTAAACTCTAATCACAAGAGATATAGCAATATAGCAAGGGCATTAAACTCTAATCACAAGATATATAGCAATATAGTAAGGGCATTAAACTCTAATCACAATAGATATTGTAAGGGCATTAAACTCTAATCACAAGAGATATAGCAAGGGCATTAAACTCTAATCACAAGATATATAGCAATATAGTAAGGACATTAAACTCTAATCACAATAGATATTGTAAGGGCATTAAACTCTAATCACAAGAGATATAGCAATATAGCAAGGGCATTAAACTCTAATCACAAGATATATAGCAATATAGTAAGGGCATTAAACTCTAATCACAAGAGATATAGCAAGGGCATTAAACTCTAATCACAATAGATATAGCAAGGGCATTAAACTCTAATCACAATAGATATAGCAATATAGCAAGGGCATTAAACTCTAATTACAAGAGATATAGCAATATAGTAAGGGCATTAAACTCTAATCACAATAGATATTCTAAGGGCATTAAACTCTAATCACAATAGATATAGCAATATAGCAAGGGCATTAAACTCTAATCACAAGAGATATAGCAATATAGCAAGGGCATTAAACTCTAATCACAAGATATATAGCAATATAGTAAGGGCATTAAACTCTAATCACAAGAGATATAGCAAGGGCATTAAACTCTAATCACAATAGATATAGCAAGGGCATTAAACTCTAATCACAATAGATATAGCAATATAGCAAGGGCATTAAACTCTAATTACAAGAGATATAGCAATATAGTAAGGGCATTAAACTCTAATCACAATAGATATTCTAAGGGCATTAAACTCTAATCACAATAGATATAGCAATATAGCAAGGGCATTAAACTCTAATTACAAGAGATATAGCAATATAGCAAGGGCATTAAACTCTAATCACAAGAGATATAGCAAGGGCATTAAACTCTAACTACAAGAGATATAGCAAGGGCATTAAACTCTAATCACAAGAGATATAGCAAGGGCATTAAACTTTAATCACAAGAGATATAGCAAGGGCATTAAACTCTATCCACAAGAGATATAACAATATAGCAAGGGCATTAAACTCTAACCACAAGAGATATAGCAAGGGCATTAAACTCTAATCACAAGAGATATAGCAAGGGCATTAAACTCTAATCACAAGAGATATAGTAAGTGCATTAAACTCTAATCACAAGAGATATAGCAAGGGCATTAAACTCTAACCACAAGAGATATAACAATATAGCAAGGGCATTAAACTCTAACCACAAGAGATATAGCAAGGGCATTAATCTCTAACTACAAGAGATATAGCAGGGGCATTAAACTCTAATCACAAGAGATATAGCAAGGGCATTAAACTCTAATCACAAGAGATATAGTAAGTGCATTAAACTCTAATCACAAGAGATATAGTAAGGGCATTAAACTCTAATCACAAAGAGATATAGCAAGGGCATTAAACTCTAATCACAAGAGATATAGCAAGGGAATTAAACTCTAATCACAAGAGATATAGCAAGGGCATTAAACTCTAATCACAAGAGATATAGCAATATAGCAAGGGCATTAAACTCTAATTACAAGAGATATAGTAAGGGCATTACACTCTAATCACAATATATATTGTAAGGGCATTAAACTCTAATCACAAGAGATATAGCAAGGGCATTAAACTCTAATCACAATAGATATTGTAAGGGCATTAAACTCTAATCACAAGAGATATAGCAATATAGCAAGGGCATTAACTCTAATCACAAGTTATATAGCAATATAGTAAGGGCATTAAACTCTAATCACAATAGATATTGTAAGGGCATTAAACTCTAATCACAAGAGATATAGCAATATAGCAAGGGCATTAAACTCTAATCACAAGAGATATAGCAAGGGCATTAAACTCTAATCACAAGAAATATAGTAAGGGCATTAAACTCTAATCACAAGAGATATAGCAATATAGCAAGGGCATTAACTCTAATCACAAGTTATATAGCAATATAGTAAGGGCATTAAACTCTAATCACAAGAGATATAGCAAGGGCATTAAACTCTAATCACAATAGATATAGCAAGGGCATTAAACTCTAATCACAAGAGATATAGCAATATAGCAAGGGCATTAAACTCTAATTACAAGAGATATAGCAATATAGTAAGGGCATTAAACTCTAATTACAATAGATATTCTAAGGGCATTAAACTCTAATCACAAGAGATATAGCAAGGGCATTAAACTATAACTACAAGAGATATAGCGAGGGCATTAAACTCTAATCACAAGAGATATATAGCAAGGGCATTAAACTCTAATCACAAGAAATATAGTAAGGGCATTAAACTCTAATTACAAGAGATATAGCAAGGGCATTAAACTCTAATCACAAGAAATATAGTAAGGGCATTAAACTCTAATTACAATAGATATAGCAATATAGCAAGGGCATTAAACTCTAATCACAAGAAATATAGTAAGGGCATTAAACTCTAATTACAATAGATATAGCAATATAGTAAGGGCATTAAACTCTAATCACAAGAGATATAGCAATATAGCAAGGGCATTAAACTCTAATCACAAGATATATAGCAATATAGTAAGGGCATTAAACTCTAATCACAAGAGATATAGCAAGGGCATTAAACTCTAATCACAATAGATATAGCAAGGGCATTAAACTCTAATCACAAGAGATATAGCAATATAGCAAGGGCATTAAACTCTAATTACAAGAGATATAGCAATATAGTAAGGGCATTAAACTCTAATCACAATATATATTCTAAGGGCATTAAACTCTAATCACAAGAGATATAGCAAGGGCATTAAACTATAACTACAAGAGATATAGCAAGGGCATTAAACTCTAATCACAAGAGATATATAGCAAGGGCATTAAACTCTAATCACAAGAAATATAGTAAGGGCATTAAACTCTAATTACAAGAGATATAGCAATATAGTAAGGGCATTAAACTCTAATCACAAGAGATATAGCAAGGGCATTAAACTCTAATTACAAGAGATATAGCAAGGGCATTAAACTCTAATCACAAGAAATATAGTAAGGGCATTAAACTCTAATTACAATAGATATAGCAATATAGTAAGGGCATTAAACTCTAATCACAAGAGATATAGCAAGGGCATTAAACTCTAACTACAAGAGACATAGCAAGGGCATTAAACTCTAATCACAAGAGATAAAGCAAGGGCATTAAACTCTAATCACAAGAGATATAGCAATATAGCAAGGGCATTAACTCTAATCACAAGTTATATAGCAATATAGTAAGGGCATTAAACTCTAATCACAATAGATATTGTAAGGGCATTAAACTCTAATCACAAGAGATATAGCAATATAGCAAGGGCATTAAACTCTAATCACAAGATATATAGCAATATAGTAAGGGCATTAAACTCTAATCACAAGAGATATAGCAAGGGCATTAAACTCTAATCACAATAGATATAGCAAGGGCATTAAACTCTAATCACAAGAGATATAGCAATATAGCAAGGGCATTAAACTCTAATTACAAGAGATATAGCAATATAGTAAGGGCATTAAACTCTAATTACAATAGATATTCTAAGGGCATTAAACTCTAATCACAAGAGATATAGCAAGGGCATTAAACTATAACTACAAGAGATATAGCGAGGGCATTAAACTCTAATCACAAGAGATATATAGCAAGGGCATTAAACTCTAATCACAAGAAATATAGTAAGGGCATTAAACTCTAATTACAAGAGATATAGCAAGGGCATTAAACTCTAATCACAAGAAATATAGTAAGGGCATTAAACTCTAATTACAATAGATATAGCAATATAGCAAGGGCATTAAACTCTAATCACAAGAAATATAGTAAGGGCATTAAACTCTAATTACAATAGATATAGCAATATAGTAAGGGCATTAAACTCTAATCACAAGAGATATAGCAATATAGCAAGGGCATTAAACTCTAATCACAAGATATATAGCAATATAGTAAGGGCATTAAACTCTAATCACAAGAGATATAGCAAGGGCATTAAACTCTAATCACAATAGATATAGCAAGGGCATTAAACTCTAATCACAAGAGATATAGCAATATAGCAAGGGCATTAAACTCTAATTACAAGAGATATAGCAATATAGTAAGGGCATTAAACTCTAATCACAATATATATTCTAAGGGCATTAAACTCTAATCACAAGAGATATAGCAAGGGCATTAAACTATAACTACAAGAGATATAGCAAGGGCATTAAACTCTAATCACAAGAGATATATAGCAAGGGCATTAAACTCTAATCACAAGAAATATAGTAAGGGCATTAAACTCTAATTACAAGAGATATAGCAATATAGTAAGGGCATTAAACTCTAATCACAAGAGATATAGCAAGGGCATTAAACTCTAATTACAAGAGATATAGCAAGGGCATTAAACTCTAATCACAAGAAATATAGTAAGGGCATTAAACTCTAATTACAATAGATATAGCAATATAGTAAGGGCATTAAACTCTAATCACAAGAGATATAGCAAGGGCATTAAACTCTAACTACAAGAGACATAGCAAGGGCATTAAACTCTAATCACAAGAGATAAAGCAAGGGCATTAAACTCTAATCACAAGAGATATAGCAATATAGCAAGGGCATTAACTCTAATCACAAGTTATATAGCAATATAGTAAGGGCATTAAACTCTAATCACAATAGATATTGTAAGGGCATTAAACTCTAATCACAAGAGATATAGCAATATAGCAAGGGCATTAAACTCTAATCACAAGATATATAGCAATATAGTAAGGGCATTAAACTCTAATCACAAGAGATATAGCAAGGGCATTAAACTCTAATCACAATAGATATAGCAAGGGCATTAAACTCTAATCACAAGAGATATAGCAATATAGCAAGGGCATTAAACTCTAATTACAAGAGATATAGCAATATAGTAAGGGCATTAAACTCTAATTACAATAGATATTCTAAGGGCATTAAACTCTAATCACAAGAGATATAGCAAGGGCATTAAACTATAACTACAAGAGATATAGCGAGGGCATTAAACTCTAATCACAAGAGATATATAGCAAGGGCATTAAACTCTAATCACAAGAAATATAGTAAGGGCATTAAACTCTAATTACAAGAGATATAGCAAGGGCATTAAACTCTAATCACAAGAAATATAGTAAGGGCATTAAACTCTAATTACAATAGATATAGCAATATAGCAAGGGCATTAAACTCTAATCACAAGAAATATAGTAAGGGCATTAAACTCTAATTACAATAGATATAGCAATATAGTAAGGGCATTAAACTCTAATCACAAGAGATATAGCAATATAGCAAGGGCATTAAACTCTAATCACAAGATATATAGCAATATAGTAAGGGCATTAAACTCTAATCACAAGAGATATAGCAAGGGCATTAAACTCTAATCACAATAGATATAGCAAGGGCATTAAACTCTAATCACAAGAGATATAGCAATATAGCAAGGGCATTAAACTCTAATTACAAGAGATATAGCAATATAGTAAGGGCATTAAACTCTAATCACAATATATATTCTAAGGGCATTAAACTCTAATCACAAGAGATATAGCAAGGGCATTAAACTATAACTACAAGAGATATAGCAAGGGCATTAAACTCTAATCACAAGAGATATATAGCAAGGGCATTAAACTCTAATCACAAGAAATATAGTAAGGGCATTAAACTCTAATTACAAGAGATATAGCAATATAGTAAGGGCATTAAACTCTAATCACAAGAGATATAGCAAGGGCATTAAACTCTAATTACAAGAGATATAGCAAGGGCATTAAACTCTAATCACAAGAAATATAGTAAGGGCATTAAACTCTAATTACAATAGATATAGCAATATAGTAAGGGCATTAAACTCTAATCACAAGAGATATAGCAAGGGCATTAAACTCTAACTACAAGAGACATAGCAAGGGCATTAAACTCTAATCACAAGAGATAAAGCAAGGGCATTAAACTCTAATCACAAGAGATATAGTAAGTGCATTAAACTCTAATCACAAGAGATAGAGCAAGAGCATTAAACTCTAACCACAAGAGATATAACAATATAGCAAGGGCATTAAACTCTAACCACAAGAGATATAGCAAGGGCATTAATCTCTAACTACAAGAGATATAGCAGGGGCATTAATCTCTAACTACAATAGATATAGCAAGGGCATTAAACTCTAACTACAAGATATATAGCAAGGGCATTAATCTCTAACTACAAGATATATAGCAAGGGCATTAAACTCTAACCACAAGAGATATAGCAAGGGCATTAATCTCTAACTACAAGAGATATAGCAAGGGCATTAATCTCTAACTACAAGAGATATAGCAAGGGCATTAAACTCTAATCACAAGAGATATAGCAAGGGCATTAAACTCTAATCACAAGAGATATAGTAAGTGCATTAAACTCTAATCACAAGAGATATAGTAAGTGCATTAAACTCTAATCACAAGAGATATAGTAAGGGCATAACTACAAGAGATATAGCAAGGGCATTAAACTCTAATCACAAGAGATATAGCAAGGGCATTAAACTCTAATCACAAGAGATATAGTAAGTGCATTAAACTCTAATCACAAGAGATATAGTAAGTGCATTAAACTCTAATCACAAGAGATATAGTAAGGGCATAACTACAAGAGATATAGCAAGGGCATTAAACTCTAATCACAAGAGATATAGCAAGGGCATTAAACTCTAATCACAAGAGATATAGTAAGTGCATTAAACTCTAATCACAAGAGATATAGTAAGTGCATT
>CM026404.1:62051004-62077487 GCA_014843695.1 Archivesica marissinica
GGGGGGACAATGCTAAGTATAATGTATTGGGGAGATGGGGGGGACAATGCTAAGTAATGTATGGGATGGGGGGACAATGCTAAGTAATGTATGGGATGGGGGGGACAATGTTAAGTATAATGTATTGGGGAGATGTTTGTGGATGCTATCACTGTTCACAAGAGTTTTCTTACTTTGATACTTGTTCTTCGTTTTAATCATGTACAATCAAACTTTAATTCCTCAAACTTGTTGGGTCCATTAATAATGGTTCGAATCATGGGTGCTTTAAGCCCCCCCCCCCCCCCCCGCCCCCGGTGCTTCAAGCCCAGCATATATAAGTCAGTCTGGAGTGTTTTTAGTAAGTAATAGCGTAGAGCAGCATATTGTATAAAGGTTCACCTATATCGTTTTCTTGTTGCTTGGTTGGTCGTGGGCCGAGTGGTTACGTTCGGTAACTTCAGATCACTTGCCACACACTGCTGTAGGTTTGAATCCCACCGGGGTGTGGAAAAGGAGACGTGAGGCAGAAGTGTTAATTGAGTAGTAATTGATCTTGTGGGATCGATGATCTTGTTCAGTTCCAGTTATGTTCGAATTATTGAAGATAGAACAATATGCATTATATAGAGATTATTGCCGGGACCAGACAACGTGGTTTGTTCTAGTTAAGCAAGTTTGAGACATTGAAGATCGACTGTATATTAATTCTGACATCAGTTTTCATAAATGCAATAATACAGCTATATTCATAATTTCACCAGCTGGCTTCGCCAAATTTGATGAGGAACACCAAGTATGATTTTCTTTATTTCATGCATGAGTTAGTTACCATTACTTCAATAATATAGCTTAAAAACTTGAAAGTTCAGACTGTATTTATTCAAACAAACAGATCAATTTGGTAGTACTTTAAGAATTTTCTAAACTGTAAACAGTTAAAAATCATTATCATAATTTCTTTCTACCCGATTGAGATTTTGCATTAAATGAAGTTATATACCGTCAACTGAATAGCGATCAATTTATAAAAGACATTGAATGAAATTTTTTATGGTCACGTGCATAAATTATATAGTCGTTATTGTGTATTACACTTGACTGATAGCACCTATCCTGCCATTTACTGTGATTTATTTGTATTTTTCAAAAACCAAGTACAGTAGCATTATATAAGGTAGTGAGCAAGCTAATCGACCACTATAACAGCCCTCTTTACACAAAATTAAATTTTGGCCAGTAGTCAATTTTTTTATCAAATTCTTTTCTGTCTGAATTGAGTATTATGATTAGTTTGCTTTATGTATAAAGTTTGTTTGATTTACTCGATCGCTTATTTCAAACTTTACCGTATATATGATGTCCGGAAATGTGTATACAGTCAAACCTGTCTTAGGCAGCCGGCCAAGGAAATCAGAGAAAGTGGCTGCTTAGCATCGGTGGCTGCTTAATAGATGTCAAATGTATAATAAAACAACATATTGGGAATCTGGAAACTGGCTGCTTAATACAGGTTGGCTGTTTAATGGAGGTGACCACTAATACAGGTATGACTATCTGTGGTAAAATTTGAGAATATCTGCACATTAAAGGCAAGAATATCCACACATTAAAGGCAAGAATATCTGCACATTAAAGGCTATAATATCTGCACATTAAAGGCAAGAATATCTGCACATTAAAGGCGAGAATATCTGCACATTAAAGGCTAGAATATCTGCACATTAAAGGCAAGAATATCCGCACATTAAAGGCAAGAATATCCACACATTAAAGGCAACAATATCTGCACATTAAAGGTGAGAATATCTTCACATTAAAGGCGAGAATATCTGCACATTAAAGGCGAGAATATCTTCACATTAAAGGCGAGAATATCTGCATATTAAAGGCAAGAATATCTGCACATTAAAGGCAAGAATATCTGCACATTAAAGGCGAGAATATCCGCACATTAAAGGCGAGAATATCTTCACATTAAAGGCTAGAATACCTGCACATTAAAGGCTAGAATATCTGCACATTAAAGGCTAGAATATCTTCACATTAAAGGCAAGAATATCTGCACATTAAAGGCAAGAATATCCGCACATTAAAGGCGAAAATATCCGCACATTAAAGGCGAGAATATCTGCACATTAAAGGCAAGAATATCCGCACATTAAAGGCAAGAATATCTGCACATTAAAGGCTAGAATATCTGCACATTAAAGGCAAGAATATCTGCACATTAAAGGCTAGAATATCTTCACATTAAAGGCAAGAATATCTGCACATTAAAGGCTAGAATATCTGCACATTAAAGGCAAGAATATCTGCACATTAAAGGCTAGAATATCTTCACATTAAAGGCAAGAATATCTGCACATTAAAGGCTAGAATATCTGCACATTAAAGGCAAGAATATCTGCACATTAAAGGCTAGAATATCTTCACATTAAAGGCAAGAATATCTGCACATTAAAGGCTAGAATATCTGCACATTAAAGGCAAGAATATCTGCACATTAAAGGCTAGAATATCTTCACATTAAAGGCAAGAATATCTGCACATTAAAGGCTAGAATATCTGCACATTAAAGGCAAGAATATCTGCACATTAAAGGCTAGAATATCTTCACATTAAAGGCAAGAATATCTGCACATTAAGGCAAGAATATCTGCACATTAAAGGCGAGAATATCCGCACATTAAAGGCGAGAATATCCGCACATTAAAGGTGAGAATATCTTCACATTAAAGGCTAGAATACCTGCACATTAAAGGCTAGAATATCTGCACATTAAAGGCTAGAATATCTTCACATTAAAGGCAAGAATATCCGCACATTAAAGGCAAGAATATCTGCACATTAAAGGCAAGAATATCCGCACATTAAAGGCGAGAATATCTGCACATTAAAGGCGAGAATATCTGCACATTAAAGGCAAGAATATCCGCACATTAAAGGCAAGAATATCCGCACATTAAAGGCTAGAATATCTGCACATTAAAGGCAAGAATATCTGCACATTAAAGGCTAGAATATCTTCACATTAAAGGCAAGAATATCTGCACATTAAAGGCAAGAATATCTGCACATTAAAGGCTAGAATATCTGCACATTAAAGGCTAGAATATCTTCACATTAAAGGCAAGAATATCTGCACATTAAAGGCAAGAATATCCGCACATTAAAGGCAAGAATATCCGCACATTAAAGGCAAGAATATCCGCACATTAAAGGCAAGAATATCTGCACATTAAAGGCGAGAATATCTTCACATTAAAGGCGAGAATATCTGCACATTAAAGGCAAGAATATCTGCACATTAAAGGCAAGAATATCCGCACATTAAAGGCAAGAATATCCACACATTAAAGGCAACAATATCTGCACATTAAAGGCGAGAATATCTTCACATTAAAGGCGAGAATATCTGCACATTAAAGGCGAGGATATCTTCACATTAAAGGCGAGAATATCTGCATATTAAAGGCAAGAATATCTGCACATTAAAGGCGAGAATATCCGCACATTAAAGGCGAGAATATCCGCACATTAAAGGCGAGAATATCCGCACATTAAAGGCGAGAATATCTTCACATTAAAGGCTAGAATACCTGCACATTAAAGGCTAGAATATCTGCACATTAAAGGCTAGAATATCTTCACATTAAAGGCAAGAATATCTGCACATTAAAGGCAAGAATATCTGCACATTAAAGGCAAGAATATCCGCACATTAAAGGCGAAAATATCCGCACATTAAAGGCAAGAATATCCGCACATTAAAGGCAAGAATATCCGCACATTAAAGGCTAGAATATCTGCACATTAAAGGCAAGAATATCTGCACATTAAAGGCTAGAATATCTTCACATTAAAGGCAAGAATATCTGCACATTAAAGGCTAGAATATCTGCACATTAAAGGCAAGAATATCTGCACATTAAAGGCTAGAATATCTTCACATTAAAGGCAAGAATATCTGCACATTAAAGGCAAGAATATCCGCACATTAAAGGCAAGAATATCCGCACATTAAAGGCAAGAATATCCGCACATTAAAGGCAAGAATATCTGCACATTAAAGGCGAGAATATCTTCACATTAAAGGCGAGAATATCTGCATATTAAAGGCAAGAATATCTGCACATTAAAGGCAAGAATATCCGCACATTAAAGGCAAGAATATCCACACATTAAAGGCAACAATATCTGCACATTAAAGGCGAGAATATCTTCACATTAAAGGCGAGAATATCTGCACATTAAAGGCGAGGATATCTTCACATTAAAGGCGAGAATATCTGCATATTAAAGGCAAGAATATCTGCACATTAAAGGCGAGAATATCCGCACATTAAAGGCGAGAATATCCGCACATTAAAGGTGAGAATATCTTCACATTAAAGGCTAGAATACCTGCACATTAAAGGCTAGAATATCTGCACATTAAAGGCTAGAATATCTTCACATTAAAGGCAAGAATATCCGCACATTAAAGGCAAGAATATCTGCACATTAAAGGCAAGAATATCCGCACATTAAAGGCGAGAATATCTGCACATTAAAGGCGAGAATATCTGCACATTAAAGGCAAGAATATCCGCACATTAAAAGCAAGAATATCCGCACATTAAAGGCTAGAATATCTGCACATTAAAGGCAAGAATATCTGCACATTAAAGGCTAGAATATCTTCACATTAAAGGCAAGAATATCTGCACATTAAAGGCAAGAATATCTGCACATTAAAGGCTAGAATATCTGCACATTAAAGGCTAGAATATCTTCACATTAAAGGCAAGAATATCTGCACATTAAAGGCAAGAATATCCGCACATTAAAGGCAAGAATATCCGCACATTAAAGGCAAGAATATCCGCACATTAAAGGCAAGAATATCTGCACATTAAAGGCGAGAATATCTTCACATTAAAGGCGAGAATATCTGCATATTAAAGGCAAGAATATCTGCACATTAAAGGCAAGAATATCCGCACATTAAAGGCAAGAATATCCACACATTAAAGGCAACAATATCTGCACATTAAAGGCGAGAATATCTTCACATTAAAGGCGAGAATATCTGCACATTAAAGGCGAGGATATCTTCACATTAAAGGCGAGAATATCTGCATATTAAAGGCAAGAATATCTGCACATTAAAGGCGAGAATATCCGCACATTAAAGGCGAGAATATCCGCACATTAAAGGCGAGAATATCTTCACATTAAAGGCTAGAATATCTGCACATTAAAGGCTAGAATATCTTCACATTAAAGGCAAGAATATCCCCACATTAAAGGCAAGAATATCTGCACATTAAAGGCAAGAATATCCGCACATTAAAGTTAGAATATCTGCACATTAAAGGCGAGAATATCTGCACATTAAAGGCAAGAATATCTGCACATTAAAGGCAAGAATATCCGCACATTAAAGGCTAGAATATCTGCACATTAAAGGCAAGAATATCTGCACATTAAAGGCTAGAATATCTTCACATTAAAGGCAAGAATATCTGCACATTAAAGGCTAGAATATCTGCACATTAAAGGCAACAATATCTGCACATTAAAGGCTAGAATATCTGCACATTAAAGGCAAGAATATCCGCACATTAAAGGCAAGAATATCTGCACATTAAAGGCTAGAATATCTGCACATTAAAGGCAAGAATATCTGCACATTAAAGGCAATTCAGTAATGCGCTGCTTCATTTTGTCTGTACAATTGTGGGAGTTCAGTAGTCTCAATTGATTTTTCATGTTTGGTTGTATCTTCTTTACAGAGTGTAGGCAGTTTGTTGTATCAAGTTGCATAGGGTCGAGAGAGAGGTTATCATAATCCAAAATATATAATTCATTCTATGAAATTTTGGCCGCTCTGTCACGAAACGCGGACAAAATCCATTCCATTAATCTCATTTCCCCTTTAATGGTCAGTAAAGAAATTGAGTTGGTTAGGTGCAAAGGTTCTGTAAAGAAATTGAGTTGGTTAGGTGCAAAGGTTCTGTAAAGAAATTGAGTTGGTTAGGTGCAAAGGTTCTGTAAAGAAATTGAGTTGGTTAGGTGCAAAGGTTCTGTAAAGAAATTGAGTTGGTTAGGTGCAAAGGTTCTGTAAAGAAATTGAGTTGTTTAGGTGCAAAGGTTCTGTAAAGAAATTGAGTTTAGGTGCAACGGTTCTGTAAAGAAATTGAGTTGTTTAGGTGTAAACGTTCTGTAAAAGAAGTGGTTTTATTTTCTCTCATATTAAGGCATGAGAATTGAGTTAAGCGGCTTTAAGTTCTCTCGCTGTTCATGTACCAGATTACCTGTAATATATGCTTAGTAAATGATCTTACAATAATGGGGACTGTACAAGAGTCAAATGACAATAGTAACTGATAAGTTACTGTTCCTCGTACCACCCATATGTCCACCTCTACAGGTCACAGGTTAATAACAAATCTCACAATGGCAGAAAGTGTGTTAAATGCATAGGGATTTAACCCTTTCAACCCCACAGGCCTCTAAATAGGCTTATGAAAAGTGTAGATCCAGATGAGCCGGCTCGTAACGAGCCGTCTCATCAGGATCTGCACTTTTTGCCAGTAATAATTATTACTATTTTTAGATAAAATTACCCATTTTGATAAATGAACTGGTCCAAATGTAATTTTCTTATTAATTTATTGGTCTAAAAATAGCATGCACCAGTCCATGTTAGTTACTTGGGGTTGAAAGGGTTAAGCTGTTTGTTTATTTTTTAGGCAGATGTAGTCAATGCATTCTACCCCATGAATTAATTATACTAGAGTGCTCTACCACAGGCGTTACAGTTAGTACTGTTACATGCTTATTTTGGACTGCATGCCCGGCGAAGATTGAGTACAGAAGAAACAAATGTTCAAAGTATGTGTGTGTGGGAGGGAACCCCCCCCCCAACAACAATTGGGAGCTGTAGCTGTTGTCCAGCTGTAGCCATTACGATTAGGCAAGGCATTTAAATTCCATATTGCCTCTTTCTCCCTTGTGACGTAGGATTCCATCGAGAGTGATCAATATAAGTTGTAAGAACTTGTTTCCCAATGGAGGTCAAATAAATTTGTATAAACTAAACTAAGAATTGGGAGGTAGAATGCAGATCTAGGGTACTAGAGATACTACAGATCTGGTACTAGAGATATTTTGATTTTATTAAAAGTCTAATTTTACCTATGTTAGGTACTTCAGTTTTGAGAGCATGAAAGATGATAGGAAATGCAATCTTGAAAGTTGTCAAAGAATCAGCATGGCTCATCCATTATCGAGAGACTGTCTACATTATGGTCCTAACATGGCTTGTACCCCTCTGTACATTAGGATTGTCACCGTCTTCAAGGATAGGATCATATATGAGGAGAAGTGTGCTTGCATGATGGTCTGCAAGGTATGGATCATATATGAGGAGAAGTGTGCTTGCATGATGGTCTGCAAGGTGTGGATCATATATGAGAAGTGTGCTTGCATGACGGTCTGCAAGGTGTGGATCATATATGAGGAGAAGTGTACTTGCATGATGGTCTGCAAGGTATGGATCATATATGAGGAGAAGTGTGCTTGCATGATGGTCTGCAAGGTATGGATCATATATGAGGAGAAGTGTGCTTGCATGATGGTCTGCAAGGTGTGGATCATATATGAGGAGAAGTGTACTTGCATGACGGTCTGCAAGGTGTGGATCATATATAAGGAGAAGTGTACTTGCAGTATGGTCTGCAAGGTGTGGATCATATATGAGGAGAAGTGTGCTTGCAGGATGGTCTGCAAGGTGTGGATCATATATGAGGAGAACTGTGCTTGCATGATGGTCTGCAAGGTGTAGATCATATATGAGAAGTGTACTTGGCGCTGTGTGCTGCACTTGCAGGATGGTCTGCAAGGTGTGGATCATATATGAGAAGTGCACTTGGCGCTGTGTGCTGTGCTTGCAGGATGGTCTGCAAGGTGTGGATCATATATGAGAAGTGTACTTGGCGCTGTGTACTGTGCTTGCAGGATGGTCTGCAAGGTGTGGATCATATATGAGAAGTGTGCTGTGCTTGCAGGATGGTCTGCAAGGTGTGTATCATATATGAGAAGTGTACTTGGCACTGTGTGCTGTGCTTGCAGGATGGTCTGCAAGGTGTGGATCATATATGAGAAGTGTGCGTGGCACTGTGTGTTGCACTTGTAGGATGGTCTGCAAGGTGTGGATCATATATGAGGAGTAGTGTACTTGGGGCTGTGTGCTGCGCTTGCAGGATGGTCTGCAAGGTGTGGATCATATATGAGAAGTGTGCGTGGCACTGTGTGCTGCACTTGCAGGATGGTCTGCAAGGTGTGGATCATATATGAGGAATAGTGTACTTGCAGGATGGTCCGCAAGGTGTGGATCATATATGAGAAGTGTACTTGGCGCTGTGTGCTGTGCTTGCAGGATGGTCTGCAAGGTGTGTATCATATATGAGAAGTGTACTTGGCGCTGTGTGCTGTGCTTGCAGGATGGTCTGCAAGGTGTGTATCATATATGAGAAGTGTACTTGGGGCTGTGTGCTGCGCTTGCAGGATGGTCTGCAAGGTGTGGATCATATATGAGAAGTGTGCGTGGCACTGTGTGCTGCACTTGCAGGATGGTCTGCAAGGTGTGGATCATATATGAGGAATAGTGTACTTGCAGGATGGTCTGCAAGGTGTGGATCATATATGAGAAGTGTACTTGGCGCTGTGTGCTGTGCTTGCAGGATGGTCTGCAAGGTGTGTATCATATATGAGAAGTGTACTTGGCACTGTGTGCTGTGCTTGCAGGATGGTCTGCAAGGTGTGTATCATATATGAGAAGTGTACTTGGCACTGTGTGCTGTGCTTGCAGGATGGTCTGCAAGGTGTGGATCATATATGAGGAGTGTACTTGCAGGATTGTCTGCAAGGTGTGGATCATATATGAGGAGTGTACTTGCAGGATTGTCTGCAAGGTGTGGATCATATATGAGAAGTGCACTTGGCGCTGTGTGCTGTGCTTGCAGGATGGTCTACAAGGTGTGGATCATATATGAGAAGTGTGCTTGGCACTGTGTGCTGTGCTTGTAGGATGGTACGCAAGGAGAGGATCATGTTTTGCACGAATAACCATAAAATTGCTCCTGTATGACCTCTTCTATTATAGCGATTTTATGTCGATGTTTATCAAACATAAATTGTAAATATAGATCTATTGACTCGTCATATTTGAAAAAACAATGAAATAGATGTAACAGATCTATAGATGCCTAATCTAATCACTCTAGACTAGATATACATTTAACCAATATGTCATCATTCAATATCCAAAGAGAGGATCTACAAAATTTTAATATATTTTTTATCTAGATCGACTATTTACCTAGATGGAAACTGATACTCCTTACAGGTCTTCCACATTTCTGTCAATTTCTGTGTTTGTTTTTATCCCATCTGCAATGTCTGTTTTCTGCAGGTCCGGATGTGGTGGGAATAAATTTGCCATTTTAGACTTTGATTGACTAATAAGTTTATTTAAAGTCGCCACTGCATAAATGCATTTGGGCGACATTATTTTCGACTTTTACCACGATGTACACATATGAACTCTTCATGAACAATGAAGTGACTTCTATAATATGTATGGATGAATGTTTATATTGCTGCACAAAAGATTAGGCCACAAACGAGTTTAACCCTTGCATGCTGAGTTAATAAAGTCACATTTACAAACAACATAGATCCAGATCAGTCGCAGCGTAGCACCATAAATGAATGTAGCCCTCTGCATGCTGAGTAAATAATGTCACATTTACAAACAACATAGATCCAGATCAGTCGCAGCGTAGCACCATAAATGAATGTAGCCCTCTGCATGCTGAGTAAATAAAGTCACATTTACAAACAACATAGATCCAGATCAGTCGCAGCGTAGCACCATAAATGAATGTAGCCCTCTGCATGCTGAGTAAATAAAGTCACATTTGCAAACAACATAGATCCAGATCAGACACGACTTAACGCTGTCTTATCAGGATCTATGTTGTTTGCTATTCATCCAAGTGTTTTAGCTCCACTATCCGAATAGCAAACAGCTTAGAGCCTGATCATATGGCACGTTCTGTGCTGTCTGATCTGGCTCTATGTTGTTTGTAAAACTGATTTTATCTGCCGCTAGCGTGCAGAGGGTTAAGAATGAGCAAACAATAGGAACAGATAAAAACCATAAAATGACTGTGTACCGGTACACTATTGACTGTGTACCGGTACACTATTGACTGTGTACCGGTACACTATTGACTGTGTACCGGTACACTATTGACTGTGTACCGGTACACTATTGACTGTGTACCGGTACACTATTGACTGTGTACCGGTACACTATTGACTGTGTACCGGTACACTATTGACTGTGTACCGGTACACTATTGACTGTGTACCGGTACACTATTGACTGTGTACCGGTACACTATTGACTGTGTACCGGTACACTATTGACTGTGTACCGGTACACTATTGACTGTGTACCGGTACACTATTGACTGTGTACCGGTACACTATTGACTGTGTACCGGTACACTATTGACTGTGTACCGGTACACTATTGACTGTGTACCGGTACACTATTGACTGTGTACCGGTACACTATTGACTGTGTACCGGTACACTATTGACTGTGTACCGGTACACTATTGACTGTGTACCGGTACACTATTGACTGTGTACCGGTACACTATTGACTGTGTACCGGTACACTATTGACTGTGTACCGGTACACTATTGACTGTGTACCGGTACACTATTGACTGTGTACACTATTGAGCAGTAGATGTGTTTTTGGCATTTTTGCAATTTTAATTTTCTCTGATAATCTGCAGGCATGGGCCTTCAGGGCCTTATATGCACTGGAGTAATGTACACCGTGAATTATATTGGAGTGCTCTGCACCATGAATGATACTCGATATTAACCCATTCAACACCAAGTAACTGACATGGACTGGTCCATGATATTTTTAGACCAATAAATTAATAACAAAATTACATTTGGATCAGTTCATTTATCAAAATGGGTAATTTTTTGTCTAAAAATAGTTATATTACTTGAAAAAAGTGCAGATCCTGATGAGACGGCTCATGATGAGCCATCTCATCTGGATCTACACTTTTTTGTAAGCCAATTTAGAGGTCTGTGGTGTTGAAAGGGTTAATGTTCAGTGG
This sequence comes from Archivesica marissinica, assembly GCA_014843695.1. Taxonomy (NCBI): domain Eukaryota; kingdom Metazoa; phylum Mollusca; class Bivalvia; order Venerida; family Vesicomyidae; genus Archivesica; species Archivesica marissinica. The sequence goes on from CM026404.1 coordinate 62,062,191, forward strand.
CACAGCTGCCTATACGCCACAACGCCCGGGCTTGCACATATTCCAGGTTTATTATCTTTTTGCTGTTTGCTTTGCCCTGGAGAGATATTTTCTTAGCCCCCTAACACGGGGTTTGCACATCATTTCATGGACAGCTACGCCACAGATTCTACTGTTGTTATCTTAATAACTAGTAATACTAAAAATTTTGTAATACCACTTTGTAATTGCAAATGTATTTTAAAACCTGCCTTTTATGAGCTTCATGCAACATTTGCATAATACAAAGGCAGATTAAAATGCAAACATTGCGCGGTGAGAATGCATGAATAAATTGTTGATAGCTTGCTGTATGCCTTGATTTCATATTACATGTACTTGCATAGGGTAATCATTTGTCACACTTATGTTTAAATGATTAAGTGGATTTAATCCTTGAACATTGTTGGCAACTACCAATGAATAAAGTACACAGTCTGGCAAGGTGCTCCAAGTGTTCTACTGTTGTTTTCATAAACATACCTTTGTACAGAATGTAGAATCTGATTATGAGATTATTGTGGGATTATTTGTTTGCTAGTTCACAGTTTGATAGTTCATAGTTATTTGTTTCATAGTTCGTAGTCGTTTGTTTCATAGTTCATAGTTATTTGTTTCATAGTTATTTTTATTTGTTTCATAGTTTGTAGTTATTTGTTTCATAGTTCGCAGTTATTTGTTTCATAGTTCGCAGTTATTTGTTTCATAGTTCATAGTTATTTGTTTGATAGTTCAGTTATTTGTTTCATAGTTCAGTTACTTGGTGTGGGATTGTTTGTTTGATAGTTCGGTTATTTGTTTGATAGTTCACAGTTATTTGTTTGATAGTTCAGTTATTTGTTTGATAGTTCAGTTATTTGTATGATAGTTCAGTTACTTGTATGATAGTTCAGTTATTTGTTTCATAGTTCATAGTTATTTGTTTGATAGTTCAGTTATTTGTTTAATAGTTCAGTTATTTGTATGATAGTTCAGTTACTTGTATGATAGTTCAGTTATTTGTTTGATAGTTCAGTTACTTGTTTGATAGTTCAGTTATTTGTTTCATAGTTCATAGTTATTTGTTTGATAGTTCAGTTATTTGTATGATAGTTCAGTTATTTGTTTCATAGTTCATAGTTATTTGTTTGATAGTTCAATTATTTGTTTGATAGTTCAGTTATTTGTATGATAGTTCAGTTACTTGTATGATAGTTCAGTTATTTGTTTGATAGTTCAGTTACTTGTTTGATAGTTCAGTTATTTGTTTGATAGTTCAGTTATTTGTTTGATAGTTCAGTTACTTGGTGTGGGATTGTTTGTTTGATAGTTCAGTTATTTGTTTGATAGTTCAGTTATTTGTTTGATAGTTCAGTTATTTGTTTGATAGTTCAGTTATTTGTATGATAGTTCAGTTACTTGTATGATAGTTCAGTTATTTGTTTGATAGTTCATAGTTATTTGTTTGATAGTTCAGTTATGTGTTTGATAGTTCAGTTATTTGTATGATAGTTCAGTTATTTGTATGATAGTTCAGTTATTTGTTTCATAGTTCATAGTTATTTGTTTGATAGTTCAGTTATTTGTTTGATAGTTCAGTTATTTGTATGATAGTTCAGTTATTTGTTTGATAGTTCAGTTACTTGTTTGATAGTTCAGTTATTTGTTTCATAGTTCAGTTACTTGGTGTGGGATTGTTTGTTTGATAGATCACAGTTATTTGTTTGATAGTTCAGTTATTTGTTTGATAGTTCAGTTACTTGGTGTGGGATTGTTTGTTTGATAGATCACAGTTATTTGTTTGATAGTTCAGTTATTTGTTTGATAGTTCAGTTACTTGTTTGATAGTTCAGTTACTTGGTGTGGGATTGTTTGTTTGATAGATCACAGTTATTTGTTTGATAGTTCAGTTATTTGTTTGATAGTTCAGTTACTTGGTGTGGGATTGTTTGTTTGATAGATCACAGTTATTTGTTTGATAGTTCAGTTATTTGTTTGATAGTTCAGTTACTTGTTTGATAGTTCAGTTACTTGGTGTGGGATTGTTTGTTTGATAGATCACAGTTATTTGTTTGATAGTTCAGTTATTTGTTTGATAGTTCAGTTACTTGTGTGATTGTTTGTTTGATGTCACATTATTTGTTTGATAGTTCAGTTATTTGTTTGATAGTTCAGTTATTGTTTGATAGTTCAGTTACTTGGTGTGGGATTGTTTGTTTGATAGATCACAGTTATTTGTTTGATAGTTCAGTTATTTGTATGATAGTTCAGTTATTTGTATGATAGTTCAATTACTTGTATGATAGTTCAGTTACTTGTATGATAGTTCAGTTACTTGTATGATAGTTCAGTTACTTGTATGATAGTTCAGTTATTTGTTTGATAGTTCAGTTACTTGTATGATAGTTCAGTTACTTGTATGATAGTTCAGTTATTTGTTTGATAGTTCAGTTACTTGTATGATAGTTCAGTTACTTGGTGTGGGATTGTTTGTTTGATAGTTTACAGTTATTAACCCTCCATTGTTAAGGGACTGGGGATATTGTTTTGGCTATGTCTTTGTGCATACAGAATTACTCCAAAAGTTGCTAATCAATTTTTATGAAACTTGTGAATATATATAAAGGGTAGGTCTAGTATGAAGTGATTCAATTTTGGGAGAAATCGGTCACGACCCGTGGTCAGGGTGTTCAAGAAAGCGTCCTCTGCCATTGACTGACTAGACATGTATATCACTCTATACTATTGACTGACTAGACATGTATACCACTGTATACCATTGACTGACTAGACATGTATATCACTGTATACCATTGACTGACTAGACATGTATATCACTGTATACCATTGACTGACTAGACATGTATACCACTGTATACTATTGACTGACTAGACATGTATATCACTGTATACCATTGACTGACTAGACATGTATACCACTGTATACTATTGACTGACTAGACATGTATACCACTGTATACTATTGACTGACTAGACATGTATATCACTGTATACTACTGACTGACTAGACATGTATATCACTGTATACTACTGACTGACTAGACATGTATATCACTGTATACTACTGACTGACTAGACATGTATATCACTGTATATCACTGTATACCATTGACTAACTAGACATGTGTATCACTGTATACTATTGACTGACTAGACATGTATATCACTGTATACAATTGACTGACTAGACATGTATATCACTGTATACCATTGACTAACTAGACATGTGTATCACTGTATACTATTGACTGACTAGACATGTATATCACTGTATACTATAGACTGACTAGACATGTGTATCATTGTATACTATTGACTGACTAGACATGTATATCACTGTATACTATTGACTGACTAGACATGTATATCACTATACCATTGACTGACTAGACATGTATATCACTGTATACCATTGACTGACTAGACATGTATATCACTCTATACTATTGACTGACTAGACATGTATACCACTGTATACCATTGACTGACTAGACATGTATATCACTGTATACCATTGACTGACTAGACATGTATATCACTGTATACCATTGACTGACTAGACATGTATACCACTGTATACTATTGACTGACTAGACATGTATATCACTGTATACCATTGACTGACTAGACATGTATACCACTGTATACTATTGACTGACTAGACATGTATACCACTGTATACTACTGACTGACTAGACATGTATATCACTGTATACTACTGACTGACTAGACATGTATATCACTGTATACTACTGATTGACTAGACATGTATATCACTGTATATCACTGTATACTATTGACTGACTAGACATGTATATCATTGTATACTATTGACTGACTAGACATGTATATCACTCTATACTATTGACTGACTAGACATGTATATCACTGTATACTATTGACTGACTAGACATGTATATCACTGTATATCACTGTATACCATTGACTGACTAGACATGTATATCACTGTATACTATTGACTGACTAGACATGTATATCACTGTATACTATTGACTGACTAGACATGTATATCATTGTATACTATTGACTGACTAGACATGTATATCACTATACCATTGACTGACTAGACATGTATATCACTGTATACCATTGACTGACTAGACATGTATATCACTGTATACTATTGACTGACTAGACATGTATATCACTGTATACCATTGACTGACTAGACATGTATATCAATGTATACTATTGACTGACTAGACATGTATATCACTGTATACCATTGACTGACTAGACATGTATATCACTGTATACCATTGACTGACTAGACATGTATATCACTGTATACTATTGACTGACTAGACATGTATATCAATGTATACTATTGACTGACTAGACATGTATATCACTGTATACTATTGACTGACTAGACATGTATATCACTGTATACCATTGACTGACTAGACATGTATATCAATGTATACTATTGACTGACTAGACATGTATATCACTGTATACCATTGACTGACTAGACATGTATATCACTGTATACCATTGACTGACTAGACATGTATATCACTGTATACTATTGACTGACTAGACATGTATATCAATGTATACTATTGACTGACTAGACATGTATATCACTGTATACTATTGACTGACTAGACATGTATATCACTATACCATTGACTGACTAGACATGTATATCACTGTATACCATTGACTGACTAGACATGTATATCACTCTATACTATTGACTGACTAGACATGTATATCAATGTATACTATTGACTGACTAGACATGTATATCACTGTATACTATTGACTGACTAGACATGTATATCACTGTATACTATTGACTGACTAGACATGTATACCACTGTATACTATTGACTGACTAGACATGTAAATCACTGTATATCACTGTATACTATTGACTGACTAGACATGTATATCACTCTATACTATTGACTGACTAGACATGTATATCATTGTATACCATTGACTGACTAGACATGTATATCACTGTATACCATTGACTGACTAGACATGTATATCACTCTATACTATTGACTGACTAGACATGTATATCACTCTATACTATTGACTGACTAGACATGTATATCACTGTATATCACTGTATACCATTGACTGACTAGACATGTATATCACTGTATACCATTGACTGACTAGACATGTATATCACTGTATACTATTGACTGACTAGACATTTATATCACTGTATACTATTGACTGACTAGACATGTATATCACTGTATACTATTGACCGACTAGACATGTATATCACTGTATACTATTGACTGACTAGACATGTATATCACTGTATATCACTGTGTACCATTGACTGACTAGACATGTATATCACTGTATATCACTGTATACTATTGACTGACTAGACATGTATATCACTGTATACTATTGACTGACTAGACATGTATATCACTGTATACCATTGACTAACTAGACATGTGTATCACTGTATACTATTGACTGACTAGACATGTATATCACTGTATACTATAGACTGACTAGACATGTGTATCATTGTATACTATTGACTGACTAGACATGTATATCACTGTATACTATTGACTGACTAGACATGTATATCACTATACCATTGACTGACTAGACATGTATATCACTGTATACCATTGACTGACTAGACATGTATATCACTCTATACTATTGACTGACTAGACATGTATACCACTGTATACCATTGACTGACTAGACATGTATATCACTGTATACCATTGACTGACTAGACATGTATATCACTGTATACCATTGACTGACTAGACATGTATACCACTGTATACTATTGACTGACTAGACATGTATATCACTGTATACCATTGACTGACTAGACATGTATACCACTGTATACTATTGACTGACTAGACATGTATACCACTGTATACTACTGACTGACTAGACATGTATATCACTGTATACTACTGACTGACTAGACATGTATATCACTGTATACTACTGATTGACTAGACATGTATATCACTGTATATCACTGTATACTATTGACTGACTAGACATGTATATCATTGTATACTATTGACTGACTAGACATGTATATCACTCTATACTATTGACTGACTAGACATGTATATCACTGTATACTATTGACTGACTAGACATGTATATCACTGTATATCACTGTATACCATTGACTGACTAGACATGTATATCAATGTATACTATTGACTGACTAGACATGTATATCACTGTATACCATTGACTGACTAGACATGTATATCACTGTATACCATTGACTGACTAGACATGTATATCACTGTATACTATTGACTGACTAGACATGTATATCAATGTATACTATTGACTGACTAGACATGTATATCACTGTATACTATTGACTGACTAGACATGTATATCACTGTATACCATTGACTGACTAGACATGTATATCAATGTATACTATTGACTGACTAGACATGTATATCACTGTATACCATTGACTGACTAGACATGTATATCACTGTATACCATTGACTGACTAGACATGTATATCACTGTATACTATTGACTGACTAGACATGTATATCAATGTATACTATTGACTGACTAGACATGTATATCACTGTATACTATTGACTGACTAGACATGTATATCACTGTATACCATTGACTGACTAGACATGTATATCAATGTATACTATTGACTGACTAGACATGTATATCACTGTATACCATTGACTGACTAGACATGTATATCAATGTATACTATTGACTGACTAGACATGTATATCACTGTATACTATTGACTGACTAGACATGTATATCACTGTATACTATTGACTGACTAGACATGTATATCATTGTATACTATTGACTGACTAGACATGTATATCACTATACCATTGACTGACTAGACATGTATATCACTGTATACCATTGACTGACTAGACATGTATATCACTCTATACTATTGACTGACTAGACATGTATATCAATGTATACTATTGACTGACTAGACATGTATATCACTGTATACTATTGACTGACTAGACATGTATATCACTGTATACTATTGACTGACTAGACATGTATACCACTGTATACTATTGACTGACTAGACATGTAAATCACTGTATATCACTGTATACTATTGACTGACTAGACATGTATATCACTCTATACTATTGACTGACTAGACATGTATATCATTGTATACCATTGACTGACTAGACATGTATATCACTGTATACCATTGACTGACTAGACATGTATATCACTCTATACTATTGACTGACTAGACATGTATATCACTCTATACTATTGACTGACTAGACATGTATATCACTGTATATCACTGTATACCATTGACTGACTAGACATGTATATCACTGTATACCATTGACTGACTAGACATGTATATCACTGTATACTATTGACTGACTAGACATTTATATCACTGTATACTATTGACTGACTAGACATGTATATCACTGTATACTATTGACCGACTAGACATGTATATCACTGTATACTATTGACTGACTAGACATGTATATCACTGTATATCACTGTGTACCATTGACTGACTAGACATGTATATCACTGTATATCACTGTATACTATTGACTGACTAGACATGTATATCACTGTATACTATTGACTGACTAGACATGTATATCACTGTATACTATTGACCGACTAGACATGTATATCACTGTATACTATTGACTGACTAGACATGTATATCACTGTATATCACTGTATACCATTGACTGACTAGACATGTATATCACTGTATATCACTGTATACTATTGACTGACTAGACATGTATATCACTGTATATCACTGTATACTATTGACTGACTAGACATGTATATCATTGTATACTATTGACTGACTAGACATGTATATCACTCTATACTATTGACTGACTAGACATGTATATCACTGTATACTATTGACCGACTAGACATGTATATCACTGTATACTATTGACTGACTAGACATGTATATCACTGTATATCACTGTGTACCATTGACTGACTAGACATGTATATCACTGTATATCACTGTATACTATTGACTGACTAGACATGTATATCACTGTATACTATTGACTGACTAGACATGTATATCACTGTATACTATTGACCGACTAGACATGTATATCACTGTATACTATTGACTGACTAGACATGTATATCACTGTATATCACTGTATACCATTGACTGACTAGACATGTATATCACTGTATATCACTGTATACTATTGACTGACTAGACATGTATATCACTGTATATCACTGTATACTATTGACTGACTAGACATGTATATCATTGTATACTATTGACTGACTAGACATGTATATCACTCTATACTATTGACTGACTAGACATGTATATCACTGTATACTATTGACTGACTATACATGTATATCACTGTATATCACTGTATACCATTGACTGACTAGACATGTATATCACTCTATACTATTGACTGACTAGACATGTATATCACTGTATACTATTGACTGACTAGACATGTATATCACTGTATACTATTGACTGACTAGACATGTATATCATTGTATACTATTGACTGACTAGACATGTATATCACTATACCATTGACTGACTAGACATGTATATCACTGTATACCATTGACTGACTAGACATGTATATCACTCTATACTATTGACTGACTAGACATGTATATCATTGTATACCATTGACTGACTAGACATGTATATCACTGTATACTATTGACTGACTAGACATGTATATCATTGTATACCATTGACTGACTAGACATGTATATCACTGTATACCATTGACTGACTAGACATGTATATCACTGTATACCATTGACTGACTAGACATGTATATCACTGTATACTATTGACTGACTAGACATGTATATCACTGTATACTATTGACTGACTAGACATGTATATCACTGTATACCATTGACTGACTAGACATGTATATCACTGTATATCACTGTATACTATTGACTGACTAGACATGTATATCACTGTATACTATTGACTGACTAGACATGTATATCACTGTATACCATTGACTGACTAGACATGTATATCACTGTATACCATTGACTGACTAGACATGTATATCACTGTATACCATTGACTGACTAGACATGTATTTCACTGTATACTATTGACTGACTAGACATGTATATCACTGTATACCATTGAATGACTAGACATGTATATCACTGTATACTATTGACTGACTAGACATGGATATCACTGTATACTATTTACTGACTAGACATGTATATCACTGTATATCACTGTATACCATTGACTGACTAGACATGTATATCACTGTATACCATTGACTGACTAGACATGTATATCACTGTATACCATTGACTGACTAGACATGTATATCACTGTATACTATTGACTGACTAGACATGTATATCACTGTATACTATTGAATGACTAGACATGTATATCACTGTATACCATTGACTGACTAGACATGTATATCACTGTATACTATTGACTGACTAGACATGTATATCACTGTATACTATTGACTGACTAGACATGTATATCAATGTATACTATTGACTGACTAGACATGTATATCACTGTATACTATTGACTGACTAGACATGTATATCACTGTATACTATTGATTGACTAGACATGTATATCACTGTATACTATTGACTGACTAGACATGTATATCACTGTATATCACTGTATACCATTGACTGACTAGACATGTATATCACTGTATACCATTGACTGACTAGACATGTATATCAATGTATACCATTGACTGACTAGACATGTATACCACTGTATACCATTGACTGACTAGACATGTATATCACTGTATACTATTGACTGACTAGACATGTATATCACTGTATACTATTGACTGACTAGACATGTATATCACTGTATACTATTGACTGACTAGACATGTATATCACTATACTATTGATTGACTAGACATGTATATCACTGTATATCACTGTATACCATTGACTGACTAGACATGTATATCACTGTATATCACTGTATACCATTGACTGACTAGACATGTATATCACTGTATACCATTGACTGACTAGACATGTATACACTGTATATCACTGTATACCATTGACTGACTAGACATGTATATCACTGTATATCACTGTATACCATTGACTGACTAGACATGTATATCACTGTATATCACTGTATACCATTGACTGACTAGACATGTATACCACTGTATATCACTGTATACCATTGACTGACTAGACATGTATATCACTGTATATCACTGTATACCATTGACTGACTAGACATGTATATCACTGTATATCACTGTATACCATTGACTGACTAGACATGTATATCACTGTATATCACTGTATACCATTGACTGACTAGACATGTATATCACTGTATATCACTGTATACCATTGACTGACTAGACATGTATATCACTGTATATCACTGTATACCATTGACTGACTAGACATGTATACCACTGTATACCATTGACTGACTAGACATGTATATCACTGTATACCATTGACTGACTAGACATGTATATCACTGTATACCATTGACTGACTAGACATGTATACCACTGTATACCATTGACTGACTATACATGTATACCACTGTATACCATTGACTGACTAGACATGTATATCACGGTATACTATTGACTGACTAGACATGTATATCACTGTATATCACTGTATACCATTGACTGATTAGACATGTGTATCACTGTATACTATTGACTGACTAGACATGTATATCACTGTATACCATTGACTGACTAGACATGTATATCACTGTATACTATTGACTGACTAGACATGTATATCACTGTATATCACTGTATACCATTGACTGACTAGACATGTATATCACTGTATACCATTGACTGACTAGACATGTATATCACTGTATACTATTGACTGACTAGACATGTATATCACTGTATATCACTCTATACTATTGACTGACTAGACATGTATATCACTGTATAATATTGACTGACTAGACATGTATATCACTGTATACCATTGACTGACTAGACATGTATATCACTGTATATCACTCTATACTATTGACTGACTAGACATGTATATCACTGTATACTATTGACTGACTAGACATGTATATCACTGTATACCATTGACTGACTAGACATGTATATCACTGTATATCACTGTATACCATTGACTGACTAGACATGTATATCACTGTATACTATTGACTGACTAGACATGTGTATCACTGTATACTATTGACTGACTAGACATGTATATCACTGTATACCATTGACTGACTAGACATGTATATCACTATACTATTGACTGACTAGACATGTATATCACTGTATACCACTATAAAATCAAGCAGTTGTTCTTGTTTGAAATACAAGTACGTAGCGGGTGTGTATTTATCCGAGCGTTATCCTTGACTGTGTTACGAGAATATTTGCTTAATTCTGTGTTGCATAATTTTGTGGTCTGTTTTAGCTATGTGTGTTTATTGATAAAATATACAAAGCGGAAATATGAAGTGCACCGGTAAACACTAATTGGTTGTGCAAGCGATCAGTTCATTCCTTCTTGTTTCTTCTGCACTGCTTTTTATATACAGTTTTCCAATTGACGGTTTTTTATCAGCTTGATAAATTTTGTTGCAATTGACTGTTTGTCATTACAATTTTACTACATACAGTATGTTATCTACATATATTTTTAACTACCTTGTATACAATATACTTAACCCGGCACGATATAGCCTGAACTGTGCAAATGCGCAATTAAACCAAATACTCACTCACTCATTGTTTAAATACTCACTCACTCTTTGTTTCAGGACACCATGAAGAAAAAAGGAATGTGACACTTACGTTATAAAAGTGTGAACTTGCGTGTAGTGTGTTTTGGACATTTCATAATGAAAATTTGACAATAAATTACATAACTGTGCAGAGTAGAAACAACAACAACAACAACAACAACAACAACAACAACACAATGAGTCGACAGAGTCCGGGCATAAGCCCTGCAAATTCCATGACGTCTCTGTCCGGAAGCCTGACGCCGCGCGACAGCTCTGGCCCCCTGTCGCCACCAGTTCACGGTGCCCTTGGCGGGTCTATGAAAGGCGGCGGTGGCATACAGATGCAGATACAACAATTACAAAGTAAGTTCTGGTTTGATGTTCTGCCTAGCTGCTTTTAGCCCTTTCCTTCATAGAGATTTAGGTTAATACAGTCAAACCTGTGTTAGTGGTCACCTCCATTAAGCAGCCAACCTGTATTAAGCAGCCAGTTTCCAGATTCCCAATCGGTTGTTTTATTATATATTTGACCTCTATTAAGCAGCCACCTGTGCTAAGCAGCCACTTTCTCTGACTCCCTTGGCTGGCTGCTTAAGACAGGTTTGACTGTATACTATTATATCTCCATACAAACGACAGCCATTTCGCTATCATGCAGTGGATAAGTAGTCACCATATCTATCCCACCTCCATAGATATTACTGGAACTACATGAGATACTGGCCTTTATTATGAACATTGGTTTGGCTACTACATTGTCAATGTATGTCATATTGGTAATGGCGTCAAGAGGTGCTTCTATGAGGGAAAGGGTTAAACTAAGTTCTAGTTTGATGTTCTGTCTAGCTGCTTTTAAACTTAATCTTCCTGAGGAAGAAGTGACTTCTCACAAACATTTGTAGATGTAGATATGTTTAGAGATTAGCTCATAAATTGTATAGGTGCCGAGCAGACATTTAGTGGACAGATTCCAAGTTGAAGTATTATTCATGGTAGATAGATAACATGCAATTATTTCACCTATAGCCTATTGGACAAAGGTAAGGATAAAATATAATTGTTTTGGTATTTGTAATACAAAAACATGTGGCGTGAAATATAATTTCAAGTTCTGTGCATTACATTAGTATAGCTCAGAACGTATGTCTTAACAATACTTGGCACACAATTGTGTTATAGTTATGAGTATCATGCAGTATATCGTAAAACCGAGTACGAATATGTTATCGTTTGGAAAATATTATTTTAATCTACAAACAATCAAAGATATGTTGTTAGTAAATATATGAAATTTCCCTGAGTTACATTAGATACAGTTTTCCATTGTTAGTAAAGTATATGAAACATCCCTGAGGATACAGTTTTCCATTGATAGTAAAGTATATGAAACATCCCTGAGGATACAGTTTTCCATTGATAGTAAAGTATATGAAACATCCCTGAGGATACAGTTTTCCATTGATAGTAAAGTATATGAAACATCCCTGAGGATACAGTTTTCCATTGATAGTAAAGTATATGAAACATCCCTGAGGATACAGTTTTCCATTGATAGTAAAGTATATGAAACATCCCTGAGGATACAGTTTTCCATTGATAGTAAAGTATATGAAACATCCCTGAGGATACAGTTTTCCATTGATAGTAAAGTATATGAAACATCCCTGAGGATACAGTTTTCCATTGATAGTAAAGTATATGAAACATCCCTGAGGATACAGTTTTCAGAGTTTTTTTACCTCTTGTTTTTACCCTGGTCCCATGTATCTCGGTCTGCGCAGAGGATATGTTTCATGTATTCGACTATATGTACGTAGTACAGTCAAAGAGATTTGAAAACATTTGTTTTGTACTTGTAATTAACCTCGTCATTACAGTGAATAAACGATCGCAAGTCTTTTTTATTTTTTATTTTGTGTTCTCAAGTCTTGCCCATTGCAAACAGAGTGTGAGTTTTGTATGTGGTTTAGTGAGTTTTGTATGTGGTTTAGTGAGTTTTGTATGTGGTTTAGTGAGTTTTGTATGATTTTGTATGTGGTTTAGTGAGTTTTGTATGTGGTTTAGTGAGTTTTGTATGTGGTTTAGTGAGTTTTGTATGTGGAAATTTAGTGAGTTTTGTATGTGGTTTAGTGAGTTTTGTATGTGGTTTAGTGAGTTTTGTATGTGGTTTAGTGAGTTTTGTATGTGGTTTAGTGAGTTTTGTATGTGGTTTAGTGAGTTTGTATGTGGTTTAGTGAGTTTTGTATGTGGTTTAGTGAGTTTTGTATGTGGTTTAATGAGTTTTGTATGTGGTTTAGTGAGTTTTGTATGAGTTTTGTATGTGGTTTAGTGAGTTTTGTATGTGGTTTAGTGAGTTTTGTATGTGGTTTAGTGAGTTTTGTATGTGGTTTAGCGAGTTTTGTATGTGGTTTAATGAGTTTTGTATGTGGTTTAGTGAGTTTTGTATGTGGTTTAATGAGTTTTGTATGTGGTTTAGTGAGTTTTGTATGTGGTTTAGTGAGTTTTGTATGTGGTTTAGCGAGTTTTGTATGTGGTTTAATGAGTTTTGTATGTGGTTTAGTGAGTTTTGTATGTGGTTTAATGAGTTTTGTATGTGGTTTAGTGAGTTTTGTATGTGGTTTAGCGAGTTTTGTATGTGGTTTAATGAGTTTTGTATGTGGTTTAGTGAGTTTTGTATGTGGTTTAATGAGTTTTGTATGTGGTTTAGTGAGTTTTGTATGTGGTTTAGTGAGTTTTGTATGTGGTTTAGCGAGTTTTGTATGTGGTTTAATGAGTTTTGTATGTGGTTTAGTGAGTTTTGTATGTGGTTTAATGAGTTTTGTATGTGGTTTAGTGAGTTTTGTATGAGTTTTGTATGTGGTTTAGTGAGTTTTGTATGTGGTTTAGTGAGTTTTGTATGTGGTTTAGTGAGTTTTGTATGTGGTTTAGCGAGTTTTGTATGTGGTTTAGTGAGTTTTGTATGTGGTTTAGTGAGTTTTGTATGTGGTTTAGCGAGTTTTGTATGTGGTTTAGTTAAGACATATAAAATATAACCAGAATATGAAGCCTCCAGAAGTATATTAGTGATTTTATGTTTTTTGAGGATAGTGCAAGATTGAGGATACATAAGTCACTCCAATTCCAGAGGCATCCCTGGTTCATTTACGTGCCCGGTGTATAGCTCCGATTCATGAGAACTTGGTTTATAGTCACATATGAAAGACTGATATTATTATTAGGGTCTGATGGGGGATCGAACCTGCAATCCGTGGATTCGCAGTCCTTAATCTGCTAATCACAACAAAATACGCTTTTGCAAACAGCATAGAGCTAGATCAGACGACACAGAGAGATATTGTGGAGCTAAAACACTTGTCTGAATATCAAACAATATAGATCCTGATCAGACGTAACGTTACACCGTAGCTGATCTGGATCTATGTTGTTTGCACATTCCGTCCAATTTAAGGGTT
>CM026404.1:62078487-62343898 GCA_014843695.1 Archivesica marissinica
TATAGTAAGGGCATTAAACTCTAATCACAAAGAGATATAGCAAGGGCATTAAACTCTAATCACAAGAGATATAGCAAGGGAATTAAACTCTAATCACAAGAGATATAGCAAGGGCATTAAACTCTAATCACAAGAGATATAGCAATATAGCAAGGGCATTAAACTCTAATTACAAGAGATATAGTAAGGGCATTACACTCTAATCACAATATATATTGTAAGGGCATTAAACTCTAATCACAAGAGATATAGCAAGGGCATTAAACTCTAATCACAATAGATATTGTAAGGGCATTAAACTCTAATCACAAGAGATATAGCAATATAGCAAGGGCATTAACTCTAATCACAAGTTATATAGCAATATAGTAAGGGCATTAAACTCTAATCACAATAGATATTGTAAGGGCATTAAACTCTAATCACAAGAGATATAGCAATATAGCAAGGGCATTAAACTCTAATCACAAGAGATATAGCAAGGGCATTAAACTCTAATCACAAGAAATATAGTAAGGGCATTAAACTCTAATCACAAGAGATATAGCAATATAGCAAGGGCATTAACTCTAATCACAAGTTATATAGCAATATAGTAAGGGCATTAAACTCTAATCACAAGAGATATAGCAAGGGCATTAAACTCTAATCACAATAGATATAGCAAGGGCATTAAACTCTAATCACAAGAGATATAGTAAGGGCATTAAACTCTAATCACAAGAGATATAGCAAGGGCATTAAACTCTAATCACAAGAGATATAGTAAGTGCATTAAACTCTAATCACAAGAGATATAGTAAGTGCATTAAACTCTAATCACAAGAGATATAGTAAGGGCATAACTACAAGAGATATAGCAAGGGCATTAAACTCTAATCACAAGAGATATAGCAAGGGCATTAAACTCTAATCACAAGAGATATAGTAAGTGCATTAAACTCTAATCACAAGAGATATAGTAAGTGCATTAAACTCTAATCACAAGAGATATAGTAAGGGCATAACTACAAGAGATATAGCAAGGGCATTAAACTCTAATCACAAGAGATATAGCAAGGGCATTAAACTCTAATCACAAGAGATATAGTAAGTGCATTAAACTCTAATCACAAGAGATATAGTAAGTGCATTAAACTCTAATCACAAGAGATATAGTAAGGGCATAACTACAAGAGATATAGCAAGGGCATTAAACTCTAATCACAAGAGATATAGCAAGGGCATTAAACTCTAATCACAAGAGATATAGTAAGTGCATTAAACTCTAATCACAAGAGATATAGTAAGTGCATTAAACTCTAATCACAATAGATATAGTAAGGGCATAACTACAAGAGATATAGCAAGGGCATTACACTCTAATCACAAGAGATATAGTAAGTGCATTAAACTCTAATTACAAGAGATATAGTAAGGGCATTAAACTCTAATCACAAGAGATATAGCAATGGCATTAAACTCTAATCACAAGAGATATAGCAAGGGCATTAAACTTTAATCACAAGAGATATAGTAAGGGCATTAAACTCTAATCACAAGCGATGTATAGCAATATAGCAATTGAATTAAACAAAAATATTGCGATATAGGAATTGTGGTAAACTGAACTGCCGGAAATATAGCATAATAGCAAGTGACATTGGAAAGATTTGAAACATTAATGGGCATCTTGGCCCTACAATTCTCTACAACACTGTCCTTGAATTCATCTAAAACTTTACCCGTAAGTAATTTGACATTGTACCTCACTTGGCTCTCGTAAACGAACTATTTCACCTTAGGCTCTGTCATTTATTTACAGGTTTAAGTGAGAAGTTGTTTATGTACATTATTTATGTGGAGATCCCATATCTCTCTGCCTGTCAATAAAACTTACTGGAGCATTTTTTTAGCGACTGTGATAATAAAAAGTATAAAACTCTTTCATGTTCACTGCTTGTAAATGTGTTTCAATGGTGACAATATCGAATTAATGGTTCATTAAGGTTACTGTAGTATTTTCAATATGGTGTAAAAGGTTAAGATTAATGTCCTGGGTACATTTGATGCTTTTGATAAAATGGTCCCTGGCTTACAATCACATGACGAGCATGTGTTTGGACAGGCTAAGGTGCACTTATTAACATGGGCAGTTCTGTAAATAGTTAATGAACGTATTGCAAGTTGGGTAACAGTTCATGAAGTCCTGCTAACATCTTAACAGAGAGACAAACAGCATTGTTTAATGACACCAGGTTTTCTCAAGGTAGTATATATTGAGATATGGAGGTTTTATGAACTCATTGAAAAAATTGTTCAAACTAAAGTTCCAAAGTTAAATCTCCAAGATTTAAATATAAATCATTTCTCGAATTTCAATATTAATAATTTTGATTTGTTTCCCCGTGAGCACACTTCTATGAGTCAACCAATCACATCTATGGAGAGCATAAGCATTATATCTGGTTATACTTGTTTTAACCTTGAGACCAGAGATAGTGGGGTGTATAATACTAGTGATGATATATCTATGGCACCAATGAATGAAACAACCAGATCTAGTGACCAAAGCAAGTGATAATGTGAGACTATAGAATTGCATGCTGATCATTTGAAGGCATGCATGCATGTGCACAGCCTGATTACCTTGCTGATGGCTTTCAGCTGTATTTGTAACTGATTTACCTGGCCTTGCAATTTACGGCTCCGGAAAACACATTTCAAAAGCGGCACATGGATCATTAGACAAAGGTTAATTGTTTCTCTCATAATTCTGTAAGTATTTCCAACTGAGCTTCACCATTGTCTTTTATGTTTTTTATGTTTGTCTCATAAAAGTATCGCCTTCAACTCCTAAACATCACTTTGAATATGGTCAACAAAATGGTACTGGAAAGAACATCAATGACTGTGAGAGGACGACATACTGCAGATATAATAATGAGATAATTATGAGTTAATAAAACCATCTAGAGTTAATAAATCCATCTAGAGTTAATAAAAACATCTTGAGGTAGCAAAACTACTCGCAATCGAATGGTTTTCAGAAGAACACATTGTACTTAATAGAGAAGTCATGGAAAAGGTAGAGACAGTAAGGATGGTAGATGCAGATAGCATGATGTTAAACAGTAAACAAACACTATATGTATAGCGGGCAATTAAAACAGTATAATGTAAATGAGGAGAAATTGGTGAAAATGAATGTTTGACATTAGGAATGGAATGAAAGGACCAGGAGAATGTTAAATTGTAACGAAAATGGCAATAAAAACGTTCTGTGTAATAAAAGATAGAACACGTGTAAGAGTGTGAAGATGATATAGATAATGATCTATCAGTATTTGATCTATTTGTTGGGTAATTGCATGAGGCTTATAAGCTGCAGGTGTTTGTGTCAGGTTATAACCATGTCGTGAAGTGAAACAGCATTTAGTAATTACCTGCAACCTCACTGCAAGGGTCATCTTAATTAGCTTATATGAGCAGTACACTCATTACTGTGCAATAATGTGTGATATTTCTCACTTATTAACTCTTTGCATGCTGGGTAAAATAAAGGCTATAAATAGTTCAAATAATTGTAGCAGCCAACAATGCATTAATGTGTTTTTCTTATTTGTATCTGAAAACTTTGGAAATATGTCATGGAAATTTCTTTAGTATTATGTGGTAACAACACAATTCTAATCAAATTTTATAACTATTCATGTCACCACTAGCATGCAAAGAGTTAAGTTGATACTCTTGACAGTACTGCCGAATGTAGATAATATTGACAGTACTGCCGGATGTAGATAATCTTGACAGTACTGTCGTATGTTGATAATCTTGACAGTACTGCCGGATGTAGATACTCTTGACAGTACTGCCGGATGTAGATAATATTGACAGTACTGCCGGATGTATATACTATTGACAGTACTGCCAGATGTATATAATATTGACAGTACTTCCGGATGTATATAATATTGACAGTACTGTTGGATGTAGATAATATTGACAGTACTGGTGGATGTAGATAATATTGACAGTACTGCCTGCTGTATATAATATGGACAGTACTGCTGGATGTATATAATATGGACAGTACTGTCGGATGTAGATAATATTGACAGTACTGCCGGATGTATATAATGTGGACAGTACTGCCGGATGTATATAATATGGACAGTACTGCCGGATGTATATAATATGGACAGTACTGTCGGATGTAGATAATATTGACAGTACTGCCTGATGTATATAATATTGACAGTACTGTCGGATGTAGATAATATTGACAGTACTGCCAGATGTATATAATATTGACAGTACTGCTGGATGTAGATAATAGTGACAGTACTGCCTGATGTAGATCATATTGACAGTACTGCCAGATGTAGATAATCTTGACAGTATTGCCGGATGTATATAATATTGACAGTACTGGCGGATGTAGATAATATTGACAGTACTTCCGTATGTATATAATATGGACAGTACTGCCGGATGTATATACTATGGACAGTACTGCCGGATGTAGATAATCTTGACAGTACTGCCGGATGTAGATAATATGGACAGTACTGTCAGATGTATATAATATGGACAATACTGTCGGATGTATATAATATGGACAGTACTGCCGGATGTAATGACTGAGTACTTGGATTAGCTACAGCTAGGCTGCAAGAATCTGTAACATAAATGGAATATACAGTACCAAATTAATGTCTAAATACAGTATGTAGTACACACCGTTAGTATTTGGAAAACCAAGCTATTTGCCACAAAACATTGAAAAGGAGTCAGCAGACTAGTGCTGGAATTTATTAAAACTTTATTTATTTTAACAACTTATATTAATCACTCTCTTTTGCGCTGATGAAAGCGTAAATGTGGTCATTTGTGTGGGAGGAAAACCGGAGTACCCGGAGAAAACCCACCTGTTCGATCTGGTGACCACCGTACCATCTCACACACCTCCCGGTCCGAGGATCAAACACGGGTTGCATTGGTGAGAAGCGAGCGCGCTAACAACTGCGCTAATTGGTCAGCCGCTGGGATTAGAAAATGCATGTCAATGTCCTTGTTAACACACTGGAACTAGAGGACAGCACTCGGACAGATGCAAACCGGCATTTGTATTTGACACAAGAACAAAATTATGCTTGACCGCGGTACCGTATCTAATATAGTCCATCATCCAGGGATTAGACACTTCACTGACCACAGACCTTGACCAATCAATTTATCCATATATTGAATTTCTTCCTCCAGGACCAACTCTCCATATAGCTGCAAAGTTTCATTAATATCCTTTTTTGACACGCACAGACGCAGTGAAAAATAACAAATCAAAATCCGGTCCGAGTATAAGTCAGGTGGCACAACCGTGGATTAATAAGAAGTGAGCTAACAAAAATAGTTCATTCTGATCATTTGGAAGGAGGCTTCCACAAATACTGAAAAGTACCTATGTATGTATTCTACCCTTAAGTTCCAAATTGATTAACTTCTCAACAGTTTGAACAAACATTAAGTGGAACATTGAAGGAGTATACCAATAGATGTACATTGTAAAATGAAGCTCCATGTACCTCTGTACATACAATTCTGGAAATCAATATCGCCTGATAAGCCTTTGGCTTCTTGCTTTGTCGGACAATAGCATCAATGAAACACATATACAGGTAACTGGAGTTACTAATGTGACATGGATAATATGGGTGATATCAATATTTATTTAAGATTTGGATGAAATGGTTTATTCTAAGAAAAGATGTAAGTATTTGTGAAAACTTTAATTTTCTAAACGTACGTCGCATTTAAATTTTATTTATCATAATTAATTTTAGTATATACATTTGTGTTTTAAGCTTGTGCAAACTGTTTGTAAAAGCCAGCAATGTGACTATCTATGGCATTGTTTTTGTAAAAGCCAGCAATGTGACTATGGCATTGTTTTAGTGTATAAATTTTGTATAATTCTTTGTGTTATCTGTACCTATTTAGATCAATCAAGTTATCTGTACCTATTTAGATCAATCAGTTGGAACAATGTCATTTAAGACATGTACTGTAGGCTCTGCTAGTATCTGATTTAAGGCTTCAATATGTTTATAGATTATTTTCCTACATTTGGAACCATTGTTTTAGTATGAAATATGTGTAAATCTGATTTTTTAATAAAGCACTGGCAGATATGCTGTACCATAAATATTTAATATACTCGAATTTATACATGTATATTTTTGTCTTTCCAATGAAACAGATTTTTATCAGTGATTCTCACTGCTTTGCATTTATGGTTCCCCACCACTGTAGCTTGAAATATTGTCAACGGGAAATAGTTCGGACTGAAGCAGCACTTAGTGACGCCATAATTATATGACGTCATGTTGACGTTGCATTCAAGCGTCATGATTTAGTGCACGGTAGCATCGTTTTCCAACATAAAAAAGCAATTTTCAGCCTAAGATAAAATGAAAATTTGATCGTTTAACCCTTTCAACCCCACAGGCCTCTAAATAGGCTTATGAAAAGTGTAGATCCAGATGAGCCAGCTCGTAACGAGCCGTCTCATCAGGATCTGCACTTTTTTGCCAGTAATAATTATTACTATTTTTAGATAAAATTACCCATTTTGATAAATGAACTGGTCCAAATGTAATTTTCTTATTAATTTATTGGTCTAAAAATAGCATGCACCAGTCCATGTCAGTTACTTGGGGTTGAAAGGGTTAATATTTCATTTATGAACATAGAAAGCTATTATTATCACTCGTGGCTAGTTCCATTAGTGATTTATTGCTTTCCATGTTAATTCTGTGATCTACCAGGTATCATGATGCAGCTCTCCAATATTCTTAGTCTATACTCTGGGATTTGTACAAGTGTATATTTGTACACACACAGGTTGATTGAAAAATGGAAGTGGTTCATTTACCAGGAATAATTGCTTGGTACATGCATTGGTTTCTAGGAGCAATAAGAGCACTGCTGGAACCTGTCGATTTAACTGTCCATATTGACAGATATATCAAGTAGTTTGTTTGCTGGTGACATGCCATGACAGGACTCTGTAGAAACGCAAGAATTTGTAGGCTGACATCAAAGACATCTACACATATATATCTATCTGTTCTTATATGGGATGTTGTATTGTGATAGCGGCCCCTCAGGATTGTTTATCACTGATCGGAAGATTGGTTGGCAGGTGAATTATTAATGATGATCTTGTGCTTTGTGGGTCATTGTAGTTTGCATGAATCCATTCTTTGTAGGCCACCTCGGTTTCATCTGGTGAATAATTATGAATCATTCATTACACTCTATATATAACCAACAAGCTTGGTAGAATTGCCACCCACAGCCTGTCACATTTTTAAATTAACCCTTTCCTTCATAGAGATTTAGGTTAATATACTATTTTATCTTCATGCAAACGACAGCCATTTAGCTATCCTGCAGTGGATAAGTAGTCTCCATATCTATCCCACCTCCATAGATATTACTGGGACTTCATAGAGAATTAGGTTAATATACTATTATATCTCCATACAAACGACAGCCATTTAGCTATCCTGCAGTGGATAAGTAGTCTCCATATCTATCCCACCTCCATAGATATTACTGGGACTACATGAGATTATGGCTTTTATTATGAACATTGGTTTGGCTACTACCTTGTCAATGTATGTCATATTGGTAATGTCGTCAAGAGGCACTTCTATGAGGGAAAGGGTTAACAATATTAGTCATATCTCTAAGAGAAGCTATTCATTGAGCTGCCAAATGAAATTTAAAAAACTGGGGTCATGTATCTAGTAAGATATATTTTTGTGTTTTATGTACAAATGTACCACCAATAACAACAGAATGCATGTATGAATACCATTTCTGTCAATCAATGACAATTTTATTTACATGCATTTTTCATTATGAAAATGCTTCTATGCTGTCTGATTAGCGCAGTGGTTAGCACGCTCGCTTCTCACCAATGCAACCCAGGTTCGATCCTCGGACCGGGAAGTATGTGAGATGGTACGGTGCCGCCAGATCGGACAGGTGGGTTTTCTCCGGGTACTCCGGTTTCCTCCCACAGGATTGACCACATTTACGCTTTCATCCGCGCCAACAAGAGTAATTAATATAAGTTGTTAGAACTTGCTTAGCAAAATCGTTGTAAAATAAATTAAGTTTAAACATTAAAAAAAAAAATGCTACCAAAATGTCACTAATAGAATATATAATGAAAGTAAACAACAACAATATGAAACATAACTTGTCATTTTGGGCAACAGAAGGACGGATTCTTTCTTCCGCAATTCTATGACGAGCCAATTTTTGGTGTATCAATATTTGAACTACATAACTCGAACCTTCTGTCTGTTTTTGTCAAGTCTACTTAAAGCAAAACAAGAGAGAAATTCAATACGCTCTTAGCTTTCATTTCTATCCACTTGTATTTATTGTGTACATAATTATTTGTAGTAAATTATGTTATATAATGTCGAATAAATATGTTTAAACCAAAGCAAACAATGGCATATAGTAAAAGCAGACGTTTTGTTTTAAGCATTGGTTCTATATGACCACAATCATGTTGTTTCTCTGTAAGTAAGTTTTTGTATACCATCAAAGATCTGTCATCAGCCAGATAGAGTCTACCACTAGGGTATCCCTCTACAATACATTGTAGCTCTCCATAAATTGTCCATTCTTTGCTGTGAGACTATATTTCATTTTCTCTTGAGCAACACAGAGTTCAATAAGGGTTGCTCACCCATTGAGTGAACTGGAATGGTTGCTCTGTTGGTTAATGAAACCAGTTAGCTTGTGCTTGCATTGATCTTATATTTATATGATGGTGTTTTGTTTGGTAGTAATTGTGTCATTACATGTATGTGCGATGTGCGGATGTAAATTTGCATGGTTTTTAATTAGTTTCTGTTGCAACAGATGCAAAATAGGAAACCGTGCAGTCTTCTTTCATAACATGTATTTGCGGGTAAATGGTAATCCGGAAGTATTACGGCAGGGGGTGAATAAATATTTCATGATCAGCTATTCCTGTAGGACAAGTAACTATCAAAACTTAGTAGACCATATCAGACTGCCACTCGCCCATACAATGAAATATTTAACATTTGTACGCTTGTTTATTCAGTGATAGAATGTTATTTCGCGCTGCCGTCCGCGGGTTGTTGTCATTGTGTAACTTTTCAAGTTCCTCTGTTTTGTAGGAAAATTATGTGTAATATACGATTTCAACCTTGTGTAAACTGTGCATTAGGAAAACTGTCTCAATTAACCCATTCAACACCAAGTAACTGACATGGACTGGTGCATGATATTTTTAGACCAATAAATTAATCAGAAAATTTCATTGGACCAGTTCATTTATCAAAATGGGTAATTTTGTCTACAAATAGCAATATTACAGGCAAAAAACGACCCAGCTCATCTGGATCTACACTTCTTGTAAGCTTATTTAGAGGTCTGTAGTGTTGAAAGGGTTAATGCTGATTGTTTTGTATTTCCAGCACAAAATAGGAGTCTGTGTCTTGAATGAAACATGCTTATTTATTTAACATAACACAACAGCTGGTGTGAGATAGAGATTTAATTGATATCCTGACCATGTTATGCAGTCAACCACTAGGCTCTCAAAGTGTCCAATAACTGGCATTGATCTGTAGATCACTTCCAATATATCTCAACATTATTGCTGTGGGAAAAATCTATATAGTGAATTGTTTTGCATGTCTTTGATCTCTTAAGGCAGATACGCGTAATGTGGATCAATCATAGTTTGGTACTTAGTTCTTATCTGATCAAATGTAATCACACATACGTTATCACTGTGGGCATACAATAAACACTGACCAATGGTAAGTTGGTAACATGTTGGACTGGTAATCCAGGGATTACAGGTTCGATACCCCGTCTGACCCTAATAAAATTTAGTCTTTCAGATGGGACGTTAAACCAAGGTCTCGTGTCGGTGCTTTACACTGTGCACGTAAAAGAACCAGAGGAGACTCTGGAATGGGTCTCTGTCTGTATCATTGCACTATTCTCCAAAAGTCTAAAATGACTAATCTCTTCAGGAGGCGTCGCTCAAATGGGTAACCGGTAGCTACGATAAATAAACGTAAAACAAACAAAACCAATGGACTGGGGGTTACCTAAGACACTGACCAATGAACTGAGGGTTACCTGGAACACTGACCAATGGACTGAGGGCTACCTTTTAACAAAGACCAATGGACTGAGAGTTACCTAAAACACTGACCAATCAACTGAGTGCTATCTGGAACACTGACCAATGGACTGAGGACTACCTAGAACATTGGCCAATGGACTGAGGGCCATCTGGAAAACTGGCCAATGGACTGAGGGACTACCTAGAACACTTGTCAATATACTGAAGCCACATAGAACACTGACAAATGGTTAAACGTGTCAATGTCCGATAAATGCACGACTTAAAACATCTTGTTTTTTTAGTTTAATCATATTTTATTGCTATATACATGTACATAATAAATTCAAAGACATATATAATAAGAGCAAAAGCAAATGGGTTGGGCCACAAGTTCTGAACAACATTAGTAATTGGCCCTTCCCAAAACATCTTGTTTAGTATCAGTCTGAGAGGGATAGTGTTGCCTTGCCCATGCATGCCTGGTTTCCAGCCATGAGTGACCACCATACATACCCATGTTGTGTTTGATTGTTCTGGCATGTAGACTCGCCTGCTTTGAATGAGAGACACATCATCAATCACACTGTTGCAGAGTGAGACAGCAGTGGTATGTGCCAAATCTGTGGCCAACACTCAAGAGCTTGTTTGACACCTGAAGAGTTTTGAGAGAATGGGAGGTACAAGGAGCTGCATTGGGCATCTATTTCCATAATATGCTACCAATTCAAGCATAATCAATTGTTGATTTCCTAGAAGAATAACCTTGTGCAACAACTCATGAACTCAGTGTTACAAGAGGCCATAAAATATCATTTATATATCAGGTTAGCTGGGTGGGCACATATTTTATATTCATATATCATCATGTAAATTATCTTTATAACATTTTTATGTATGAATTTTCTAAGAAGTTCATGCACCATAGGATGGTTACATCAAAACGTACTATAGAAGCAGATGACATGTCCCTTCATGTTTTGTCTAGTAGACACACCATAATTATTACATTGATTGGCAGGATAGTAGTACACAGCTGCTGACTGAAATGAGGTTATATTATTATAGACTAGACAGGGCACAGAGAGAGAGAGAGAGGGACATTTTAGAATTGATAGTATTAATCCATGCAAACATTATTCTCAATGTATTAATCCATGCAAACATTATTCTCAATGTACATGATGATATATAGGATGGTTACATCAAAGCGTGCAGTGGAAGCAGATGATATGTCCCTTCATGTTTTGCATAGTAGACACACTACATTACATTGATTGGCATGATAGTACACCAGCTGACTGAAATGAGGTTATATTATAATAGAGACAAGACAGAACAGAGAGAGGGACATTTTAGAATTGATAGTATTTATTAATCCATGCAAACATTATTCTCAATGTACATGTTGCAAGGAAATTCACTCAACACATTTTAGAACATAGTCTTCTACACAGCCTTAAAGTGTTATTGAAAGTTGTACGACAATGGTACTGGATAGATGAAATAGAATATGTCAACTATGTAATATGAATGATGTAGAAAACAAGTACCATTTCTTAATAACATGTCAAAATATACTCAAATTTGTGTTCTAAATATTTACCAAATATACCATGGCTGAACTTTAATATATTTACTGACTATTGTTCATTAGCCAAATTCATGATCTATGTTGATTTGCTAAATAAACATTGTTGTTATTTTGTTTGTAATATGTATTACATGTAGTGGATTCTGATAACTCTCTCTACAAGTCAGAAAACATTTTATTCTCCCATTTCACATGACATTTTTGCACACATGAAAGAATGAGGCTTAGGTTAACAAATATTTACATAATAAACATTATAATAATATTAAATTTAAGTCAATTAGGCTGATGTGTATTACATATAGTCAATCAGGTGGATTTAGATATATCTCTGTACATGGGTTAGTGCTGTTGTGGAATTAGGCTGATGTGTACTACATATAGGCAATCAGGTGGATTTAGATATATCTCTGTACATGGGTTAGTGCTGTTGTAGAATTAGGCTGATGTGCATTACATATAGTCAATCAGGTGGATTTAGATATATCTCTGTACATTGGTTAGTGCTGTTGTAGAATTAGGCTGATGTGCATTACATATAGTCAATCAGGTGGATTCTGATATATCTCTGTACATGGGTTAGTGCTGTTGTAGAATTAGGCTGATGTGCATTACATATAGTCAATCAGGTGGATTCTGATATATCTCTGTACAAGGGTTACTGCTGTTGTGGCATGACATTATGTTGACATGTTTTACAGCATAGCCATGCAAGCAGGGGGAGTCTGATATATCTCTGCATGGGTTACATTATGTTGATTTGTTTTACAGCATAGCCATGCAAGCAGGGGGAGTCTGATACCTCTGTGCAATAGTTACTGCTATACGGGCATTATGTATCCAATTAGTAGTTAAATGTGCGAATAATCAATGCAGATAATTGTATTGATGACACTCTCATAGACAGGTTGTCATAGTGATAGAGCACTCCGGATTCATGTGACTAATTAAAAACTGATATAAACACAGTTTGCTGCTTTGATCTGTCATACTAATGCAAGGAAATGATTCTCTGAGCATTCTCTGAACACACCATGTGATATGCAGATTTCTCAAGTTGCTCATAATTTAACACAGACTTGCGGAAGGTTGCTGGTTTGAGCTGGATGCCCCCATGCTGAGCAGGCTTCATTCCTCCATCCAGCTGCTTGCAGCACAGTTGGCTTGTGGAATGATGCTGGTTATACCTGGATGCTGAGCAGGCTTCATTCCTCCATCCAGCTGCTTGCAGCACAGTTGACTTGCGGAAGGATGCTGGTTGTACCTGGATGCTGAGCAGGCTTCATTCCTCCATCCAGCTGCTTGCAGCACAGTTGGCTTGTGGAATGATGCTGGTTATACCTGGATGCTGAGCAGGCTTCATTCCTCCATCCAGCTGCTTGCAGCACAGTTGACTTGCGGAAGGATGCTGGTTGTACCTGGATGCTGAGCAGGCTTCATTCCTCCATCCAGCTGCTTGCAGCACAGTTGGCTTGTGGAATGATGCTGGTTATACCTGGATGCTGAGCAGGCTTCATTCCTCCATCCAGCTGCTTGCAGCACAGTTGACTTGCGGAAGGATGCTGGTTGTACCTGGATGCTGAGCAGGCTTCATTCCTCCATCCAGCTGCTTGCAGCACAGTTGGCTTGTGGAATGATGCTGGTTATACCTGGATGCTGAGCAGGCTTCATTCCTCCATCCAGCTGCTTGCAGCACAGTTGACTTGCGGAAGGATGGCTGGTTATACCTGGATGCTGAGCAGGCTTAGTTTCTACATCCAGCTGCTTGCAGCACAGATGGCTTGCGGAAGATTGCTGGTTATACCTGGATGCTGAGCAGGCTTAGTTCCTACATCCAGCTGCTCACAGCACAGATGGCTTGCGGAAGATTGCTGGTTATACCTGGGTGCTCCCATGCTGAGCAGGTGCTGGTTATACCTGGATGCTGAGCAGGCTTAGTTTCTACATCCAGCTGCTTGCAGCACAGATGGCTTGCGGAAGATTGCTGGTTATACCTGGATGCTGAGCAGGCTTAGTTCCTACATCCAGCTGCTCACAGCACAGATGGCTTGCGGAAGATTGCTGGTTATACCTGGGTGCTCCCATGCTGAGCAGGCTTAGTTCCTACATCCAGCTGCTTGCAGCACAGATGGCTTGCGGAGATTGCTGGTTATACCTGGGTGCTCCCATGCTAAGCAGGCACATGACGTTTAATTTAAATCAACCTGTATGCTTGATATGTTGGAACTACTTAAGCGAAACAACATCCAAATATATCGTAACACCAGTCATCTTCATCAGCATAACCCCATACTCTCTTTAACCCTTTACTCCACATAAATGTATACTCTTGACGAGAGTAAGGCAATCACTAGAGCTGCTGCTGCTGCTGCTGCTGCTGCTGCTGCTGCTGCTGCTGCTGCTGCTGCTGCTGCTGCTGCTGCTGCTGCTGCTGCTGCTGCTGCTGCTGCTGCTGCTGCTGCTGCTGCTGCTGCTGCTGCTGCTGCTGCTGCTGCTGCTGCTGCTGCTGCTGCTGCTGCTGCTGCTGCTGCTGCTGCTGCTGTTGCTGTGATGATGGTGAACTGCCATACACCACCTTTATGGCTTCCCACATACAGTCAAACCTGTCTTTAGTCTTTAGCAGCCAGTCAATGGAATCACAGAAATTGACTGCTTAGCAGAGGTGGCTGCTAAATAGAGGTCAAATGTATAATAAAGCAACATATTGGGAATCTGGAAACTGGCTGCTTAATACAGGTTGGCTGCTTAATGGAGGTGACCACTAAACTAGGTTTGACTGTATAGCCACCATTGCATTATCTATTCCCATATATATTGATTATTGAGTATGTAGTACAGTGGCCTATTGCTTATCAGCAGTATGGAGATAAGATGAGTAATTGGCCTCTTCCGTTGTGGAGTAAAGTTAAGCATGGTAATATATGGTTGTTTATCATTATCCCAAGCATGGTAATATATGGTTGTTTATCATCATCCCAAGCATGGTAATATATGGTTGTTTATCATTATCCCAAGCATGGTAATATATGGTTGTTTATCATCATCCCAAGCATGGTAATATATGGTTGTTTATCATTATCCCAAGCATGGTAATATATGGTTGTTTATCATCATCCCAAGCATGGTAATATATGGTTGTTTATCATTATCCCAAGCATGGTAATATATGGTTGTTTATCATCATCCCAAGCATGGTAATATATGGTTGTTTATCATTATCCCAAGCATGGTAATATATGGTTGTTTATCATCATCCCAAGCATGGTAATATATGGTTGTTTATCATTATCCCAAGCATGGTAATATATGGTTGTTTATCATTATGCCAAGCATGGTAGTATATGGTTGTTTATCATTATCCCAAGCATGGTAATATATGGTTGTTTATCATCATCCCAAGCATGGTAATATATGGTTGTTTATCATCATCATCCCAAGCATGGTAATATATGGTTGTTTATCATTATCCCAAGCATGGTAATATATGGTTGTTTATCATTATATATTTGCAGATGAACAAGAAAGAGTACAGAAGAAGACATTCACTAACTGGATGAATACATACCTGAAACAGGTAAGGTGCTGCACTTGTCTGCTGATCGGAAGTGGATTTATTTGTAGTTTAGGACCATCCGTAATGATATATGTGTACCAGTTCCAGAGCCCTTGGGTGTTATCTCTAATTCCGAGTCATTATTTCATGTGAAGAGACTATCCAACTGGCAGGTCGGTGGTTCTATCTGGTTTATAGACATTTTGATGCTCTCGAGTGGGGACTATCCCCTGAAGGGCGATAATTCACACATATGCTAGATCTTCTTGTGGGCCCCCCCCCACTATGTGACGGGACCAGCAGCAGGGATGAAGTACCAGATCCACGTCAGCTCCCAGAATGCTATGATATATATGCAAAAAAGTATTACTGGGAGATTTCATAAATTTCAGATTCAAAAATCTGGGACATGTTACTTCTACTATCAAGGAAACAATAACATAGATAACCATGTGGAGTCTGTCTCAATATATAAATTATGATGTTGTATTAATGGGAAAAGTGTGCAGTAGATGCTAAGACTCACCATTATAATAGGCCCCATGCTACCTTCATCCCCACCAGATGTGCTAACTAACCCACTTTTATTGGTCCCTCAAATGGATTAAATTTAATTACAAATTTTGAATCCATTCCAAAAAAAGTGTGATATTCAGCATGTGTGGAAAGCCAGGTTGATTTCACTGAATTTGTGCTTTTAATATTTACGGAATAAATTCTAAACCCTTTACTACACAAACACCTGTACAGCTTCCCACAAATCCCCCCCCCCCTAGTTCCACGCCGTTTTCCTGATGTAGTAGTTTATACAAATTTATTTTAGCTTCATTGTTCTTACAACTTATATGAATCACTCTCGAGACCTCATTCCTGATGGAATTCATCGCCACGAGGGAGAGAGTAGAGGCAATGTGGAATTTAAATGCCTTGCCTAAGGGCACAATCATAGCGGCACCAGCGGGGCTCGAACTCCAGACCTTTCGCACCTGAAGCGAACGCGCTACCACTGCGCTATCACGACTTCCACAATTGATGTAGTACACCCTGCCTATTGCTTATCAGCAGTATGGAGATAAAATGAGTACTTATCCTCTACTGTTGTGGAGTAAAGGGTTAAATGAGGTAGCAATTCTAAAATTAACCCTTTCAACCCCACAGGCCTCTAAATAGGCTTATGAAAAAGTGTAGATCCAGATGAGCCGGCTCGTGACGAGCCGTCTCATCAGGATCTGCACTTTTTTACCAGTAATAATTATTAATTTTAGACAAAATTACCCATTTTGATAAATGAACTGGTCCGAATGTAATTTTCTTATTCATTTATTGGTCTAAGAATATCATGGACCAGTCCATGTCAGTTACTTGGGGTTGAATGAGTTAAAGTATGATTGGTGTATCAAGATTCAATCAGCGATTAGATTTTTCTGTAATTTTACAGAAACCTTTAACCCTTTCCCTCATAGAAGCACCTCTTGATGCCATTACCAATACGACATACATTGACAATGTAGTAGCTAAACAAATGCTCATTATAAAGGACAGAATCTCATGTATCCCAGTAATATCTATGGAGGTGGGATACATATGGCGACTACTTATCCACTACATGATAGCTAAATGGCTGTCGGTTGCTTGGAGATAAAATAGTATATTAACCTAAATCTCTATGAAGGAAAGGGTTAATTTAAAAATGTGACAGGCTGTGGGTAGCAACTCTACCAAGCTTGTTGGTTATATACATGTATATTGTAATGAATGATTCATAATTATTCACCAGAAGAAAACGAGGTGGCCTCGTGACGACATTACCAATACGACATACATTGACAATGTAGTAGCCAAACCAATGCTCATAAAAAAGGCCAGAATCTCATGTAGTCCCAGTAATATCTATGGAGGTGGGATAGATATGGCGACTACTTATCCACTGCATGGTAGCTAAATGGCTGTCGTTTGTATGGAGATATAATAGTATATTAACCTAAATATCATGTAGTCCCAGTAATATCTATGGAGGTGGGATAGATATGGCGACTACTTATCCACTGTATGATAGCTAAATGACTGTCGTTTGTATGGAGATATAATAGTATACAGTCAAACCTGTGTTAGTGGTCACCTCTATTAAGCAGCCAACCTGTATTAAGCAGCCAGTTTCAAGATTCCCAATATGTTGTTTTACTATATATTTGACCTCTATTAAGCAGCCACCTTGTGCTAAGCAGCCACTTTTTGTGATTCCCTTGACTGGCTGCTTAAGACAGGTTTGACTGTATTAACCTAAATCTCTATGAAGGAAAGGGTTAAACTTAAATTTCCGGTTTCCCGGTTAAACTCGCGAACCAAAAAGTCAAAACAAATTGGTCCAGAAAATTGTTGAAAAAGCCAAGAAATCCGTCAAATGCATTTTTCTAACAAACCTAAATTGGTAAATACAATCTCTGGATAAGATGTATAATTGTGAATCAAACTTGATTCCCAGCAAAGATGACTGTTGTTTTGTATGGAGATATAATAGTATATTAACCTAAATCTGAAGGAAAGTGTTAAATTTGTCCCTGTATTGTAAATATTGAAATACACAAATTACAGTTGTTGCACATTTAGACACTAAACAATAATTCAACTGGAATTATTTACAATTCTTAGTAATAAAATGAACCTCTGATTTACTCATTTGTAATGACAACTTTAATATACAGTCAAACCTGTGATAGTGGTCACCTGTATTAAACAGTCAACCTGTATTAAGCAGCCAGTTTCCAGATTCCTAATATGTTGTTTTATTATACATTTGACCTCTATTAAGCAGTCACCTGTGCTAAGCAGCCACTTTCTGTGATTCCCTTGGCTGGCTGCTTAAGACAGGTTTGACTGTAATGCTGGGAATAATCTTGTTTTATTATATTATATTGTGAGAATAATTTATTATATGTGCAACTAAAGAGTAAAATAAAGTTATGACAGGATTGATTGGGACTGATTATAAGGTCATTAAATGCATGTTTACTGTGTTTGATGGTAGAGATATGGATCACCAATTTGTTAGTGTTATCCAGTGATCAAAGAGGTAGAAGTTGTACACCTGTCATATACAACACCTTGTACATCTGAATCAGACCTACCACAGACAGACTGGATCTCTCTGGACATAGGTGTACCTGGACACAACACATCATCCGTGGCCGGATGATTAACTACCACTTTTGTGTGCTAGATTCCCACCGACCCCGGGGTGGGGTGGGGATCAAATTCTTCTCTGTAAGGAAGCTTTCCAGTAGCTACCTAAACGATCAGTGCTACTTGATCCAAAAATGAAAAAAATAATAAACATGATAAACATTAATTTTGTTCTCAAAGGAATTATTTCACATCTTTCTATTGGTTGAAAGGAGCACATATCTCAAATGCAACCAATTGTATCGATGGAACTGGAGTTGGAGAAAGGTTGCAGTCAATGTGATAAGCATCGGTCATTTACCGGCAGAAATCAATTCTGGCCAGCAAATATTGTGCATATTATATCTCAGCCATTTGGTCTAGGACATATTTATGAAATTTTAAAAAACAAATTCAGGCCCCACAAACTTATAAATTATTATGGAAGTCGTGATAGCTCGTTCACTTCAGGTGCGAAAGATCCGGAGTTCGAGCCCCGCTGTAGCCATTACGATTGTGCCCTTAGGCAAGGCATTTAAATACCACATTGCCTTTTCTCTTTCCTTCATGGCGATGGATTCCATCAGGAATGTGGTCTCGAGAGTGATTAATATAAGTTGAAAGAACTTGTTTCGCAATCGAGCTAAAATAAATTACAGTAAAACCCATCTAATCCAGACTTCTTCTGGACCTATCTAGGTACTGAATGGGTTAATCAATAATAATGTTTACAATTAATCATATGCAAGGAACATAATATATATATATATATGTACTTTTTGTCCGGTTGACTTCAAAAATATCCAACAGAATTTTCATATCTTGGTTGATATTGTCTAGCAAGATTGTTTTCACTTTCACTTGGCTTGTTTATAACCTTGTGACCAGTTTCTTACAATTAAACTCTGTATGATCCAAACAATTGAATTTCTTGCCTAGGAAAACATGCTTAGACCCCCCCCCCCCAACCCCGCAAGGGATGTAACATAAATGGAAATAAAATATATCTAATAACAATTATGTTATGTTATATTTCGGGTTTTACGCCTGCATCAGCACCATTTTGGGCTATATCGCCGGCGGGCAGTTTACCTAACAACACCTTTCCTGGGCAGGCTCCAGCGGTTAACCAGTACTTGGGTGCACCAACCACCGTAAGAAACTGCCAACTTTTTCATATAAATGAGACACGGTCTGAGCGGGGCTCGAACCCGTGACCATCAGTGATGATAGGTTACAGTGGTATACAAGTCAGCGACCTTAACCACTCGACCACGGAGGCGGACCTATCTAATAACAAACCATTGATACAATGTATTATTGAACCTATTTAAATGTATCGTTCTCACGCTCCCTCACTCATTATTAAGTACCTTGTGGGTATATATACCACACAGACTGTTCACAACAATAACTACAAAATGGACACAATGTAACAAGATTTACTAGTTTTTAATCGTTATTATACTGTTTAAATTTGAAGTAGCATGTTATTAAGGATTCGCCAAAGTTAAACTACACCACTTTATTCAGTTCTAAATAAAGGACAAATTTTGGCTCTACCAAATTAAAATGGTATTATTAGATGTGGGAGATATAAATATGAATCCGTCATTACACTATAATTATCAAATCAACTAGAAGAGTTGTCACACAGTTTGAAACAATGACGTTTTCTATAGTTTTTATTCTTTCATAGAATTTCTTCAAATTTACATAATATATTGCTGGCAATTTTGTGATGAATTAAATGAAGTAATAAAAACATTAAGCAACAGAATTTATTTTCTCGATTTTAATTTTTGACTAGAAAGGTCAACGGTCAACCTTTTATGAGAGATTTCAAACGTCTTCTCACGAATTGAGCTGTCCGATTAGCGCAGTGGTTAGCGCGCTCGCTTCTCACCAATGCAACCCTCGTTCGATCCTCGGACCGGGAAGCATGCAAGATGGTACGGTGGTCACCAGATCGGACAGGTGGCTTTTCTCTGGGTACACCGGTTTCCTCCCACACGAATGACCACATTTACTCTTTCATCCGCGCCAACGAGAGGGATTAATACACGTTGTTAAAAATTGCTTTGCAATCATTGTAAGATAAATAAAGTTTAAGCTACGAATTGATGTGCCAATGTTCAAGAAACTCTACTTGTATGATCCTTAGGTGAAGCCTTTCAAAATATTTAAAATAAAGTTCCCCTGAAATCCAAGATGGCCACCGTCTAAAAATAGCACAGCTATAAAAGCACAAATTCTTATAAAATCTTCTTCTACAGACGGATATATAGTCCAGTGGTAACACGCTGGATTGGTAATCCAGGGATCGCAGGTTCGATCCCCCGTCTGACCATAATAAAATTAACAGTCTTTCAGATGGGACGTTAAACCGAGGTCTCGTATCGGTGCTGTACACCGTGCACGTAAAAGAACCAGAGGAGATTCTGGAATGGGTCTCTGTCTGTATCATTGCACTAACATCCAAAAAATCTAAAATAACTAATCTCTTCAGGAGGCGTCGCTCATATGGGCAACTGGTAGCGACGATAAATAAACGTAAAACACACAAATCTTCTTCTATTTAGAGGTCTGTTGTTTGTTTACATGCTTCCACTGTTCCACTGTCGCATCTTACACCAATAATGACGTCACATTTTATGTATGAATACAATAACTGTATATCAATGGCACTTTTCTTCAAACCTAATAATTTTCCCAAATGAAGATGCCACTAAATTGTATCCAACAAAACCCACAATGAATTTACATCACCAGACTACATACAGTGTGGTGACATTTGAATTTGGTAGCCTATAGCTAGCTCACTACAGTAATTATCATGTCTTACAGCTTCAAATAGTTAATCCTTGTGGTTTGGATAGATCTGAATTTGTATTTGAGATCAACCAGGGTTCCCGCTGTCGGTTGCCAATGGCGACAATTGCGACAAAAAAGAAAAACTTGCGCTAAATCTTGTGAATTTGCGAAAATAAGAGGCGCAACTTTGATTTTTTGGCACAACATGATTTGGCTTTAAATATTTATCTGGGAACTATATGGCTCTTAGTTGGCTCCAAGTTTTTCAAGTTGGCTCCAGTTTTTTTTCTCAATTGATGACAGTGCAGAGGGAACACTGTAAACTGATTATTTTGTTTTGCTATGTTTTAATTTAATGCTATTCTGTAATTTGTTGCAAATGAGGCATTACTGGTGACTTGTAGGGGATCAATGGGTTATTGATTTGACCATTTCTGGAATAGGGCATCTTTGACTTTCCCCCGTCACATGTTTGCTCTTTCCTCCCGTCACATGTTTGCTCTTTCCTTAACACTGATGAATAAATATTTCCACAGTTTCATATTTCATGTTTCTCAAATCAATTTCCATATTTGCATAAACAAATTGACAAATTCCTGCGAGAATTTCATTGTGTGTCATAATACATACTTGTTTATGATATTTATAATCCTTTAATTAACTTGTACAGTATAATATATTATATCCAACCCTACCTATAATATATTATATCCAACCCTACCTATACTATATTATATCCACCCTACCTATAATATATTATATCCACCCTACCTATAATATATTATATCCACCCTACCTATAATATATTATATCCACCCTACCTATAATATATTATATCCACCCTACCTATAATATATTATATCCACCCTACCTATAATATATTATATCCACCCTACCTATAATATATTATATCCAACCCTACTTATAATATATTATATCCACCCTACTTATAATATATTATATCCACCCTACCTATAATATATTATATCCACCCTACTTATAATATATTATATCCACCCTACTTATAATATATTATACCACCCTACCTATAATATATTATATCCAACCTACTTATAATATATTATATCCACCCTACCTATAATATTATATCCACCCTACCTATAATATATTATATCCACCCTACCTATAATACATTATATCCACCCTACCTATACTATATTATATCCAACCCTTATAATATATTATATCCACCCTACCTATAATATATTATATCCACCCTACCTATAATATATTATATCCACCCTACTTATAATATATTATATCCACCCTACCTATAATATATTATATCCACCCTACTTATAATATATTATATCCACCCTACTTATAATATATTATATCCACCCTACCTATAATATATTATATCCACCCTACCTATAATATATTATATCCAACCCTACTTATAATATATTATATCCACCCTACTTATAATATATTATATCCACCCTACTTATAATATATTATATCCACCCTACCTATAATATATTATATCCAACCCTACTTATAATATATTATATCCACCCTACCTATAATATATTATATCCACCCTACCTATAATATATTATATCCACCCTACCTATAATATATTATATCCACCCTACCTATAATATATTATATCCAACCCTACTTATAATATATTATATCCAACCCTACTTATAATATATTATATCCAACCCTACTTATAATATATTATATCCAACCCTACTTATAATATATTATATCCACCCTATTTATAATATATTATATCCAACCCTACTTATAATATATTATATCCAACCCGATGTCAACAATTTTAACAGACGGATATGTATTCCAGTGGTAACACGCTGGACTGGTAATCCAGGGATCGCAGGTTCGAGCACCCGTCTGACCCTAATAAAATTAACAGTATTTCAGATGGGACTTTAAAGCGAGGTCTTGTGTCGGTGCTGTACACAGTGCACGTAAAGGAACCAGAGGAGACTCTGGAATGGGTCTCTTTGTCTGTATCATTGCACTATCCTCCAAAAATCTCTTCATGAGGCTTCGTTCATATGTACAACCGGTAGCGACGATAAATAAATGTAAAACACACCATTTTAGGGTTAAAACTTCAAACTCCACTTGGTTGTTATGTTGACGAACTTAAGGAAATCTCCTAAATTAAGGGTTTTTCTTGTTTTGCGTTTTTCAGAAAAATCCTCCTTTAAAAGTTGAGAATCTGTTTGAAGACATCAAAGATGGCGTGGTACTACTATCACTTCTTGAGGTCCTATCTGGAGAAAAACTTGTAAGTATATCGCAAAATAGTGAAGTTATTGATATGTTTACCAAGGTAAATAGTCTTGACATATTTTGTAACTATCTCCTCTTGAATCTAGCATGATTTTGAAGGTCTATATTATATATCTCATTTGGCTCATCTATGAAAAATTATTCAACATAATCAGGTAAAGCATCAATAATTTATTTCTATGCAGAACTTCCAATCCGGACATGAAACAGCTGGACATGACAAATACAAATCTTCTGTTTACACCTTTCTGTTTACACCTGGATTGTGAAAATTGGCTGTGCCTGTAATGTTTAGACATTAAGTGGCCAATGCATTCATTTTGACCCCCTTGGTCAGATAAATATTTGAGTAAAGATTGGCTGATATTGAGTAAACTGTTTAATTAATGCATCATGTGAACAGTTATAAACGCTAGCATGGCAATGTTAAAGGTAAGTTCTCAACAAGTGAATTGTTGTAGGTATCTCTCGAATAGGAATAAACTGTTAAATACATCATGTGCACAGTTATAAACTCTAGCCTAGCAATGTTACAGTTAAGTTCTCAACCAGTGAGTTGTTGCAGGTATATCTCCAATAGGAGTAAACTGTTAAATACATCATGTGAACAGTTATAAACTCTAGCCTCACAATGTTAAAGTTAAGTCCTCAACCAGTGAGTTGTTGCAGGTATATCTCCAATAGGAATAAACTGTTGAATACATCATGTGAACAGTTATAAACTCTAGCCTGGCAATGTTAAAGTTAAGTTCTCAACCAGTGAGTTGTTGCAGGTATCATCTCCAATAGGAATAAACTGTTGAATACATCATGTGAACAGTTATAAACTCTAGCCTGGCAATGTTAAAGGTAAGTTCTCAACTAGTGAGTTGTTGCTGCATGGTATCACACCAGGAGCACATAATTGTCCCTGTACATTTCTGATGCAAGCTGATGGTTCCACATTCTGGAGTGCTTGTTGTATGACAACATCGGAAATGGATTTGTATAGATATCCCTTATGATTGGATAAGACATATTATGCAGGGTACCCACGCATCAGGGAAAACAGGGAAAATGACCAAAACCTGTTCCCTGCAGGGAATTATCAGGGAATTTTAAAAACATGAGAATATCAGGGAATTATCAGGGAATTTTATTTTGTCATCCTCGCACGCGCGCATACATGGTCGTCCGCGACCATTTTGTCGTCGTCCGCGCATAGTTTGTCATCTATGCGCACACGTGTATTTGGTCATGATTGAGTATTTCGTCATCTAGATGCGAACGAGTATATTTGATCATCTTGAGTATTTCGTCATCTAGGCCTATGTAAACGCGTATATTTGTCAGGGAAAATTGGAGATTGATCAGGGAATTATCAGGGAATTTGTTTCCTCATATCCTGTGGGTACCCTGATATTTATGATTGAATACATATTGTTCACATTAGTGAAAGTAATTTCTAAAAAAAAATTAATATCAGCTGCATTTTGGATTATTTTGAATATTTTGTGAAAAATAAAATGGCCCATTATAAATGTAGGTTTCAGTATAACCACCAAATTACCATCATAGTATAGCGGGTGGGTGTCTTTAGTGGCAAATAAATAAATACTCAATTGGTCAAACCTTATTGAAAAAAAAGGTATGTCTGTTGCAAAGTATAGTTTTTTGTGGCAAACTATTTTTGGGGAACATGGAATGGGACTGTATATTATAATGGAGATTTGAATAGTAGTGTGTGACCAGCAGTGATCAGGTGTATATGGGTGTATGCACCAGCGAGCATGGGGATTGAGGAATACAACAGTACTGATATAGATAGCCTGGTAAATGACACACCAGTCAACGGTGTACCG
Organism: Archivesica marissinica; assembly: GCA_014843695.1. Classification (NCBI taxonomy): domain Eukaryota; kingdom Metazoa; phylum Mollusca; class Bivalvia; order Venerida; family Vesicomyidae; genus Archivesica; species Archivesica marissinica. The sequence goes on from CM026404.1 coordinate 62,103,915, forward strand.
GAGTATACCGATATACTGGCATATAACCATTCGGCACAATAATGGAAGAAAATATGATTTATTTGCATTTGTATTTGTAGCAGCAGAAAGTAAGTACCGTTACACTGCAGCAATATGTATTCCAAGCTGACTAACAGAATCAATATATGTGTGCAGTAATAGACTAGGAATGAGAAATGATCTATATTATTGTATAATTACATGCTTATGTGTACAGCCAGATAGATTAGTTAGTCCACTAGTGTTCAGAGAATGGCAGAATGGAATACAGCATCTTCTTATGACAGATTTCCAGGAAATTATCAGCCAATGGTAGTGCACATATATACTGAGTCAAAAAAGAAACGATACCAAACTAAAAATGATGTAAAACGGATAAAACAATAGAAAGGTTTAATATATTATTACGTATCAGTACCGGGTATCTTATTGCAACGTCAGCCAACCATAAACACAGGTAAATAAACACCCGATAATCCTGGAACGCCGAATTTCCGATTTGCACGTGCTCCTCAACAAAGACAACTTCCTACACATGTACAAATCGGAAAACCGGTTTATTGTACTGGTATTGCATTATCATCGAGGAAAAACACCTTACATACCCATTGTTACCTCTAACAAAATGCCTAGGCTATACCGCAATCAGAGAATGCGTGCCATTGACATGATTGACGGCGGTTTATGTCAGCGTGACGTCGCAAATTGACTTGGGGGTTACGCGGATCACGATAACACGTCTACTTCGACGTTATCGAACACATGGATCGGTGGACGACCGTCCAAGATCTGGTCGACCACGTGTGACGACACGTGAACAGGACCATCCCATTCGGACGTCACATTTACGTGACCGGTTCCTACTTGCTACGCACACAGCTGCCGTTACTCCTGGGATGACCAACAATCGCATCAGTGCACAAACAGTCAGGAACCGGCTCGGTGAACGTGGCATTCGTGCCTATCGGCCATACGTTGGACCCATCCTGACACGACGTCACCGTGACGTATGGCGGGAATGGACGACGGAACGTGCTCGCTGGACTCTGTTACAGTGGAATTCGGTGATGTTTAGCGATGAATTGCGGTTCTGTTTGCGTCGAGCGGATGGCAGATAGCGGGTATATCGCAGACGCGGTGAACGTTAGCCGACGCATGTGTACGTCAGGTCGATCTGTTCGGGGGCGGAAGCGTTATGGCGTGGGGCGGTATCACCTTCGGCAGTCGCACTGGACTGTTAGTGGTGGACGGGAACCTAAACGCCCAGCGGTACTGTGATGAGATCCTTGCGCCAGTTGTTGTGCCGTTCTTTAACGCCAACAGAAACGTCACATTGTTCCAACAGGACAACGCCAGGTGTCATACTGCTCGAATTTCCACCACATTATTGGAGCAGAACAATATTGAAACCCTGCCGTGGCCTGCTTTGTCACCAGACTTGTCACCTCAACCATAGAACATTTGTGGGATACGTTAGACCGCCGCGTCAGACGACGTCAGCCGGTAATGTTAAACCAACTGAGGGATGTTTTGCATCAGGAGTGGACAAGTATTGACCAGCAAGAGATTCAGACACTCTTCCGTTCGATGCGACGGCGGTGCATTGCAGTGAGAGACGCAATTTGACGTCTGTGTGAAAACTCCATTAGACCCCTGTCCGACGAATTACGTCATCACGCAGCAGACAGTTTCGGAGGCTCATTATGCTTTATGTGCTCCTCTTTCAAACATGTTGGACTATCATCTTATCAATTTTCAAAGAATTTTCTTAATAAATGTTGAAATTATAGACACATAAACACCAGGTATCGTTTCTTTTTTGACTCAGTATATATATATATATAATATATTGCTTCCTCACTCACTTATGTGTAATATTTAGAACACATAGATCTTAGTCATAATTTATATTATTGAAATAAATGTAGAACATATATAATTATGCAATATATTATGTAGTTATAAACTAAGCTGGATGCACTGTGTAACTAAGCTGGATGCACTGTGTAACTAAGCTGGATGCACTGTGTAACTAAGCTGGATGCACTGTGTAACTAAGCTGGATGTACTGTGTAACTAAGCTGGCTGCACTGTGTAACTAAGCTGGATGCACTGTGTAACTAAGCTGGATGCACTGTGTAACTAAGCTGGATGCACTGTGTAACTAAGCTGGATGCACTGCGTAACTAAGCTGGATGCACTGTGTGCCTTGTGAGAATCCACTAAAAGCCATGATACAACAAAGTGGATCATGTGTACATAATATTATATAGCGTTCCTGCAGACCATTATGGGTTCACAGTCATGTCATTGTCATATGCCAGATCCAAGTGGTGATTCAAATAGCTTGATTTGCTTGGCCCTGAGATATTAAAACTTGTCCTCAAACTTGGTCTAGAGCTGTCTGATTGGTTGAGCCAAGTTCAAATCTCAGATTCAACCTATTAAATTGCTTGAGTTTGAGACCTGAGGAGAGATTAATAACCTTGGGGCCATGTACCATGATAATTGCAATGTCCTACACGTTCTAGAGCACATTCAATATGTCCTGGTACTGCATGTTCTAGATACTTGTACTCGGGAGCACATTCAATATGTCCTGGTACTGCATGTTCTAGATACTTGTACTCGGGAGCACATTCAATATGTCCTGGTACTGCATGTTCTAGATACTTGTACTCGGGAGCACATTCAATATGTCCTGGTACTGCATGTTCTAGATACTTGTACTCGGGAGCACATTCAATATGTCCTGGTACTGCATGTTCTAGATACTTGTACTCGGGAGCACATTCAATATGTCCTGGTACTGCATGTTCTAGATACTTGTACTCGGGAGCACATTCAATATGTCCTGGTACTGCATGTTCTAGATACTTGTACTCGGGAGCACATTCAATATGTCCTGGTACTGCATGTTCTAGATACTTGTACTCGGGAGCACATTCAATATGTCCTGGTACTGCATGTTCTAGATACTTGTACTCGGGAGCACATTCAATATGTCCTGGTACTGCATGTTCTAGATACTTGTACTCGGGAGCACATTCAATATGTCCTGGTACTGCATGTTCTAGATACTTGTACTCGGGAGCACATTCAATATGTCCTGGTACTGCATGTTCTAGATACTTGTACTCGGGAGCACATTCAACATGTCCCAGTACTGCATGTTCTAGATACTTGTACTCGGGAGCACATTCAATATGTCCCGGTACTGCATGTTCTAGATACTTGTACTCGGGAGCATGTTCAGCATGTCCTTGTACTGCATGTTCTAGATACTTGTGCTCGGGAGCATGTTCAATATGTCTCGGTACTGCATGTTCTAGATACTTGTATTCGGGAGCAGGACTTCTAAAATTTCGGTTTCCCGGTTAAACTGGCAAACCAGTTGTAGAACCAAAAATTCAAAACAAATTGGTCCAAAAAATGGTCCAAAAAATGGTTGAAAAAGCCAAGAAATCGTCAAATGCATTTTCTAACAAACCAAAATTGGTAAATACAATCTCTCGATAAGATGTATAAATGTTCATACTTGATTCCCGGCTAAGATCAATATGCAACTGATCCATGTTAATTGCCATTTTCCGATAATCCCAAAGCCATACATTACCTATCCGAGATGGATGTTTTGCCGGAGGCACTAAATTGTCATTAAGATTATAGTCTATATGGGAAGTAACCGCTAAGGAGCTTCTTCAAATTACAACAGGTCTGTGTCTAAATATGTCTAAACATAGGTATGGAATTTACATGTTTTGTTTCTAGAAAATTGATTTTGCTACAAATGCACTGTAGATTTCGGCCTGGACCGATTTGGTTTTGAACATTTTAGAAGCTCTGCTCGGGAGCACATTCAAAATGTCCCGGTACGGCACATTCTAGATACTTGTACTTGGGAGCACATTCAAAATGTCCCGGTACGGCACATTCTAGATACTTGTACTTGGGAGCACATTCAAAATGTCCCGGTACGGCACATTCTAGATACTTGTACTTGGGAGCACATTCAAAATGTCCCGGTACGGCACATTCTAGATACTTGTACTTGGGAGCACATTCAAAATGTCCCGGTACGGCACATTCTAGATACTTGTACTTGGGAGCACATTCAAAATGTCCCGGTACGGCACATTCTAGATACTTGTACTTGGGAGCACATTCAAAATGTCCCGGTACGGCACATTCTAGATACTTGTACTTGGGAGCACATTCAAAGTGTCCCGGTAATACCTTTTCCGGTCTTACTAACCGTTTATGAATTTCGGACTATTTATATATTGAACAAAATAGTCATATTCATATACAGAGATTCATAAAACCTGACTTATTGATATACCTCCGAGATTATCAAATATGGTGCTAATCCTGCGAGACATGTACACCCCAACCCCACCTTCCTGTAAGACAGAACGTCGTGGAGCTGAGAAACCATATTTAATAACATTTAAAACTTGGTAACCTAAATCAAATACAAAGAGATTATTTATGTTTGTTTCATTGCTGATTGCTGTAGAAAGTTGTAGGGCTAGGTGTGTGAACGGTTCCAGTAGATTGGTCTAAGCATACCTAATAAGATCTGAGGGCAGTATATACATATTTAACTAGTATTGGTTTCTGGTGAGCATCGGGGGGGGGGGGGTGGAAGAATTTATACTAAAGTAGGAGTATGTACTGCTGTAAAACAAGAAGAGACTCGTATATGGCAAGACAGTCGGGCATGTTTGCCAGTATTGTTTGTAGTCCTGGAATAAAGATTTCCTGACATTTACGGGGATCATTCTAAGTCAGAATGTTTAGGGGAGGTGAGAAAGTGCGATTGCATCCTTAAATGGTGTTATTTAATAACTTTCAACAAAATAGGATTAAAATACATATTATAACCATTAAATACATATTATAACCATTAAATACACATTATAACCATTAAATACAACATTTTAATAGGAGTGCTTTACAATGGACAAAAGTTTGTAAAATATAATTTATGGAGAAGTGCCAGGGACTTAGTCAGGGTCCCTAGGGCGACTACTTCACCCATGTCGCCCTCTAGAATGAGCCCTGATTTATTAGATATGGGTGAATACAAGCATGATTGATCATACATTAGGCAGGGATGCATCCATGCTTTAAATCCCCTCCCATGTAGAAATAAACCAATAATTTTTATCCCCTGAAACATTTCTGAATGACTGCAAATACTAATGCTATGTGTAGTAATGAATTCAAAATCCTTCCACAAAAGCTGCAATTTTGTTTGTATTTCCTATTTGCATTCGTTTTGTAATAAATGGCCAGAAGTAATTCAAGGAACGTTTGAAAATCCAAGTATAAAATTACTTGTAAAATTCACATTGTAATTTCTTTATTGAGGAATCCATGTACATTTTCAGTGTATTTGTTTTTGCATACAAGTGTTTAAATTGAAATATTCAAAAGATCAAGCATTTAAATATAATTATCGAACAATTGCTAATAAAAATAGGATCAATTATTGATAGCCCTCCAAAATGTCACCATGCTCTGGCATGTCACCAGTAAACTTTAAATTGATAAATTTCATGCAAGATACAAGATTTATTTAACATCCATCCCATTTACACATAACTTAAACTAATAAGCTATTTTCCGAAAAAATAGTTGTTAATTGTTTCTGGTGTATAAATGTAATATGTCATCTTTCGACCCCAGCATTAATCTCTCAATAGGGTAGATATCAAGATGATGGTAGAAAGACATGTCTATTGTGTTGGGGTAATTAACTCTTTCAACCCCAAGTAACCGACATGGATTGGTGCATGCTATTTTTAGACCAATAAATTAATAAGAAAATTACCTTTGGACCAGTTCATTTATCAAAATGGGTAATTTTATCTAAAAATAGTAATAATTATTACTGGCAAAAAAGTGCAGATCCTGATGAGACGGCTCGTTACGAGCCGGCTCATCTGGATCTACACTTTTCATAAGCCTATTTAGAGGCCTGTGGGGTTGAAAGGGTAAAAATCTCTCAATAGGGTAGATATCAAGATGAACGACAACCCTATATAATGCTTGTAGAGGTACCCGGTTTTACATTGTCTGATCCTATATCTGCATGTAGTATTTGGATCACAGCCAAGGTTGTAATGCATTTGTGCTGATAATATTGCCAACCTGCAGAACCTATTCAAAGGACACCCAATCCCATCTGATGTAACAAATTGATTTGCAAGTTTTATATATTACCACAGTTCTTATTGTAAGTACCATATGACCTGAGTACCTGATCCACTGGTCACCTTGTTAACACTGGCAAAGGTACTAGACCCACTGGTCACCTTGTGATCACTGACCATGGTACCTGATCCACTGGTCACCTTGTTAACACTGGCAAAGGTACTAGACCCACTGGTCACCTTGTGATCACTGACCATGGTACCTGATCCACTGGTCACCTTGTGAGCACTGGCCAATGTAGCAGACCCACTGGTCAACTTGTGAACACTGGCCAAGGTACCAGACCCACTGGTCACCTTGTGATCACTGACCATGGTACCTGATCCACTGGTCACCTTGTGAACACCAGCCAAGGTACCTGATCCACTGGTCACCTTGTTAACACTGGCAAAGGTACTAGACCCACTGGTCACCTTGTGATCACTGACCATGGTACCTGATCCACTGGTCACCTTGTGAGCACTGGCCAATGTACCAGACCCACTGGTCAACTTGTGAACACTGGCCAAGGTACCTGACCCACTGGTCACCTTGAACACTGACCAAGGTACCTGACCTACTGGTCACCTTGTGAACACTAGCCAAGGTACCAGACCCACTGGTCACCTTGTGAACACTGACCAGGGTACCAGACCCACTGGTCACCTTGTGAACACTGGCAAAGGTACCTGACCCACTGGTCACCTTGTGAATGCTAGCCAAGGTACCAGACCCACTGGTCACCTTGTGAACACTGGCCAAGGTACCAGACCCACTGGTCACCTTGTGAACACTGACCAATGTACCTGACCTACTGGTCACCTTGTGAACACTGGCAAAGGTACCAGACCCACTGGTCACCTTGTGAACACTGGCAAAGGTACCAGACCCACTTGTCACCCTGTGAACACTGGCAAAGGTACCAGACCCACTGGTCACCTTGTGAGCACTGACCAATGTACCTGACCTACTGGTCACCTTGTGAACACTGGCAAAGGTACCAGACCCACTGGTCACCTTGTGAACACTAGCCAAGGTACCAGACCCACTGGTCACCTTGTGAGCACTGACCAATGTACCTGACCTACTGGTCACCTTGTGAACGCTGGCCAAGGTACCAGACCCACTGGTCACCTTGTGAACACTAGCCAAGGTACCAGACCCACTGGTCACCTTGTGAACACTAGCCAAGGTACCAGACCCACTGGTCACCTTGTGAACACTGGCAAAGGTACCAGACCCACTGGTCACCTTGTGAACGCTGACCAAGGTACCTGACCCACTGGTCACCTTGTGAACACTGGCCAAGGTACCAGACCCACTGGTCACCTTGTGAACACTAGCCAAGGTACCTGACCCACTGGTCACCTTGAACACTGACCAAGGTACCTGACCTACTGGTCACCTTGAACACTGACCAAGGTACCTGACCCACTGGTCACCTTGTGGCTATAAGCAACAGAGAGGAGATTACATGTATGTCGATCTTAACCCTTAAAATACTGAAAGAATTGGAAGGAATGTGCTAACAACATAGGCTCCAATCAGAATAGCAAACAGCATAGAGCCTAATCAGATGGCACGTTCTATGCAGTCTAATCTGGCTCTATGCTGTTTGCAAAAGTGACTATAGTAAATGATTAGCAGGTTAAGTGTTAAAGCAAATCATGTTCCGTTACCATTTTGCCACCATTTTTATAGTCTTGTCAGTGATCCATTGGTTAACACGTTGGACTGCGAATCCCGGGGTTGAAGGTTTGATCCCTCGTCTGACCATAGTAATAATAATAATCTTTCAGATGGGACTATAAACCGAGGTCTCGTGTATCGGTGTTATGCACCATGCATGTATAGGCACCAGGGATGCAAGATGTGAGATTGTATGTTTTGTTTATATGTGACGCGAAATGTTTTTTTCTCTCCAGAATTATGTTTTTCAGTCATTTTCTTAAACGATTTTCAACATTTAAGGTAATTCCGTTTAGATTATTTGTTTTCAATTGGGTGACGTAACTTTAGACGTCATTTCTCGACGTAACGTCATCCACCAAGTGTATCCCTTTTAGGAAATCGCGTCACATATATTTTATCTGTCCGTTATGGTTGTCTTATAGAGATGTCAGAAGGAGCTCCATAAGTTATTTTAGTGGACCTCAGATTGACAATCCACTGTTCCTTGACTGGCTTATTTGTGGGCATAATCAGGGATCATTCTAGAGGGCGATGTGGGCGAAATTGTCGCCCTAGGGACCCTGACTTCGCCCTCAGGGAGCCCCACTTCTCACTAAAAAAAAAGAAAAAGATTTTGGTTTTCAATTTCAATTTTCAAACAAAATGTTGTCTAGTAAGATACACTGGCCCATTATAAAGCACTCCTTTTATTCAAATGTTGTATTTAATGGTGGTACTGTGCATTTTAACCCTATTTTGCAGAAGTATATTAAAGAACACCATTTAAGGAAGCGATCATGCGCTTTCTCACTTCTCCCAAAAATTCTGACCTAGAATGAACCCTGCCTAATACACTGACCGGGTTAACGAAGCCAGTTTGTTAGAGAATATTTGTCTATTTGCTATGCAACATGTGCTAACTAACTGTTTATTTGGTGTCATTACAGCCGATGGAACGAGGAAAGTTGAAGCGTGTCCACTATGTCAGTAACTTATCAACAGCCCTCAAATTCCTAGAAAGCAAAAAGGTATACATGTACAACCCTCGTTTCATTATTACCTCTTTGGAGAGTTTAACCTTTAACACGCTGTAGGCGAAATGAGCAGGTAGCAAATGAATCTGGACGATTTGAATGAAATGTCAAGCCCTACTTTCTACGAAAAATAACAAAAATATTACACATTTGTTACCTGCTCATTTCGCCTACTTCATGCTAGAGGTTAATGAAATATAATGACAGGTTCGGTACTATTATTGAATGACGGAGGTTTGGGTATAGTTCATAGCAACTATATAGTTGTTAGCTGGATTGTGAAACAACTTCTTGCAACATTCGATTTCGAGACCTCATTCCTGGTGGAATCCATGGACATGAGGGAGAGAGGAGAGGTCATGTGGATTTAACTGTTGTCTAAGGACACCATGGTTATGTCAAGGTTCGGACTCGCCACTTCTCAATTACGAAGCAAACACTGTATCAATTACACTGCAGAGGTTTGGCACAGTTATTAAATGACAGCGAAATTTTAGGTTTTTAACAGTTGCAATAACACAGAATTTCATGAAAATTTATTTAGAATATTGGAAATATTTTGTTAATAATTGAAATTTTCCAAAGGTTTCATGTATTGTTAATTTACTGTCATTAACTTAACTTTATTAGAGTGAACCGTGCGGACATGCTCAAGAGGTAACATTCTTGTAGACGGTTTATGTTTCCATACGACTTGTAGAACATCATCTACTTCATTTGGTGTGCTGCCATTTTGTTAAATGTGATCTCATCATACAGTTCTATATTTCATTAAATCTTACCTGTATGTTGTTCTTAACCCTTTGCCTGCCTGTTGAGTAAATAAAATCACATTTGCAAACAAAATAGATCCAGATCAGCCGCGTCTGATCAGGATCTATGTTGTTTGCTATTCAGCCATGTGTTATAGCCCCACTATCCGAATAGCAAACAGCATAGATCCTGATCAGACGGCACATTCTGATCTGTCTCTATGTTGTTTGTAAAAGTGATTTTATCTGCCGCTAGTGTGCAAAGGATTAATTTCAATACTTGTACATAGATTGCATTCCTGTGATCTAATGTCATCTGATGAGCCATTGTTTGGGTCAAATGTGTAGAAAACATTCACTGTCATCTGAAATATAATTGTGTAATAAACCTACGTTGGATGACTATTTTTCCAATTCTTACTTTTTATCTTTATATGTTTATAGGATTTCATAACAAATTTAATATATTAATTCAATTATAATTATGATGTCACAAAGTTAATGGTGAAGTAAGTTTCATGCAGACACATCTATATTGATTAAATTGTAATTATGATAAATGGTGACGGTAAGTTTCATGCATTCACATCTATATTGATTAAATTGTAATTATGATAAATGGTGACGGTAAGTTTCATGTATTCACATTCATATTAATGGTTATTCACATAGATAATTGTATCATCGCAGTATATTCAGTAATAACATGCATATCATGTTTGTGTGTTATAGAGAAGAGCCGTACATTCATGTATATAATACTGTGTGTTATAGAGAAGAGCCGTACATTCATGTATATAATACTGTGTGTTATAGAGAAGAGACGTACATTCATGTATATAATACTGTGTGTTATAGAGAAGAGCCGTACATTCATGTATATAATACTGTGTGTTATAGAGAAGAGCTGTACATTCATGTATATAATACTGTGTGTTATAGAGAAGAGACGTACATTCATGTATATAATACTGTGTGTTATAGAGAAGAGCTGTACATTCATGTATATAATACTGAGTGTTATAGAGAAGAGCCGTACATTCATGTATATAATACTGTGTGTTATAGAGAAGAGCTGTACAGTCATGTATATAATGCTGAGTGTTATAGAGAAGAGCCGTACATTCATGTATATAATACTGTGTGTTATAGAGAAGAGACGTACATTCATGTATATACAATGTGTGTTATAGAGAAGAGCCGTACATTCATGTATATAATACTGTGTGTTATAGAGAAGAGCCGTACATTCATGCATATAATACTGTGTGTTATAGAGAAGAGCTGTAAATTCATGTATATAATACTGTGTGTTATAGAGAAGAGCCGTACATTCATGTATATACAATGTGTGTTATAGAGAAGAGCCGTACATTCATGTATATAATACTGTGTGTTATAGAGAAGAGCTGTACATTCATGTATATAATACTGTGTGTTATAGAGAAGAGCCGTACATTCATGTATATAATACTGTGTGTTATAGAGAAGAGCTGTACATTCATGCATATAATACTGTGTGTTATAGAGAAGAGACGTACATTCATGTATATACAATGTGTGTTATAGAGAAGAGCCGTACATTCATGTATATAATACTGTGTGTTATAGAGAAGAGCCGTACATTCATGTATATAATACTGTGTGTTATAGAGAAGAGCCGTACATTCATGTATATAATACTGTGGTTATAGAGAAGAGCTGTACATTCATGTATATAATACTGTGTGTTATAGAGAAGAGCCGTACATTCATGTATATAATACTGTGTGTTATAGAGAAGAGCCGTACATTCATGTATATAATACTGTGTGTTATAGAGAAGAGCTGTACATTCATGTATATAATATTGTGTGTTATAGAGAAGAGCCGTACATTCATGTATATAATACTGTGTGTTATAGAGAAGAGCCGTACATTCATGTATATAATACTGTGTGTTATAGAGAAGAGCTGTACATTCATGTATATAATACTGTGTGTTATAGAGAAGAGCCGTACATTCATGTATATAATACTGTGTGTTATAGAGAAGAGCCGTACATTCATGTATATAATACTGTGTGTTATAGAGAAGAGCCGTACATTCATGTATATAATACTGTGTGTTATAGAGAAGAGTCGTACATTCATGTATATAATACTGTGTGTTATAGAGAAGAGTCGTACATTCATGTATATAATACTGTGTGTTATAGAGAAGAGCCTTATATTCATGTATATAATACTGTGTGTTATAGAGAAGAGCCGTATATTCATGTATATACAATGTGTGTTATAGAGAAGAGACGTACATTCATGTATATAATACTGTGTGTTATATAGAAGAGCCGTATATTCATGTATATACAATGTGTGTTATAGAGAAGAGACGTATATTCATGTATATACAATGTGTGTTATAGAGAAGAGACGTACATTCATGTATATAATACTGTGTGTTATATAGAAGAGTCATGCATATAATGTATGTTTCAGATCAAGCTTGTAAATATCAACGTGTCGGACATTGCTGATGGCAAAGCGTCCATTGTCCTCGGTCTGATATGGACCATTATCCTTTACTTCCAGGTAACTAACCCTACATTTCTTCTCTCGCCATTCTACTGCCGCACTTGTCATAATTATCATGTGTGTTTATTCACTAAAATACATGCATTTTTTTTATTATCAAATGCATGTTCTTTTCACAGGCATTATTATCACACAGGTACAAAATTTATAACAAATTTTAGAAAACATTGAAATCTCATTTTCTTGTTAGAGCTGCAGCAGAAGAAGATATTGACAATTAAGGATAAAATGAGCTGTATTACCCCCCTTTTGTAGCATAAAACTGTTTGCATAAAACTACTGTCAGAAAACTGCTCATTAATCTGTCCTTATAATGTTGGGCATTATTTTCAACATTGATGTCATTTATCCCCAGAATAACCGACTGTACACCCACATTTCTTCTAATGAAAGTCCACTATCGACATGCAATGTGTTAAAATGTCATGTTGTTTTTGGCACACTGGATATTAAGGGAAGAGAAGGGGTATGTTCCTAAAGTCATGCTATTAGACAAGTATATGTTACATAAACTATTTCTAACTAGTTTTTATTGTGTTGGAAATTTGCACGAGTGTGATGTTTAGGATTTGTATACTCCGGTATGGAACATTACGGTGTTCCGTTAGGGCCATCACTGTATAATACATAATTCATGATGCAATGGTACGATGACACAATGGTATGATGACGATGGAATGACGACGATGGCACACCATCATGTCATCCATCGTACATTGCATCATCGTCTTCATGAATTCCTTCTTATACCGTGATGGCCCTAACTGAACACCGTAGCACTTATAGCGCATTAGATAGAAGTTCCATGGCTACGTATTAGCTGTGTCTTTGTATAATGAAGGTTCTATACCAGGAGTTTGTTAATATCTATGCCTTTGACGTGCTAGGCAAAGAATGTCTAGAAAATATGTATTTATGTTTTGAATCTATTATTTTCTAGATCCAGACCCTCCCTGAATACTTTGATAGTTTAAATCGAGTTTTGATGGTAATTTGCAATGCATCATGGTCTTAGTTCAAACGGTGTCTGCATGCCTGATTCCAAGGGTTGCATCCGAGTGTTGCATCCAAGTGTTGCATCCAAGGGTTGCATCCGAGTGTTGCATCCGAGTGTTGCATCTGAGTGTTGCATCTGACCAAGTGTTGCATCCAAGTGTTGCATCCGAGTGTTGCATCTGAGTGTTGCATCCAAGGGTTGCATAAATGGTCATTTGACAAGCATGATCAGTGTTACTAAATATGTTTGGGTCTAGTGTTTGTAACAAAGCATGAGAATTGTTAGTTCTGAAACTGTAGATTATGTTTATGTGTCGATATACATTTGTTGATTACATCGATGTTGATTACAGCTAGTTGATTACATCTGTCGATTACATTTGTTGATTACATCGATATTGATTACAGCTAGTTGATTACATCTGTCGATTACATTTGTTGATTACATCTGTCAATTACATTTGTTGATTACATCTGTCGATTACATTTGTTGATTACATTTCACTGACTTAAAACTGTTTGAAGAATCTTTGAACGATTTGCAATGTGCAATTGAAGGTCACAGTTATAGGTCAATGGTCATTGTTCCGTGTTTCTCGAAGCCATATGAGAAATTTTGATACACATGGATGTCAATGTGTCATACTAAGGTGATCTGCCACATATAATTGGGTGAACCTTCTAACTAGAGGTCAACTAGAGGTCAACGGTCATATGTTGAGTACAATTGGGTGAAATTTCTAACTAGAGGTCAACGGTCATATGTTGAGTACAATTGGGTGAACCTTCTAACTAGAGGTCAACTAGAGGTCAACGGTCATATGTTGAGTACAATTGGGTGAAATTTCTAACTAGAGGTCAACGGTCATATGTTGAGTACAATTGGGTGAACCTTCTAACTAGAGGTCAACGGTCATATGTTGAGTACAATTGGGTGAACCTTCTAACTAGAGGTCAACTAGAGGTCATATGTTGAGTACAATTGGGTGAACCTTCTAACTAGAGGTCAACTAGATGTCAATGGTCATATGTTGAGTACAATTGGGTGAACCTTCCACCTAGAGGTCAACAGTCATATGTTGAGTACAATTTGGTGAACCTTCCAACTAGAGGTCAACGGTCATATGTTGAGTACAATTTGGTGAACCTTCCAACTAGAGGTCAACGGTCATATGTTGAGTACAATTTGGTGAACCTTCCAACTAGAGGTCAACGGTCATATGTTGAGTACAATTTGGTGAACCGTACAACAGTTACTAAAGGTCATAAATATTATGTTGAGAAAAGTTGGGTGAATGGTGCTATTAGAGGTCAAAGGTCATATGTTGAGTACAATTGGTGATCGTTACAATTAGAGATCAAAAGTCAAATGTTGAGTACATGTGTAAATGTTGCAAATATAGGCCAAACCTCATACACTAAGTACACTCGGGTGACCGTTACAATTAGAGATCATACACGCAATAGTTCCTATCTGCTTAATATCACTTGATGGATTTTGAAATAGATTGAGACATAAGTTAGCGAACACTCGGAGATTAAGTTCTTAGAGGTCAAACGTCATAATATGCACCATGCCGGTATATAATGTCTGCTCATCTTGAGCATTTCATGGATTTTGGAATAACGGCTCACATTATCGAGATGTTGCGCTAACTTCCAACCAAGTGCTGATGAATATTGTGATATTAGCATGGGTGGGGGACTTCCAGGGTGCTGTTGGTGTTCACATCCAGTTGTCCCATGTTTGTTTGAGAATCTGTTCAGTTTTGCATTTTTAATGCTGTTGCATTTAGTTGAAATTATTTACTATAGTTTTTGTTCCAAGTTTGCATGAAGGATATAGAATGGTTGAATTTGTTTCTGAACATATTGTACCGATATTAAATTTGAAACTTGCATTTAAGAATATTGCTTGTTCAAGCCACAAGCAGATGTAACAGCGCTTTGATAGTATTATGGGTGCTGAAAAAATAATAAAAAACAAATAAATATTTTTATAATAGAAGACATTATGCTCTGCTAGAAGAATTGGGCTAAAACAGGCCAAAAAAATGGGGGACAAAAATATATTTGTAGGGAAAAGATGATGGTTATACTTCATGCATTATATTTTCTATAAACAGTTGTTTTGTTTTTTTCATGTTTAAACTTTTTTAGCTCAATTCTTCTATCACAGCAAATAATGTCTTCTATAAAAATGACTTGTTTGTTTATTATTTTTGCAGCACCCATTATACTATGAAAGCAGTATTATGTCTACCTGGGGTTCAAGCATGTAGTGAAGCATGTTTGTTTTTTACGTTTATTTATCGTCACTACCGGGTTGCCCATATGAGCGACGCCTCCTGAAGAGATTAGTAATTTTAGATTTTGGAGGGTAGTGCAATGATACAGAGAGAGACCCATTTCAGTAGTGAAGCATGTTGGTTAAGTGTTGTCTTATAGCTGTAGTACAAATTTCAAACACTGCTGAAGCTTCTTATGTAGTTAATAATGTACATAACTAACTAATAAGTTTATTTAAAGTCGCCATCGCATAAATGCATTTGGGCGACTGAGTTTTCTAAGAAAATTAAAATACCCATCATCTAAAAGTGATTGTTTTGTCTATCGCAATTATAATAACTAGATGTTTAGTGGGCTATGAGGGCTGCTGTAATCTCAGTGTGTGTTCGGTTTTCATATCTCCAACTGTCTGGTCCGGTGCACGTATACTTCTAAGATGTCTAAGATTGCATATTTATAAAAATACGTTTACCATTTCTAGTACGGTTATGTGACGAGAATACCTTGTTACATGTGCAATGTCGCGTTGTACTATAATACTGTGATCGACCTGTCACAAGACACCCATGTCCATCCAGCATTGGACATTATGCATTAACATTACAGAGTTATGTACTAAAATAGTTTTAGTTTCAAATATGTGTACTAAGAAGATTAAGAGCAAGTGGACTGTCTTAATATGTATCTGTACTATGATAGTTCATAACTGATCCCCCGAGTACATATAATTATAACCAGTCATACAGATATATAGCCGGTAAAGCCGGTAGTATCTGTATTATTTACTTAATTTATTTTACTATGACTGTACTTGCCTACACTCAAACATAAGCCTTATTGCTGTACTCGACTACAGCCAATGAGAGAACTCAGTACTTATTTCTGTACTCATCTAGAGCCAATCAGAGACCTCAAGACTTATTACTGTAATTGATCACAGCCAATCAGAGATCTCAAGACTTATTACTATAATCGATCACAACCAATCAGAGACCTCAAGACTTATTACTATAATCGATCACAACCAATCAGAGATCTCAAGACTTATTACTATAATCGATCACAACCAATCAGAGACCTTGAGACTTATTACTATGATCACATACAACCAGTGAACATATATTACTATACTCCATAACAGTGCTCAAATCTTTTGTTACAGACACTGTTGATCACTTTGAGAATACTACCAGGACATTACATGTAACTGAAAGAACAAATACCACCCACATTTTAATGCATTTAACCATTTGCCTGCACATTTCAAACAACAAAGATCCCAATCAGCCATTGCGTATCGCCTGATCAGGATCTTTTTTGTTTGCTATTCAGCCAAGTGTTTTAGTTCTACTATCCGAATAGCAAACAGGATACAGTCTGATCAGATGACACATTCTGTGCGGCCTGATCTGGCTCTATACTGTTTGCAAAATTGATTTTATCTGCTAGCGTGCAAAAGGTTAACGTGATTGCAAGAGACAAACAAGTTGATTGATATCAAATAGCACATGACGTATGCCAAAATGTGATTTCCTTCTTGCAGATTGAAGAGACGATGGCTCAGTCATCAAATGTCGAGGGTGAACAGAGGCCCCTGTCTGCCCTCGACAAATTTCGCAGGAATGCCAAAAAGGCTCTCCTTGCCTGGACAGAAAATGCCATCACACAGTAAGTTTATAGTGGTTGACTGTATAGTGGCATCAATAGACATAAGTTTGTAGTGGTTGACTGCATAGTGGCATCAGTAGACATCAGTTTGTAGTGGTTGACTGCATAGTGGCATCAATAGACATCAGTTTGTAGTGGTTGACTGCATAGTGGCATCAATAGACATCAGTTTGTAGTGGTTGACTGTATAGTGGCATCAATAGACATCAGTTTGTAGTGGTTGACTGTATAGTGGCATCAATAGACATACGTTTGTAGTGGTTGACTGTATAGTGGCATCAATAGACATCAGTTTGTAGTGGTTGACTGTATAGTGGCATCAATAGACATCAGTTTGTAGTGGTTGACTGCATAGTGGCATCAATAGACATATGTTTGTAGTGGTTGACTGTATAGTGGCATCAATAGACATCAGTTTGTAGTGGTTGACTGTATAGTGGCATCAATAGACATAAGTTTGTAGTGGTTGACTGCATAGTGGCATCAATATACATCAGTTTGTAGTGGTTGACTGACTGCATAGTGGCATCAATAGACATCAGTTTGTAGTGGTGGACTGCATAGTGGCATCAATAAACATCAGTTTGTAGTGGTTGACTGCATAGTGGCATCAATAGACATAAGTTTGTAGTGGTTGACTGCATAGTGGCATCAATAAACATCAGTTTGTAGTGGTTGACTGCATAGTGGCATCAATAGACATCAGTTTGTAGTGGTTGACTGCATAGTGACATCAATACGCATCAGTTTGGTGGAAATAATGAACAGTTGAATTTGTGATTGCAAAAATATTGTTTGTATTGAAGTAAAATGTATGTACAAAAATAAAAATTATTCAATATTTTATTTTTAATATTTTAGGAGATACGGTATTGAGATTAGAGATTTTGGAAAGAGTTGGCGAGATGGTTTAGCATTCAATGCTATTGTTCATACAATCCGACCTGACTTAGTGGATATGGATAACGTGCGAAAACAAAGTGCGCGAGTGAACCTAGAGAACGCATTCTCCACTGCTGAAAACCACCTTGGCATTGCCCGTCTTATAGACCCTGAAGGTAAAGTACAAACTGTATTAACGATTGCAAAACAAGATTTAATCAATTTCTATTAATCACTCTCGTTGCTGCGGATGAAAGTGTATTGTGGTGGTTCGTGCTAGAGGAAATCGGAGTATCCAGAGAAAACCCACATGTCAGATTTGGCGACCACCGTACCATGCCACATACTTAACAGGTCAGAGGATCGAACCCGAGTTGCATTGGTGAGAAGTGATCGTGCTAACCACTGCGCTAATCAAACCTCCTGATGAGAATATATTAGCATTTCAGGTTTGATATTCTTTGATGAAATTGGAATATATTTAAACTAAATCCAATAACATCACATTCCTCACTCTTCATTTCTTCTGGTTGTTCAGTTCAGATCTAGATATTTGTCCCCTACTTGTTGAAGACCCCAGAGTGTACCATAGGACTGCATGCATGCATAACACTTGTTGAATCGTTGTGATTCAGCTGTCGCATTAAAATTAATTTATAAGATTTGATTTCACTTTACAGATGTGGATGTTGCCAAACCCGACGAGAAATCCATAATGACATACGTTGCTCAATTTTTGAAGGCTTACCCCGAAGCAGGAGAGGATCCCGCAGTATGTATATAGCCGTGTTTAATTAACTTGATGTACCACTTTGCAACCTTAATTAACTTGATGTACCACCTAACAACCTTAATTAACTTGATGTACCACCTGACAACCTTAATTAACTTGATGTACCACCTGAAATCTTAATTAACTTGATGTACCACCTGACAATCTTAATTAACTTGATGTACCACCTGACAACCTTAATTAACTTGATGTACCACCTGACAGTCTTAATTAACTTGATGTACCACCTGACAATCTTAATTAACTTGATGTACCACCTGACAATCTTAATTAACTTGATGTACCACCTGACAATCTTAATTAACTTGATGTACCACCTGACAATCTTAATTAACTTGATGTACCACCTGACAATCTTAATTAACTTGATGTACCACCTGACAATCTTAATTAACTTGATGTACCACCTGACAATCTTAATTAACTTGATGTACCACCTGACAACCTTAGTAGTCTAGGCAGTGGGTTGTTCTGGTATTGCAGCATCATCTAGAATAACCATACCGCCAAACACTCGATGTTAGTGAGTTGTAATGGATGCACATAAGTAGATGCTGGAGAGTTCGTTTTCTGTCATCTGACCTGTAGAGTGCGGGAGTGTGCTTGTTTGTGTTTTGTCAGCTGGCTTGTTGATTGTGGGAGGGTGCTTGTCCGTTTTTTCTCAGCTAGCCTGTAGATTGAGGGAGGGTGATTTTCCGTGTTTTGTCAGCTGGCCTGTAGATTGTGGGAGGGTGCTGTTCCATGTTTTGTCAGCTGGCCTGTAGATTGTGGGAGGGTGCTTGTCCGTGTTTTGTCAGCTAGCCTGTAGATAGTGGGAGGGTGCTTGTCCGTGTTTTGTCAGCTAGCCTGTAGATAGTGTGAGGGTGTTTGTCCGTGTTTTGTCAGCTGGCCTGTAGATAGTGTGAGTGTGTTTGTCCATGTTTTGTCAGCTAGCCTGTAGATTGTGGGAGGGTGTTTGTCCATGTTTTGTCAGCTGGCCTGTAGATAGTGTGAGGGTGTTTGTCCATGTTTTGTCAGCTGGCCTGTAGATTGTGGGAGGGTGCTTGTCCATGTTATGTCAGCTAGCCTGTAGATTGTGGGAGGGTGCTTGTCTGTGTTTTGTCAGCTAGCCTGTAGATTGTGAGAGGGTGCTTGTCCGTGTTTTGTCAGCTGGCCTGTAGATTGTGGGAGGGTGCTTGTCTGTGTTTTGTCAGCTGGCCTGTAGATAGTATGAGGGTGTTTGTCCATGTTTTGTCAGCTGGCCTGTAGATTGTGGGAGGGTGCTTGTCCGTGTTTTGTCAGCTAGCCTGTAGATAGTGTGAGGGTGTTTGTCCATGTTTTGTCAGCTAGCCTGTAGATAGTGGGAGGGTGCTTGTCCGTGTTTTGTCAGCTAGCCTGTAGATAGTGTGAGGGTGTTTGTCCATGTTTTGTCAGCTAGCCTATAGATAGTGGGAGGGTGCTTGTCCGTGTTTTGTCAGCTAGCCTGTAGATAGTGTGAGGGTGTTTGTCCATGTTTTGGCAGCTGGCCTGTAGATTGTGGGAGGGTGCTTGTCCGTGTTTTGTCAGCTGGTTTGTAGATTGTGGGAGGGCGCTTGTCCGTGTTTTGTCAGCTGGCATGTAGATAGTGGGAGGGCGCTTGTCCGTGTTTTGTCAGCTGGCATGTAGATTGTGGGAGGGTGCTGTTCCATGTTTTGTCAGCTGGCATGTAGATAGTGTGAGGATGTTTGTCCATGTTTTGTCAGCTAGCCTGTAGATAGTGGGAGGGTGTTTGTCCGTGTTTTGTCAGCTAGCCTGTAGATAGTGGGAGGGTGTTTGTCCGTGTTTTGTCAGCTGGCTTGTAGATTGTGGGAGGGTGCTTGTCCGTGTTTTGTCAGCTGGCATGTAGATAGTGGGAGGGTGCTGCTCCATGTTTTGTCAGCTAGCCTGTAGATAGTGGGAGGGTGTTTGTCCGTGTTTTGTCAGCTAGCCTGTATATAGTGTGAGGGTGTTTGTCCGTGTTTTGTCAGCTGGCTTGTAGATTGTGGGAGGGTGCTGTTCCATGTTTTGTCAGCTGGCATGTAGATAGTGGGAGGGTGCTGCTCCATGTTTTGTCAGCTAGCCGGTAGATAGTGGGAGGGTGTTTGTCCGTGTTTTGTCAGCTGGCTTGTAGATTGTGGGAGTGTGCTGATCCGTGTTTCATCAGCTGGTCTGTAGGTTGCTGTAGGATCCGGGTCTGTGTTTTGTCAGCTGGCCTGTAGGTTGCTGTAGGATCCGGGTCTGTGTTTTGTCAGCTGGTCTGTAGGTTGCTGTAGGATCCGGGTCTGTGTTTCATCAGCTGGTCTGTAGGTTGCTGTAGGATCCGTGTCTGTGTTTTGTCAGCTGGCCTGTAGGTTGCTGTAGGATCCGGGTCTGTGTTTTGTCAGCTGGCCTGTAGGTTGCTGTAGGATCCGGGTCTGTGTTTTGTCAGCTGGCCTGTAGGTTGCTGTAGGATCCGGGTCTGTGTTTTGTCAGCTGGACTGTAGGTTGCTGTAGGATCCGGGTCTGTGTTTTGTCAGCTGGCCTGTAGGTTGCTGTAGGATCCGGGTCTGTGTTTTGTCAGCTGGCCTGTAGGTTGCTGTAGGATCCGGGTCTGTGTTTTGTCAGCTGGCCTGTAGGTTGCTGTAGGATCCGGGTCTGTGTTTTGTCAGCTGGACTGTAGGTTGCTGTAGGATCCGGGTCTGTGTTTTGTCAGCTGGCCTGTAGGTTGCTGTAGGATCCGGGTCTGTGTTTTGTCAGCTGGCCTGTAGATTACGGGAAGATATACCATAGTAAACACCATAGTTATAAATGTGCTGTTACCTCCCTTTTCACTAATCCAGTGATGTCTTCAATTTGAATTTTTCTGTCCACAGCTTCGTAAAAAGATCAAAACCCCAGCGGAACAAGAAATGGCTGATTTCCAGGAATTGATGAACTGGTGTACTACGGAAGCAGACGAGGTGTTACAAATAGTGGAACAGCCAGTCGCCGACAGACAACAGGAATATATGGTATGTATGACGTGTATGTCACCATGACATTTCAATGCACATTCAGTGGAAAAGCAACAGAAGTAGATGTATTCGATGAATTCGATCATCAATTGTGCTCTCTATTGATGATAAGTAAATAATTATGGAAGTCGTGAAAACACAGAGCAGCAATTATAGCTCATTCATTTCAGGTGTAAAAGGTCCGAGTTTGTAGCCATGATTGAGCAAGGTACATAAATACCACATTGCCTCTCTCTTTCTGAACAGACGGATCTGTAGTCCAGTGGTAACATGCTGGACTGGTAATCCAGGGATCACAGGTTCGATCTAGGGGTGTAACGATTCATCGAAATCATGATGAATCACGATACAGGCACCGCGATTCGATGCACGATTCACGATAACCCGATTTCGATTCGATTCAATGTTTGCACGACCGGCTGATAAGAATAGATCTGGGAATCCCGGCCTCAGATTCTATGGTTCCCGATCTGTAATTGATCGCGCGCTATGGGAACTGTATCTAGAAAGCCGGTAAACATGCCTATCTAACTGATTGGTGATGACTGACGAGGTAATCCGAAGGTGATTGGATCTTTCGCACATTTTCCCGCTCGCACCCGAGTCGTTTCTTTTCTACGTCGATCTCGCTATAAAATAGTGAGGTGCGAAACGACACGAGGCGAAAAGGTTGGAGAGCGCAAGAACCGCGGTGCGTTCCGACAATTGACTGGTTTGCGCAATTGCTGATTGAGCGATGATATTAATATGCAATAATGGATAACCCGACAACAAGTTGCATATTTCTGACGTCACGAAACAACATGGCAGACGAAATGGAACTGACAAGTCCGCCAGCATCATTTCGGTCGCCATTTTGGCAATATTTTGGATTTGAGGTGTCCGATCGAAATCGCAGCAAATGGTACTTTACCAGTCGGAAAGCAGCATCCCATTGTCAAGCAGTCCTTTGACTTGGTGGAAAGAGCATGAACTTAAGTATCCACTTCTGTCAGTATTGGTTAAGTTTTACTTGGGTATACCTGCAACCTCTGTACCAAGTGAGCGTGTGTTCTCAAGCGCGGGAGATATCGTTACAGCGCAGCGGTCTGGACTGTCTGGTGAACACGTTGACCAGTTGTTGTTTTTGAAGAAAAACATGAATGTTATAGCTAACTAGTCTCGAAAGCTGATATGCATCTATAGATGGACTAGTTCTAACTATGAACTTTGTGTGTATTAATGATAATTAATCCGAATTTTAATTCCAGTTGTTTCACTTGTTTGTTGAGTTACAGAATTAAATGTGTTTCATTAATTCAACTTTATTTCTGTACTTTATCCTACAAGTAATTATGAGTTTTCTCTAAAAATGCTTCACTAATAGTGTAGATCCTGATCAGATGTTACTAAGTAATCGCAATCAGAGAATGGGTCGTTAGCCCCTATTCAGTCAATTCAATTATACGTGCATCGCGATGCGCATCGTATCGTACAGCTTGTATCGCGATTCGCATCGTGTGGTAAGCGCATCGTTACACCCCTAGTTCGATCCCCCGTCTGACCCTAATAAAATCAAACAGTCTTTCAAATGGGACGTTAAACCAAGATCTCGTGTCGGTGCTGTACACTGTGCACGTAAAAGAACCAGAGACTCTGTCTGGAATGGGTCGTTGTCTGTATCATGGACTATCCTCCAAAATCTAAAATGACTAATCTCTTCAGGAGGCGTCGCTCATATGGGCACCCGGTAGCGACGATAAATAAACGTAAAAACACACTCTCTTTCTGAGTGTGTTACATTGGTATTGAGTGTGTCCCAAAAAATGAAAGAGACTCATCATAAATTAGAAATCAATTAGGCCACTTTCGCGACTTTTAAATACATTTCCATTGTTGAAATATATCCGATATGAAGCTGAATTGTGCTTTTCTGGCACTAAAATTTGTTACAATATTGGATGCCATTATTGATATCCACGATATTGATTTGATCTAAAAATAATGAAGAGCAATAAATGAAATTGAGATTACGTGAATTATTCACAAGCAATTAAATGGTATAAGATGCTTCTGATCTATGATCCGTCTACATGGTTTAACCGATTCCTTTCCAGGATTACTTAGCTTTCAAAGCAGAAGTCGATAGAAGAGGAAATATATATGGAAAACTTGATGAAAAAGTGAAAACTGGAAAAGCCGTGAAAATTAGCGCTGAACAATTTGCACCTCTTGAAGAGGTCTGGAAAAAAGTAGTTCGTCAGACGAGACTTTGGTTGTGGAAACTGGACGCTAGTTTACCAGGGAGACTGGGAAAGTTTGGTGATTGGTTGAACCAGGCAGAAGAAATTCTTGAGCAGGAAGAGGATCTTCTGGAAAATCCCGAAGAAATGGCAGCTAAACTTGGAACTATCTTACAGGAACACAAGGTATGTATTGTGAACTGTTGTACAGATTATGGTGTTAAATATAGCACAGTGCTACATGCTGTGTATTAGGTGGGTTCTGGATCCCTGATTGTTTGCGTAACTCTTGTCTACCTGAGATGAAGCTTATGAAAAAAATGTCAATATTGTTGACTTTTAACCTTTAACCTGCTGAATAAATTAAACGGAATGTGCAAACAACATAGATCCAGATCAGCCACGGCGTAACGCCGCCTCTGATCAGGATCTATGTTGTTTGCTATACAGATAAGTGTTTTAGCTCCACTATCCGAATAGCATAGAGCCTGATCAGACGGCACGTTCTGTGCTGGCTGATCTGCCTCTATGCTGTTTGCAAAAGCGACTTTAGATGTGATTAGCAGGTTACGGGTTAAGTATGACTGTGTCATAAAAATACATCCTACAAATATATGAATAGCATTCCTGAGATTTGTGCACTTAACTTTGAAAAATTAATTTATTTATTATTTTCATTTTCACAAATCGTCCGCCTCCGTGGTCGAGTGGTTACGGTCGCTGACTTGCATACCACTGTAACCTACCATCACTGATGGTCACGGGTTCGAGCCCTGCTCAGGCTGTGTCTCATTTATATGAAAAAGTTGGCAGTTTCTTACGGAGGTTTGTGTACCTACTAAGTTGGCAGTTTCTTACGGAGGTTTGTGCACCTACTGGTTAACCGCTGGAGCCTGCCCAGGAAAGGTGATGTTAGGTAAACTGCCCGCTATAGCCCAAAATGGCGCTGATGCAGACGTAAAACCCGAACTAGCAAACATAACAAACAAACATTTTCACGAATACACTAATATACCATATTCTGCCAATGTATTATGCACACTAATATACCATATTCTGCCAATGTATTATGCACACTAATATACCATATTCTGCCAATGTATTATGTACACTAATATACCATATTCTGCCAATGTATTATGTACACTAATATACCATATTCTGCCAATGTATTATGCACACTAATATACCATATTCTGCCAATGTATTGTGCACACTAATATACCATATTCTGCCAATGTATTGTGCACACTAATATACCATATTCTGCCAATGTATTATGCACACTAATATACCATATTCTGCCAATGTATTGTGTACACTAATATACCATATTCTGCCAATGTATTGTGTACACTAATATACCATATTCTGCCAATGTATTGTGTACACTAATATACCATATTCTGCCAATGTATTATGCACACTAATATACCATATTCTGCCAATGTATTATGCACACTAATATACCATATTCTGCCAATGTATTGTGTACACTAATATACCATATTCTGCCAATGTATTATGCACACTAATATACCATATTCTGCCAATGTATTATGCACACTAATATACCATATTCTGCCAATGTATTATGCACACTAATATACCATATTCTGCCAATGTATTGTGTACACTAATATACCATATTCTGCCAATGTATTGTGTACACTAATATACCATATTCTGCCAATGTATTGTGTACACTAATATACCATATTCTGCCAATGTATTGTGTACACTAATATACCATATTCTGCCAATGTATTATGCACACTAATATACCATATTCTGCCAATGTATTATGCACACTAATATACCATATTCTGCCAATGTATTATGCACACTAATATACCATATTCTGCCAATGTATTGTGCACACTAATATACCATATTCTGCCAATGTATTGTGTACACTAATATACCATATTCTGCCAATGTATTGTGTACACTAATATACCATATTCTGCCAATGTATTATGCACACTAATATACCATATTCTGCCAATGTATTATGCACACTAATATACCATATTCTGCCAATGTATTGTGTACACTAATATACCATATTCTGCCAATGTATTATGCACACTAATATACCATATTCTGCCAATGTATTGTGTACACTAATATACCATATTCTGCCAATGTATTGTGTACACTAATATACCATATTCTGCCAATGTATTATGCACACTAATATACCATATTCTGCCAATGTATTATGCACACTAATATACCATATTCTGCCAATGTATTATGCACACTAATATACCATATTCTGCCAATGTATTGTGTACACTAATATACCATATTCTGCCAATGTATTATGCACACTAATATACCATATTCTGCCAATGTATTATGCACACTAATATACCATATTCTGCCAATGTATTATGCACACTAATATACCATATTCTGCCAATGTATTATGCACACTAATATACCATATGCTGCCAATGTATTATGCACACTAATATACCATATTCTGCCAATGTATTATGCACACTAATATACCATATTCTGCCAATGTATTATGCACACTAATATACCATATTCTGCCAATGTATTATGCACACTAATATACCATATTCTGCCAATGTATTATGCACACTAATATACCATATTCTGCCAATGTATTATGCACACTAATATACCATATTCTGCCAATGTATTGTGTACACTTGATACAATGATTGAATTTTAAAAATAAAATATTACCCGCAATCATTTCAACAATTCCAAATTCTGAGCGTTTAATGTTCATGACTGTATGGTAGTTAGTATTGGCAGATCAACATAAAACCAGTTATGTATATAATACAGTAACACCAGTGTATAAATTAAATTGTGGAAGTCGTGATAGCTCAGTGGATGTGCGTTCGCTTCGGGTGCAAACGGTCCAGAGTTCGAGCCCCGCTGGAGCCGTTATGATTGTGCCCTTAGGCAAGGCATTTACATTCCACGTTGCCTCTTCTCTCTCCATCGTGGCGATGGATTCCATCAGTAATGTGGTCTCGAGAGTGGTTAATATAAGTTGAAAGAACTTGTTTCGCAATCGAGCTAACATAAATTTGTATAAACTAATATAGATTAAATAAAATAGAACAATTGTTAATTAATACAAGAAAACAAATGTTGATATACTATGTTTTAGCCGAGTGAATGGGGATATTATACAAACGGGCATACGTTCTGTTGTATTGAGGATGAGGTGAGGAGAGTCGCCGTTTTTCATCATGGTTTTATGGATGTTCTCACAGTTTTATTTCAGTTATATATTGATCACTTGTATTATATAATATTAATGCTAGGATAGATAGTTGGTATTCTCGTTTGGTATTCTTCCTTCGTATTGTAAAGTAGATCATGTTTTGGACATTGTTTTAAAACTATTTCTTTGTTGAACTCTTTAAAACTTTTCTAGTTTAAACTTGATTTATTTTACAAAATCGAAGCAAGTTATAACAACTTATATTAATAATCACTCTCGTTGGCGCAGATATAACCGTATATGTGGTCATTCGTGTGGGAGGAAACCGTAGTACCCGGAGAAAACCCACCTGTCCGATCTGGCGACCACTGTACCATCTCACATACTTCCCGGTCCGAGGATTGAACCCGGGTTGCATTGGTGAGAAGCGAGCGCGCTAACCACTGCGCTAATCGGACACTTTAAGGGTTCAGCGTGCGGAAGGAAATAGTTTTATTCTTGGTATTGGGCTAGATACTTCACTAAACCTTTATTCCTGTTTTTGTTCACATTTTCAGTTTCTGCATGAGTTATACAATAAATGAATGATTATATTGTGCATACTGTATACTGGCATAGTATCATGTCAGCTTTTATATCACTGTTTTGTGAAATTCGCTACGACTGTTTTGAATTTTAAAAATAAAATATTACCTGCAATCATTTCAACATTTCCAAATTCTGAGCGTTTAATGTTCACGACTGTATGGTAGTTAGTATTGGCAGATCACTAATGATCACGAATAGAGATAACGTAATACTAGGGGTGTCGCAATATGCCTGAAATGTACCACACTATATTGCAATACTTTCTCAACATATTGCAATACATACAATAATATAATACAATACTTTTTCAACATATTGCAATATGTACCACAATATAATACAATACTTCCTCAACATATTGCAATACATACCATAATATAATACAATACTTTTTCAACATATTGCAATATGTACCACAATATAATACAATACTTCCTCAACATATTGCAATACATACCATAATATAATACAATACTTTTTCAACATATTGCAATATGTACCACAATATATTGCAATACTTTCTAAACATATTGCTATACGTACCATAATATATTGCAATACTTTCTCAACATATTGCTATACGTACCACAATATATTGCAATACTTTCTCAACATATTGCTATACGTACCACAATATATTGCAATACTTTCTCAACATATTGCTATACGTACCACAATATATTGCAATACTTTCTCAACATGTTATTGCTATACGTACCACAATATATTGCAATACTTTCTCAACATATTGCTATATGTACCATAATATATTGCAATATTTTCTCAACATATTGCTATCCGTACCACAATATATTGCAATACGTAACACAATCAGGGCTCGACAAATCCACTCGTCCACTCGTATTTACGAGTGACTTTTCGATCTGGACGAGTAGAAATTCCAAGTCGCTTGCCCAGTCGGACGAGTGAAAATTTCAGCTTAATATCCCATATAAATCGTAGGTACAAAATAAAATAATATCTGTTTTACTTTCTTCGGAATGATTACCAGGCGTGATAATGGGAAATCACCGCGGATATTTTAATGTGTGTATGCTGCCACATAATTGCATTTATTAATAAATTAAAGTGCAATTCTGACGATTTTTAATTTTCCTAAAATACATGGGACGAGTGATAATCCAATCTGGACGAGTGGAACAGTGGCATCACTCGCCCAGTAGGACGAGTAAGAAATTTAAAAAAAAAATTTGTCGAGGCCTGACAATGTATTGCTACAGATATTTTTCTTGTGTGAAAGCTTTTATTCACCTGCGAACTGCTGCATAACATAAACATAAGCTAAAACAAAACAGTTTTATATAAGTTTTTGACTTGTGATATTACGAATATTCAAGATTGGAATTTAAAAATAATTTCAACATACCAATCAAACGAATCATAAAAAGACGATTGCTTCACAAAAGTGGAAAATATGTAATATAGTGTCGAAAACATGTTAATTTCATATTGCGATACAATACAATTTGGCAACATATTGCATTATACTAGTATATCATTGCGGCACCTCCAACTATAACAGCCTGGAATAATACCTGGTATACAGTGTGACTTGTATATCTTCCGTATTCGCCTATAAGACAATCTTGCCTATAAGACGACCCGCTACTTTGATCCTGAAATCTGGGTTTTGGCATGCACTCGCATATAAGACGGGTTGATAAAAAAAGTATAAATTACATGTTTGGCCATTGCAAGTTGAAGAAATTTAACACATTTTTAAAAAAATTTATTTTTAGCACTTACTAATAAGACACGAAGCCATTTTGAGGCCCTAATCTGGTGGTAAAAACTTGTCTTATAGGTGGGTATGGACGATACCCTAATAATATCCACAGTAAGCCCTTTGCCGTTATACTGCTGTTGTAATCACATTCCATAAATTAAATATACAATATCATATGCATTGTTTTATGAGGCAGTTACATGTTTGCAGAGTATGGCAAGCATTATGTTGAATTTATTCCAACATTAATCCTTTCCTTCATAGAGATTTAGGTTAATATACTATTATATCTCCATACAAACGACAGCTATTTAGCCATCATGCAGCCATATCTATCCCACCTCCATAGATATTTATTATGAACATTGGTTTGACTACTACATTGTCAATGTATGTCGTATTGGTAATGGCATCAAGAGGTGCTTCTATGAGGGAAAGGGTCAATGTATGTTGTATTGGTAATGGCGTCAAGAGGTGCTTTTATGAGGGAAAGGGTCAATGTATATCGTATTGGTAATAGCGTCAAGAGGTGCTTCTATGAGGGAAAGGGTCAATGTATGTCGTATTGGTAATGGCGTCAAGAGGTGCTTCTATGAGGGAAAGGGTCAATGTATATCGTATTGGTAATGGCATCAAGAGGTGCTTCTATGAGGGAAAGGGTCAATGTATGTCGTATTGGTAATGGCGTCAAGAGGTGCTTCTATGAGGGAAAGGATTAATTTCAAATCAGTGCCCATGTGTTGCCCTTTTATCAACAGTTTTATGGCAGGTTACATATTGAAGTATTACTTGTACTTTTTCAGAAATTCTTCAAGGACTTAGAACCGAACAGGCAATTCTTCCTGCAAGTGAAGCGTGCTGGCCGGTATGAGGGTGAATTCCTCCCAGCCCCACAGATAGACAACATATACCAGCGGTTACAAGCTGTAAACGCAATGGCACCAAAACGCGAACGACGTCTCGAGTATGAAGAAATGAAATACCAGTTGTTAGCATATCTTGTGGCCTCAGAAAACAAACTGAAGATTTGGACGGTGAAATATGGCTGCCAGGAGAGTGTCGAGGAATTATTAGTGGATTATAAAGTAAGTACTTAATCTAGTATCACAAACAGTGATGGAATATCCATCTACAAGCATTTGCAGTTTCGGAAACATAATACCGGTAATTAAGTCTTTATTAAATGTCTCCTAAGCCGATTGGTTACGGTCGTTGACTTCAAATCTCAGGTCTCAAACTCGGCCTCAAGCTTGTGATTGGTTGGG
Organism: Archivesica marissinica; assembly: GCA_014843695.1. Taxonomy (NCBI): domain Eukaryota; kingdom Metazoa; phylum Mollusca; class Bivalvia; order Venerida; family Vesicomyidae; genus Archivesica; species Archivesica marissinica. The sequence goes on from CM026404.1 coordinate 62,134,804, forward strand.
CTGAATGTAAATCTCAGACTCGACCAATCAAATTTCTCAAGCTCAAGATCTGAGAAAAGTTTATAATCGTGAAGCCTGGTTTGTGTCCATACAATTTGCTAAGTGTTATTAGCCGGGCATGGCGTTACTAACCCTGTGTTGCCTTGTTTACAGGAGTTTGTACACAGTGGAAACCTATTCAAGAACTACGACAAGACTTATGAAACATGCAAGAGAAATGCAGACGCATACAGGAAGGCTAAAATTGACAAAGAAGAAGTGGGGAAAATATCAAATTACTTTGATGAGGTGAACGGACGATGGAAGAAAGTGTCGGTGGAGATTAAGAGTGTCCAGTCTATGTTAGACGAGGTGATAGACTGCTGGCGGAAATACAATGCATGTGCCGACGTGTTAACTGTCTGGCTGAACGATGGCGAGAAAGTCATGTCCAGATCCACTGAGGAGAAACAGGTGAGATGTAAATCCAATCTTCGGCCATAAGTTGACCTTTTACACACAAATAGTAAATGTAAATACAGAGGTAAATAAGTGACCCAACAACGAGGGGGAAACAAATTAACTGGAGAATATTAACGATTGTTTCATTTCGTCAAAAATGGTATTTATTTATTGGTGTGGATTGGATTGATAATAAATCTAATTTACCTCCATTTACAGTCACGGCAGTGCTTCATGCTATGAGACACATTGCTGTTTTTTATCACCTCCCTTGGCAGATAAAGTCAGAGTTATCCTGAAATATATAGTTGTCCTTTTATTTGGAATCCTTTGTTTTTACTGTTGGGGGAGGGGGGTGGCCAGTGGTTACGGTCATTGACTTTAAATCACTTGCCTGTGTCACACCGCTGTAGGCTCGAATCCCACTGGGGTTGTCAGATTCTGTCTAGTGAGGAAGCTATCCAGCTGGCATGTCAGGTCAGTGGTTTTATCCATGTGCCCGTCCATGCCTGAAATACTGCTCGGAGGAGCATCTGGGGTCTTCCTCCACCATTAATAGCTGGAGAGTTGCCATATGACCTAAGCTGTTGGTGCGACTTTAAACCCAAATAGAAACAAGTAAAATAAACCTGTTGTGCCATACACATATGTTGCAGTATGATAAACAAGTAAAATAAACCTGTTGTGCCATACACAGATGTTGCAGTATGATAAACAAGTAAAATAAACCTGTTGTGCCATACACAGATGTTGCAGTATGATAAACAAGTAAAATAAACCTGTTGTGCCATACACAGATGTTGCAGTATGATAAACAAGTACAATAAACCTGTTGTGCCATACACAGATGTTGCAGTATGATAAACAAGTAAAATAAACCTGTTGTGCCATACACAGATGTTGCAGTATGATAAACAAGTAAAATAAACCTGTTGTGCCATACACAGATGTTGCAGTATGATAAACAAGTACAATAAACATGTTGTGCCATACACAGATGTTGCAGTATGATAAACAAGTACAATAAACATGTTGTGCCATACACAGATGTTGCAGTATGATAAACAAGTACAATAAACATGTTGTGCCATACACAGATGTTGCAGTATGATAAACAAGTACAATAAACATGTTGTGCCATACACAGATGTTGCAGTATGATAAACAAGTACAATAAACATGTTGTGCCATACACAGATGTTGCAGTATGATAAACAAGTACAATAAACATGTTGTGCCATACACAGATGTTGAAGTATGATAAACAAGTACAATAAACCTGTTGTGCCATACACAGATGTTGCAGTATGATAAACAAGTAAAATAAACCTGTTGTGCCATACACAGATGTTGCAGTATGATAAACAAGTACAATAAACCTGTTGTGCCATACACAGATGTTGCAGTATGATAAACAAGTAAAATAAACCTGTTGTGCCATACACAGATGTTGCAGTATGATAAACAAGTACAATAAACATGTTGTGCCATACACAGATGTTGCAGTATGATAAACAAGTAAAATAAACCTGTTGTGCCATACACAGATGTTGCAGTATGATAAACAAGTACAATAAACATGTTGTGCCATACACAGATGTTGAAGTATGATAAACAAGTACAATAAACCTGTTGTGCCATACACAGATGTTGCAGTATGATAAACAAGTACAATAAACATGTTGTGCCATACACAGATGTTGCAGTATGATAAACAAGTACAATAAACATGTTGTGCCATACACAGATGTTGCAGTATGATAAACAAGTACAATAAACATGTTGTGTCATACACAGATGTTGCAGTATGATAAACAAGTACAATAAACATGTTGTGCCATACACAGATGTTGCAGTATGATAAACAAGTAAAATAAACCTGTTGTGCCATACACAGATGTTGCAGTATGATAAACAAGTACAATAAACATGTTGTGCCATACACAGATGTTGCAGTATGATAAACAAGTAAAATAAACCTGTTGTGCCATACACAGATGTTGCAGTATGATAAACAAGTAAAATAAACCTGTTGTGCCATACACAGATGTTGCAGTATGATAAACAAGTAAAATAAACCTGTTGTGCCATACACAGATGTTGCAGTATGATAAACAAGTAAAATAAACATGTTGTGCCATACACAGATGTTGCAGTATGATAAACAAGTACAATAAACATGTTGTGCCATACACAGATGTTGCAGTATGATAAACAAGTACAATAAACATGTTGTGCCATACACAGATGTTGCAGTATGATAAACAAGTAAAATAAACCTGTTGTGCCATACACAGATGTTGCAGTATGATAAACAAGTAAAATAAACCTGTTGTGCCATACACAGATGTTGCAGTATGATAAACAAGTAAAATAAACCTGTTGTGCCATACACAGATGTTGCAGTATGATAAACAAGTAAAATAAACATGTTGTGCCATACACAGATGTTGCAGTATGATAAACAAGTACAATAAACATGTTGTGCCATACACAGATGTTGCAGTATGATAAACAAGTACAATAAACATGTTGTGCCATACACAGATGTTGCAGTATGATAAACAAGTACAATAAACATGTTGTGCCATACACAGATGTTGCAGTATGATAAACAAGTACAATAAACATGTTGTGCCATACACAGATGTTGCAGTATGATAAACAAGTACAATAAACATGTTGTGCCATACACAGATGTTGCAGTATGATAAACAAGTACAATAAACATGTTGTGCCATACACAGATGTTGCAGTATGATAAACAAGTACAATAAACATGTTGTGCCATACACAGATGTTGCAGTATGATAAACAAGTACAATAAACCTGTTGTGCCATACACAGATGTTGCAGTATGATAAACAAGTACAATAAACATGTTGTGCCATACACAGATGTTGCAGTATGATAAACAAGTACAATAAACATGTTGTGCCATACACAGATGTTGCAGTATGATAAACAAGTACAATAAACATGTTGTGCCATACACAGATGTTGCAGTATGATAAACAAGTACAATAAACATGTTGTGCCATACACAGATGTTGCAGTATGATAAACAAGTACAATAAACATGTTGTGCCATACACAGATGTTGCAGTATGATAAACAAGTACAATAAACATGTTGTGCCATACACAGATGTTGCAGTATGATAAACAAGTACAATAAACATGTTGTGCCATACACAGATGTTGCAGTATGATAAACAAGTACAATAAACATGTTGTGCCATACACAGATGTTGCAGTATGATAAACAAGTACAATAAACATGTTGTGCCATACACAGATGTTGCAGTATGATAAACAAGTACAATAAACATGTTGTGCCATACACAGATGTTGCAGTATGATAAACAAGTACAATAAACATGTTGTGCCATACACAGATGTTGCAGTATGATAAACAAGTACAATAAACATGTTGTGCCATACACAGATGTTGCAGTATGATAAACAAGTAAAATAAACCTGTTGTGCCATACACAGATGTTGCAGTATGATAAACAAGTACAATAAACATGTTGTGCCATACACAGATGTTGCAGTATGATAAACAAGTACAATAAACATGTTGTGCCATACACAGATGTTGCAGTATGATAAACAAGTACAATAAACATGTTGTGCCATACACAGATGTTGCAGTATGATAAACAAGTACAATAAACATGTTGTGCCATACACAGATGTTGCAGTATGATAAACAAGTACAATAAACATGTTGTGTCATACACAGATGTTGCAGTATGATAAACAAGTACAATAAACATGTTGTGCCATACACAGATGTTGCAGTATGATAAACAAGTACAATAAACCTGTTGTGCCATACACAGATGTTGCAGTATGATAAACAAGTACAATAAACATGTTGTGCCATACACAGATGTTGCAGTATGATAAACAAGTAAAATAAACCTGTTGTGCCATACACAGATGTTGCAGTATGATAAACAAGTAAAATAAACCTGTTGTGCCATACACAGATGTTGCAGTATGATAAACAAGTAAAATAAACATGTTGTGCCATACACAGATGTTGCAGTATGATAAACAAGTACAATAAACATGTTGTGCCATACACAGATGTTGCAGTATGATAAACAAGTACAATAAACATGTTGTGCCATACACAGATGTTGCAGTATGATAAACAAGTACAATAAACATGTTGTGCCATACACAGATGTTGCAGTATGATAAACAAGTACAATAAACATGTTGTGCCATACACAGATGTTGCAGTATGATAAACAAGTACAATAAACATGTTGTGCCATACACAGATGTTGCAGTATGATAAACAAGTACAATAAACATGTTGTGCCATACACAGATGTTGCAGTGATTTCATCAAAGTCATGTTACTTAATTGAACAATTTTATACAGCAAACTACCAATCGAATATACTGCAGGATATCTGTCGAAACTTGGATGAGAAAACGGATGAAAATTTGTAGCATATAGTGCAAAGGAAACAACGATAGAAACAGAGGAAACTAATCAAAATGACCTATACTCCATACAGTGTATTCAGGGGCAGTAACTGATGTATCTCATTGTCAAGTTGTAAACGATAAAATCTGACAAAAGTTGTTCTGTTTTCTTACGACGTTACATGTATGGGTTTGCTTACTTGTAATCGTCACTTTTAGGCTTGATTTGGGACCAATTGCCCACATGTTTAGTTTATCCAATTTTATTTTAGCTCGATTGCGAAACCTCGAGACCTCGTTCCTGATGAAATCCATCGCCATGAAGGAGAGAGAAGAGGCATGTGGAATTTAAATGCCATGCCTAAGGGCACAATTGTAATGGCTCCAGCGGGGCTCGAACTCCGGACCTTTCGCCCACATGTTTGATTTGTAATACAATCACACACCCATTTCATGTACTTTCTGCTAGGATTCTGACTGTTGGCAGATTGACAAGTCTCCCACACTCTATCCATGATATAAACATAACTCATTTATTGATGCATTATAGACTCGTTTTCATTTTCTTTCAGCAATTTTTCTCAGAACTTGCACAATTTGAAGAGAAGCACAAAATCCTAAATGAGTCCGGAAACTTCCTAATAGAGACTACAGAGGAACCGGTTGCCGTGGAGATCAAACAGACATTACTGATGGTCAACAGAAGGTTCAAGGATCTCGTCGACCAATTCCAGAACTTCAAACAGGTTGAGGTTGTTGGAAAGGCGAGGAAAGAATACGGCGACGGTCTGCTGCGCTTGACTCAGTGGTTGAAGGAGGCAGAGGAACTGATAGCTCGAGAAGTTCCGTGCAAACATTCCATGCTCAGGGATTATCTCAATGAAATTGATGTACGTTATACTAGATTATGCCCTAGTTGAAAATTTCATAATTCTTTCTACTGTTAACCCTTTCCTTCATAGAGATTTCGGTTAATATACTATTATATCGTCATACAAACGACAGCCATTTAGCTATCATGCAGTGGATAAGTAGTCGCCATATGTATCCCACCTCCATAGATATTACTGGGACTACATGAGATTTAGGTTAATATACTATTATATCTCCATACAAGCTACAGCCATTTAGCTATCATACAATGGATAAGTAGTCGCCATATCTATCCCACCTCCATAGATATTACTGGGACTACATGAGATTCTGGCCTTAATTATGAACATTGGTTTGGCTAGTGCATTGTCAATGTATGTCGTATTGGTAATCAAATAGTTGCATGCCAATTTTCTTTTAGGGAAAGGGTTAAATACAGGTTCATGTCCATTGAACCATGATGCAATAATATACTGGAATTTCAAGAGCACAAACATATTATTAGGGGCCTCGGTGGCAAAGAGTCGTTATTGTCATTGACTTCAAGTCGCTTACCCCCTCACCGCTGTAGGATCGAATCCCACTTGGTTCTTTCATGTGATTGCTATCCAGCTGGCAGGCAGATGGTCTGTGGTTCTACCTGGGTGCCCGTCCATTCCTGATATACTGCTCAAGGGTCTCCCTCCACTAATAGTTGTAGAGTTGCTTAAAAGTACATGTACATCTGTTTGGTAATTTCTCTGATATCCGCAAACATTCTACAGTCGACCCTGTTTTAAGCAGCCAGACAAGGGAATCACTGAAGGTGGCTGCTAGCACAGGTGGCTGCTTAATAGATGTTAAATGTATAATAAAGTAACATATTTGGAATCTGAAAACTGGCTGCTTAATGCAGGTTGGCTGCTTAATAGAGGTGACCACTAACACAGGTTTGACTGTATGTTATGGGTATATATATTACGTATTTATATGTTATTTCTTTATATTTTTAGACGTATGGTGATCAAATCCCCTCAATAGAAAATGAATTCAAAATAACAACGAAGATAGCTCAGTCCCTGGTGAAGGAGAGTTCACAGGATGTTGTCACGGAGATGCTACAGTCGCTCAATATTCAAAAAGAGGTGCTAGTCCGACTGCGGAAGGAAATTCCTGATCGAGTGAAACATTTGAAGGCAATCTTGCCAAATATAGAGTCTCTGGAGACGGGGCTGACAGATCTCAACGCTTGGTTGGAGAACGGCGAGGGGTTACTAGAGTCACACAGACTGGATGGTACCCAGGAAGAGACTGAACAGAGACTTGAAAGACATAAGGTATAGGGGAACCAGTTGGGGAACAGTCAAAAGCTATACTAGACAGATTTTTGCCCAACCATTGAAAAATCTGAGATTCTTAGAATTTACACTTCAATTTCCAAACTGAAAATTTATTTTAGCTCGATTGCGAAACAAGTTCTTTCAACTTATATTAATCACTCTCGAGACCTCATTCCTGATGGAATCCATCGCCAAAATAATAATAAAATAATAATAATAAAACAAGACTTTTTTTATAGTCTCTGGATCCAACTTTATAAGAAATCAATAACGCAGAACAATAAGTGGATATTATTTTCATAATATTATTTTACTGCTTGGTTACTAATCCCTGTTTTATTTATTAATTTTCAGTCTTTCTTTGCCGAGATCACCTACCAGAAATCCATAGTTGAAAGTAAAAATAAGGTCTACCAAAAAGTGAACACATCAAAGCCCAAATTGAAAAATGTTGACTTCTCAGTCATTGACCAGCCTGTAGAAGAAATGAACCAAAGATTCCAAGTAAGAATGTCATGTGACTAACAATACTGCATTCTAATTGGATGCATGCAACTATTCAAGAGGGTTGTTCTATTTGTTTTAGGTGAATTTTTTCATATAGTAGTTCAGACAGAGATATCTTCATTTTAGTATATAGTAGGGATGGCAACAAATAGCGATTATATTATTCGAATATTCGGTCGGGAAGCTATTCGAATATTCGATAGAATTCAAAATCACAAAATCACTCAAACTCATACAAATTGCCAAACTAACCTAATTTATGTTTTACGCGTAAACGATATCTTCTTCTTCAGATTGATATTGTACCCAATTATGTTAAATCCTATTTGCATAGATTACACCTGTACGCAGTTTTCTTATTCCCAGAGCGATCGATTCAAGCATTTCCAAATGTGTGACTGAGCGGGTGGCATTTTTGAGGACAATATAAAAACACTTTTCCGAATATTCGAATACTGGAATAGTATTCGGATATTCGAACGTTGGAGCGAATATTCGTTGCCATCCCTAGTATATAGGCAAGGTTAATTCCTGCTTACTACATAATTCAATAGAACTTCAGAAATCCCATCAGTGTCGGTCGCATCAAAACTGGCCAGATTTCCAAGGTGACCGGATTTTGGAGTTAGGAGAAACAGGGGATCGGAATATTTTCCCAAAAAACAATCAAAGGTGAAAAACGATATCTGAAAAATAACCATGTTCATCTGTATATATATACAAAATCAAAGTCACGGGAAAATGAATGAGCAACCCTCTTTTTGCTGTACTTTGTTTAACCCTTTCAACACCACAGACCTCTAAATAGGCTTACAAAAAGTGTAGATCCAGATGAGCCGGCTCGTGACGAGCCGTCTCATCAGGATCTGCACTTTTTGCCAGTGATATGACTATTTTTAGACATAATTACCCATTTTGATAAATGAACTTGTCCAAATGTGATTTTCTGATTCATTTATTGGTTTATGAATATCATGGACCAGTCCATGTGAGTTACTTGGTGTTGGAATGGGTTAAACATGCTATCAGACTGCATCCATGCATGTAGATAATAAACTGTGCATGATGGCACGATGCATGATGACACGAGATTGAAACCATATCGTGTAATGCTTCATGTCTCTCATCTGTCGTATCGTCAAATGCTTGTTAGGCATTAGTTCTAGGCCGTAACGTGCTCGTTTCTATTGATCTGTCGTTGAGTTTTGAGTCGATCACATTTAGGTTTAACCCAATTGTTATGACACGATGCTGTGTTTCTGCTAATTATTTCATGCTTGATTTATGCAGAGGCATATAAATAACGGAAATTGGAAACTGGACGATTTCATTAACAGTCTTTCAGATGGGACTTTAAACCGAGGTCTCGTGTCGGTGCTGTACATCGTGCACGTAAAAGAACCAGAGGAGACTGGAATGGGTCTCTCTGTTTGTATCATTGCACTATCCTCCAAAAATCTGAAATGACTATTCTCTTCAGGAGGCGTCGCTCATATGGGCAACCGGTAGTGACGATAAATAAATGTAAAACACCACACTGGATGATTTCATAAATGAATGTGTAACATTATTGTCTGCTTCGTGTAAACGATTGTTCATTATGTGTAGAATATTGGAAACATATTTCAGTTAACATTTTGATCGCTTTTTTTTTTTTTTTACATTTATTTATCGTCGCTACCGGTTGCCCATATGAGCGACGCCTCCTGAAGAGATTAGTTATTTTAGATTTTGGAGGATAGTGCATGATACAGACAGAGACCCATTCCAGAATCTCCTCTGGTTCTTTTACGTGCACGGTGTAAAGCACCGACCCGAGACCTCGGTTTAACGTCCCATCTGAAAGACTGTTAATTGTATTAGGGTCAGACGGGGTATCGAACCTGCGATCCCTGGATTACCAGTCCAGCTTGTTACCACTGGACTACATATCCGTCTGTAGATCGCCTCGTCATTGTACAATGCTAGTTTTATAGCAAGTCTTATATTTGTTAGGTGAAGAAGTTAATCTTAACCCTTTCAACACTACAGACCTCTAAATAGATTGCCAAAAAAATGTAGATCCAGATGAGCCGGCTCAAAATCAGGATCTGCATTTTTTGCTAGTCATTTTACTATTTATAGTAAAAATTACCAATTTTGATATAAATGAACTAGTCCAGATGTAATTTTCTGATCAACTTATTGGTCTAATAAAATCATGGACCAGTCCATGTCAGTTAAACAGGGTGGAATGGGTTAAGTAAGTAACGGTTGTGTTTTTTAAATTTGAACAAATAATTAAACCTCTTCTTCGAATACTTCCACAATTTGAGTGAAGTTTTACAATGTTTGAACCAATCAGCAATGTGATCTTGTTGTCTTTCCATTCTCTGTTATTCTATGTCTCCAATTGTAGAGTAGAATTTTAACCAATCGAAATGGATGGATCAAACATTGCCACCTACCTGTCAGTTTATACATGTGTTTTTTAGGCAATACACTATTGTCATATATACTCCTTGCATCTATTATCTTGTCAATTATAAGGTATTTTTTATTTGCGTTGTGTTGAATAACATTATGGACACAACTTTCATATTGTCGCATAGGAACAACATAGAAAGTAATTATATTGGAAAGTAAATCAAACGGATCCAATTTTCTTGTTTCCAATAAAAGAGTACTTAACTTATTTATAAAACTAATGTTGAATATCTAGAATAGGACAATCACCAAAAAATCATTCCATTGACCTATAAAAAGATGTGTTAAACTGAGTAAGACAAAATCTATATATACATCTGTATAAATGTGTGGAATATGAATTTATCTGTTAATGTTTTTGAAAGCATACACATGTGACTATGTTAATGCATATTATGAATGCATGCGCTGAGTAACTCTCTAAGCGTATAAAATCCGTAAATTAATCATTTATTCTAACACGACCCAGCTAATAACATACATACTTGTAGAGTAAAATCTACCATCGGGTTATTCTGCAATATACCTACCTTGAACTATGTTGCTCTCGCACCGTGTTTTGGCTATTCCATTTATACAATGCGTGTAAAGTTTTATGAATGAAAGTCACGTGATGTTTGTAATACTACCGTGGGAATTCGCGGAAGTGAGCTATTTTTAGAATCAGATAATCTCTTGTCCGTCTTGTTTTTCTGTTAAGTAACGTTTCAGTTACTATTCTGTACAGTTTTATTTGACAAAATAAATAAAATTATTGATCAGTTACAACTTTTGTTCATTTATGCACTAGAGGGAGGAAATTTCGAAAGCCAAATGCAGCGGAGTATCATGGCGTTTGACGAAAATACACCTTTGATTCTCGTCTAAAATTATTAGAAGTAAGTCGTGTTAGAATCGAAATAATAAGTATCAACCGTGGTATATCGCAGAATAACTCGAGTTTGAAGTTCTTATGCGTAGAAATATATCACGAAGGCCTCGAGTTTGAAGTTCTTATGCGTAGAAATATATCACGAAGGCCTCGAGTTTGAAGTTCTTATGCGTAGAAATATATCACGAAGGCCTCGAGTTTGAAGTTCTTATGCGTAGAAATATATCACGAAGGCCTCGAGTTTGAAGTTCTTATGCGTAGAAATATATCACGAAGGCCTCGAGTTTGAAGTTCTTATGCGTAGAAATATATCACGAAGGCCTTCGTGATATATTTCTACGCATAAGAACTTCAAACTCGAGTTATTCTGCGATATACCACGGTTGATACTTATTATTTCTTAAATATACTACATTTATGACAAAACAACAGTTACAATAGCAAACAAAAATCCTGTGAAATTCCAAACATGGTCATTTAACATATACCAGCTATTAAATATCGAAATTCCAAACTTGGTCATTAAACATATACCAGCTATTAAATATCGAAATTCCAAACTTCGTCATTAACATATACCAGCTATTAAATATCGAAATTCCAAACTTGGTCATTAAACATATACCAGCTATTAAATATCGAAATTCCAAACTTGGTCATTAAACATATACCAGCTATTAAATATCGAAATTCCAAACTTGGTCATTAAACATATACCAGCTATTAAATATCGAAATTCCAAACTTGGTCATTAAACATATACCAGCTATTAAATATCGAAATTCCAAACTTGGTCATTAAACATATACCAGCTATTAAATATCGAAATTCCAAACTTGGTCATTAAACATATACCAGCTATTAAATATCGAAATTCCAAACTTGGTCATTAAACATATACCAGCTATTAAATATCGAACTTCCAAACTTGATCATTAAACATATACCAGCTATTAAATATCGAAATTCCAAACTTGGTCATTAAACATATACCAGCTATTAAATATCGAAATTCCAAACTTGGTCATTAAACATATACCAGCTATTAAATATCGAAATTCCAAACTTGGTCATTAAACATATAGCTATTAAATATCGAATTTCACATTCGTCATTTACTTCTCGGATGCAAGGCATGAATGACGTTGTTCTATGAAATGACGTGTTAAAACACGTTAACCACATGTTGACAGTTTGGTGGCAGTGTTTACATTCATGTCGGCGCAATAGGTTCGCTTTCGGCTTTTTCCATCACTCAACAAGTATCGCAAGCACAGGTAGTCGTTTTGTTTTTGATTTAAGTAGAGAAAAATCGGACGCAAACATTTCAGATATGTGTATCGAAAGCCAAAGACTGGGAGAAGAAGCTGGATAATTTATCTCGCCTTTGGCGTGTATTACATCAGAAGCAGCACACCCTGGAGGCGTGGCTTGATCAGGCCCAGGCCGTCCTAGAAGATACAGTGGATGATTATGAGAGTATTATACGTAAACATAAGGCCTTCTTTGTTCGCGTAGATGATCGCATGTTGCAGGAATACCTGCGCGCGAGTCAGGATATTCTTGTCGTTCTCGAGGAGGAAGATCGGCCGGCGCTCACAGAGTCTATGGAGAATATACAACAACGCTGGGAGGTAAGGCTGCTGTTTGTCTGTGCTCGCCTGATGAGCGACTGACCTACTTGATGCCCCACTTCCGGGTTTCTATGGTTACTTCTTTTCATAATTTATGATATCACCATTTGGAACACAACCTATTTATATTATTTCATGCTCTTGATTTTGACTCGTGTATCATACTAAGCGTGACCTAATGGTGAGACTTATATAGATAGGTTTTGTAAATACTGCACGCCTATTTTGGAGCTTGGAAATCCATCGGCGACGATGAGTGATCAAGTTAGTCAGAGGTCAGGTGAGTGAAACGTGTCCATTAATTGGTTGCTATTTATTGCTTAGATTTTGGTTTTTCGCTAGCCAAGCTTGCAACCATTACGTAGTCCATGTATTCAATTATACAATAGGAATGCAGGAAAGTTTGTAGAACGTTCCCTGGTAGAAAAATGTAGCCATGATTTTTTAGCACATTTTTATTAAATTTCATGATGTAATGCTTGATAAAAATGTAATTTAGATTTATTACCTAATTTCCTCAGTAGAATCTGAAACAAGGAAGATAAACTCTATCCATATTCATAGATTTAGTAATATATTTGGTTTCTTACACCATGGCCATATCTATAGCTGTATTATTTTGGGGCAACTAACAAATATGTGCGAATGAGTGGGTTATGATGCATGCCAGAGACACTGGAGTTATGGATAGTGATGGACAGGGTGGTTGTTCATGCTAGAGAAACTGGAGTTATGGATAGTGATGGACAGGGTGGTTGTTCATGCTAGAGAAACTGGAGTTATGGATAGTGATGGACAGGGTGGTTGTTCATGCTAGAGAAACTGGAGTTATGGATAGTGATGGACAGGGTGGTTGTCCATGCCAGAGAAACTGGAGTTATGGATAGTGATGGACAGGGTGGTTGTCCATGCCAGAGAAACTGGAGTTATGGATAGTGAGGGACAGGGTGGTTGTCCATGCCAGAGACTGGAGTTATGGATAGTGATGGACAGGGTGGTTGTCCATGCCATGGAAACTGGAGTTATGGATAGTGAGGGACAGGGTGGTTGTCCATGCCAGAGACTGGAGTTATGGATAGTGATGGACAGGGTGGTTGTCCATGCCAGAGACTGGAGTTATGGATAGTGAAGGACAGGGTGGTTGTCCATGCCATGGAAACTGGAGTTATGGATAGTGATGGACAGGGTGGTTGTCCATGCCAGAGACTGGAGTTATGGATAGTGAAGGACAGGGTGGTTGTCCATGCCATGGAAACTGGAGTTATGGATAGTGATGGACAGGGTGGTTATCCATGCCATGGAAACTGGAGTTATGGATAGTGATGGACAGGGTGGTTGTCCATGCCAGAGACTGGAGTTATGGATAGTGAAGGACAGGGTGGTTATCCATGCCATGGAAACTGGAGTTATGGATAGTGAAGGACAGGATGGTTGTCCATGCCAGAGAAACTGGAGTTATGGATAGTGATGGACAGGGTGGTTGTCCATGCCAGAGAACTGGAGTTATGGATAGTGATGGACAGGGTGGTTGTCCATGCCAGAGAAACTGGAGTTATGGATAGTGATGGACAGGATGGTTGTCCATGCCAGAGAAACTGGAGTTATGGATAGTGATGGACAGGGTGGTTGTCCATGGATAGTGATGGACAGGGTGGTTGTCCATGCCATGGAAACTGGAGTTATGGATAGTGATGGACAGGGTGGTTATCCATGCCAGAGACTGGAGTTATGGATAGTGATGGACAGGATGGTTGTCCATGCCAGATAAACTGGAGTTATGGATAGTGAAGGACAGGATGGTTGTCCATGCCAGATAAACTGGAGTTATGGATAGTGAAGGACAGGGTGGTTGTCCATGCCAGAGAAACTGGAGTTATGGTTAGTGAAGGACAGGGTGGTTGTCCATGCCATGGAAACTGGAGTTATGGATAGTGATGGACAGGGTGGTTATCCATGCTAGAGACTGGAGTTATGGTTAGTGAAGGACAGGGTGGTTATCCATGCTAGAGACTGGAGTTATGGTTAGTGAAGGACAGGGTGGTTATCCATGCTAGAGACTGGAGTTATGGTTAGTGAAGGACAGGGTGGTTATCCATGCCATGGAAACTGGAGTTATGGATAGTGAAGGACAGGATGGTTGTCCATGCCAGATAAACTGGAGTTATGGATAGTGAAGGACAGGGTGGTTATCCATGCCATGGAATCTGGAGTTATGGATAGTGAAGGACAGGATGGTTGTCCATGCCAGATAAACTGGAGTTATGGATAGTGATGGACAGGGTGGTTATCCATGCCAGAGAAGCTGGAGTTATGGATAGTGATGGACAGGGTGGTTGTCCATGCCAGAGAAACTGGAGTTATGGATAGTGAAGGACAGGGTGGTTATCCATGCTAGAGAAGCTGGAGTTATGGATAGTGATGGACAGGGTGGTTATCCATGCCAGAGAAGCTGGAGTTATGGATAGTGATGGACAGGGTGGTTGTCCATGCCATGGAAACTGGAGTTATGGATAGTGATGGACAGGGTGGTTGTCCATGCTAGAGACACTGGAGTTATGGATAGTGAAGGACAGGATGGTTGTCCATGTCAGAGACAGGGTGGTTGTCCATGCCAGATAAACTGGAGTTATGGATAGTGATGGACAGGGTGGTTATCCATGCCAGAGAAGCTGGAGTTATGGATAGTGATGGACAGGGTGGTTGTCCATGCCATGGAAACTGGAGTTATGGATAGTGATGGACAGGGTGGTTGTCCATGCTAGAGACACTGGAGTTATGGATAGTGAAGGACAGGATGGTTGTCCATGTCAGAGACAGGGTGGTTATCCATGCCAGAGACTGGAGTTATGGATAGTGATGGACAGGGTGGTTGTCCATGTCAGAGACAGGGTGGTTGTCCATGCCAGAGAAACTGGAGTTATGGTTAGTGAAGGACAGGGTGGTTATCCATGCCATGGAAACTGGAGTTATGGATAGTGATGGACAGGGTGGTTATCCATGTCAGAGACAGGGTGGTTGTCCATGCCAGAGAAACTGGAGTTATGGTTAGTGAAGGACAGGGTGGTTATCCATGCTAGAGACTGGAGTTATGGTTAGTGAAGGACAGGGTGGTTATCCATGCTAGAGACTGGAGTTATGGATAGTGAAGGACAGGGTGGTTATCCATGCCAGATAAACTGGAGTTATGGATAGTGAAGGACAGGGTGGTTATCCATGCCATGGAATCTGGAGTTATGGATAGTGAAGGACAGGATGGTTGTCCATGCCAGATAAACTGGAGTTATGGATAGTGATGGACAGGGTGGTTGTCCATGCCAGAGAAACTGGAGTTATGGATAGTGATGGACAGGGTGGTTATCCATGCCAGAGAAGCTGGAGTTATGGATAGTGATGGACAGGGTGGTTGTCCATGCCAGAGAAACTGGAGTTATGGATAGTGAAGGACAGGGTGGTTATCCATGCTAGAGAAGCTGGAGTTATGGATAGTGATGGACAGGGTGGTTATCCATGCCAGAGAAGCTGGAGTTATGGATAGTGATGGACAGGGTGGTTGTCCATGCCATGGAAACTGGAGTTATGGATAGTGAAGGACAGGATGGTTGTCCATGTCAGAGACAGGGTGGTTGTCCATGCCAGAGAAACTGGAGTTATGGATAGTGAAGGACAGGGTGGTTATCCATGCCAGAAACTGGAGTTATGGATAGTGATGGACAGGGTGGTTGTCCATGTCAGAGAAACTGGAGTTATGGATAGTGATGGACAGGGTGGTTATCCATGCTAGAGACTGGAGTTATGGTTAGTGAAGGACAGGGTGGTTATCCATGCTAGAGACTGGAGTTATGGTTAGTGAAGGACAGGGTGGTTATCCATGCTAGAGACTGGAGTTATGGTTAGTGAAGGACAGGGTGGTTATCCATGCTAGAGACTGGAGTTATGGATAGAGAAGGACAGGGTGGTTATCCATGCTAGAGACTGGAGTTATGGTTAGTGAAGGACAGGGTGGTTATCCATGCTAGAGACTGGAGTTATGGTTAGTGAAGGACAGGGTGGTTATCCATGCTAGAGACTGGAGTTATGGTTAGTGAAGGACAGGGTGGTTATCCATGCTAGAGACTGGAGTTATGGTTAGTGAAGGACAGGGTGGTTATCCATGCCATGGAAACTGGAGTTATGGATAGTGAAGGACAGGATAGGATGGTTGTCCATGCCAGATAAACTGGAGTTATGGATAGTGAAGGACAGGGTGGTTATCCATGCCATGGAAACTGGAGTTATGGATAGTGAAGGACAGGATGGTTGTCCATGCCAGATAAACTGGAGTTATGGATAGTGAAGGACAGGATGGTTGTCCATGCCAGATAAACTGGAGTTATGGATAGTGAAGGACAGGGTGGTTATCCATGCCATGGAAACTGGAGTTATGGATAGTGAAGGACAGGATGGTTGTCCATGCCAGATAAACTGGAGTTATGGATAGTGATGGACAGGGTGGTTGTCCATGCCAGAGAAACTGGAGTTATGGATAGTGATGGACAGGGTGGTTATCCATGCCAGAGAAGCTGGAGTTATGGATAGTGATGGACAGGGTGGTTGTCCATGCCAGAGAAACTGGAGTTATGGATAGTAAAGGACAGGGTGGTTATCCATGCTAGAGAAGCTGGAGTTATGGATAGTGATGGACAGGGTGGTTATCCATGCCAGAGAAGCTGGAGTTATGGATAGTGATGGACAGGGTGGTTGTCCATGCCATGGAAACTGGAGTTATGGATAGTGATGGACAGGGTGGTTGTCCATGCTAGAGACACTGGAGTTATGGATAGTGAAGGACATGATGGTTGTCCATGTCAGAGACAGGGTGGTTGTCCATGCCAGAGAAACTGGAGTTATGGATAGTGAAGGACAGGGTGGTTATCCATGCCAGAGACTGGAGTTATGGATAGTGATGGACAGGGTGGTTGTCCATGTCAGAGACAGGGTGGTTGTCCATGCCAGAGAAACTGGAGTTATGGATAGTGATGGACAGGGTGGTTGTCCATGCCAGAGAAACTGGAGTTATGGATAGTGATGGACAGGGTGGTTGTCCATGCCATGGAAACTGGAGTTATGGATAGTGATGGACAGGGTGGTTGTCCATGCCAGATAAACTGGAGTTATGGATAGTGATGGACAGGGTGGTTGTCCATGCCAGATAAACTGGAGTTATGGATAGTGAGGGACAGGGTGGTTGTCCATGCCAGAGAAACTGGAGTTATGGATAGTGAGGGACAGGGTGGTTATCCATGCCAGAGAAACTGGAGTTATGGATAGTGATGGACAGGGTGGTTGTCCATGCCAGATAAACTGGAGTTATGGATAGTGATGGACAGGGTGGTTGTCCATGCCAGATAAACTGGAGTTATGGATAGTGAAGGACAGGGTGGTTGTCCATGCCATGGAAACTGGAGTTATGGATAGTGATGGACAGGGTGGTTGTCCATGCCAGATAAACTGGAGTTATGGATAGTGAAGGACAGGGTGGTTATCCATGCCATGGAAACTGGAGTTATGGATAGTGATGGACAGGGTGGTTATCCATGCCATGGAAACTGGAGTTATGGATAGTGATGGACAGGGTGGTTATCCATGCCATGGAAACTGGAGTTATGGATAGTGACCAACAACCAGCATCAACCAGATATCTACTGTGTTCAAACCACCAACCAGCATCAACCATGTATCTACTGTGTTCAAACCACCAACCAGCATCAACCATGTATCTACTGTGATCAAACCACCAACCAGTATCAACCATGTATCTACTGTGATCAAACCACCAACCAGTATCAACCATGTATCTACTGTGATCAAACCACACACATGCATCAACCAGATATCTACTGTGTTCAAACCACCAACCAGATATCTACTGTGATCAAACCACCAACCATGTATCTACTGTGTTCAAACCACCAACCAGATATCTACTGTGTTCAAACCACCAACCAGTGTCAACCATGTATCTACTGTGTTCAAGCCACCAACAAGCATCAATCAGATATCTACTGTGTTCAAACCACCAACCAGTATCAACCATGTATCTACTGTGTTCAAGCCACCAACAAGCATCAACCATGTATCTACTGTGTTCAAACCACCAACCAGATATCTACTGTGTTCAAACCACCAACCAGTGTCAACCATGTATCTACTGTGTTCAAACCACCAACCAGCATCAACCATGTATCTACTGTGTTCAAACCACCAACCAGCATCAACCATGTATCTACTGTGTTCAAACCACCAACCAGCATCAACCATGTATCTACTGTGTTCAAACCACCAACCAGTATCAACCATGTATCTACTGTGATCAAACCACACACAAGCATCAACCATGTATCTACTGTGATCAAACCACCAACCAGTATCAACCAGATATCTACTGTGATCAAACCACCAACCAGTACCAACCAGATATCTACTGTGTTCAAACCACCAACAAGTACCAACCATGTATCTACTGTGTTCAAACCACCAACAAGTACCAACCATGTATCTACTGTTATTGAACCACCAACCAGTATCAACCATGTATCTACTGTGATCAAACCACCAACCAGTATCAACCAGATATCTACTGTGATCAAACCACCAACCAGTACCAACCAGATATCTACTGTGTTCAAACCACCAACAAGTACCAACCATGTATCTACTGTGTTCAAACCACCAACCAGCATCAACCATGTATCTACTGTGTTCAAACCACCAACCAGCATCAACCATGTATCTACTGTGTTCAAACCACCAACCAGCATCAACCATGTATCTACTGTGTTCAAACCACCAACCAGTATCAACCATGTATCTACTGTGATCAAACCACACACAAGCATCAACCATGTATCTACTGTGTTCAAACCACCAACCAGTATCAACCAGATATCTACTGTGTTCAAACCACCAACCAGATATCTACTGTGTTCAAACCACCAACCAGATATCTACTATGTTCAAACCACCAACCAGTACCAACCAGATATCTACTGTGTTCAAACCACCAACAAGTACCAACCAGATATCTACTGTTATTGAACCACCAACAAGTACCAACCATGTATCTACTGTGTTCAAACCACCAACCAGATATCTACTGTGTTCAAACCACCAACAAGTACCAACCATGTATCTACTGTGTTCAAACCACCAACAAGTATCAACCATGTATCTACTGTGATCAAACCACCAACCAGTATCAACCAGATATCTACTGTGATCAAACCACCAACCAGTATCAACCAGATATCTACTGTGTTCAAACCACCAACAAGTACCAACCATGTATCTACTGTGTTCAAACCACCAACAAGTACCAACCATGTATCTACTGTTATTGAACCACCAACCAGTATCAACCATGTATCTACTGTGATCAAACCACCAACCAGTATCAACCAGATATCTACTGTGATCAAACCACCAACCAGTACCAACCAGATATCTACTGTGTTCAAACCACCAACAAGTACCAACCATGTATCTACTGTTATTGAACCACCAACCAGTATCAACCATGTATCTACTGTGATCAAACCACCAACCAGTATCAACCAGATATCTACTGTGTTCAAACCACCAACCAGTATCAGCCATGTATCTACTGTTATTGAACCACCAACAAGTATCAACCATGTATGTGTCAGGGCTTCAAAAAATTTCAAAACCAAATCGGTCCGGGCCGAAATCGAGTCAGTACCCCCCCCCCCATCATGTCCTGCCAATATTTTTGCACCCCCCACCCCCATAAAATCGTAAGTAAGTAAACCCAATTTGCTTTTTTTGCTTTATTTCCATGCTGTCACCAGTCAATTATATTTAAAAATCGCATGTATGTTCAGGACAAACTGTACTTTACCCGTTACTATAGGTCTGGTAAATTTTCCTTTTGTCTAATAATAGTTTTAAGTGTACGGCATTTAAAAATAAATGATTGGTAGGACATTTTGATAGAGGTAAATTTTATCTAGTCACCTGTATCACCGGTGGAAGCGGGTGAACTCGGCCCAAATCGAACTCAGTCCCGTCAAACTATATTATATCAACTGCATTTGACTCTTTAAACATCACAGATATACTGCGTTGTGCCATTTCAATATTGAATTGAAGGGCGCTGTACAATAAAAATACTAAACATTATATACCCGTCGTATATTTTGAGTACATTCCGAGTCGTAACGGATTTTCGGATTTCTATTTAAAATATTAATTATTATTTAATTGCAAATTAATCCTAGTACACTTCTTTAATTTAATGCAAACATTTTAAAAACAAATTCTTTATAAAATTCTAAAATAATCGACTGTCAATCATTCAGTCCACTTCAAAGAAACTAACAAATGTCGGTAGTTTTGCTGTAAACATCAAACGATTACCGCACTAATTTCATGTAATTGACATGACATGCATTGATCGCCTGATCACCATGGAGACATGGGACCTCAGGTGGCAATTATCCAGTTCGATCGTAAATTGGAAACGTGTGAAATGTAACGGATTATACTTACCAAATTAGGTTCGTTATAGACCGATTTCTTGACTTTTCAACAATATTTTGGACCGATTTTTAAAGGTATTTTGACTGTTAGAATCGGTCTGAAATGATAAAAATCGGTCGAAAACCGACAAACTGGTAATTTTCGAAGCCCTGTCTACTGTTATCAAACCACCAACACGCATCAACCAGATATCCAAACCAGAAACAAATATCGTTCAAAGAACACCACATAAAGTCACTCGACATCAGTATCCATTCATTTAGCCCTGACTTCATTCTTGTGGATATAATTTCTTGCTCATGGTATATGGATTTGTTACAAAAACAAGATTCTAGTTCATGTCAGTGTTACAGGCATTATAAAGGTATTTTGCAGTTACAATGGCCCTGTATAAAATATGACTGTAAGCTCTAACTGCTTCGTTGCTGTTGAAGTTTGTGTCATTGGTTTGGTCATAACTTTGCTTGTTGGATTTGCTATTTCTGCTATATGTTTTACACTTGCTATTGTAACGGGATTATTTTTTATACTGCAAGAGTTTGAATCCAAGACATCTGCCGTTAGTCCAAAAATTGAGAGTTGGACATCTTGAGCAACACACGTCTTTGATTGATCCAGATTGGTCTAATTGGTGTTTATAATGGGATCAATAAATATACAAATTGCCTCATTTAAAACTTGGCCATTAATATTCAATGTCTTTTTCACACGCCTTTTCCTTTTTACATTGGCAGTTTTATTCTGAAATATAATGTCCTGGCCAACAATTCTACTAGGAGGGCTAATTAATGTCTTGCCTTGCGTTTTACCACTTTGAGGCAGATGTCCACCTGTCCATTTTTCTAGGATGTGGGGGGGGTATATATATATATCTGTATATCTGTATATCTGTATATATCTGTATATCTGTATATCTGTATATATCTGTATACTTCCTCCAATATTTGATAATTTTTCTATATAATGTATTTTTGCATGAACTGGTTTGCATGAATTATTTTAATACATTTTTCAATGTTAACCTAGTGTTGTTTTATCATAAAACAGAAATATTTAGAAATTTTGACATTTTACATATGTCTTTTGCATGCATCTTGTGTAGGCAGTAAATATAACCAAGTGCTGTTAAAATGTTCCTATTAATCATTATGTCTACCATTAATCATTATGTCTCCCAGAGAGGGAGGGAGATATATTGATTTTGTACTTTCTGTCCATCAGTCTATATCCGTCTGTATGTCCGTCTGTCGCAATGTTTGTCCCGACAAGATCTTCTAAACTACCGGCTGGATTTTCATGAAACTCTTAACAGGAAACCAGGAATGATCCGAATGATTCGTACCAAGCCTAGTTGTGCATATCATCTTTGCGTTCCATTTATGCATTTTTTCACACTGTTATGGCCGTTTGAAAATTGCGAAATAACACAGTTTGTCCCAACAACTTCTTCCAAAATCGTGGCCAGATTTTCACGAAACTTCACAGGAATGATCAGTATTAAGCTTAGGTATGCAAAATTATCATCTTTGCATTCCACAATTATGGCCCTTTGAAGATATGAGTAGAATACAGTTTGTTCCTACCACTTCTGCTAAATCCGTAGCCGGATTTCAATGATACTTGCACATAATGATCACTACCAAACCAACTTCTGCATACCACTTATGCATTCCGTTTGATTGATTTTGTCACAGAGTTATGGCCCATTCAACACTGCTTCATTACTCCACTGATGCAACACTGCTGGGAGACATGTATGTTTTTTCAAAAACAAGTTCTAGTTATTATAGATGATATACATGTATTTCTATAAATGACGATTTTCTTGGAAAATGTTTAACGGTATAATTTAATGTTATTATTTTTATTATTTAACCAAACAAAAATAAATTGTCAGTCATTAATAATGATATACTATGACATCATTCTTAGGAAGTTCCGAGGTATTTAAAAATAAGTGAACAAATGAACCCTTATCAGATGTCGCCATATACTATATTCTAGCAAAATACTTTAAACCTATACATTCAATAAATTTATCTTCATACATAATTATGTTCTACAGCAAATCCAATCCGTGGCTCCTATCAAATTGGTAAAGCTTGAGTTCTGCGTGCAAGAAGAGAAATTCCTCGGTCTCATGGAGAACGCGGAGAAGACCATCAACCAACAACGAGACAAACTACAACGCCGAGAAAACGTGAAAGAAACATTGCAGAAACATAAGGTATGAGTGTTGAAACATTGCTAACCAGCCTCCGTAAGAAACTGCCAACTTTTTCATATTAAGAGACACGGTCCTACCATATCTAGCAATGGTGAAGATATATAATTAATACAAACCTGACGAGATATTTGGTTAATAAATCAAAGAAATTAGAAATTTTATTTTTAAAACAGTATTTATATTTGTAACTATGACGATTGATATAAACATAACCACTGTATGTTTATTTTATTATCTCCCTTTACATTTGGTAAATTTATTATCTCCCTATTGTGTAAAATACGTATAAAACCCAGATCAGGATCGCACCCAAAATCCAATTGAACATTTTTTTAAGCTTTATTTATTTTACAACGATTGCAAAGCAAGTTTTAACAACTTATATTAATCACACATCTCACATACTTCCCTGTCCGAGGATTGAACCTGGGTTGTATTGGATCCAATTGAAAGAGACCGACCCTTCCAAAAATAATGTTTATGTCTGTAGCATAATCCTGCTAACTGATAAACAAACAAAGAAATAAACGCAGACAAAAGGGAGGTAATAATCAATATCTATCTGGTTAGATAACTGTGTCGAAGGAGGTAATAATCAATATCTATCAAGTTAGATAACTGTATCGAAGGAGGTAATAATCAATATCTATCAAGTTAGATAACTGTGTCGATGTTTATGTGGAGTAAAGGGTTAAACTTGTATATCACTGTAACCTATCATCACTGATGATCATGTTACGGGTTCGAGCTCTGCTCAGACCGTGTCTCTTTATATTAAAAAAGTTGGCAGTTTCTTATGGAGGTTGGTGCACAAAGTACTGGTTAACCGCTGGAGCCGGCCCAGGAAAGGTGTTGTTAGGTAAACTGCCTTCTCTTAAATAAGGCAACCAGTAACGATATTAAATAAACTTAAATAAAACTAAAATGGTTAAAATATAGGTAGATACAACGTGGTTTACTTTCTATTTCTATTATACAGCAAATGTTTCACCAAGGAGATTTCCAGAAGACGTGTTTGAAGTGTCTGGATTGCATGGACAAGCTCTCCAAGGACTTGGTGCGTCATGACGGTAGAGACAACTCATTACGTGACCAGTATGACATGCATTTAGAACGATGGAACAAGTTGAAGGAAGCCATGGATGCGACACTGTTGTCTCTGAAACAACTGCCGGAGAGATGGAAGGAATACAATGCTAAGTATGCAGTACTAAGTTATACCGAGAGAGATACTGTTATACCGAGAGAGATACTGTTATACCGAGAGAGATACTGTTATACCGAGAACAATATTGTTATACCGGGAGATATACTGTTATACCGGGAGAGATACTGTTATACCGGGAGAGATACTGTTATACCGGGAGAGATACTGTTATACCGAGAGAGATACTGTTATACCGAGAACAATATTGTTATACCGGGAGAGATACTGTTATACCGGGAGAGATACTGTTATACCGGGAGAGATACTGTTATACCGAGATAAATACTGTTATACCGGGAGAGATACTGTTATACCGGGAGAGATACTGTTATACCGGGAGAGATACTGTTATACCGGGAGAGATACTGTTATACCAAGATAAATACTGTTATACCGGGAGAGATACTGTTATACCGGGAGAGATACTGTTATACCGAGATAAATACTGTTATACCGGGAGAGATACTGTTATACCGGGAGAGATACTGTTATACCGAGATAAATACTGTTATACCGGGAGAGATACTGTTATACCGAGAACAATATTGTTATACCAGGAGAGATACTGTTATACCGAGAGATATACTGTTATACCAGGAGATATACTGTTATAGCGAGAACACTATTGTTATACCGGAAGATATACTGTTATACCGGGAGAGATACTGTTATACCGAGAGAGATACTGTTATACCAGGAGAGATACTGTTATACCGGGAGAGATACTGTTATACCGGGAGAGATACTGTTATACCGAGATAAATACTGTTATACCGGGAGAGATATTGAGATACTGTTTAGATACTGTTATACCGGGAGAGATACTGTTATACCGGGAGAGATACTGTTATACAGGGGAGAGATACTGTTATACCGGGAGAGATACTGTTATACCGAGATAAATACTGTTATACCGGGAGAGATACTGTTATACCGGGAGAGATACTGTTATACCAGGAGATATACTGTTATACCGAGAACACTATTGTTATACCGGAAGATATACTGTTATACCGGGAGAGATACTGTTATACCGGGAGAGATACTGTTATACCAGGAGAGATACTGTTATACCGGGAGAGATACTGTTATACCGGGAGAGATACTGTTATACCGAGAACAATATTGTTATACCAGGAGAGATACTGTTATACCGAGAGATATACTGTTATACCAGGAGATATACTGTTATACCGAGAACACTATTGTTATACCGGAAGATATACTGTTATACCGGGAGAGATACTGTTATACCGGGAGAGATACTGTTATACCGGGAGAGATACTGTTATACCGAGATAAATACTGTTATACCGGGAGAGATACTGTTATACCGGGAGAGATACTGTTATACCGGGAGAGATACTTTTATACCGGGGGAGAGATACTGTTATACCGGGAGAGATACTGTTATACCGGGAGAGATACTGTTATACCGGGAGAGATACTGTTATACCGGGAGAGATACTGTTATACCGGGAGAGATACTGTTATACCGAGATAAATACTGTTATACCGGGAGAGATACTGTTATACCGGGAGAGATACTGTTATACCGAGATAAATACTGTTATACCGGGAGAGATACTGTTATACCGAGATAAATACTGTTATACCGGGAGAGATACTGTTATACCGAGAGATATACTGTTATACCAGGAGATATACTGTTATAGCGAGAACACTATTGTTATACCGGCAGATATACTGTTATACCGGGAGATATAATGTTATACCAGGAGAAATACTGTTATAGCGAGAACACTATTGTTATACCGGAAGATATACTGTTATACCGAGAGATATACTGTTATACCAGGAGATATACTGTTATAGCGAGAACACTATTGTTATACCGGAAGATATACTGTTATACCGGGAGATATAATGTTATACCAGGAGAAATACTGTTATACCGGGAGATATACTGTTATATCGGGAGATATACTGTTATACCGGGAGATATACTGTTATACCGGGAGATATACTGTTATACCGGGAGATATACTGTTATACCGGGAGATATACTGTTATACCGGGAGATATAATGTTATACCGGGAGAAATACTGTTATACCGGGAGAGATACTGTTATACCGGGAGATATACTGTTATACCGGGAGATATAATGTTATACCGGGAGAAATACTGTTATACTGGGAGATATACTGTTATACCGGGAGAGATACTGTTATACCGGGAGAGATACTGTTATACCGAGAACAATATTGTTATACCGGGAGATATACTGTTATACCGGGAGATATACTGTTATACCGGGAGAGATACTGTTATACCGGGAGATATACTGTTATACCGAGAACAATATTGTTATACCGGGAGAGATACTGTTATACCGAGAACAATATTGTTATACCTTGAGATATACTGTTATACCGGGAGATATACTGTTATACCGGGAGATATACTGTTATACCGGGAGAGATACTGTTATACCGGGAGATATACTGTTATACCGAGAACAATATTGTTATACCTTGAGATATACTGTTATACCAGGAGATATACTGTTATACCGGGAGAGATACTGTTATACCGAGAACAATATTGTTATACCGGGAGAGATACTGTTATACCGGGAGAGATACTGTTATACCGAGAACAATATTGTTATACCTTGAGATATACTGTTATACCGGGAGATATACTGTTATACCGGGAGAGATACTGTTATACCTTGAGATATACTGTTATACCGGGAGAAATACTGTTATACCGGGAGATATACTTTTATACCGAGAACAATATTGTTATACCTTGAGATATACTGTTATACCGGGAGATATACTGTTATACCGGGAGATATACTTTTATATCGAGAACAATATTGTTATACCTTGAGATATAATGTTATACCGGGAGAAATACTGTTATACTGGGAGATATACTGTTATACCGAGAACAATATTGTTATACCGGGAGAGATACTGTTATACCGGGAGATATACTGTTATACCGGGAGAGATACTGTTATACCGAGAACAATATTGTTATACCGGGAGATATACTGTTATACCGAGAGATATACTGTTATACCAGGAACAATATTGTTATACCGCGAGAAATACTGTTATACTGGGAGAAATACTGTTATACCGGGAGATATACTGTTATACCGAGAACAATATTGCTATAACGGGAGAGATACTGTTATACCGAGGACAATATTATTATACCGGGAGAGATACTGTTATACCGGGAGATATACTGTTATACCGAGAACAATATTGTTATACCGGGAGAGATACTGTTATACCGGGAGAGATACTGTTATACCGAGAACAATATTGTTATACCGGGAGATATACTGTTATACCGGGAGATATACTGTTATACCGGGAGAGATACTGTTATACCGAGAACAATATTGTTATACCGGGAGAGATACTGTTATACCGAGAACAATATTGTTATACCTTGAGATATACTGTTATACCGGGAGATATACTGTTATACCGGGAGAGATACTGTTATACCTTGAGATATACTGTTATACCGAGAACAATATTGTTATACCTTGAGATATAATGTTATACCGGGAGAGATACTGTTATACCGGGAGATATACTGTTATACCGAGAACAATATTGTTATACCTTGAGATATACTGTTATACCGGGAGATATACTGTTATACCGGGAGAGATACTGTTATACCGAGAACAATATTGTTATACCTTGAGATATACTGTTATACCGGGAGATATACTGTTATACCGGGAGAGATACTGTTATACCTTGAGATATACTGTTATACCGGGAGAAATACTGTTATACCGGGAGATATACTTTTATACCGAGAACAATATTGTTATACCTTGAGATATAATGTTATACCGGGAGAAATACTGTTATACTGGGAGATATACTGTTATACCGAGAACAATATTGTTATACCGGGAGAGATACTGTTATACCGGGAGATATACTGTTATACCGGGAGAGATACTGTTATACCGAGAACAATATTGTTATACCGGGAGATATACTGTTATACCGAGAGATATACTGTTATACCAGGAACAATATTGTTATACCGCGAGAAATACTGTTATACTGGGAGAAATACTGTTATATCGGGAGATATACTGTTATACCGAGAACAATATTGTTATAACGGGAGAGATACTGTTATACCGAGGACAATATTATTATACCGGGAGAGATACTGTTATACCGGGAGATATACTGTTATACCGAGAACAATATTGTTATACCGGGAGAGATACTGTTATACCGGGAGAGATACTGTTATACCGGGAGAGATACTGTTATACCGAGAACAATATTGTTATACCGGGAGATATACTGTTATACCGGGAGAGATACTGTTATACCGGGAGAGATACTGTTATACCGGGAGAGATACTGTTATACCGGGAGATATACTGTTATACCGAGAACAATATTGTTATACCGGGAGAGATACTGTTATACCGAGAACAATATTGTTATACCTTGAGATATACTGTTATACCGGGAGATATACTGTTATACCGGGAGAGATACTGTTATACCTTGAGATATACTGTTATACCGGGAGAGATACTGTTATACCGGGAGATATACTGTTATACCGAGAACAATATTGTTATACCTTGAGATATACTGTTATACCGGGAGATATACTGTTATACCGGGAGAGATACTGTTATACCGGGAGATATATTGTTATACCGAGAACAATATTGTTATACCTTGAGATATACTGTTATACCAGGAGATATACTGTTATACCGGGAGAGATACTGTTATACCGAGAACAATATTGTTATACCGGGAGAGATACTGTTATACTGAGAACAATATTGTCATACCGAGATAAATACTGTTATACCGAGATAAATACTGTTATACCGAGAACAATATTGTTATACCGGGAGATATACTGTTATACTGAGAACAATATTGTTATACCGGGAGATATACTGTTATACCGGGATAAATACTGTTATACCGAGAACAATATTGTTATACCGGGAGATATACTGTTATACCGGGAGATATACTGTTATACCAAGAACAATATTGTTATACAGGGAGATATACTGTTATACCGGGAGATATACTGTTATACCAAGAACAATATTGTTATACCGCGAGAGATACTGTTATACTGAGAACAATATTGTCATACCGAGATAAATACTGTTATACCGAGAACAATATTGTTATACCGGGAGATATACTGTTATACTGAGAACAATATTGTTATACCGGGAGATATACTGTTATATCGGGAGATATACTGTTATACCGAGAACAATATTGTTATACCGGGAGATATACTGTTATACTGAGAACAATATTGTTATACCGGGAGATATACTGTTATACCGAGAGATATACTGTTATACCGAGAGATATACTGGTATACCGAGGACAATATTGTAATACCGGGAGAGATAGTTATATCGAGAACAATATTGTTATACCGGGAGAGATACTGTTATATCGAGAACAATATTGTTATACCGGGAGAGATACTGTTATATCGAGAACAATATTGTTATACCGGGAGAGATACTGTTATATCGAGAGAGATACTGTTATACCGAGATAATACTGTTATACCGGGAGCAATACTGTTATACCGAGAGATATACTGTTATACCGGGAGCAATACTGTTATACCGAGAGAGATACTGTTATACCGGGAGAAATACTGTTATACTGGGAGAAATACTGTTATGCCGGGAGAAATACTGTTATACTGGGAGAGATACTGTTATTCTGGGAGAAATACTGTTATTCCGGGAGAAATACTGTTATACTGGGAGAGATACTGTTATACTGGGAGAGACACTGTTATACTGGGAGAGATACTGTTATACTGGGAGAAATACTGTTATATTGGGAGAAATATTGTTATACTGGAAGACATACTGTTATACTGGGAGATATACTGTTATACTGGGAGAGATACTGTTATACCGGGAGAAATACTGTTATACTGGGAGAGATACTGTTATACTGGGAGAAATACTGTTATATTGGGAGAAATATTGTTATACTGGGAGAAATACTGTTATACCAGGAGAGATACTGTTATACTGGGAGAGATACTGTTATACCGGGAGAGATACTGTTATACTGGGAGAGATACTGTTATACTGGGAGAGATACTGTTATACTGGGAGAGATACTGTTATACCGGGAGAAATACTGTTATACCGAGAGAGACACTGTTATATTGGGAGAGATACTGTTATACCGTGAGAAATACTGTTATACCGGGAGACATTGAATCTGAAACCAGCTGAAAATTCGCTGCATTGCCATAGATTATATTTGAAATCAAACAATCAAGTTGTAGAGGGAAATTGTAGGCTTAATTTACAAACCTAATTGACAACACTTTGTATTTATTTGTTGATGTAATTACTGATTCATTCTATTTATTTCTTGTATTACTACCATTTCTTTATAATAAAGTAATATAACTGTGTTGTT
The DNA here is from genome assembly GCA_014843695.1 of Archivesica marissinica. Classification (NCBI taxonomy): domain Eukaryota; kingdom Metazoa; phylum Mollusca; class Bivalvia; order Venerida; family Vesicomyidae; genus Archivesica; species Archivesica marissinica. The sequence continues at coordinate 62,165,804 of CM026404.1, forward strand.
CCAGGCTTGGAGAGCTGTCTGGCTTCTTGGAGCAGGTTGAAGGCTTACAGAAGAAACTACAAAAGGAGGATTTGACAAGCGAGGAGTATAAAGATCTACAGGCTCAATTCCAGGTAAATTCGCTGGACTTGTAATCCAGGGATCGCAGGTTCGATCCCCCGTCTGACCCTAATAAAATTAATAGTCTTTCATATGGGACGTTAAACCGAGGTCTTGTGTCGGTGCTTTACACCGTGCACGTAAAAGAACCAGAGGAGATTCTGGAATGGGTCTCTGTCTGTATCATGCACTATCCTCCAAAATCTAAAATAACTAATCTCTTCAGGAGGCGTCGCACATATGGGCAACCGGTAGCGACGATAAATAAACGTAAAAAAAAAAATGGAATTGTACAAACAATTTTATGTTCACACGTTTACGACTAGGAATAGTGGAAACCATTGAGTAACATTGTATGCGCAGTGGCTAGTCAATGCTGTCGTCAAGTTATCAAACAAACCCGAGAGTATTACCGATTCCTTTGTCCCGGAATGATGACATATTTAATACTATCATTTCACTAGTTTATACACTATATAATAAAAACTAATTACGTTGCTGTATGTATATATAAATAAAACAACAAATTCCAGTTTCTTCAGTTCTTTTCGGAACGGGATTCATCTGTCATTTAGATATAACTGTCAAATAGACCTCTATTTTGAAAAATTTGTTTATATTGACGGTAACTTAAAATGCAATATAATGGAGAGGTTTAAATTTGGCGGAATCGTTACTGATGCCAATATAGCCAAAATAAAACCTCCGCCAATAAATCTACATGTACTTATACAATACAACATTTATGGGATTTTTTGGGAAGTTTTAATAGCTGAGGCTAACGTCGTTGGCAAAGAATTCCATGGGGTTATAATTCTGATGGAGTAAAAGTTCTTTCTGGATATGAGACCTTAATAGGGGGCTGATTTATGTGCTTTTAAATGTTGTTGTGAACGGATATATTCAACTGTTGTGAAAAACTTGCTTGTTTTCATTATATATTTGTCTTACCGGTACTTGTATGTTTGTATTCGGTCACAATGACCACACAAGCACCTCTCTTAATGTACACAAATTCAATTTCTTCTGTTTATCATAACACTTGTATCCAGTTGTAAGTACAGTCTACATCCGTTATGTCGATTTCCGTCGGACCGAACAAAATACTTCGACATAACCAAAGTTTGATCAGATTTATTTCATTGTGTATTTTGAATGTTTGGAACGGTTTGGCAGTGAAACATCAAGATATCAATGCTTTATTGCAAGTACTTCACTTTCACTCACTATATCCAGAACTCCGTAATATTCTCTATTTAAATTGTACATTTCAGAAAGCTTTGAAAAACATGAACAAATTTGGAGAGGATTCCAAGTGGTTGAAGAGTAACCTAGAAGAACTTCTGGCTGACTCCGATGATGCGGATGCTCGTCGTGAACGTAGAAACCTGGAAGACATGATGGCGAGGTTCAACAATCTTGTACCAAACATGGAGAAGACGAACAATAAATCTGCAGTGTTTTCCAAGGCGTATGATTTCCGTGACAGTCTTAGTAAGAGGTCAAGCTGGCTGGATGATGCTCAGAGACAAGTGATGGATCAGCCATTCATTGATGGTCTGGAGGATGCTAGAACCCACCTTCATGAACATGAGGTATCATATATTGTATAAAACTTTCTATCTTGTTTGTAAGAGCAGCTACTTTGATTTTCATTTTGTGCTGCATCCTCAGTGACATCCTGAAATGGTGGACATTTTTCCACTGGTCATTGTAAATACATTTGTGTAAATTATGTATATGTATATTGTGTAAATCCAGACGAATAAATATGTTTAACCTAAATGGTGGACAGTTTTGTAGACTGTAAAAGCAAACTGCATCCATCTATAACTTTAATTTTCTTCAGAGTTTGATGGGCAGATTAGACACTGAAAGGGCATCAATAATGGCCGACATTGAAGCCGGTAAACGTCTACAGAAAGATCGTAATGCTCCATCCTTCATCGCCAAACACATCCAGGACCTTGAGAGGAAACTGAAGGACACGAATGATCTTGCTAAAGCAAAACATACAAAATTAAAGGTATGTAATGAGTTACTTTAAACAAACAAATTTTAACTGGAATACAATTTAGCTTCACTTTTACGAAGGACAAGAGCTCTTTTACTGGACATAAAGGAGTATATATAATACTGGTACCAGTTGTGTTGGCTATTTGGAATGTAAGAAACAATTTTAGGGAATAATTTAGTATTATTTCAGCAGTTGAATGTATTGTTGTTATATATTAATTGACAGCATGGTTTCAAAATTGATGTTTACGTCTTTGCTACAAATAAGAGAAACACCGTAATGAATTATTGTCTGCTACAATTATTTGAACTATTTATAGCCTTTATTTCACCCAGCATGCAGAGAGTTGAGCTATAATACACTCTCTATAAATAAAAATATCGTTATCGTAGGCTGTCCTATTAGCGCAGTGGTTAGCGCGCTCGCTTCTCACCAAATCAACCCGGGATCAATCCGATACGGTGGTTGCCAGATCAGACAGATGGGTTTTCTCCGGGTACTCCGGTTTCCTCCCACACGAATGACCACATTTATGCTTTCATCCGCGCCAACAAGAGTGATTAATACAAGTTGTTAGAACTTGCTTTGCAATCGTAAATTAAATAAAGTTTTAAAGATATCTATCTCTATCTGTACATGTGTTTTGTATGGTGTTTCAGAAAACTGTCTCTGACTGGGAGAAGTATGAGACAGAGAAGAACACGATGTTTCAATACCTCAAGAAAGCCGAGGCAGAGCTGGAGAAACCACCATCTACCACAGGACACGAACTCGCCAAGAAAGACCTTACCACCAAAAAGGTTAACTATGCATTTTATACATAGAACAGTTGTTATATATTGCAAAGGGTATATATAATCTGCAACTTAAATCGAGCCACGTTCAAGAATTCCATAATGAACGAAAATAGTTATGGGAATGAAACATGGCTTTGAGTACCGACATGGGAATAAAACATGGCTTGGAGTACCGACGTGGGAATAAAACATGGCTTGGAGTACCGACATGGGAATAAAACATGGCTTGGAGTACCGACGTGTTGGAATTAACCACAAATTAATAAGAAATATTATGTTGATTCTAACATGACCAAAATATCGAAAAAGCACAAAAATAGTTGCTGTTATTTTTTTATTTTAGAGTCCGTAAATGACGTCACAAAAATACTAATATATATACTATATATGCAAAGAAATAATTTATTGTTGTTAAATCTGCAATAAAACATGGCTTAGCGAGTAATGTCAAACATGACTTCATTTTTGTCATTTTGAAATGAAGTCATTTGCGGCTTTCGAAAAAGTAAACAACAACTATTTTTATGCTTTTTAGATAGTTTGGTCAAGCTAGAATCAAAATAATATTTGTATTTGCGTTATTTGTAGTCAAATAAAACATGGTTTGTCCTGAGTGCAGTCATTAACCTGCATGGTTAATTCCTACGCATCAGAACTCCAAACCATGTTTTATTCGCCAATCGGAGTAAAAAATTTAATATTATTTCAACATTGTAAATGCCTTCTATGTGTATACAGAGTGCCGAGACATGTTAGAATTTTCATTTAGTCATGCCATAGATAGATCGCCACTAATATTAATCACCCTATCCTATTTTACTTCAGTTTTAAAATATTGATAATACTGATGGTTTAATTGCAAAATTTTAGGAACTACAGCAGACTTTGAATAAACTGAAAGGAAGTCTGAATGAGGTGCAGAAACTCAACGCCATATTGTGTGAGGGTGCTAGCAGAGAACGACAAGGTCCATTGAAGGGAGAAATGACCGACATGGACCAGAGACTCGGTAACGTGTCTGTCCGTCTCAATGCTAAATTGGCAGATCTCGAAGCAACGATTGCCAAGTGGACAGAATATTACAAACGATTGACGCATTTCTGTGACTGGTTGAATGAGAAAGAGGAGAAACTCACTGATGTATATGAAAATAAAACCAACACTCCTGAGGACCAACTGGAACATGCAAAGGTAGACTTACATTTGTATTTGCCATTTTGTTAATGTAGCAGCATTCATTTGAGAAGATTCCCATGTGGATATGTGTCTTATATGCATCAGAACACCATACGATCCTGCAGGGAAACTCCATGTGCTATTCCGTACACTCACAAATATGGGATGTAAATACTCAGATATTGGGGCTCCACTTGTAAATACTCAGATATTGGGGTTCCACTCGTAAATACTCAGATATTGGGGCTCCACTCGTAAATACTCAGATATTGGGGCTCCACTCGTAAATACTCAGATATTGGGCTCCACTCGTAAATACTCAGATATTGGGCTCCACTGGTAAATACTCAGATATTGGGCTCCACTTGTAAATACTCAGATATTGGGGCTCCACTCGTAAATACTCAGATATTGGGCTTCACTCGTAAATACTCAGATATTGGGCTCCACTCGTAAATACTCAGATATTGGGCTCCACTGGTAAATACTCAGATATTGGGGTTCCACTCGTAAATACTCATATATTGGGCTCCACTGGTAAATACTTAGATATTGGGGCTCCGCTTGTAAATACTCAGATATTGGACTCAAATGTTGGACTCCACTCCAAAATACTAGTACTCAAATATAGGGACCTCTGTGGCTGAGTGGTTAGGGTCGCTAACTTCAAATCACTTGCTCCTCACCTCTGTAGGTCCGAATCCCACTAGGGGTGTACAATTCTTTCACGGGTGGAAGCTATCCAGCAGGCTTGCAGTGGTAGATCGGTGGTTCTACCCGGTACCCGCCAGTGTGCGAAATGCTGCTCGGAGGGACACCCTAGGTCTTCCTCCGCCAATAATAACTGGAAAGTCGCCATATGACCAAAACTCTTGGTGCGACATTAAACCCCAAAATCAAACGAACAGTACTCAAATATTGTGCCCACTCCAAAATACTCAGATTTTGTACTCTGTACGCTCACATATATGTAACCATATTCTGCAGTAATTCAATGTCGCTGATATATTTAGAGATGGTACGGTGGTCGCCAGATCGGACAGGTGGGTTTTCTCTGGGTACTACGGTTTCCTCCCACCACATTTACGCTTTCATCCGCGCCAATGAGAGTGATTAATATAAGTTGTTAAAACTTGCTTCACAATCGTTGTAAAATAAAGTTTAAATCAATATATTTAGAAAACATTGACATTAGCAGTATGTTCATCTTAAACTTCGTCTCTGTGATATAACATTCCTTTTATTCCCTACATTAAAATTCACATTCCAACACTTTTCTGAAACTTTATAGAACTTGATTATTGTTTTCTTCTGGGAATGCTGAAAACAAATTGATGTATTATCGATCTCTTACGTTCGCAGACAATCTCCACGGAAGTGTATGAAAACCACATAACATTGGAAACGCTTGAGAAGGATGCCCGAGGCCTATCCCAGAATTTCCGATCTCGAGAAACTGCTGCGCTCAAATCAAAATTGGCCACAGTGAGACGACAGTGGGAGAGCCTGTGTATGCGTGCCAAGGACCGCAGCTCTGCGCTCTCCGGAAGTGTTGCTCATTGGCAGATGTACCAGAACCTGGCACAGGAATTGATGCCGTGGGTGGTGAAGGCAGAGAAGTACTGTGCCACCGAACTACCCAAATGTTCGAGCATGGAGGAGGCCAAGGAGCTGTATGATCTACATCAGGTAAGATGATATTGTGCAACTTCAGTTGTTTCATTCTAGTGTTTCCCCTAAGCAGGAATAGGAGGGCGGCCCTTTTTGGGGCCATCCTTGTGTCCGAAATTCTGAAAATGCCTGCCCTTGTGTGCCTAAATTCTCAGTAAAACTTGATGATAAGTATTGCAATATTGCCTGAAATCCCTCAACAAACACAAGTCCTGTGTTAGACTGAAGCTATAATCTAGAATACACGAGGTCTACGATCAATATTGCCTGAAATCCCTCGACAAACACAAGTCCTGTGTTAGACTGATGCTATAATCTAGAATACACAGGTTTACCATCAATATTGCCTGAAACCCTCAACAAACACAAGTCCTGTGTTAGACTGATGCTATAATCTAGAATACACAGGTTTACCATCAATATTGCCTGAAACCCTCAACAAACACAAGTCCTGTGTTAGACTGATGCTATAATCTAGAATACACAGGTTTACCATCAATATGCTCAATGATTCATCAATTTTAACTAAAGTTGCTTTAGCAAACAGCATAGAGCCAGATCAGACAGCACAGAACGTAACACACAACGTGCCATCTGATCAGGCTCTATGCTGTTGGATATTGGAGCTAAAGTACTTGGCTGAATATCAAGCAACATGATCCTGATCAGATTCGGCACTACGCCGCGGCTGATCTGGATCTATGTTGTTTGCACATTTCTTCCAGTTTATTCATCAAGGGTTAACCATCTGCTTCACATTAACTCCATATTACATCTTAATGCTTCCCACATATAGCTGCCGTTCCACACCATATTACATCTTCTCACATATAGCTGCCGTTCCACACCGTATTACATCTTAATGCTTCCCACATATAGCTGCCGTTCCACACCATATTACATCTTAATGCTTTCCACATATAGCTGCCGTTCCACACCATATTACATCTTAATGCTTCCCACATATAGCTGCCGTTCCACACCATATTACATCTTAATGCTTCCCACATAGAGCTGCCGTTCCACACCATATTACATCTTAATGCTTCCCACATATAGCTGCCGTTCCACACCATATTACATCTTAATGCTTCCCACATAGAGCTGCCGTTCCACACCATATTACATCTTAATGCTTCCCACATATAGCTGCCGTTCCACACCGTATTACATCTTAATGCTTCCCACATATAGCTGCCATTCCACACCGTATTACATCTTAATGCTTCCCACATATAGCAGCCGTTCCACACCATATTACATCGTAATGCTTCCCACATAGAGCTGCCGTTCCACACCATATTACATCTTAATGCTTCCCACATAGAGCTGCCGTTCCACACCATATTACATCTTAATGCTTCCCACATATAGCTGCCGTTCCACACCGTATTACATCTTAATGCTTCCCACATATAGCTGCCGTTCCACACCGTATTACATCTTACTGCTTCCCACATATAGCAGCCGTTCCACACCATATTACATCTTAATGATTCCCACATAGAGCTGCCGTTCCACACCATATTACATCTTAATGCTTCCCACATATAGCTGCCGTTCCACACCATATTACATCTTAATGCTTCCCACATAGAGCTGCCGTTCCACACCATATTACATCCTAATGCTTCCCACATATAGCTGCCGTTCCACACCATTATACCATAGATGTTGATAATGTGCCTGTTGCTTATCAGCAGTATGGAGATAAAATAATGAATTGGCCTCTTCTGTTATTGAGTAAAGGGTTAATATAAAATAATATAGGGACTCGTGAGTTGTCTACGGATGATTGGAAACTAATCTGTTAGCTTAGAAATGTGATATAGCTATAGCTGAAAGTTAACAACGTACCTAAACATGATATAGCTATAGCTGAAAGGTAACAACGTACCTAAACGTGATATAGCTATAGCTGAAAGTTAACAATGTACCTAAACGTGATATAGCTATAGCTGAAAGTTAACAACGTACCTAAACGTGATATAGCTATAGCTGAAAGTTAACAACGTACCTACACTTGGTGGCAAGTTAACAACGTACCTGAACTTGGCTGAAAGTTAACAACGTACCTAAACTTGGCTGAAGTCAACAACGTACCTAAACTTGGCTGAAAGTTAACAACGTACCTAAACTTAAACATAATCTTACTCATTAAGAGTCTAGACAAGTATTTAGAAAGAGTATCTACTAATATAGTTTGTAGACAGTTATTCAAACGACTGACCCATGTTCTCACTTGCTAGGGATTCCTGCATGAATGCGAGACCAACTTGCCATTATTTGAGAAGATGACGACGGAAGCCGGTTTTATCCTCGACCAACCAAACATGCAGAAGGAGCTAGATACTCTGCAGCGGCGCTGGACGGACGTGATCTCGTCATCGGAGGAGAGGAGCCATAGGGTGGACAAGATGCAGGGAGCCTGGGTCGCATACAACCAGGAGGCAAGCAACATCGAGGAGATTCTAGAGAAGTTTGAGAATCGGCTAGGCCAGGAACCAAACATAAACTCCACTGATCCACAAGTACTGGAACATGAAGTTGCTCTGTGCAAGGTATGTCCTCCATGCTCCTCTTTCTATACTTGGGGATTTAACGTTGTATACTGATCTTAATGTAAAGTAAGTGATTTCCAGCCAATATGTGTTGCGTCTGTTGTCCAGTAGTAGTGTCAAATTTGAAATTGAGGGGTCCCGGGTTCAATACTCAGTCATGGCACGTATGTAATGTCCTTGAACAAGGCATCTCGCACACATTTCTTAGTACTTGTCGGATAAACCTGCCCAGGAAAACGTGCTAGGTCCCAGCAATGGGTTTAACATAATGGAATATAAATTTTAAAAAATTAAACAAATTGTTTATGTAATATTTGATCTCGCCCCATTGGTCAGTTTGAAAACTTTCTTTCAGCATATGGTCAGTAATTTCAGTTATGTCACATTTATTTAGCTCACCAAACACTTTGTTCTCAAAGTGGGACATTGTCATAACCCTTGTACCAGCATCTGTCTTGTATCCATCATGATCTGACCATCAATATGGAATAATCTGTTCAAACGACATCGCCTGACATGTCTGTCTGAAACTACCAAGTAGAATTTGACAACTTGGTCTGGCTCATCCTCACCAAATGATCCCAACCAAATTTGTGCAGAGTCGGTCCATTGGTCATGAACAATACCACTAGGTCAAATGAAACAAAAGCCTGTAAGTCGCACCTCATAAGATTAATTATGTGTGGACCTTAGCTCATTTAATTCTTTTGATTTATCTGGGATATTACATTTAATGAACTATGCATCTATATCAATATTACAGACATTGCAAGAAGAGGTTCGGAGTCAACAGCCCCACCTGAACGCTTTGCACCGTCAGTTTGAACAGGTGAAGCAACACGCGACCCCTGATGGGATCCGTGGCCTCAAGGACAAACAGGACAGTGTGAAAGCCAAGTGGGACAGAGTTACGACAGACGCAGCGGAGAGACAGAATACGCTCAATGGTGCACTCAGACACAGACAAAACTTCTTTGGCAGACTCGGCGAGTTTGAAAAATGGATTAAAAAGTCTCAGAGGAAGTTAGACACTGGTAATGAAATATATTCCGATGAAGTCGGTGAAACTATGCACAAGTTGAAAGCACTCAAGCATGAATGTGATGAAAATGAACCTGCATTTAATGCATTGTGTGATGAATTTAAAGAATTAATTGCTAATTGTAATGATGATGAGGCAGCTATACTTAGAGATAGATTTGATAGAGTGATGGGTGGATATACTAAAATAGATGATTTGTTGAAAAATCGTGAAGAACTGTGTGACAAATGGGACCAATATCAAACATCTCATAAAGACGCTCAAGCCAGGTTGAAAACACTTCAGGCGAAACTCGCTTCTCCAAATATCAAAGAGGATGAAGTTGCTATAATAAATGCAGAGGTAAAGGCTCTTAGGGAAGATATGGGAGATTGGGCAAATGAAGCAGACGGCTTAGATGAGCTCATGGCAACTTCACAGTTAACTATCAAAGATCGTGCTACTCAAAGAACATTGCACTTTGGTTCTGAAATACAGGCGTTGGACTCGATGTGTGACTCAGTATTATTCAACTCCAAGCAGAAACAGGAGCATCTTGGTGAGCTTGCTCAGTTGTGGGCTGAGTTTGAGTCGAAGCAAGCTGAACTTGTAGAGAAATTAGGTGATGTTGGTGAACGAATAGGAAGTGCTACATCAGACCAATCTAGTCTCCAGGGTGTGAAAGATCTTGTCAGAGAAATAGAGGTAAGCTACTTGTTCCTAGAATTTTATATGTACATGTTCTGTAAAGTATAATGAGAGACATCAGTCAGTTACTGCCCCTGAATACTCCCTAAGTGTGTGTATGTCTTCTTTAGTTGTTTCCTCTGTTTTTATCGTTGTTTCCTTTGCACAACATGCTATCAATTTTCATGCACTTTCTCATATTATAATTATTATGTTACTATATCTGTAAATTTATTTTATTGATAAAATCACATTTATCATAATGCAACATCTGGTTTGGGAACAACTGTAAAGGACTGCTATGCATTTCGGGATAAATCAGACTTTATCTGCCAAGGGAAGTAATAAAAAAGGCCAGCGAGGTCCCTCATTATGAAAGAACCAAACTGTTGCATAATAGTAATAACTTACTGTAACCCACTGTACTGAGGCCAAAGGAAAGCCTACGACCTCTATGGGTCCATCTCATTGTCTGATTTGACTGCTCGGACTGAACTTAAACATGTGATGATACCAATGTTTGTTTGTTCTGCTCGTAATGATGTTAACACTAGGAGCTGTTACTGTTTCATTCATAATGACAATACCATAGAGCAAGTCTTTGTATCATGATAGCGCAGTGGATGCGTGTTAACTTCATGTGCGAAAGGTCCGGAGTTCGAGCCCCGCTGGAGCCGTTACGATTGTGCCCTTAGGCAAGGCATTTAATTTCCACGTTGCCTCTTCTCTCTCCCTCGTGGCGATGGATTCCATCAGGAATGAGGTCTCGAGAGTGATTAATATAAGTTGTAAGAACTTGTTTCGCAATCGAGCTAAAATAAATTTGTATCCATCAGTGTAACTAATTTTGGAACATTATATTGCAATAGGATGTTCGAGACGACGTATTCGCATCCAACCCTGAATATGAGCAGCTGAGAGAATTAGGTCGCCAGATCATGCAGGCTGACCCAAGTAAGAGTTCTGCCGTCCAGAGTGGCCTTGGTAAGGTGAACGCATCCTGGGACGGGGTTCAGGCCCTGCTGGGTGACAAGCTTCAGTATTACACATCAGTGGCCAACGCATGGCAACAGTACAATGATCTGAAACAAGGGGTGGTTAGAACACTGGATGATGTTACACCACTTGTAGAGTCGGACATTACCTTCACCACCCAACCAGAAGTGAAGAAATCTCTAGACCAACATAAAGTAAGAGATACGAACATTGAATGTAACAATCTAGTAGTTATACTTGAAAACGATAATAGAAATTGAATACAAGATATTATTAATTCTGTGAAACGGAGGAAAATCTAGCAAGTCTTTCTATATACAACATAGACCTAGATTAACCGGCAAAGACTTGAAATTAAAATAGTTGTATTTTTTAAATGTTATTAATTTACCGATTAATGCAGTCGTTAGCATTTTTAAATTTTATTAATTTACCGATTAGTGCGGTCGTTAGCATTTTTAAATTTTATTAATTTACCGATTAGTGCAGTCGTTAGCATTTTTAAATTTTATTAATTTACCGATTAGTGCAGTCGTTAGCATTTTTAAATTTTATTAATTTACCGATTAGTGCAGTCGTTAGCATTTTTAAATTTTATTAATTTACCAATTAGTGCGGTCATTAGCATGCTCACTTCTCACTAATGCAGTTTGATCCTTGGACTTGGGAGTATGTGAGATGGTATGATGCCATATCGGATAGGTGGGTTTTCTCCGGGTACTCTAATATCTTCCCACACAAGTGACCGCATATATGCCATTGATAGTGATTAATATTAATATAAGTTGTTAAACAGCTTGTTTCGCAATCGTTGTAAAATAAAATGTATGAAGTTTGTATTTTATTTTATATATGGTAATTCTGATCTGTTTTTTAGTAAATTTAGTGCATACATTGTATTTGTTTTGTGATTATACAGTCTACATCCGTTATGTCGAATTAATACGGACCAAACAAAATGCTTCGACATAACCAAGGTTTAACTTAACGAAAATCGATATAAACTGGAGCCAATTATATGTAAAATGAAATGGGACTTGATCCGACTTCAAGATAACCGGAGAATTCGGCATAACCGACTTTGACATAGCGGATGCAGACTGTATTTGTGTTTTATTGATATACAGCAGCCAAACGTAGTCGTAGTCTTTGCGATATCTTTATACACATGTTAACTCTGTTCTTCAGAACGGTGAGTTTGAGCTGCATGCCAACCAGTCACAGTTGGACCAGATGAATGCTAAAGGTCTCCAGCTACTGGAAGAACTTAAACATATACCAAACTTTGACATAACTGTCCTCGAACATGATCTCGACAGCGTCAACCATCGCTGGGAGACGTCTAACACTGCCATTGACGAGCACAAGCAGAATCTCGAGGCTCAACTTGTCTGCTGGGACCAGGTGCAGTCTGGAAAGGAGGAAGTGGAATCATGGGTGAACACCATGGTAACCAAACTGGACGATAGCCTCAATAACTTTGATGATGCCGTCACTGTGGAATCGTGTCTCATGAAATTCAAGGTCAGTGCTGTTTCCCCGTATAGACTGCCTGAATGCTACATTTCTATTAAAATGAATTCTGTTTTACATAATGGAATTATCTACAACTGCTTGGATTGAATAACACCAACATCATAACTACTAAATAAGTTTATTTTAACCCTTTCCTTCATAGAGATTTAGGTTAATATACTGTTATATCTCCATGCAAACGACAGCCATTTAGCTATCATGCAGTGGATAAGTAGTCACCATATCTATCCCACCTCCATAGATATTACTGGGACTACATGAGATTTAGGTTAATATACTATTATATCTCCATACAAATGGCAGCCATTTAGCTATCATGCAGTGGATAAGTAGTCGCCATATCTATCCCACCTCCATAGATATTACTGGGACTACATGAGATTCTGGCCTTTATTATGAACATTGGTTTGGCTACTACATTGTCAATGTATGTCGTATTGGTAATGGTATCAAGAGGTGCTTCTATGAGGGACTATTTTTAGATAAAATTACCCATTTTGATAAATGAACTGGTCCAAAGGTAATTTTCTTAATAATTTATTAGTCTAAAAATATCATGCACCAGTCCATGTGAGTTACTTAGGGTTGAATGGGTTAATGATACAGGAAATAATAACTGAACTTCTGGTTTGTGGGATATTTGTGTGGAGGCAGATCAATTCTGAATATTGTTCTGTTGAACAGGAAGAGGCTCCATACTTTCAAGAAGTTCTCAACGAGATGAGCCAGAAGATTGATGATCTCAGGGAAATGAACCGCGACGAAGATGTTCCACAACTTATTGCTGAGCAACAAGAGATTCAGGAACAGTTTGATAAAGCCACCAGACTGGCCAATCAGCTTGAAGGAGTAATGGCTATCTTCACAGATGAGAGAGAAAACTTACAGAAGGAGATTGAAGCCGAGTCCGAGTGGTTGAATCAGATGAAGGACCGGCTCGGTAAATGTGACGATGTCTCCGGAACTGACGACGACCTTGTACAAAGGCTTGAAAACTGCAAGGTTTGTTACAGAAATTGATTTTGGTATTGAAGCGTTAATTTAATCAAGTATTTCGAATATAGACATGTAGTTGTTGGTGGTTAATAGTGTAGCCCAGTGGTAACATGCTGGACTGGTAATCCAGGGATCGCAGGTTCGATCCCCCGTCTGACCGTAATAAAATTAACAGTCTTTCAGATGGGACTTTAAACCGAGGTCTTGTGTCGGTACTGTACACCGTGCTCATAGAAGAACCAGAAGAGACTCATATCCTCCAAAAATCTAAAATGACTAATCTCTACAGGAGGCGTCGCTCATATGGGCAACCGATAGCGACGATAAATAAACGTAAAACACACACCAATTAATGTTTCTCAAATCGGGAGAATGAGGCTCCCGAGAGGAGTATCGTGTTAGGGGGTGTGAATCGGGAGACTCCCGGCTGAATCGGGAGGGTTGGCAGGTATGGTTGTGGTGGAGTAACAGTATATATAATGTGAAGAACATAACAGATAAGTTATGACTTACGATATTTTGGTTTCATGCTATGAAATATTTTCAGGAGCTTGAAGCAGAAATGACTGAGCACAAGAAGAGAATTGCTGCCCTGATGGACAAGGCAGAGGCCATTCAGGCCAAATTCCCGTCTGCAGAGACGTCAAATCTGGCCAAGGATGCAGCGGTGCTCAACAAGAAATTTGACTCGGTGCTAAACCGCGGTGACAAGATTGAGGACATGCTGCAGTGTACGTTGGAACAGCACTGCCAGGATGCTCAGCAACAACAACAGCGCTGGTTAACTGCCGCACTGGAGAAGGTGGCCTGGTGTGGGGACATTGCTGGTGATAGATACAGTGTTGAGGCTAAGCTCTCAACTATTAAGGTACAGTTTGCCTATTTTTTGTTTTTTCTGAAATCTATTACGGAAACAATGAGTGTTGGAACCTATGCTCACGGTATTTTGCACATATTATCAAGCAATAAAAGAACAGAAAAAACTTGCCGTTATTGTTTTTTTATCCCAAAACGTAATAGTAACATTGAAGAAACCATACATGCTGTTATGTCATGTCACTTATGTCACCATGCTGGCTATCGGCACGTCATACGTAAACAGCAGTATATTCAGTGGACCTATCTTTGCGGTATATCATATTTCATTACTTAATCATACAAATACATTTTTATGAGCTAAAATTGAACAAATAACCATTTATAGGGTTCAAACGTGATAATGTGAAAGCATATTATTGGTCGTGTCTGTTGGAGGCAAGGAAAGTCGAGTATCTGTATAAGTACTGTTCTATAAGGAGTTTTTCGGAAAATACCGCAAGCATAGGGATACCGCGAGCATTGGTTCCACCACTGTAATTATTATATGTATATAAATAAATGCGTTTATGTAAAGAGTTTAGTTTAAACATATTTTATTTCTCTATCTTGATCATGTGAACTTACAGTCGACATATATAAACAATCCACCGTATCCATCTTGCAGGACCTCATTAACAGTGCTGGCGAGGGAGAACAGAAGAAGAACCTTGCTGCAGAGAAACTTGAGGCCCTGAAAGCGGTCCTACCAAAACAGAAGCAGGCAGAGTTGGATCGGCAGAAGAAAGAAGCCGAGGCAGACTGGTTACAGCTGGTCTGTGCCATGCAGGATACAGAGTGAGTTGTCTGCTTCCATGACATTTTATGATCGTTTGCAGCCTGCTGTTAGGTCAAGGTCTTTTAAACCATTAGCCTGCTGAATAAATTGGACAGAATGTGCAAACAACATAGATCCAGATCAGCCGCGGTGTAACGCTGCGTCTGATCAGGATCTATGTTGTTTGCTATTCAGACAGGTGTTTTAGAGCCACTATCCGAATAGCAAAGAGCATAAAGACTGATCAGACGGAACAAAATGTGCCATCTGATCTGGCTCTTTTCCATTTGCAAAAGTGACTAGTTGTGATTGGTAGGTTAAAGGTTAAATAATTGTTACGCTATTCAATAACATTGTTGCTGACAATGACCTTACTACTGTATCACAATGTGTTCTTGCTGACTCTGCATAGTGTTACAGTCAACATCATTACGATACATAATTATACCATTTTTGTTATCTTATGTCAAAGGTCAAGTGGCTATATTTTGTTATCTTATGTCAAAGGTCTATATTTTGTGTCCATACCATAACTTTTCAACCGCTTCAGGAATTTTAAATAACTTTGCACAAATGATAGCTTGAGCTTAGATTTCATTTCAACAAAAATGGTTTCTGACCTTGACCCCTGTTACGGTCAATATATTTAAGTTGAATGGGTCTTCGTTTTGTATCACATTACTACATTTCATTGTTTTTTCTATGTTTTAATAATTAATACTGTACCATTTTGTGAGGTAGAAACATTCTGCATTCTCCCACTAATTCAGGCAGTACGATTTAACCAAATCTGCCGAAATCCACCCAAATCTGCACAAATCCATCCAAGTTGTATGAACACGCGTTTCACATTTGTTTGTTTGGTTTACAGGCATAAACTGGAGTCATCTATTGACCAATGGCAGGCATACGACAAGGAGTATGACTCTCTGTCTCAGTGGTTGAAGGACACTGAAGGTCGTGTACGTAACGAGGCCACGCTCAAACCTGACCTATCCAGCAAGTTGGAACAGTATGAACAGTTCAAGGTAATAGTTTCAAATAGTTCATACAAATTTATTTTAGCTCTATTGCGAAACAAGTTCCTACAACTTCTGTTATTCACCCTCGAGACCTCATTCCTAATCGATCGCCATGATGGAGAGAGAAGTGGCAATGTGGAATTTAAATACTTTGCCATAGGGCACAATCGTAACGGCTACAACTGGGCGCAAACTCGGGGCCTTACGCACATGAAGCGAGGGCCAATGCACTATCACGACTTCAAAGTAAATATATGAGATAAATCCATATTCCTTACATACATTATAAGATATAAAATTAGTTACTAAAATGTAGGTTTTCTCCTTTTTTTGTCTGATTGTGAAGTAACGCCCTATACGATCAACATTTAGCATTGTTGAATCTCGTGTATTAATTTTGTGTATAGGAGGGGCCTCTGTGGCTGAGTAGTTACGGTCATTGACGTCAAATCCCTTGCTCCTCACTGCTGTAGGTTCGAATCCCAATGGAGGTGTCGAATTATTTCATGTGAGGAAGCCCTCCAGCTGGCTTGTGGTAGGTCGGAGGTTCTACCCAGGTGCCTGCCTGCGCCTGTAATACTGTATAGACGTGCACCCGGTGTCTTCCTCCACCAATAATAGCAGTTGGTGCGACTTTAAACCTCAAAACCAAACAAACAGTGTACGAGGTTAATATAAACTTTATTCTAAATGATTGTTATATCTATTTAGGCACTTGCTCAAGATGTCGTGGAACACCAGCCCGATTTTGAGTCGGTACGTGGATCTGCCCAGGACATCAGCCGGACAACCGGGGACGGTCGAACGGCTTCGTATGCCGGACAGCTTCTGTCTAGATACCAGACCCTTGCCTCTTCTGTACAGGTAATAGTAATACTCGAATAGCAATGTTAGCATGTACTGGAATACTTGGGATACTGGAAATCTTGGGACATCACTTAGTTTCTGTGAAAATAATTTTTCTGGTGCCAAAATTTAGGACACTGAACATTATGAGATTTTTATTTGGCGACATGTTTAATCCTCGGAACTCATTTTGACAGTGGAATACACGGAACTCATTGAATCCGTTATAATTTCTATATTCAGTGGCCTTTATTGTTAGGAATGATATGAAATTAGAGGTATAATTATTGGTTTTAATTTTGTATAAAAATAAATGATCGGACAACAGGAAGTTATAAAAATAGTTGAATGAAATTAACCTTTTTTGGGGTATTTGGAAGTCCGATAATTTTATGTTTGCTTCACTGAGAAAATGTTGTCTGTTATTATCTTCACAAGCATATACCGGTATATTGTACAGAAGAGTAAGAATGGATGTAACAACTTGCTATGTAACATTGCAGGAGCAAGTGGAGCGATGTGAACAGAACATTGAGGATCACAAGGCTTACAATGACAAGCACAAGGACAGCACAGACTGGATTCAGGCCCAGCAGCAGGAGCTGACCGAGTGCTCAGACATTCCGAGCGACAACGAGGCGCTCGAGTCTAAACTCAGCTCCATCCAGGCCCTTACAGCCGCCAACGAGGACGGCCTTTCAAAGTTCAACTCCACTCTTGAATCCGGTGAAAGACTTTACCCAAATACGTCGAACGAAGGTCGTGAAGGAATACGACGAGAGTTGCGCTCCCTACGTGATGAATGGGAGAACTATAATGACACTTTAAATGAGACGCAGAGAAACCTGGATAGCTGCAGAATGCAATGGTCCTCGTTTGATGAAAACTTTGAACAGATGGAGAAATGGGTCGGCGAGTCTGCAGAATTGCTGAAAGAAGACGATGAGCCCAAAAATACCCTCCAAGAGAAGAAGGCAGCCCTGCAACATTATCGGGTAAGGGTGTATGTACATGCAAAATATAAACTGTCAGCAAACTAGTTTTCTCAAATTGGTCAGCATTCAGATTATTTTTTAAAATTTAATTACAGAATCCTTTGATATTGTTTTTATAGCATATAAAGCATATATAGTGTACCATTCGCTGTACGACATCTGAGTATTTACACGGCTTATTATATCTATCAAAGTAGGACAGAAGGCTGTCCGATTAGCGCAGTGGTTAGCGCGCTCGCTTCTCACCAATGCGACCCGGGTTCGATCCTCGAACCAGGAAGTATGTGAGATGGTACGATGGTCGCCAGAGTGGACAGGTGGGTTTTCTCTGGGTACTCCGGTTTCCTCCCACATGAATGACCACATTTACGCTTTCATCCGAGCCAACGATAATGATTAATATAAGTTGTTCAAACTTGCTTCACAATCGTTGTAAAATAAATAACGTTTAAAAAAAAAGGAGGAAAAGAATATGAATTGTGTTGCACTAGCATTGTCGAAGTCGCCACGGTACATTGTCAGTTACAATATGGAAGATATGGTATTTGTGTTGCACTAGCATTGCCGAAGTCGTCACGGTACATTGTCAGTTACAATATGGAAGATATGGTATTTGTGTTGCATATTATGAGTTTGATGGATCTTGCTTGTGGAATTGGTGTTTTCACTTGCGCGCTATGCATCGGAACACCGCTTTCCATCAGATTTCCATGCCAATCTGTAAATGCACATCATACATGATGGCGTATTATATGTCAATACATACGCTTTATTAGTGATGATTTTCAATACATTTAGCATGGATTATCTTTCTTTGAGAAATACGTTGCCATAGGATATAGCATTTAGAATTGCTTAGTTTGGCATGTGTACATCCGACATCTATTTGCAGACCAAGTGCCAGGATATCCTATCCCACCAAAGCATGATCGACAGCATCGGGGACAAGGGCAGTGCTCTCGCCTCCACCAAGGTCAAGGGTAAACTGAGCCAGCTCAATGCTAAGTACAGCGCCCTCAGCCAGTCGGCACAGGCCCAGGTGAAGCAAGCGGAACAGGAGGTGGAACAGCACCAGAAACTGCAGGACATGCACCAGCAGTGCCAGGACTGGATGGCCGCCACCAAGGACAAACTGGCAGTGTGTGCAGAGGCCAGTGGTGACAGACAGGCATTGCAGAACAGGCTGGATAAAGTGCAGGTTAGCAGTATACTGTTATCATTGCTGTTTATAAGTAAACATTAGTAGGCAAATACATTATAGACTGGTCAATAGTCCAGTGGGTAACATGTTGGACTGCGAATCCAGGGATTGCAGGTTCGATCCCCTGTCTGACCCTAATAATATTAACAGTATTTCAGATGGTACTTATTATCTCCTGATGTTTTAACTTGTGAACCAGTCTGATTATCTCCTGATGTTTTAACTTGTGAACCAGTCTGATTATCTTCTGATGTTTTAACTTATGAACCAGTCTGATTATCTTCTGATGTTTTAACTTGTGAACCAGTCTGATTATCTCCTGATGTTTTAACTTGTGAACCAGTTTGATTATCTTCTGATGTTTTAACTTGTGAACCAGTCTGGTTATCTCCTGATGTTTTAACTTGTGAACCAGTCTGATTGGCTCCTGATTTTTAACTTGTGAACCAGTTTGTTGATTATCTCCCGCTTTTTGAGCTTTTGAACCAGTCTGGTTATCTCCTAATGTTTTAACTTGTGAACCAGTCTGATTATCTCCTGATGTTTTAACTTGTGAACCAGTCTGATTTCTCCTGATGTTTTAACTTGTGAACCAGTCTGATTGGCTCCTGATGTTTTAACTTGTGAACCAGTTTGTTGATTATCTCCTGCTTTTTGAGCTTTTGAACCAGTCTGGTTATCTCCTAATGTTTTAACCAAAATCCTTCATGATTTAATTTGTGGAATTGAAACCATGTGATTAATACAAATTAAAATTGTGTTAGATTAATGGAAATCCCTCAGTCAACAGGCATCCTGTTCTGTGTAGTGCAGCTCAGAAATGCAGTCCAAAAACTTAATAAATTCTTGTGTTTGTAGGATTTAGTGAAGTCTATGAAAGCGGGTGAAGCCAAGGTGAAAGCTGTACATGTACAGGGAGAGAAGACCATACCCCAGACAGCACATCAAGGTCAGACCACCATCCGACTTGACCTTGAAGGCCTCACACAGGACTGGGAGGCGCTGGCCACTAGAATGGATGATACGCAGGAAAACTTGATGCATGCTCTCCAGGCTCTGACTGCTTACGATGGGTCATGTGACCAGCTCAACAAGTGGCTGCGGGACTGTGAAGCCACTGTGAAGGATACGGAACTTAAACGAACTCTCGGTGATAAGCAAGGACAGGTGGAAAATCTGAAGAAGATGCAACAGGATGTGTTGGCACGTCAGCGGCACTTTGACGAGCTGCAAGATATGATGTCCCACATGCAAGGTGCCGACACGAGGCTGGTCAACTACAGCTCTCAGCTCAACTCTAGATATGAGACACTGAAAACCAATCTACGGGTGAGTGCTGCTCAACTTGTATATTATGCAGATAAAATGTTACTGCAGATAACTTCAAATAGTTTGATTGTCAAGTCCATTACACACAGGATATTATAGTGTTATGTTTCTCGAATAATTCGGTGCACTCTATGGACAGAAATCCGCCTCCTTGTTTGAGTGGTTACGGTCACTGTCTTGTATACCACTGTACCCTATCATCACTGATGGTCAAGGGTTCGACCCTGCTCAGATCATGTCGCTTAATATGAAAAAGTTGGCAGTTTCATACGGAGGTTGGTGCACCAAGTACTTGTTAACTAACCACTGGAGCCTGCCCTGGAAAGGTGTTGTTAGGTTAACTGCCCGCCGGCAATATAGCCCAAAATTGTGCTCATTAAGGCATAAAACAAACCAAATTTTATGGACAGAAAAGTTGCTTTTGTTTATATAATCTTCATTAAAATGTTGCAGGACCTGATAAACAGGTGGCAGGACCACGTTAGGGAGCACCAGAATTACTCGTCCAACTACAGCGAGTGTGTAGAATGGGTTGATACCCTCCAGCGGCGCCAACAAGTCTGCGCCGACATGGCGGGCGACCGTCACGATGTTGAAGACCGGTTAATCAAGCTACAGGAACTGATGGCAGAAAAAGAGCAGGGTGCTGCAAAAATACATGTGACCGTCGAAAGTGGCGAAAAACTGTACCCGAGCACGGCCGCAGAGGGAAGGGAGATAATTAGACAAGAACTCAGGTAAGGATTGCATTAAAACTAACATTATCCTGCAACATTGCAGGTATTAATATTGTAAGTATGTTTGTGTTGTATTTAGAGGTGGCTAGTTTCATATCAGCATAGGTATCAATCAACCAGAGGTAACTTGATATCAGCCATGATACGTATTTATTACTTTGATATGAATTTGAACATTTAATAATCGAAATCATGCTCTCCGTTATCCATTTATCAGGAATAAATCACAATTACTGAATTAGATACACGAAAACGATTGAAATATTACCACGAAACTACAAACATGTGCTTTCTGTCAAACTTGACACACTGGGATGCGCATGCGTTATTTCTCAGGATCTAGTTATGATACAGCTTTTTCTTGTTTGATACGGGCTCATGACTTATCAAAGCAGCAAATGTAATATCAGACTGGAAAACACGTCGTACGAACCTGGATTGTAGACAGTATTGTGGTAGGCAAATAGGCTAAAATTTACATCTAAGTAATAATGTGAGACATGTTGGGCTTTGTATTGTTTCTGATCAGTTGACTATTTTAGTTAGATATATCCTTGGAAACGGCTGTTGCTAATGTTGTCAAAACTTGTAGCCCAATCCTTTTACACTTTGAAAATGTCATGTATTTGGAGATTGTGGTGATTTTTATGTACATGTATGTTTGAAATTTGACTAAATTAAGTTAGATATATGCATGATGCAATTTTCTTTCTGTCCATAACATTTTTATTATGCAGAAATTATTCCATGAACTAACAAGATCTGTGACCAGCTTTCTGACACTAAATATGCACATACTTCTTGTAGATCTCTACGTGACCAGTGGGAGCAGGTCTGTGACCAGTGGGAGCAGGTCTGTGACCAGTGGGAGCAGCTTTCTGACACTAAATATGCACATACTTATTGTAGATCACTACGGGACCAGTGGGAGCAGGTCTGTGACACGCTTTCTGACACTCAGCGCAAGTTGGAGTCATGCCTGATACAATGGTCTTCCTATGATGAGAATTACGAGCAGTTACAGAAATGGTTGCTGGACACGGAGGTTCAGTTGAATGAAGACACCGACATGAAAGCAACGTTACCGGATAAGAAAGCACAGCTACAAAACCACAGGGTATATATAAATACACGTCTTGCCCAATACTTACATGCTTAATTTTATATAGTACACGTAATATATACTTAAAATGCAAAAGAACCGCACCATTTTAGAATTTTATTTTCTAATATATTGTATATACTCTATATTGCAAACATCTTTCTAGTGATACACTTTAACTGCAGATTTTTATTGCATGAAACTGCGACAAATAGTTTTGTATAGGTGATTGTCTTGTGCTTAGACTCGCTTAGCCTTTTCAACACCACAGGAATCTAAATAGGCTTACAAAAAAATGTAGATCCAGATGAGCCTGCTCGTGACGAGCCGTCTCATCAGGATCTGCACTTTTTGCAAGTAATATTACTATTTTTAGAAAAATAATTACCCATTTTGATAAATGAACTGATCCAAATGTAATTTTCTTATTAATTTATTGGTCTAAAAATATCATGGACCAGTCCATGTCAGTTACTTGGGGTTGAATGGGTTAATGAAAGTAATTAGTATATATGATGAAATTCTACGTTGATTATTAAATATTGACACATACAATGTGTTAGGTTTCTTTTGTGTTTCAGTATACATTTTAACCATTTTACATAGTATATATATATATATAGAGAGAGAGATTTAGGCTAACAATCTACTATATCTATATACATACCACAGTCATTTATCAATCAGTGGATAAGCATAAGTAAGCATGTCTACCTGTTACTGGGACTACATGAGATCCTTGACTTCATTATGAATGTTGCTATTACATTGTCAATGTATGGGGTATTAGTGTGACATCAAGGTGCGATTCTATGTTGGAAATGGTTAATGGGTGTATACAATTGCGTTGCCTCTTCTCTCTCCCTCGTAGCGATGGATTCCATCAGGAATGAGGTCTCGAGAGTGATTAATATAAGTTGTAAGAACTTGTTTCACAATCAAGCTAAAATAAATTTGTATAGACTAATCTATAATTGCCATTGTATGAAGTATCTTTGAGACAGAACTAGTTATTAAGACTTTAGTTTCATCATATTTGATTGGAAATCAGTAGTAAAAGTGACATACAATACAGATGGAATAAATAGTATGAAAATGCTTTGTTTGGGTCACAAGCTTTTAACAACATTAGACAACTGCCCGCACTATAAAGTCATAAGCTAGCGCACTATAAGTCATAAGCTAGCGCACTATAAAGTCATAAGCTAGCGCACTATAAAGTCATAAGCTAGCGCACTATAAAGTCATAAGCTAGCGCACTATAAAGTCATAAGCTAGCGCACTATAAGTCATAAGCTAGCGCACTATAAAGTCATAAGCTAGCGCACTATAAAGTCATAAGCTAGCGCACTATAAAGTCATAAGCTAGCGCACTATAAAGTCATAAGCTAGCGCACTATAAAGTCATAAGCTAGCGCACTATAAAGTCATAAGCTAGTGTTTGATTAAACTAAATTTCAGAGTTTTGTTCCCAGAAAAATTATTAACACTGTAGGAATGAACTGCATACCTTGTACCAGAATTGTTACCTTGTACTAGATCAAGTTATTGTGGTAGGTTTAAGAGATGTAACTTACATGTTTGTGGTAGGTTTAAGAGATGTAACTTGCATGTTTGTGGTAGGTTTAAGAGATGTAACTTGCATGTTTGTGGTATGTTTAAGAAATGTAATTTGCATGTTTGTGGTAGGTTTAAGAGATGTAACTTACATGTTTGTGGTAGGTTTAAGAGATGTAACTTACATGTTTGTGGTAGGTTTAAGAGATGTAACTTACATGTTTGTGGTAGGTTTAAGAAATGTAACTTACATGTTTGTGGTAGGTTTAAGAGATGTAACTTACATGTTTGTGGTAGGTTTAAGAGATGTAACGTACCTGTTTGTGGTAGGTTTAAGAGATGTAACTTGCATGTTTGTGGTTTTTGTGTTTACATGTTGTGTAGTTTAAGAATGTAACTTAATGTTTTGGTAGTTTAAGAAATGTAACTTACTGGTGTTTTGGTATCATGTTTTTTAAGAGATGTAACTTACATGTTTGTGGTAGGTTTAAGAGATGTAACTTACATGTTTGTGGTAGGTTTAAGAAATGTAACTTACATATTTGTGGTAAGTTTAAGAGATGTAACTTACATGCTTGTTGTAGGTTTAAGAAATGTAACTTAAATGTTTATGGTAGGTTTAAGAAATGTAACTTACATATTGGACATGTTTTAAGAGATGTAACTTACATATTGGACATATTTTAAGAGATGTAACTTACATATTGGACATGTTTTAAGAGATGTAACTTACATATTGGACATGTTTTAAGAGATGTAACTTACATATTGGACATGTTTTAAGAGATGTAACTTACATATTGGATGTAACTTACATGTTTGTGGTAGGTTTAAGAGATGTAACTTACATGTTTGTGGTAGGTTTAAGAGATGTAACTTACATGTTTGTGGTAGGTTTAAGAAATGTAACTTACATGTTTGTGGTAGGTTTAAGAAATGTAACTTACATATTTGTGGTAAGTTTAAGAGATGTAACTTACATGCTTGTTGTAGGTTTAAGAAATGTAACTTAAATGTTTATGGTGGTTTAAGAGATGTAACTTACATATTGGACATGTTTTAAGAGATGTAACTTACATATTGGACATGTTTTAAGAGATGTAACTTACATATTGGACATGTTTTGTGAGATGTAACTTACATATTGGACATGTTTTGTGAGATGTAACTTATATATTGGACATGTTTTAAGAGATGTAACTTACATATTGGACATGTTTTAAGAGATGTAACTTACATATTGGCAATGTTTTAAGAGATGTAACTTACATATTGGACATGTTTTATGAGATGTAACTTACATATTGGACATGTTTTATGAGATGTAACTTACATATTGGACATGTTTTAAGAGATGTAACTTACATATTGAACATGTTTATTTAGGTACTCCATCAAGACATAATGTCGAGACGCCACGTTCTGGACAACCTGAGCGAGAAAGCTCACACACTGTCCCAATCATCACCAGTCGCAAAGGTCAACAAGTTTGTTGATGAAGCTTCCAATAAGTACTCTAAGCTCTGCAACCAGTCTAAAAACATGTTGGAGAAATTTGAGGTAGCGGCCAAAGACCACCAGCAGTACCAGGACGCATATCAGGACTGTGCTGATTGGCTGAACTCGTCACGTGACAAGGTAGAAGCATGTGCAGACACGTCGGGAGATCGCGTCTCCATACAGAACAAATTGGAGAGGCTCCGGGTAAGTTGGGCAGATTACGATGAAATTTTATGATAAACTAAAGTGTTTTAGTAGAAAAGCTAAAATTGTAAACATAAAAAATACATTTAAGACATATTAATGTTTACCTAATGTCTATCCGTCTGTCACAATGTCTGGACAAAATCTTGTAAACCCTTGGTCTGATTTGATAATATTTTATTGCTCTATATACATGTATATAACAATCACAATTGTTGTACAAATGGAAATTTAGCATACCATTGGTCGGATTTTCACTAAAACATCACAGGAATGATCAGTTCCAAGCCTAGTTGTGCATATCATCTTCGTGTTCCACTTGCGACTTTCCAGCTGTAAGTGTTATAAGAGGTCCATGTAAGTGTTATAAGAGGTCCCTGTAAGTGTTATAAGAGGTCCCTGTAAGTGTTATAAGAGGTCCCTGTAAGTGTTATAAGAGGTCCCTGTAAGTGTTATAAGAGGTCCCTGTCAGTGTTATAAGAGGTCCCTGTAAGTGTTATATGAGGTCCCTGTAAGTGTTATAAGAGGTCCCTGTAAGTGTTATAAGAGGTCCCTGTAAGTGTTATAAGAGGTCCCTGTCATGGTTATAAGAGGTCCCTGTAAGTGTTATAAGAGGTCCCTGTAAGTGTTATAAGAGGTCCCGTAAGTGTTATAAGAGGTCCCTGTAAGTGTTATGAGGTCCCTGTAAGTCCTGTAAGTGTTATAAGAAGTCCCTGTAAGTGTTATAATAGGTCCCTGTAAGTGTTATAAGAGGTCCCTGTAAGTGTTATAAGAGGTCCCTGTCAGTGTATAAGAGGTCCCTGTAAGTGTTATAAGAGGTCCCTGTATGTGTTATAAGAGGTCCCTGTAAGTGTTATAAGAGGTCCCTGTAAGTGTTATAAGAGGTCCCTGTAAGTGTTATAAGAGGTCCCTGTAAGTGTTATAAGAGGTCCCTGTAAGTGTTATAAGAGGTCCCTGTATGTGTTATAAGATGTCCCTGTAAGTGTTATAAGAGGTCCCTGTAAGTGTTATAAGAGGTCCCTGTAAGTGTTATAAGAGGTCCCTAAGTGCCCCGCAATCATTATTTCAAGCACAGGTGGGAACCCAGATAGAATCACTGACCTTTAATATGCATGCCACATAACTTGCTCGCATGTAGGGCTCAAGTCCAGAGTAATGAGGGGCAAGTGTGATTTATCAGTGAACAGAGGCCGCTGCAGTCACAGAGTAACATGTGCTAGACTGGTCACTTGTTGAAATGCCAATAATGCATAAACTCTGATAACACGGATCTGTAGTCCAGTGGTTAATCCAGGGATCGCAGGTTCGCTCCCCCATCTGATCCTAATAAAATTAACAGTCTTTCAGATGGGACTTTAAACCTAGGTCTCGTGTTGGTGTTTTACACCGTGCTTGTAAAAGAACCAGAGGAGACTCTGGAATGGGTCTCTGTCTGTATCATTGCACTATCCTCCAAAAATCCAAAATGACTAATCTCTTCAGGAGGCGTCGCTCATATGGGCAACCGGTAGCGACGATAAATAAACGTAAAACACACACACAACTCTGTTGAGTCCCACTGGTGCATATTATTTACATATGTTACCATTGTAGGATTTTGCCAGCCATGTGGGTGATGGAGAGAAGAAATTACAGCTCACACATGAAATGTGTCAGAAATCATCAAAGAACTCGTCGATGCCCGGCTGTGAGGTGCTACGTCGAGAGATGGACCATCTACAGTCTGAGTGGCAGGACTATGTAGCTAGAATTAGACAGGTAAAATTGTTGTCTGCATCAGTATTGTATAAACTTTATTTACAAAACAAGCTGTATCAACTTATATTAATTAATCACTCTCGTTGGCTCGGATGACAGCTTCAGTATAACACTTGATACACAGATACATTGATTTATGTCTTAACAACGTGATTAACGGAGGCTAGATAGTGTCAACTGTTTAGTTCCAGCTCTGTGAGGCAGGAATATAGTCGATATTCACATGCATTTGGAACTTGACTCTGGTACACTATGCGAGGAGTTTGAGCCAATATTGGGATGCGTTAGGAACTTTGCTCTGGTACACTAGACAAGGAGTTTGGGGTAATGTGTTGGATTAGGAACTTGGCTCTGGTACACTAGACAAGAAGATAGAGCCGATATTGGGATGCGTTAGGAACTTTGCTCTGGTACACTAGACAAGGAGTTTGGGGTAATGTTGGATTAGGAACTTGACTCTCGTACACTAGACAAGGAGATAGAACCAATATTGACATGCATTAGGAACTTGACTCTGGTACACTAGACATACACTAGACAAGGAGATAGAACCAATATTGACATGCATTAGGAACTTGACTCTGGTACACTAGACATACACTAGACAAGAAGATAGAACCAATATTGACATGCATTAGGAACTTGACTCTGGTACACTAGACAAGAAGATAGAGCCAATATTGACATGCATTAGGAACTTGACTCTGATACACTAGACAAGAAGATAGAGCCAATATTGACATGCATTAGGAACTTGACTCTGGTACACTAGACATACACTAGACAAGAAGATAGACTCGATATTGACATGCATTAGGAACTTGACTCTGGTACACTAGACATACACTAGACAAGGAGATAGAACCGATATTGACATGCATTAGGAACTTGACTCTGGTACACTAGACATACACTAGACAAGAAGATAGACCTGATATTGACATGCATTAGGAACTTGACTCTGATACACTAGACAAGAAGATAGAGCCAATATTGACATGCATTAGGAACTTGACTCTGGTACACTAGACAAGAAGATAGAGCCGATATTGACATGCATTAGGAACTTGACTCTGGTACACTAGTCAAGGAGATAGAGCCGATATTGACATGCATTAGGAACTTGACTGTCTAGACATACACTAGACAAGGAGATAGACCCGATATTGACATGCATTAGGAACTTGACTCTGATACACTAGACAAGAAGATAGAGCGATATTGACATGCATTAGGAACTTGATTCTGGTACACTAGACAAGAAGATAGAACCGATATTGACATGCATTAGGAACTTGACTCTGGTACACTAGACAAGGAGATAGAGCCAATATTGACATGCATTAGGAACTTGACTCTGGTACACTAGACATACACTAGACAAGGAGATAGAGCCAATATTGACATGCATTAGGAACTTGACTCTGGTACATTAGACAAGGAGATAGAACTGATATTGACATGCATTAGGAACTTGACTCTGGTACACTAGACATACACTAGACAAGAAGATAGAACCGATATTGACATGCATTAGGAACTTGACTCTGGTACACTAGACAAGGAGATAGAGCCAATATTGACATGCATTAGGAACTTGACTCTGGTACACTAGACATACACTAGACAAGGAGATAGAGCCAATATTGACATGCATTAGGAACTTGACTCTGGTACATTAGACAAGGAGATAGAACTGATATTGACATGCATTAGGAACTTGACTCTGGTACACTAGACATACACTAGACAAGAAGATAGAACCGATATTGACATGCATTAGGAACTTGACTCTGATACACTAGACAAGGAGATATAGCCAATATTGACATGCATTAGGAACTTGACTCTGGTACACTAGACATACACTAGACAAGGAGATAGAGCCAATATTGACATGCATTAGGAACTTGACTCTGATACACTAGACATACACTAGACAAGGAGATAGAGCCAATATTGACATGCATTAGGAACTTGACTCTGGTACACTAGACATACACTAGACATACACTAGACAAGAAGATAGAGCCAATATTGACATGCATTAGGAACTTAACTCTGGTACACTAGACAAGAAGATAGAGCCGATATTGACATGCATTAGGAACTTGATTCTGGTACACTAGACAAGGAGATAGACCCGATATTGACATGCATTAGGAACTTGACTCTGGTACACTAGACATACACTAGACAAGGAGATAGAGCCAATATTGACATGCATTAGGAACTTGACTCTGATACACTAGACAAGGAGATAGACCCGATATTGACATGCATTAGGAACTTGACTCTGGTACACTAGACAAGGAGATAGAGCCAATATTGACATGCATTAGGAACTTGACTCTGGTACACTAGACAAGAAGATAGAACCGATATTGACATGCATTTTAAGTACAGGGATTCTACTCTGTGGGATGTCAGATTTCGCATCGATCAGTAAAATGGCCCTATCTGAAACAATTTTGTACAAATCTGTCCAAATATAACGCCTATCCCGAGTCTTTATATTGTTCTTCAAATAAAACACAACTTTAAGCTGCATGCATGTATACTTTGCAAACAATTGCCACAGACATTGGCCATAGCAGGTCACATTTCCATACTAGGACACAGGTTCTGTTAGCAACAACAACAAAATCTTCGACGGGAGAGTTTTAACTGTGAATAACATTATCAATAAAATGTGTTTCCACTAACGTGTAGGTTTATTCGGCAAAAATATACGTCAAAAAGAGATTTCGTAGAATTTTCAATTTGTTTTGAAAATTTATAAAGCGGCGCAATTCGCGTTGAAACGAGCGTTCTGATTGGATTATGGTTATTCTTCATATAAAAAAAACCATCTTGTTACATTCTAATAATCCAATCAGAATGCTCGTTTCAACGCGAATTGCGCCGCTTTAGAAATTTTCCCGATATTGACATGCATTAGGAACTTGATTCTGATACACTAGACAAGACGATAGAGCCGATATTGACATGCATTAGGAACTTGACTCTGGTACACTAGACATACACTAGACAAGAAGATAGACCCGATATTGACATGCATTAGGAACTTGACTCTGGTACACTAGACAAGAAGATAGAGCCGATATTGACATGCATTAGGAACTTGATTCTGGTACACTAGACAAGAAGATAGAGCCGATATTGACATGCATTAGGAACTTGACTCTGGTACACTAGACAAGAAGATAGAGCCGATATTGACATGCATTAGGAACTTGATTCTGGTACACTAGACAAGAAGATAGAGCCGATATTGACATGCATTAGGAACTTGACTGGTACACTAGACAAGAAGATAGAGCCAATATTGACATGCATTAGGAACTTGACTCTGGTACACTAGACAAGAAGATAGAACCAATATTGACATGCATTAGGAACTTGACTCTGGTACACTAGACAAGGAGATAGAACCAATATTGACATGCATTAGGAACTTGACTCTGGTACACTAGACAAGGAGATAGAACTAATATTGACATGCATTAGGAACTTGACTCTGGTACACTAGACAAGGAGATAGAGCCGATATTGACATGCATTCGGAACTAGCAGAAAGCATGTACATCTGACTGTAATCAATGGTTCAAATGGGATTTGTTTCTAGGAAAATTCTGGAATCATTGTTCAATGTTTACTTGTGCATAAAATTGCATAGCAGCTATTTATGATAATACCATATTTGGAAACAATTGATAATATTGTGAATGTATTGTAGGCTGAGGAAGATTTGGAGCAGGCCATGTTACAGTGGGGAGATTTTGAGACCAAGTTTGACGTCTGCTCCCAGTGGCTGAAAAACATGGAGCAGCAGGTGAAAAACTACGAGCTCAAGTCAAGTCTGCAAGAAAAGAAGACACAGGTGGACAAATTCAAGGTAGTTTCCATATTTCTGTACAGATAAGATTCTGGGTTTTATCATTTCTGCAATATTGTGCTGATCTGATGTAGAGTATTATCAGCTAGAAATAGTACTCTAAAATAATATTCTGTCTGTATATTTTGTAATTAACCCATTTCATTCTGGATACATTTAAAGGCTTTTGCAAACAACATAGATCCAGATCAGCCGCAGCGTGACACTGTGTGCTGATCATGATCTATGTTGTTTGCTACATAGCCAGGTGTCTTAGCAAGATCATCTGAATAGCAAACAGCATAGAGCCTGATCAGACGGCACGTTCCATGGCGGATGATCTCTCCCGTCGAGCCATTTTCAATGAATTTTAACCCTCTATTGAGAGGCCACCTGCCAACAAAGGCCACTTTTTGACTTTCCAGAGGGTGGCCTTTATAGACAGGTTTCACTGTATATCAAACTGAAACTTTCTGCATGCATGTTAAATTTGGCAAATAAATTGAAAATGAAAAGTTGATGCAGTTTACATGATTTGCAATATTATATATATATATATATATATATATATATAATATTGCTATATCTCGATTGTAGAAGGGATTAATGCATTTACAGCTGGTAGGTATGTCACAGTTACTGCTGTATATGCAGTGGTTCTCTCCTGAAATGAAAGACAATTTGTCCATGGATCTTTATTCATCTTTCAGAAACAACGCGAAGAAATCTTATCCCACCAACCAGACTTTGACCGATTTACCGACGACGCTCAGAATCTGATGCACACGAGTGCTGATGTACGCCTGAGTACCCAGGTATCCCAGCTGACCAATCGTTACCGTGGACTTCTCACGCTGATCAAGGACCTCATCGGAAAGTGGGACAAGTATGCTCAGGATCACCAGGCGTTTGACAACCGATATTCTGAGTTCAAGAACTGGCTCGAACATGCAGATGAGAAGTTGGAATCTTGCCAACAACCAGCAGCAGATCAAGATACGATGGAGGAAAAGAAAACCATAGTTCAGGTATGCTGTCCTGTTTGTTGCTTGATTTAATTAAAGTATGTATGCACTGATGTGGCCTGTCTATCTGTATTATATATGTCTTATGTCTGTATTATATGTCTTATGTCTATATTATATGTCTTATGTCTGTATTATATGTCTTATGTCTGTATTATATGTCTTATGTCTGTATTATATGTCTTATGTCTGTATTATATGTCTTATGTCTGTATTATATGTCTTATGTCTGTATTATATGTCTTATGTATGTATTATATGTCTTATGTATGTATTATATGTCTTATGTCTGTATTATATGTCTTATGTCTGTATTATAGGTCTTATGTCTGTATTATATGTCTTATGTATGTATTATATGTCTTATGTATGTATTATATGTCTTATGTCTGTATTATATGTCTTATGTCTATATTATATGTCGGTATTATATATACACGTGTGTTGCTTTATTTATTTATTTAGAACACTCATGAATTCAACACCAAAAAGTAAACTTGTCAATTTAGCTAAATATATTTATTTAGCAACAAGTAAAATAAATGATATTAATTAACTAAATGAATGTTACTACTTGTAAAATATTGATGTGTGAGACACTGAATACCAACTATATTGTTAAACAAACAATATATTTCGTAAATGTTAATGCTATGCTTACTCAAACCTTATATAATATCATGCTTTTCTGTAAATTTGTATGTAACCGCCAATTATGTTTCTTGGCGATGGACATGTACATGTTTATGCCAATAAAAAACTTTGACTTGACTGGACTTTATGTCTGTTTGTATTGAGTGAGGCCTCCGTGTGGTTACTGTCGTTAACTTCGTGACCTGTAGGTTCGAATCCCATTGGGGGTGTCACATTCATTCAAGTGAGGAAGCTATCCAGTTTGTTTGTGGTAGGTCAGTGGTTCTACCCATGTGTGTTAGCCAGTGCCTGAAATACTGCTCGTAGTGGCGTTTGGTGTCTTCCGCCACCAATAACAGCTAGAGCGCCACCATATGACCTAAACTATTGCTGCGACTTTAAACCCCAAAAAACAAGCAAACTGTCTTGTATTGCATTTCATTCGTAAATCGACAGTTGTTCTTGATCGGAAAGAAACGGAACAGCACCCTTGGAAATATGTCTTATCATTGTGCAATCTTATTGGTTATATTTTAAAACAAATCAAGAAAAAAAGTTTTTATATAAGTTTGTTTTGCTTCCTACTTGATCCTTTGCATTATGTATTATGTATGTTGTTGTATGTTATATGTGATTATGTATTATGTATGTTGTTGTATGTTATATGTGATGTATTATGTATGTTGTTGTATGTTATATGTGATTATGTATTATGTATGTTGTTGTATGTTATATGTGATGTATTATGTATGTTGTTGTATGTTATATGTGATTATGTATTATGTATGTTGTTGTATGTTATATGTGATGTATTATGTATGTTGTTGTATGTTATATGTGATTATGTATTATGTATGTTGTTGTATGTTATATGTGATGTATTATGTATGTTGTTGTATGTTATATGTGATATATGTCTTGCAATAAATACTGTAACCAAATCACACCTATTTAAAATGTGTGCATACAATAAAGCCTGTCTGAAAGAACCACTAACAGGAACGGCAAATAGTGTTCTTTGTCTCTCGTAGCGGAATGCACGGACAACAGCTTGTTGGTAGAGGAAAATGTTCGTCTTTAGACATTTGTGTTCTTTATTTGGAGTTGGTCTTTTGCTCAGGTTGGACTGTATATCTGCCTATCTGGATCATATTGTTGTTGGCAGTCATTGGTAAGAACCAATAATTTTCATATATTGTTGTTATAATATTTTATATGTGATGTTTCTTTCAGATGATGTTAGCAGAAAAAGAACACGGTTTACAACGACTGAACTCGGCTATCGAATCCGGCGAAAAATTGTATCCCGATACAGCTGCAGCCGGTCGCGAGAAGGTACGACAGAGTTTACGTAGTGCCAAGGAAGACTGGGAACGACTCTTCAGCGCACTGAACGACACCCAGCGACGTGTAGACAACTTCCTACTACAGTGGACATCTTACGCGGAAGGTCAGGATGAGCTACGTCGCTGGATCGGAGACACGGAATCCACTCTGAGGGCAGACTTGGATCTGAAGAACACCTTACAGGAGAAACGCATGCAGCTTCAAAACCACAGGGTGTGTATACTCTACTTGTTTATTTGAAATACATTTTACATACATCAAAATGGATGATCATGGCAGGGATATACCGCAATCATGACCATCTTCTTATCCCAGCACTGATTGCTTTAGTTTAAACATATTTTATTTCCCAATATCATACATATTGAACAATGCATACATTACACATATCAAACTACAGAAAAAAGATTCGAATGAAAGACAAAAGACAGAGTCTTAGTTTAACTCTTTCAGTGCCGAATAAATTCAGAGCATGTGCAAACAACATAGATCCAGATCAGCCGCGGCATAACGTTTGCTATTCGGACAGGTGCTTCAGCTCCACTGTCTGAAGAGCAATCAGCATATAGCCTGATCAGACGGCATGTTCTGTTCTGTCCGATCGGGTTCTCTACTTTTTTACAAAGTCGCTTTTATGCAACATTGGCGGTGAAAGAGTTAAACAATATTTTATTTCTTTAAATATACATAGACTCGTATACACAATATGTACATACATGTAGGATTGAGGAGAAAGTAACTTGCTTAGACAGAGTCTTATATAATTCTTCTCAAAATGATTGTTTTAATGCCCCATTATGAGTTTACTTAGAATGTGCTGCACACCAAGATATTGTAATGAGCGGATGATTAGAGATATTGTGATTATTTTCTCATATATATTCATTTTTCAGTAATAAATTATTACGATAAAAAGTAAAATTTGGAAAATATTGTCACATCACAAACTCCAGCATTACTCTACGTGTCCTGTTTTCAGTCATTATTACAAGATGTTGGGTCCCATCAGCGTATTGTGGATTCGGTGGTGGAGAAGGCGCAGGGTGTACTTCAGTCCACATCTAACTCAAATGTGGCAGCGTTTATCAAAGACATTAGCTCAAGATACGAAAGCCTGGCCCAGACAGCAAAGGTATCTTTAAGTTTATTCACTGAACATTTTCACTGACCTGTTTAAAGGCCACTGCTTCAACCAAAGACCAACAATATGTGATAGTACGCAAGTTGTGTGAACCTGTGTGCAAACTTAAGCACAAACTGTCTTTAACCCTTAACCTGCTGAATAATAAATTGGAAGGAATGTGCAAGAAATATAGATGCAGAAGGAGAATCCGAGTGTCTTCCTATACCAATAATAGCTGGAGAGTCACCATGTGACGTAAGCTGTTTATGCGTCTTTGAATCCCTCCAAAAAACAAACAAGTTGAAAATACTGCTCGAAGGATAATCCGGGTGTCTTCCTATACCAATAATAGCTGGAGAGTCACCATGTGACGTAAGCCGTTTATGCAACTTTAAACTCCCCAACAAATAAACAAGTTGAAAATACTGCTCGAAGGAGAATCCGAGTGTCTTCCTATACCAACAATAGCTGGAGAGTCACCATGTGACGTAAGCTGTTATGCGACTTTAAACCCCCCAACAAATAAACAAGTTGAAAATACTGCTCGAAGGGGAATCCGAGTGTCTTCCTATACCAACAATAGCTGGAGAGTCGCCATGTGACGTAAGCTGTTTATGCGACTTTAAACCACCCAAAATATAAACAAACAAGTTGTAATCTGATCACCATCGAAAAAATACTCTGTTTGTTTCAGACACAAATGCAGAAATCAGACAAGTCGGTGAAGGACCATCAGGATCATCATGATGCGCTACAAGCAGCCGTAGACTGGTTGACCTTGATGAAGGATAGACTGAGCACGTGCTCCGATACCGCTGGTGATAGGCACACCTTACAGAACAAACTTGATAGGGTCAAGGTCAGACTGGGTCCCAATTTTGTCTATATGTAGATAATAGTTAGTACCGGTATATAAATATGGTTCATTTTTCAGTTTGATTCGTTGAAGAAATTTTCCTACCAAAAGTTTCACCCAAATTCTATACTCGTACATTCGTGGAAAATGTCCATGAAGAATAAGTTTTAAAAAAACAACAACAAATTGTCGATTTAGAATGATCAAAGAGGACATTTATTTTGTGGCATTGGGTTCAAACATATTTTATTTTACAGATATATTTATCAAATTTCTTGTTTGCATTTGCAGGAGTTGATGAGTTCTTTGCCTGAAGGAGAGGCCAAGATTCGAACCTGTGAGCAGTGTACAGAGAGGGCCATGGAGTCGACTGCCCTGAAGGGCCGGCAGATGATCCAGCAGGAACTAGATGTCCTACGACTGGATTGGGAAGACTACAGTATCAAACTGTCCTCGTTACAAGATGGTCTGGATAAGGCGGTCAATCACTGGGGACAATATGACGATCAGTATGGAATTATTTCTCAATGGATCAAAGAAATGGAAAGACGAATTAAGGATTTCCCGCTCAAGTCTACACTTGAGGACAAACAAGAGCTGTTAAAGAAATACCAGGTAAACTTGTTATATTTATTTTTATGTAAAGAATTCTTTTACCGTCAATTATAGTTGTTTCCATGGTAACATAAGACTTCTACATCACCATGTATGTGAAATATCCCCCTGTGTGAATGTCCAACAGTGGAGGTGCCAACTGTGAGCTGACATGAGCTGTTTTTTCCGAAGTACAAACACTCCTTGCCGAGAAATCTGACTTTCTTGTGTTACACAAATATTCAAAATGTCCGTTATTGGAAAAATTAGATATCCCATTTGGGCTAATGGTGTGTTTATTAAGCAAGCGAGGTTTTACATATTGAACTCTAGAACTTGTAAACTTGTTTATTTAACCTTGAACTCTAGAACTTGTAAACAGTCATTCATTGTATTTAGTCCAGGAATCATCGATATACTATACAGTAGTAAATTGCATTTGTATTGTTGTGTAAGGTTATTGTAAATCTAATGAGGAAGTAGTTGCTTAGAACTGTCTGCAGCGCTATCGCCTTGCTCTTGTAGTTTCTACACCAATCATGGGTTAGCGATGTTGAATGTTGATTTATCCATGTTTGTTTTGTCCATGTTATCAACAATGTGTTCATTCATGTTTAAACTGCTAACCCAGGGAATACGACGTGATATTGAAGACTGGGAAGATGTTATTGTTGTGTTTGCGCAAGTAGAAAATGTAAGAATATGCAGCCAATATATATTGGTATCCATCTTGTTTATGGTGGCCTGGTTCACATCCTTCCTGGTTCACTAGTTGTCAGCAGCTTTTGGGGCACAGTCTGTATTGTCATGCTTTTATTCATGTTCTCCTGCACAGTTAAACCAACCAATAGGATTTTTCTTTGAATTTCCCATTTAGAGTCATGTTCTTCAATTTATTTTTTTGAGTTTACCGTAGTCTGCAGATTGAACTGTGAGTTTTGGAGAGGAATTAATATAAGTTTTCTTAATATAAGTTTTCTGAAAACTTGTTTTCCAATCCAAACACACAATTTATGTAATTTGTAACATTTTTTGTGTTATACATGTCAATTTATTGGAATAATACTGTTTAAACCAACTGTGAGTTTTGGAGCTCATACAAATTATCAAAATACATAATCTATGAAGGGGCCTCCATGGCTGAGTCGTTAAGGTCATTGAATCAAATCACTTGCCCCTCACCTCATATCTGTAGGTTCTAATCCCACTGGGGGATGTCAAATTCTTTCATGTAAGGCAGCAATCGAGTTGGCTTTTGGAAGGTTGGTGGTTCTACCTGGATGTCAGTCCGTGCCAGAAATACAGCTCAGTGGGACACCTGGGGTCTTCTCCACTATTAATACCGTATATCCCCTATTTAATGCCCTCCCCCACCTAATGACCCCCCCCCCACCATGTCAATTTTGAAAAAGTTAAATTTTTGAAAGTTGCTATAATGAAGGTAATTATCCAATGTTATTTTTTTATGTACCCTATTACCCCCCCCCCCTCCCCCATTGCAAAATGTACCGCAAGATATTAAATAGGGAATATACGATAGCTGGAGAGTCACCATATGACCTAAGCTGTTGGTGCGACATATAACTCCAAAAACAAACAAAGTATTCTATGAAATTAAGTGAAATCACTATTCACTAACCATAACATCTCCCTCTCACAGTTGTGTAAATGACCATTAAGTTTGTCCTTAATCAGATAATTGTATGCAAATACTAGGAATATCAAACAGTTCAATCTGCTCTTCCCATGTCAGATGTCATACATGTATATGTCCACAATTCTTACTACATGTAATTTAGCTATTTAGGCCTACTTCTACAACAGCAAAGACCAAATTACTCAGTCTTATCTTCATACTGCTGATAAGCAATAGGCACACTGTACTACATACTCAATAATTAATATCTATGGGAATAGATAATGGCATGGAATGGTGGCTATATACAATAAATTTGAATTGAAAATTTGAATTTAACCCTTTCAACACCGCATACCTCTAAATAGGCTTACAAAAAGTGTAGATCCAGATGAGCCGGCTCGTGACGAGCCGTCTCATCAGGATCTGCACTTTTTGCCAGTAATATTACAATTTTAAAAAAATAATTTACCCATTTTGATAAATGAACTTGTCCAAATGTGATTTTC
This sequence comes from Archivesica marissinica, assembly GCA_014843695.1. Classification (NCBI taxonomy): domain Eukaryota; kingdom Metazoa; phylum Mollusca; class Bivalvia; order Venerida; family Vesicomyidae; genus Archivesica; species Archivesica marissinica. Next base: position 62,204,845 of record CM026404.1, read on the forward strand.
TGATTCATTTATTGGTTTATGAATATCATGGACCAGTCCATGTGAGTTACTTGGTGTTGAATGGGTTAAGCAAAGTGTTATGTGGCATCTATCGTCTATGTGGAGTAAAGGATTAAATTAGAAAGAATTCGGAACATATATGACATTTGGCACTGGCATTTAGAAGTACAAATAAAGATCTCCACCATATATGTGATACAAACTCGAGTATATGCATTAGTTTACAGCTGTTATTTATTTTTGGGCTACGTTTACATATTGTCGCTCCCTGATTAATAGGAGATATGAATCGCATGCTCCTCAACCAACCCTCTATATACCCACAAAGTTTCATAAGAATCTACTTTTTAAGTTATGCTGTACGCACACAGATTTTTAACCAGACTAAGTTATGCTGTATGCACACAGATTTTTTACCAGACTAAGTTATGCTGTATGCACACAGATTTTTAACCAGACTAAGTTATGCTGTACGCACACAGATTTTTAACCAGACTAAGTTATGCTGTACGCACACAGAGTTTTACCCAGACACAGCGAAAAACAATAACCCCATTACGAATGGCGGACGAAAAACAATAACCCCATTACGAATGGCGGACAAGGGTTTTTTCCGCCGATTTAAAACAAGTTTGCAAATTTTAATTCCTAGCTTAGTTAATATCATGGCAAGAAAGTGTTTATGGAAGACGCATCATCGCCACGCTTGCTGCTGATTAGCTATGATAGTTGCTAAATTCATTCCACATCATCCGCCATTATCTTCATTTGTTTAATCTGTTCATTGTTCATCTAGGGGACAGCTCAGCACGTAGGTGGTTTCATTATTTTTGCGCTTGACATGCCTGTTCCTGCTGTAGGAACGCTTTAACCGGCTTGAATGGAATATGTTCTGTTCTTGCATTTCATTCAAGCATACCAATGGCATCATTCATAGCTTTTATCATGCGAAATGGCCTGTACGAGAACATGTTATTTGAGGTATCTATCCTCTTACAAGTTTCTGATATTTGGCATATTCTATGTTGGAATATTAGGTAGATTATTTTCTTCAGCATAATCAAAAACACATACGAAGTGACACCAAGACCACCATAATCGGACAACCCGTTCAATTTCTATGAGAAAAAGTATAATATAAAGATACAAATTGGTGGCCATCTTGGAAAATGGCCGCCTTTTTGAAATTTCAAGTAGCTAGGACCGTTTTTCTTATCAAGTGCATTTATAGATGTTCGGAGTCTAGTGGCTTATGTGACAAGTTATATAGAAATAGATATTATTTCATTGTATATAATTATATCGTTTAAGCTTTTTAAAAAATTTGTATATTGGAATATGTAGGCAACACATCAAAGAACATGTTTCGTACTTGGTTCAAATGTCTATGACCACTACATGCTTCTCATTATTGTACATGATAATGTAATTCATATAATCTGCTTTAGGTGTTGTATGACTGGTACATCCAAATATAAACTTTACTTTAGGCATTGTATAGGACTGAATATCCAAATGCAAACTTTAATTTAGGTGTTATATAGAACTTGATATCCCAACACCCCCCCCCATATTTTTTTAGGATTGTATATTTTTTCAAAATTCCCAAGCAATTGTAGCATGTTTTAGCATTGTTTTTGACCAAATCTGTTTGCATTTATTTGAATGAGAGAAATTGAGCACTTTCTGCATCTTGACTTTGCATGGTAGACTCGCATCATTCCATCTTATTGTATGTTTCCTGTCATACAACTACAGTATTGGGGATAGCCCTCTCACATCATTCCATCTTATTGTATGTTTCCTGTCATACAACTACAGTATTGGGGATAGCCCTCTCACTGGGGGGGGGTCTCACTGGACGTGGTGTAGTATTGGGGATAGCCCTCTCACTGGGGGGGGTCTCAGGACGTGGTGTAGTATTGGGGATAGCCTCTCACTGGGGGGGTCTCACTGGACGTGGTGTAGTATGGGGATAGCCCTCTCACTGGGGGGGTCTCACTGGACGTGGTGCAGTATTGGGGATAGCCCTCTCACTGGGGGGGGGTCTCACTGGACGTGGTGCAGTATTGAGTATTGGGCATAGCCCTCTCACTGGAGGGGGTCTCACTGGACGTGGTGCAGTATTGGGGATAACCCTCTCTCTGGGGGGGGGGGGGTCTCACTGGACGTGGTGCAGTATTGGGGATAGCCCTCTCACTGGCTCACTGGACGTGGTGCAGTATGGGGATAGCCCTCTCACTGTGGGGGGTCTCACTGGACGTGGTGCAGTATTAGGGATAGCCCTCTCACTGGAGGGGGGGTCTCACTGGAGAGGGGTCTCACTGGACGTGGTGCAGTATTGGGGATAGCCCTCTCACTGGAGGGGGTCTCACTGGACGTGGTGCAGTATTGGGGATAGCCCTCTCACTGGGGGGGTCTCACTGTACGTGGTGCAGTATTGGGGATAGCCCTCTCACTGGGGGGGGGGGTCTCACTGGACGTGGTGTCTCACCACATTTATATGACATTTAATTAAAAATGCCCAATTTCAGAAAGCTTCTAAATGTTAGGTAATTCAGTTAGATCTTTATTTCTATCATATGCAAAATGTACATATACTATATGTAAATATTTCAGTGAGATGTGCATGTCTATATTAGGTTTTTATTGCATTTAAGCATCTTAAGTCACAACTCGATACTGATGATTTATTTTGATAATTTCATGAACATTGTATGTTGTCCTAACTGTGTAACTGCATTTCTAACACTGTTCATTTAGGTGAAGGCCAGCTTTATTGCTTTAAGTTATTGGATAACATTGCAGAAAATAGATGCACATGTGAGAGTGTACAGAGTCTATGTATCCCAGTATGCACCACTATGCAGACATGTATGCAAGGTGTACTATGTACTAGTCGGGGTGGTATATTCGGATATACAGGGTGTGCGTTGTATACTTGGGTATTATCTGATATACAGGGTGTGTGTTGTATGCTTTGATATTCTCTGATATGCAGGCTGATATACTGGGTGTGTGTTGTATATTCTAGTAATCTCTGATATGCAGGGTGTGTGTTGTATGCACTGATATTCTCTGATATACAGGGTGTGTGTTGTATGCTCTGATATACAGGGTGTGTTGTCTACTATACAGGGTGTGTGTTGTATGCTCTGATATTCATTCTCTGATACACAGGGTGTGTGTGTGTTGACTTGTATGCTCTGATATTCTCTGATATACATTGTACATTGTCTACTCTACTATACAGGGTGTGTGTTGTATGCTCTGATATTCGCTGATATACATTTTGTGCATTGTCTACTCTACTATACAGGGTGTGTGTTGTATGCTCTGATATTCTCTGATATACAGGGTGTGTGTTGATGTGTATGCTCTGATATACATTGTGCATTGTCTACTCTACTATACAGGGCATGTGTTGTATGCTCTGATATTCTCTGATATACAGGGTGTGTGTTGACGTGTATGCTCTGATATTCTCTGATATACATTGTATGTTGTCTACTCTACTATACAGGGTGTGTGTGTTGTATGCTCTGATATTCATCCTCTGATATACAGGGTGCGTGTGCACCTATTTTCTGTTGGGAATATTGGTGCAGTTCTGTAGCTTTGTACTTGGTTTCAGTGATGGAACACATGACAAGATTACCAGTAGATAAAATGTAGAAATGTTTGCAATTTTCAGCTTTTCTGTGAAGATTTGATATTATTTTCAGTTGCTGTTGGACAAAATACAGTGAAATCATAATTTTGACAAGATAGCTTAATGATCATATATCCCCCTTCTATAAGGTTACGATTTTCTCTCCTTGCCCGATTCATTACAATGGCGTTCTCTGCTTGCCTGATTTATTAAAATGGCGTCGTTCAAAATAATACTGTATGTTCTTTAGCAGCATTTATTGTCTAATCATTCTGATTGCAAAAGTTTGAGACAAAAGTAGCTTATAAGAAAAAGAAGCATGTGTATTATGAAATAACTGGGTTCTGGATTATTGCGGAAAAATATAATGATTTCATTGTCCCGTAGTTGTAGTCCTGGTATTTGAATAAGTTGAAATGTTGTATTTGCCTGTTTAGATATTATAGTTTTTTTAATACTACCATCAGTATTTCTTCACGTTTAGTATATGTTTATAATGCATTCAGACAAATGGACAACAAGTCTTTAACATATAGACATTTATCCACATACAATCCATAGACATGCATCAATATTCTGCATAGACATACTGGTCAATATTGTAGACATTTTATTATCCACATACAATCCATAGACATGCATCAACATATGTAGAAACAACTGTTTTAGATGTTTGTTTTGACTTCCTATAGAAAGCATTGTATTCCGAATGTACGAAGGGCTTTGCGTGACCATTCAGGAAAGTAGTAATTTCACTTTCAGCTTGTTTCATTGCACTGTTTTACTAACTGGAAATACGCAATGTACTTGTACTTAAAATTTCAAATGCTATGATATATTTATTCCATATGATATAGTGTCGCTCTAAGAAAAAGATATATCAAAAGTTTTCATTCCAGGGTTATCACTTCATAATTTACTACATTAGAATTAATGAATTTCCATTTGGTAACATCCTAGGCTACACGACAAGTATTTTATATTACATGTACATTCTTAGTACAGTCATGACCATTTGTTTAATATTTAGTATAATCCATCAAGACATTGTCATCATTTGTTCACATATGTACATAATGATTACAATCATATTGTCATCTTCATCAAGATTTCATATAATAATATTGTACTATGTAATTATATTGTCATCTTCATCAAGATTTCATATCATAATATTGTACTATGTAATTATATTGTAAATATGTTTAAAGCGACACTACATCAGTGAAAACACAAATTTCTACAGAATGTATTTTCCTATTATATGGTATAACTTTTTTCCAAATATTTGCCTCAAATACTGAGTATTTCAACTAATAAGCAAACGTCGTATACGCGGTTTGTTGACATAACAAAAAATGTAAATAGGATCGACATGCATGCGTAATACAACTCGTGTATCCTGAATAACATGATTTATGGTACAGATTTACCGTTATATCTCAAATGTGTGCCTATGCATATTTATTTGTAGACTAGTCATAGTTAAATTATCTTTAAGCGACATTATCTTGAGTTTAGTATTGACTCCGATGACAAGCAAACGTCAATTCAGGAGCGTGGATGATCGTTATATGAAATCCTACTTTCAATTTTGAAAGTTTGTAGATCACAAAAACACTGTTTATTGATTCAATGTTAGTGTTCAAATGTATTCAGAAGAATTTGTAGTAGCAACACATTTATACGTGAACAAATGCATTTTAGTTGTTTTTTGTAATGTAATGTCGCTTTAATGTTACAGACGAGAAATTGTAAATGTCTTAATAAAGCATTCTTCTCCTTCTTCATACAATACATACAAGTGTTGCTTCTTATAGGTTAACCCTTTGCACGCTAGCGGCAGATAAAATCACTTTTGCAAACAGCATAGAGCCAGATCAAATCAGACGGAACAGAACGTTCTGTGCCATCTGATCTGGCTCTATGCAGTTTGCTATTTGGATAGTGGATCTAACAGTCAAGACAACAGTCATAGATCTTGATCAGACGTAGCGTTGCGCCACGGCTGATCTGGATCTATGTTGTTTGCAAATGTGATTTTATATACTCAGCGTGCAAAGGGTTAAGGTTAAACAAAAATAAGCAGTTACCTTATTGTAAATCTTAGTTTTGTATTGAGGTTTCAACTATTCATTCGGATTTGGATTTAGTTTTGTATTGAGGTTTCAACTGTTCATTCGGATTTGGATTTAGTTTTGTATTGAGGTTTCAACTGTTCATTCGGGTTTGCAGGACTTGATGCAGGAGATTAAATCACATCAGAGAGAGGTTGACCTATTTTCTGATGAATCACAAACGTTACAGCAGTTGACTGGCGAGACTCGTGTAACGTCGTCCATATCACAGCTGACATCGAGGTACCAGTCGCTACAGCAGGGAGTCAAGGTAAAACAGTGCATATCTTCTAGCATGCTATGTTCCCAGCTGTTCGATGTAGATTGGAAAATAAAACTGCATTTATGATGATTGTTGTAATAATATTTGCCATCGAATTTAACGTAATTGGTTCAAAACTATAGAGATGTTCATGGTTATAAGTATGAGTCACATAAGCAGCATTGCCCTTCTCCACTGAACTTCCTACAGGATCTATAGTCCTGTGGTAACACACTGGACTGGTAATCCAGGGATCGCAGGTTCGATCCCCCATCTGACCATAATAAAATGAACAGTCTTTCTAGACAAAATTAACAGTCTGCTAGACACCGTGCACGTAAAAGAACCAAAGGAGAATCTGTATCATTGCACTATCCTCCAAAAATCTAAAATGACTAATCTCTTCAGGAGGCGTCGCTCATATGGGCAACCGGTAACGACGATAAATAAACGTAAAACACACAAACTTCCTTCCTCATTCATTTTGTCACTCCTGTTATTTGATCAACCCTTTCCTTCATAGAGATTTAGGTTAATATAATATTATATCTCCATACAAACGACAGCCATTTAGCTATCATGCAGTGGATAAGTAGTCGCCATATCTATCCCACGTCCATAGATATTACTGGGAGTACATGAGATTCTGGCCTTTATTATGAACATTGGTATGGCTACTACATTGTCAATGTATGTCATACTCGTAATGGCATCAAGAGGTGCTTCTATGAGGGAAAGGGTTAATGTATGTCATATTGGTAATTGCATCAAGAGGTGCTTCTATGGGGGAAAGGGTTAAGCAATGTTGTTGGACAGTAGCAGTCATCCATTCCTTCAGCTCTCCGTCATGAAACAGAAATTTTCAGTCATGTTTAAATTGTTTTTGGAATTGATCTGTTGCACTAGCAGAATGGCTACCATCATCAGTACCTTGGTAAAATTCAATTTTTTTACATTCATTGTCAATATACTTATACTATTTCTTTTTTTTATAGGAAAATTTAAAGAAATGTGAACAAAATGTTGCAGACCATAAGCATTTTAAGGAGAAATCACGAGACTTGGGACAGTGGTTGTCACAGGCCAAGGACAAGTTTGCAGATAATGCTGACACTTCAGGAAGTAGACAAGAACTGGAAGAGAGGCTGGAGAGGATCCAGGTTGGTTCCCGGTCTTCTTGTATAATCATACAGTAATTAAGAGACTCATTATGTCATTTGAGGCCATTATGATAGTTAGTTTTGCCACTGATTAGGAAAGTTGATAGTTTTAAGTTTCGGTTTCTGAGAATTTCTAACGAATTTCAACAGTACATTATTTACAGCTATCTTCATCTCTTGTAAGTAATGGCAATATATCTGAATACGTAATTGATTCTTTGCAATAATAAGGTCATAATTGGGTTGATTTGGATCTAAACTTGATGAAAATGCTTGATAAGCTTAACCCTTTCAACACCACAGACCTCTAAATTGGCTTACAAAAAAGTGTAGATCCAGATGAGCCGGCTCGTGACGAGCCGTCTCATCAGGATCTGCACTTTTTTCAAGTAATATAACTATTTTTAGGATTTTTTTTTACCCATTTTGATAAATGAACTGATCCAAATGTAAATTTGTTATTAATTTATTGGTATAAAAATATCATGGACCAGTCCATGTCAGTTACTTGGTGTTGAATGGGTTAAGTTTCCACAAACAATTTTGTTTTTTCCAGGAGCTGATCAGCGAGAGAGATTCAGGCTTTGCTAAGTTAAACCAGGGAATAGAAGCCGGTGAGAAGCTGTATCCGAACACAGCAACCGACGGTAGGGAGAAAGTCCGGCAAGATCTGAGACAACACAAACTCGCTTGGGAAAGTCTCGCCGATGATTTGTCGTCGGCACAACGCAAACTGGAGGTTGCTCTTGTGCAGTGGACGACATTTGATGACAGTTACGGACAAGTTGAACAATGGTTGCGAGATGCAGAAGTGCAACTGGAAGGTCAGACACCACTAAGATCTACGCTGGAAGAGAAGAAATCTCAGTTGCAAAATTTCAAAGTTCTGCACCAGGATGTGCTGTCGTACCAGCGAGTGATTGACTCTGTGGATGATAAGGCTCGAACCCTGGTACAGACCAGCAGTGACCCACAGCTCTCTAACTTTGTCTCCCAGACTGGTGCTAGATATACCAAGCTTTGTTGTCTAGCTAAGGTAAGCATTCAGATATAGTTTGATAACTGTACTCTATGTATGTATGTTCCATTAATGTCAAACCCCTCGCGGGGACTTAGACATATTTTTCCTGGGCAGGCTTAGCCAACCTAAGCGATTAACCAGTACTAAGCAATGTATGTGAGGTTGCTCAATGACACTACATGCATGGCCTGACCGAGTATCGAACCCGGGACCGTTCGATTCCAAATCCAACACTCTACCACTGGACCACGGACGCCACATACTGTATATGTTGGGTGCTAGATATACCAAACTGTAGTCTAGCTACGGTAAGCATCAGATATATTTTTATAATTGTACTGTATATGTTGATTGCTGTAGTCTGCTGTTACTCTGTAACATCATTCATTGTAAGCCAAAGTGCCGTCTGCTCTTTCTGTGAGTTCACATGAGTCAAAAGATGAGATCCTTTAGCTCTTTCTGCGAGTTCCATTGAAGTCAGATGAGTGACATTAGCTCTTTCTATGAGCTCACTTGAGTCAAAGATGAATGCCTGCCTTTTGCGTTTCTGTGAGGACACTTCGAGTCAGATGAGAGTACCTTTAGCCCTTTCTGTGAGCTCACTTGATTGAGTCAAGTATGAGTGCCTTTGGCTCTTTCTGTTTGGTCACCGGAGTCAAAGACGAGTGCTTTTAGCTTTATGTGATGTATCTTAAGCCCAGTTGTGATCGTATTGTTCTGTTAATCCATCGGAATATCAGATGTTTGTCTTAGTTGTTCTCTGTAGATAACCATGTATCAATTGGTGAGCTTCATTGCATAGTAACTGTATTGTTCACTGGAATGGGTGCCAGCTTGAGGTTAGTGTAGTTTGATTAACTGTTTTTAAGACTTGTGTCAATTTCTAAGTACTGTGAATAAATGTGGGAAACTTGCATTGGTAGCATGTGATCTGTAGCTGTGTTGATGTCCTTAGACAAGACCATTAAATCCACATGACCTCTTCTAGCACTCATGGCGATGGATTCCATCTGGAATGAGGTCTCGAGAGCGACTAATCTAATGTTGTAATATTGTTTTTACTATGTTATTCAGGAGCGTGTAACTCAGTATGAAGGTTTTGTGGCAGACCATCAACAGTACAATGATGCGTATAATCAATGTATCGAATGGCTGAACAGTATACGGGAGAAACTGTCACTGTGTGCAGACATAGCCGGAGACAGACATACCATACAGAATAGACTCGACAAAATACAGGTAAACAATCTTGTTTCTAACCCGAAAACCAGTCTATCTTAATATCCCGTAAAACCAGTATTTCAATATCGTAAGAACCAGTCTATCATAATATATCAAGAACCAGTTTATTCTATTATCCAGTAATGATTCTCGTTTTAGTTTAATATTATCAGGAATAAATAAGTTTTTAGCATTTTTGGGTTTGAATTTTTTAGGCATTTGACTTTGTGAATGCTTATATATATGTAGTTCTTTGTTGATATGATATAGATAATGAGCTTTCAGTAACTGCATGTAATATGTTTAACTCTTTCAGCGCCGAATAAATTCAGAGCATGTGCAAACAACATAGATCCAGATCAGCCGCGGCGTAACGCCGCTTCTGATCAGGATCTGTGTTGTTTGCTATTCGGGTAGGTGCTTCAGCTCCACTGTCTGAAGAGCACTCAGCATACAATCTGATCAGACGACGCGTTCTGTTCTGTCTGATCAGGTTCTCTGTTTATTTGCAAAGTCGCTTTTATGTGACATTGGCGGTGAAAGAGTTAATGACTTTATGGTAAAATCCCTAATTATTGTTTGCACGAGTTGCTGATTATAAAACAGTATTGCATCAGCATACAATTCTAGTGGAAGGTTTGATTACATCCTAATTATGCATGTATTTACAGTCGATTGATAGAGACATATTGAAACATGTAAGGATTAAGTGTTGGTAATTTGGGTTGTGAAAATTGATGTGACGGATAAAAATGACTGTGTGATATGCAGTATTAATGAGAGAAAAAGATATTGTTTTATAATATAATAGAGTATTTGTTTTGAACTTCCATCTTGAAATATATTTTAATATTATAATTTTAGAAGTGACTAAACTAATCAAAATTGTTTAACAGGACATGGTATGAACATTTGGTAACTTGATTGTACCTCCATATAGTTCTAATTGTCCCCTTCCACTCCCTCCCCCACACCCTTACAACACAATTTGAATATAGGGTATATTGGTTTGAACATGTCCATCGACCGCCTCTGTGGTCGAGTGATTTCGTTCGCTGACTTGTATACCACTGTAACCTATCATCACTGATGGTCAGAGGATCGAGCCCTGCTTAGACCGTGCCTCTATATGAATATATGAATAAGTTGGCAGTTTCATACAGAGGTTGGTGCACCAAGTACTGGTTAACCGCTGGAGCCTGTCCAGGAAAGGAGTTGTTAGGTAAACTGCCCATCGCTCAAATGGACAACCGGTAGCGACGTTAAATAAACTTAAATAAAAACTTGTCAATCTGTTAGTTTGTCTGTCCAGCTGTTGATGTAATCTGTTTCAATGTCAAATCATAGGACAAGTGCAATCAAGCATTTGTTCTGGTGTCAAATACCAGCACAGGGTTTTGCATCTCTCCGAGCGAGTGCTATTCTTTGGTTATTTTCTATGTTGGTTCCTCGCCATACATAGGTGTAGCGAACAACCAGAAATTCCCTGCTTTATGAAGAATGTTCAACTCGGGATTTATTAGTCGAGAATTCTAGAATTAGTAAAATTACACCCCTGCACAAACTGTTTCTACATTTTCTAATTGTTTTTTTAACCTAACACATCACATCCCTCAACACGTTTGTTTCTAATGTGTTGTTTTGTGGTTTTTATCTAAAACAGCGTCGTTGTGTAAGTGGTTTTACAGCACCTGAACTTTTTCTTTCCCTTTTGCTTGCTCCTTCCTATTTTAAGTAGTTGTATATATAGATTGTGTTTCGCTGGCTAGAGTTATTTTTATAAATCCAAAAGTGGGCATAGCTTGAATTTATAAACAACTCCATAATACCACTAGATGTGGGTGCGGCTTCATAGTTAGGCAAAAATCGAAATTACTACCAGCCAGTGTGTGACTTCATAGTTAGGCAAATCTAAAATACCACCAGCCAGTGTGTGTGACTTCATAGTTAGGCAATTTCAAAGAGCTTGGTGTGAATATATAGATAGGCTAGTGCAAGCTATTTATGAGATATTGTATGAATAATTTAAAGAAACCTTCTAAAATAAAGAGCATGTTTGCATAGATCCACAGTGATTTCTGGCCATAGCTGCTACAAGTGACTAGAGAACACTCATTCATCTAATTGAATTTAAAGCATGTCATTTTGGTTAATTATGTGACTGGTTAATCATGAGACTTTGGTTAATCATGTGACTGGTTAATCATGTGGCTTTGGTTAATCATGTGGATTTGGGTAATCATGTAACCTTGGTTAATCATGTGACTGGTTAATCATGTGGCTTTGGTTAATCATGTGGCTTTGGTTAATCATGTAACTTTGGTTAATCATGGTGACTTTGGTTATTCATGTAACTAGTTAATCATGTGGCTTTAGTTAATCATGTGGCTTTGGTTAATCATGTGGCTTTGGTTAATCATGTAACTTTGGTTAATCATGATGACTTTGGTTATTCATGTAACTAGTTAATCCACTAACTTTGGTTAATCATGTGGCTTTGGTTAATCATGTAACTTTGGTTAATCATGATGACTTTGGTTATTCATGTAACTAGTTAATCATGTGGCTTTGGTTAATCATGTGGCTTTGGTTAATCATGTAACTTTGGTTAATCATGATGACTTTGGTTATTCATGTAACTAGTTAATCCACTAACTTTGGTTAATCATGTGGCTTTGGTTAATCATGTAACTTTGGTTAATCATGATGACTTTGGTTATTCATGTAACTAGTTAATCATGTGGCTTTGGTTAATCATGTGGCTTTGGTTAATCATGTAACTTTGGTTAATCATGATGACTTTGGTTATTCATGTAACTAGTTAATCCACTAACTTTGGTTAATCATGTGGCTTTGGTTAATCATGTGGCTTTGGTTAATCATGTGGCTTTGGTTAATCATGTAACCTTGGTTAATCATGTGACTGGTTAATCATGTGACTTTTGTTAATCATGTGACTTTGGTTAAGAGCTTGGTACATTTTAATTTATTATAGGTGTTCAATCAATACCCAGCTGAGGTTTGAGGCATTTCTTCAGATGTATTCATATCGTTCCCAAAGTGTTTGCATAAAATAATAAGACAATGAGTTTGTTTAATAGTGATATTGATTTTGAATCCGTTGATTCTGTAACTGAAGTTTCAGACAAAGCTGCGATTGAACGCCTGGCAAAGGAAAGTGCTTGCTATGCAAAACATTACATTTAGTCCATCAATTCCATTTAATTTTCTAAAATAGTTTAATCGTAGTTGTGTTTTACTAATTAGTTTCATTGTTCTAAATCGAAATAACTGGAAGAAGTTTCTATTATCGAGATATTGTCTATATAATATATAACATTAATACAAATTAAGTTTTTCTAGGATCTGGAGATATTGTTTATATTTAATATAACATTAATACAATTTAATTTTTTCTAGGATAAAATGTGGAATTTTTGTGATTTATTAGTTATTTTAACTTGTTTGTCGTTATGTAGTGGAAAGCGAGCAAATTAAGCGTGGATTTGGTAGATATGACTACGGGAGATATTTATAACACCCATTCACTAACAATTGATTATGTTGTAGAAATGTCGCATCACCTTTCTGTTATTTCTGTGGCACCATTGTTGTGGTAGAGTAGGGATTGTTTCGTAGAGCAGATAATGTTAATGCATGTTTGCAACTTGCATGATAGGGTGGCCGAGTGGATACGGTTGTTGACTTCAAATCACTTGCCCCTCACCGATGCTGGTTCGAATCCCACTGGTGTTCTCGAATTATTGTGTGTGAGGAAGTTATCAAGCTTGCTTGCGGAATGTTGGTGGTTTACCCGGGTGCCTGCCCACACCTGAAATACTGCTCGGAAAGTCACCCGGGATCTACCTCCACTGATAACGGCTTGAGAGTCGCCATATGTCTTAAACTGTTGGTGTGACGGTAGACCCCAAAAGGAAACAACTTGCATGATTATACATACCCACTTGTACCCACTCGTCAAAACAATGACCAACTTAGATCATATCAGAAAACATAACTGAGCATAACTATTTATTTTGGGACATTTGCATGAGATTATGATGACTAGTTTGGAGGAGTTACTACAGAATCTTAAAGGATGTATTCTATATGGTGTACAGCTGTTCTGTATGGTGTACAGCTGTTCTATGTGGTGTACAGCTGTTCTATGTGGTGTACAACTGTTCTATATGGTGTACAACTGTTCTGTGTGGTGTACAGCTGTTCTATGATGTGTACAACCGTTCTATATGGTGTACAGCTGTTCTATATGGTGTACAACCATTCTATATGGTGTTCAACTGTTCTGTATGGTGTACAACTGTTCTGTATGGTGTACAGCTGTTCTATGCAGTGTACAACTGTTCTGTATGTTGTACAACTGTTCTGTATGGTGTACAGCTGTTCTATGCAGTGTACAACTGTTCTGTATGGTGTTCAACTGTTCTATATGGTGTACAACTGTTCTGTATGGTGTACAGCTGTTCTATGCAGTGTACAACTGTTCTGTATGTTGTACAGCTGTTCTGTATTGTGTACAGCTGTTCTGTATGTTGTACAGCTGTTCTGTATGTTGTACAGCTGTTCTGTATGGTGTACAACTGTTCTGTATGGTGTACAACTGTTCTATGTGGTGTACAACTGTTCTGTATGGTGTACAACTGTTCTGTATGGTGTACAACTGTTCTGTATGGTGTACAACTGTTCTATATGTTGTACAGCTGTTCTGTATGGTGTACAGCTGTTCTGTATGTTGTACAGCTGTTCTGTATGGTGTACAACTGTTCTGTATGGTGTACAGCTGTTCTATATGGTGTACAGCTGTTCTATATGGTGTCCAACTGTCCATTTAATATTCACTGATGTCCATCTCATGTACATTATTTCCAGTTATACTTCATAAGTCTATGCAGTTAATATCTACTGTATGCACAGTCAGCTTACTAAATAGCTTACAAAAACATCATTGCTTTAACCAAATAGTTAAACTGTGTCTTAACTCGGACATCGTATCATTCTGCAGTACTATCTCCAAGCCAGTGATCGTACACAGTTTATTGCATGAATTTGTAATTGTTATAATATTGTATATGCTAGTAAGGAATTGTGCTTATGTTATTATTTGTGCTGTATGTATATGCATGGTGTGTGTGATTTATTTTACAGTACCTAGAAGTCATTTATACCATAACAAATACTGGGGGATATAAGCCGAAAACCATCAAATATGAAAAATATTGGACTGTGAGGCGCATAGCGCCGAAGACAGTACCAATATTTTACATATTGGACCCGTTTGAGGCTTATATCTTACTTAAAACACACACTTATATAACAAGATCCTACAAATTAAAATTGTTAATTCCGTACCTGTAAGCCTAGGATTTAATATAATACTCTGTCCTTTTCACAGCTGTCTAATATTAATAATAATGGACATTAATAATAATGGACTGCAAGTACAAAGATATGGCGTCACGACAGTGTTTTAAAACTAGTTCAAACACTGTCGTGACGTCATACCTTTGTACTTGCAGTCCATTATTATTAATATTGGACTGGTGTGAAAAGGCCAGCGTATTATATTAAATACTAGGCGTACAGGTACGAAATTAACAATTTGAATTAGTAGGATCTTGTAACGTATATAAGTGTGTGTTTTACGCAAGATATAATCCTCAAACAGATCCAATATGTATAATATTGGTATTGTGTTTGGCGCTACGTGCGTCATACAGTCCAATATTTTACATATTGGATCTTTTTCGGCTTATATCCCATACATATATATCCAAAAAAACATTGGAGCTTCTCTAGTGTAATGGGTACCATCTCTGCCCTGTAACCAGGAGATTGTCAGTTTGAGCCCCGTCAGAACCACGGTGGTGGTGTCCTTAGGCAAGACCCTTATATCCACATTGCCTCTTCTCTCTCCCTCATGGCGATGGATTCCATCAGGAATGAGGCCTCGAAAACGATTAATCTAACCAATCAAGATGAAATGAATTTGCATTAACCAAAGAAAACATTGCAATAATTTGCAACATAATTTTTCTATAGCACAGACATTGTGCATGAATGACTTCTTGTGTTCGGTGCCTGATTATGCATGATGTATATGGGAATATTTCTTCTGTTTGGTGCATGATGTATAAGGGAATGTGGATCCGGGAATATATGAACAGGAAATATTTATTTACCTTAGTGTTAATAGAAGTCTGGAAAACATTGGCTTAAAAAAAACCATGGACTACATGTCTGACTTGCTAGTCTCTGAATAGCTTATGTCATGTGCATACCCGACTTGCTAGTCACTGAATAGCTTATGTCATGTGCATACCCGACTTGCTATTCACTGAATAGCTTATGTCATGTGCATACCCGACTTGCTAGTCACTGAATAGCTTATGTCATGTGCATACCCGACTTGCTAGTCTCGGAGTAGCTTATGTCATGTGCATACCCGACTTGCTAGTCACTGAATAGCTTATGTCATGTGCATACCCGACTTGCTAGTCACTGAATAGCTTATGTCATGTGCATACCCGACTTGCTAGTCACTGAATAGCTTATGTCATGTGCATACCCGACTTGCTAGTCTCGGAGTAGCTTATGTCATGTGCATACCCGACTTGCTAGTCACTGAATAGCTTATGTCATGTGCATACCCGACTTGCTAGTCACTGAATAGCTTATGTCATGTGCATACCCGACTTGCTAGTCACTGAATAGCTTATGTCATGTGCATACCCGACTTGCTAGTCTCGGAGTAGCTTATGTCATGTGCATACCCGACTTGCTAGTCACTGAATAGCTTATGTCATGTGCATACCCGACTTGCTAGTCACTGAATAGCTTATGTCATGTGCATACCCGACTTGCTAGTCACTGAATAGCTTATGTCATGTGCATACCCGACTTGCTAGTCTCGGAGTAGCTTATGTCATGTGCATACCCGACTTGCTAGTCACTGAATAGCTTATGTCATGTGCATGCCCGACTTGCTAGTCACTGAATAGCTTATGTCATGTGCATGCCCGACTTGCTAGTCACTGAATAGCTTATGTCATGTGCATACCCGACTTGCTAGTAACTGAATAGCTTATGTCATGTGCATGCCTGACTTGCTAGTCACTGAATAGCTTATGTCATGTGCATACCCAACTTGCTAGTCTTGGAATAGCTTATATCATGTGCATGCCCGACTTGCTAGTCTTGGAATAGCTTATGTCATGTGCATGCCCGACTTGCTAGTCACTGAATAGCTTATGTCATGTGCATACCCGACTTGCTAGTCTCTGAATAGCTTATGTCATGTGCATGCCCGACTTGCTAATCTTGGAATAGCTTATGTCATGTGCATGCCCGACTTGCTAATCTTGGAATAGCTTATGTCATGTGCATGCCCGACTTGCTAGTCACTGAATAGCTTATGTCATGTGCATACCCGACTTGCTAGTCACTGAATAACTTATGTCATGTGCATGCCCGACTTGCTAGTCTCGGAATAGCTTATGTCATGTGCATACCCAACTTGCTAGTCTCTGAATAGCTTATGTCATGTGCATACCCGACTTGCTAGTCACTGAGTAGCTTATGTCATGTGCATGCCCGACTTGCTAGTCTCTGAATAGCTTATGTCATGTGCATACCCGACTTGCTAGTCTCTGAATAGCTTATGTCATGTGCATACCCGACTTGCTAGTCTCGGAGTAGCTTATGTCATGTGCATACCCGACTTGCTAGTCACTGAATAGCTTATGTCATGTGCATACCCGACTTGCTAGTCACTGAATAGCTTATGTCATGTGCATACCCGACTTGCTAGTCACTGAATAGCTTATGTCATGTGCATACCCGACTTGCTAGTCTCGGAGTAGCTTATGTCATGTGCATACCCGACTTGCTAGTCTCGGAGTAGCTTATGTCATGTGCATGCCCGACTTGCTAGTCACTGAATAGCTTATGTCATGTGCATGCCCGACTTGCTAGTCACTGAATAGCTTATGTCATGTGCATACCCGACTTGCTAGTCACTGAATAGCTTATGTCATGTGCATGCCTGACTTGCTAGTCACTGAATAGCTTATGTCATGTGCATGCCCGACTTGCTAGTCACTGAATAGCTTATGTCATGTGCATACCCGACTTGCTAGTAACTGAATAGCTTATGTCATGTGCATGCCTGACTTGCTAGTCACTGAATAGCTTATGTCATGTGCATACCCAACTTGCTAGTCTTGGAATAGCTTATATCATGTGCATGCCCGACTTGCTAGTCTTGGAATAGCTTATGTCATGTACATGCCCGACTTGCTAGTCACTGAATAGCTTATGTCATGTGCATACCCGACTTGCTAGTCTCTGAATAGCTTATGTCATGTGCATGCCCGACTTGCTAATCTTGGAATAGCTTATGTCATGTGCATGCCCGACTTGCTAATCTTGGAATAGCTTATGTCATGTGCATGCCTGACTTGCTAGTCACTGAATAGCTTATGTCATGTGCATACCCGACTTGCTAGTCACTGAATAACTTATGTCATGTGCATGCCCGACTTGCTAGTCTCGGAATAGCTTATGTCATGTGCATACCCAACTTGCTAGTCTCTGAATAGCTTATGTCATGTGCATACCCGACTTGCTAGTCACTGAGTAGCTTATGTCATGTGCATGCCCGACTTGCTAGTCTCTGAATAGCTTATGTCATGTGCATACCCGACTTGCTAGTCTCTGAATAGCTTATGTCATGTGCATACCCAACTTGCTAGTCTCTGAGTAGCTTATGTCATGTGCATACCCGACTTGCTAGTCTCGGAGTAGCTTATGTCATGTGCATACCCGACTTGCTAGTCACTGAATAGCTTATGTCATGTGCATACCCGACTTGCTAGTCACTGAATAGCTTATGTCATGTGCATACCCGACTTGCTAGTCACTGAATAGCTTATGTCATGTGCATACCCGACTTGCTAGTCTCGGAGTAGCTTATGTCATGTGCATACCCGACTTGCTAGTCACTGAATAGCTTATGTCATGTGCATGCCCGACTTGCTAGTCACTGAATAGCTTATGTCATGTGCATGCCCGACTTGCTAGTCACTGAATAGCTTATGTCATGTGCATACCCGACTTGCTAGTCACTGAATAGCTTATGTCATGTGCATGCCTGACTTGCTAGTCACTGAATAGCTTATGTCATGTGCATGCCCGACTTGCTAGTCACTGAATAGCTTATGTCATGTGCATACCCGACTTGCTAGTAACTGAATAGCTTATGTCATGTGCATGCCTGACTTGCTAGTCACTGAATAGCTTATGTCATGTGCATACCCAACTTGCTAGTCTTGGAATAGCTTATATCATGTGCATGCCCGATTTGCTAGTCTTGGAATAGCTTATGTCATGTGCATGCCCGACTTGCTAGTCACTGAATAGCTTATGTCATGTGCATACCCGACTTGCTAGTCTCTGAATAGCTTATGTCATGTGCATGCCCGACTTGCTAATCTTGGAATAGCTTATGTCATGTGCATGCCCGACTTGCTAATCTTGGAATAGCTTATGTCATGTGCATGCCCGACTTGCTAGTCACTGAATAGCTTATGTCATGTGCATACCCGACTTGCTAGTCACTGAATAACTTATGTCATGTGCATGCCCGACTTGCTAGTCTCGGAATAGCTTATGTCATGTGCATACCCAACTTGCTAGTCTCTGAATAGCTTATGTCATGTGCATACCCGACTTGCTAGTCACTGAGTAGCTTATGTCATGTGCATGCCCGACTTGCTAGTCTCTGAATAGCTTATGTCATGTGCATACCCGACTTGCTAGTCTCTGAATAGCTTATGTCATGTGCATACCCGACTTGCTAGTCTCTGAGTAGCTTATGTCATGTGCATACCCGACTTGCTAGTCTCGGAGTAGCTTATGTCATGTGCATACCCGACTTGCTAGTCACTGAATAGCTTATGTCATGTGCATACCCGACTTGCTAGTCACTGAATAGCTTATGTCATGTGCATGCCCGACTTGCTAGTCACTGAATAGCTTATGTCATGTGCATGCCCGACTTGCTAGTCACTGAATAGCTTATGTCATGTGCATACCCGACTTGCTAGTCACTGAATAGCTTATGTCATGTGCATGCCTGACTTGCTAGTCACTGAATAGCTTATGTCATGTGCATGCCCGACTTGCTAGTCACTGAATAGCTTATGTCATGTGCATACCCGACTTGCTAGTAACTGAATAGCTTATGTCATGTGCATGCCTGACTTGCTAGTCACTGAATAGCTTATGTCATGTGCATACCCAACATGCTAATCTTGGAATAGCTTATATCATGTGCATGCCCGACTTGCTAGTCTTGGAATAGCTTATGTCATGTGCATGCCCGACTTGCTAGTCACTGAATAGCTTATGTCATGTGCATACCCGACTTGCTAGTCTCTGAATAGCTTATGTCATGTGCATGCCCGACTTGCTAATCTTGGAATAGCTTATGTCATGTGCATGCCCGACTTGCTAATCTTGGAATAGCTTATGTCATGTGCATGCCCGACTTGCTAGTCACTGAATAGCTTATGTCATGTGCATACCCGACTTGCTAGTCACTGAATAACTTATGTCATGTGCATGCCCGACTTGCTAGTCTCGGAATAGCTTATGTCATGTGCATACCCAACTTGCTAGTCTCTGAATAGCTTATGTCATGTGCATACCCGACTTGCTAGTCACTGAGTAGCTTATGTCATGTGCATGCCCGACTTGCTAGTCTCTGAATAGCTTATGTCATGTGCATACCCGACTTGCTAGTCTCTGAATAGCTTATGTCATGTGCATACCTGACTTGCTAGTCTCTGAATAGCTTATGTCATGTGCATACCTGACTTGCTAGTCACTGAATAGCTTATGTCATGTGCATACCCGATTTGCTAGTCACTGAATAGCTTATGTCATGTGCATACCTGACTTGCTAGTCACTGAATAGCTTATGTCATGTGCATACCCGACTTGCTAGTCACTGAATAGCTTATGTCATGTGCATACCCGACTTGCTAGTCTTGGAATAGCTTATGTCATGTGCATACCCGACTTGCTAGTCACTGAATAGCTTATGTCATGTGCATACCTGACTTGCTAGTCACTGAATAGCTTATGTCATGTGCATACCCGACTTGCTAGTCACTGAATAGCTTATGTCATGTGCATACCTGACTTGCTAGTCACTGAATAGCTTATGTCATGTGCATACCCGACTTGCTAGTCTCGGAATAGCTTATGTCATGTGCATACCCGACTTGCTAGTCACTGAATAGCTTATGACATGTGCATACCCGACTTGCTAGTCTCGGAATAGCTTATGTCATGTGCATACCCGACTTGCTAGTCACTGAATAGCTTAATTGATTTGCATTGGATTTCCTTTGCCTGAGTATTTGAACAATTTATTGAGACCTCATTGCACTGACCATATATATATATATATAATGAATGCATGATATTTAACCCTCGCCATGTAACTGGCAGACGGATATAAAAATGGTGTCTGTCTGTCCGTACATACATCCGAAACTAAAATGACTTGGTACAGACTGATGTTAACCATATTGAGACATTGTGCAGAGCTCTGGTTTCAAGGTCAGTTCAAGGTCACTTACAAATTCAAATGTCTATTTTTGTGTTCGCTCCATATTTTTAATGACATTGCATCATCACATCGAGACAATGTGCAGAACGCATGATTCAGTCATGCCTGTTAAAGGCCAAGGTCACACTTAGAACCCAGAGTTTAAATGGTCGGCTCCATAACTCTTTAGCTCATAGCAACCATTGGAATCTTTAAATGACGTTGCACAAATGTTAACCATGTTGAGACAAAGTGCAAAATAAATAAATATGCAGCTCTTTAAAGTCAGAAATAATTGAGCTTTTAATTTCTTATTAGGACATCCTAGCCACCAAAATGGAAGGTGAGCCCAAGGTGAAGAACATTGTAGCCCTTGCCGAGAAAGTGCTGCCAAACACGGCACCCCAGGGTAAAGACAGTATTGTGAGAGAAACGGAGGCCCTGAGAGCCGACTGGGAGGCTTTTGTCACTGCTTTACAGAAGGTGAGAGTTTATGTTGGCTAGGTGAGAGTTTATGTGGGCTAGGTGAGAGTTTATGTGGCTAGCTGAGAGTTTATGTGGGCTAGCTGGGAATGTGAGAGTTTATGTGGGCTAGCTGAGAGTTTATATGGGCTAGCTGACAGTTTATGTGGGCTAGCTGACAGTTTATGTGGGCTAGCTGACAGTTTATGTGGGCTAGCTAACAGTTTATGTATGCTAGCTGGGAATGTGAGAGTTTATGTGGGCTAGCTGAGAGTTTATGTGGGCTAGCTGAGAATGTGAGAGTTTATGTGGGCTAGCTGAGATAGTGAGAGTTTATGTGGGCTAGCTGAGAAGGTGAGAGTTTATGTGGGCTAGCTGAGAAGGTGAGAGTTTATGTGGGCTAGCTGAGAACGTGAGAGTTTATGTGGGCTAGCTGGGAATGTGAGAGTTTATGTGGGCTAGCTGAGAGTTTATATGGGCTAGCTGACAGTTTATGTGGGCTAGCTTCAGTTTATGTGGGCTAGCTAACAGTTTATGTATGCTAGCTGGGAATGTGAGAGTTTATGTGGGCTAGCTGAGAGTTTATGTGGGCTAGCTGAGAATGTGAGAGTTTATGTGGGCTAGCTGAGAGTGTATGTGGGCTAGCTGAGATAGTGAGAGTTTATGTGGGCTAGCTGAGAAGGTGAGAGTTTATGTGGGCTAGCTGAGAAGGTGAGAGTTTATGTGGGCTAGCTGAGAACTTGAGAGTTTATGTGGGCTAGCTGAGAACGTGAGAGTTTATGTGGGCTAGCTGGGAATGTGAGAGTTTATGTGGGCTAGCTGAGAGTTTATATGGGCTAGCTGACAGTTTATGTGGGCTAACTTCAGTTTATGTGGGCTAGCTAACAGTTTATGTATGCTAGCTGGGAATGTGAGAGTTTATGTGGGCTAGCTGAGAGTTTATGTGGGCTAGCTGAGAATGTGAGAGTTTATGTGGGCTAGCTGAGAGTTTATGTGGGCTAGCTGAGATAGTGAGAGTTTATGTGGGCTAGCTGAGAAGGTGAGAGTTTATGTGGGCTAGCTGAGAAGGTGAGAGTTTATGTGGGCTAGCTGGGAATGTGAGAGTTTATGTGGGCTAGCTGAGAACATGAGAGCTTATGTGGGCTAGCTGAGAACATGAGAGTTTATGTGGGCTAGCTGGGAATGTGAGAGTTTTGTGTGGGCTAGCTGAGAACATGAGAGTTTATGTGGGCTAGCTGAGAACATGAGAGTTTATGTGGGCTAGCTGAGAACATGAGAGTTTATGTGGGCTAGCTGAGAACATGAGAGTTTATGTGGGCTAGCTGGGAACATGAGAGTTTATGTGGGCTAGCTGGGAATGTGAGAGTTTGTGTGGGCTAGCTGAGAGTTTATGTGGGCTAGCTGAGAGTTTATGTGGGCTAGCTGAGAAATTAACAAAATTGGGAACTTCAAATCCAAAATATCTGAGAAGGCCTTACATTATCATGTTCAATTACCGTATTAAAAATATGCGGAATGACATCCGAGTATCGGTTAGTAAAATGATAATCAAGTATTCAAAAAAAGAAACTGCTGAAAAAAAGTTACTGAATATTAATGCAAATATTATTACCCCGAACATTTGTACTGAATATTAAAACAAATATTATTACCCCGAACATTTGTAATGAATATTAAAACAAATATTATTACCCCGAATATTTGTAATGAATATTAAAACAAATATTATTACCCCGAACATTTGTACTGAATATTGAAACAAATATTATTACCCCGAACATTTGTAATGAATATTAATCCAAATATTACCCCGAACATTTGTACTGAATATTGAAACAAATATTATTACCCCGAACATTTGTACTGAATATTGAAACAAATATTATTACCCCAATTGATAGACCAAGAAGGATCTTGAGAACTGCATGGACCAGTGGAAAGAGTTTGACTCCTGGTTTGAGCGCTGCAGTCACTGGCTGAAGGAAGTTGAGGTGAAGGTCAAGGACACAGAACTCAAGGCCACTCTCAAGGACAAACAGAACCAGTTTGACCGGTTGAGGAAGCTACAGGAAGAGTTGAATGGCAGACAGAGTGACATTGATTCCCTTAGTGATTCAGCTCAGGACTTGGTTCGCATTAGTACCGACACGAGGGTCATCAGTCAGTCATCACAGCTGGCAACCAAATATCACACACTGAAAGTCAATGTCAAGGTTGGTTATAACACTGTAGTATCTGTGCCAATTCCAGTTGTGCTTATATTAAATGGGTTTTTTAATACATTTATTTATCGCCTCCCCCTAGTTAATTGGAAGTCGTGATAGCGCAGCGGTAGCGCGATCGCTTCAGGTGCGAATGGCCTAGAGTTTGAGCCCCGCTGGAGCCGTTATGATTGTGCCCTTAGGCAAGGTATTTAAATTCCACGTTGCCTCTTCTCTCTCCCACGTGGCGATGGATTCCATCAGGAATGAGGTCTCGAGAGTGATTAATATAAGTTGTAAGAACTTGTTTCGCAATCGAGCTATAATAAATTTGTATTAACAGTTAATTGGGGCAATGCCTCCAAAGTATTTTAGTCATTTTGGAGTCTCTCCAATTTCAGAAGCAACCCTTGTACTTACACATGCCTGGTGTATATCACTGATACACGAGACCTCGGTTTATAGTCCCATCTGCCCGGTGTATAGCACTGATACACAAGACCTCGGTTTATAGTCCCATCTGCCCGGTGTATATCACTGATACACGAGACCTTGGTTTATAGTCCCATCTGCCCGGTGTATAGCACTGATACACGAGACCTCGGTTTATAGTCCCATCTGCCCGGTGTATAGCACTGATACACGAGACCTTGGTTTATAGTCCCATCTGCCCGGTGTATAGCACTGATACATGAGACCTCGGTTTATAGTCCCATCTGCCCGGTGTATAGCACTGATACATGAGACCTCGGTTTATAGTCCCATCTGCCCGGTGTATATCACTGATACATGGTTATAGTCCCATCTGCCCGGTGTATATCACTGATACATGAGACCTCGGTTTATAGTCCATCTGCCCGGTGTATATCACTGATACACGAGACCTCGGTTTATAGTCCCATCTGCCCGGTGTATAGCACTGATACATGAGACCTCGGTTTATAGTCCCATCTGCCCGGTGTATAGCACTGATACACGAGACCTTGGTTTATAGTCCCATCTGCCCGGTGTATAGCACTGATACATGAGACCTCGGTTTATAGTCCCATCTGAACCCGATGTATAGCACTGATACATGAGACCTCGGTTTATAGTCCCATCTGCCCGGTGTATAGCACTGATACATGAGACCTCGGTTTATAGTCCCATCTGCCCGGTGTATAGCACTGATACATGAGACCTCGGTTTATAATCCCATCTGTCCGGTGTATAGCACTGATACACGAGACCTCGGTTTATAGTCCCATCTGCCCGGTGTATAGCACTGATACATGAGACCTCGGTTTATAGTCCCATCTGCCCGGTGTATAGCACTGATACATGAGACCTCGGTTTATAGTCCCATCTGCCCGGTGTATAGCACTGATACATGAGACCTCGGTTTATAGTCCCATCTGCCCGGTGTATAGCACTGATACATGAGACCTCGGTTTATAGTCCCATCTGCCCGGTGTATAGCACTGATACATGAGACCTCGGTTTATAGTCCCATCTGCCCGGTGTATAGCACTGATACACGAGACCTTGGTTTATATGTCTGAAACACTGGATTCGCATTCCAAGGCCCATGTATTATATTGTTATAACTAAAGACTGGATTTACAATATTGTACGCTGGAAATTTCAAAATTTAAACGACAAAAAGAAAAGATGTTAATTAATAATGTAATCTTAGCAGAACGAAAATTTGAAGGGGTATTTGGTAAGGACTTGAAAAACATACACTTATGTTACAGTCACTGAGCAAGCGGCCATTTATGTACATAACTGTACATTGTATAGTACAAGAATTGTAATGGATTTATTTTCAGGAATTATGTCGACGTTGGGAGCAGTACGTATTGGACCACCAAGCTTACACGGGCTCGTTTGAACAGTGCAAGTCGTGGGTGGTGAACATGAGGAAGAAACTGCTCTCCCAGAGCGACGTAAAGGGAGATAAACGCTCTGTGCAGGAACGTATCGAAAAATTGCAGGTACATCATTGTGTATTTTATTTTTGAAATGAATTCCATTAAACTGCTGGGTTCCCAGTTGTAGGTATTTAATTCCATTAAACTGCTGGGTTCCCAGTATGTAGGTATTTAATTCCATTAAACTGCTGGGTTCCCAGTTGTAGGTATTTAATTCCATTAAACTGCTGGGTTCCCAGTATGTAGGTATTTAATTACATTAAACTGCTGGGTTCCCAGTTGTAGGTATTTAATTCCATTAAACTGCTGGGTTCCCAGTTGTAGGTATTTAATTCCATTAAACTGCTGGGTTCCCAGTTGTAGGTATTTAATTACATTAAACTGCTGGGTTCCCAGTTGTAGGTATTTAATTCCATTAAACTGCTGGGTTCCCAGTTGTAGGTATTTAATTCCATTAAACTGCTGGGTTCCCAGTTGTAGGTATTTAATTCCATTAAACTGCTGGGTTCCCAGTTGTAGGTATTTAATTCCATTAAACTGCTGGGTTCCCAGTTGTAGGTATTTAATTCCATTAAACTGCTGGGTTCCCAGTATGTAGGTATTTAATTTCATTAAACTGCTGGGTTCCCAGTTGTAGGTATTTAATTCCATTAAACTGCTGGGTTCCCAGTATGTAGGTATTTAATTCCATTAAACTGCTGGATTCCCAATTGTAGGTATTTAATTCCATTAAACTGCTGGGTTCCCAGTATGTAGGTATTTAATTCCATTAAACTGCTGGGTTCCCAGTATGTAGGTATTTAATTCCATTAAACTGCTGGGTTCCCAGTATGTAGGTATTTAATTCCATTAAACTGCTGGGTTCCCAGTATGTAGGTATTTAATTCCATTAAACTGCTGGGTTCCCAGTATGTAGGTATTTAATTCATTAAACTGCTGGGTCCCAGTTGTATGTATTTAATCCATTAAACTGCTGGTTCCCAGTTGTAGGTATTAATTCCATTAAACGCTGGGTTCCAGTTGTATGTATTTAATTCCATTAAACTGCTGGGTTCCCAGTTCCCAGTTGTATGTATTTAATTCCATTAAACTGCTGGGTTCCCAGTATGTATGTATTTAATTCCATTAAACTGCTGGGTTCCCAGTTGTATGTATTTAATTCCATTAAACTGCTGGGTTCCCAGTTGTATGTATTTAATTCCATTAAACTGCTGGGTTCCCAGTATGTAGGTATTTAATTCCATTAAACTGCTGGGTTCCCAGTATGTAGGTATTTAATTCCATTAAACTGCTGGGTTCCCAGTATGTAGGTATTTAATTCCATTAAACTGCTGGGTTCCCAGTATGTAGGTATTTAATTCCATTAAACTGCTGGGTTCCCAGTATGTAGGTATTTAATTCCATTAAACTGCTGGGTTCCCAGTATGTAGGTATTTAATTCCATTAAACTGCTGGGTTCCCAGTATGTAGGTATTTAATTCCATTAAACTGCTGGGTTCCCAGTATGTAGGTATTTAATTCCATTAAACTGCTGGGTTCCCAGTATGTAGGTATTTAATTCCATTAAACTGTTGGGTTCCCAGTATGTAGGTATTTAATTCCATTAAACTGCTGGGTTCCCAGTTGTAGGTATTTAATTCCATTAAACTGCTGGGTTCCCAGTTGTAGGTATTTAATTCCATTAAACTGCTGGGTTCCCAGTTGTAGGTATTTAATTCCATTAAACTGCTGGGTTCCCAGTATGTAGGTATTTAATTCCATTAAACTGCTGGATTCCCAGTTGTAGGTATTTAATTCCATTAAACTGCTGGGTTCCCAGTATGTAGGTATTAAATTCCATTAAACTGCTGGATTCCCAGTTGTAGGTATTTAATTCCATTAAACTGCTGGATTCCCAGTATGTAGGTATTAAATTCCATTAAACTGCTGGGTTCCCAGTATGTAGGTATTTAATTCCATTAAACTGCTGGGTTCCCAGTATGTAGGTATTAAATTCCATTAAACTGCTGGATTCCCAGTTGTAGGTATTTAATTCCATTAAACTGCTGGGTTCCCAGTTGTAGGGATTTAATTCCATTAAACTCTTGGGTTTCCAGCAGTAGGTATTTAAATTCCATTAAACTCCTAAATTCCTAGATTTAAGGATTTAATTCCATTAAGATGTTGGATGCCCAGTTTTGGGATATTAATTCCAAATTTAACTGTTTTGGGATATCTTACTTCCCCTTGAATACTATATAAAACTGATAGGTCTTTTTAATTGGTTACCTGTTTTCATCGTGGCTTCCTTTGCATCACATGCTATCAATTTTCAGCCATTTTCTCTTATTATTAAATCTTGACTCATATCGTACAGTCTCTCTAATGGATACTATTCTATCCGCAACATCTGGTTAGGGACCAACAATAAAAACAAAGGATTCCAACTAAGAGGACCAATATACATTTCAGGATAAATCAAACTCTATCAGCCAATGAAAAACCAGCAATGTCCCTCATTGGAAAGTAATTTGATAAATCTAGTCTTGGCCAAATATAATGGTATACTTAGTCGAGTAAACACCACTCAACGTTTATTTTGTAACAGAATTCTTGAGTAATCAAGTAGATAAGATGTTGATAATAATGCAGGGATCATTCTAGAGGGCGATGTGGGCGAAATTGTCGCCCTAGGGACCCTGACTTCGCCCTCTGTGGGCCCCACTTCTCCCTAAAAAAAATTATGTTTTGGTTTTTACGATTTTCAAACAAAATTTTGTCTAGTAAGATACACTGGCCCATTATAAAGCACTCCTTCTATTCAAATGTTGTATTTAATGGTTGTACTGTGCATTTTAACCATATTTTGCAGAAATATATTAAAGAACACCATTTAAGGAAGCGATCACGTGCTTTCTCACTTCTCCCAAAAATTCTGACCTAGAATGAACCCTGTAATGTCTATTTATCTGTCAGGCAAATATGTAGAGTGATTGTGTTTGTGTTTTTACGTTTATTTATCGTCGCTACCAGATGCCCACATGAGCGACGCCTCCTGAAGAGATTAGTTATTTTAGATTTTGGAGGATAGTGCAATGATACAGACAGAGACCCATTACAGAATCTCCTCTGGTTCTTTTACGTGCACGGTGTAAGCACCGATACGAGACCTCGGTTTAACGTCCCTTCTGAAAGACTGTTAATTTTATTAGGGTCAGACGGGGGATCGAACCTGCGAGAGTGATTGTGATTGTGTGTTAACAAATATTTTCATACATTTTTGAAATCTTTAGCATTTTATGAATAAAACAAAATGTAATGCTTCATAGCTGTAGTGCATTCCAGACATCAAACACATTTCATTTTATGTGTTAACCCGTAATCTGCCAATCACCACTAAAGTCGCTTTTGCAAACAACATAGAGCCAGATCAAACGCCACAGAATGTGCACAGAATGTTCCGTCTGATCTGGATCTATGTTATTTGCATATTCCGTCCAACTTATTCGACAGGTTACGGGTTAATGTTATTTGTTGATGCAATGTCGCACAACCATGTCACACCCTTTACATTTGACCTCTCACATTTAACCCTGTATTCCACAACAGAAGAAGACAATTACCTATTTGTATCTCCATACTGCTGATAAGCAATATACACACTGTACTACATACTCAATAACCAATATCTCCATACTGCTGAGAAGCAATATACACACTGTACTACATACTCAATAACCAATATCTCCATACTGCTGATAAGCAATATACACACTGTACTACATACTCAATAACCAATATCTCCATACTGCTGAGAAGCAATATACACACTGTACTACATACTCAATAACCAATATCTCCATACTGCTGATAAGCAATATACACACTGTACTACATACTCAATAACCAATATCTCCATACTGCTGAGAAGCAATATACACACTGTACTACATACTCAATAACCAATATCTCCATACTGCTGATAAGCAATATACACACTGTACTACATACTCAATAACCAATATCTCCATACTGCTGAGAAGCAATATACACACTGTACTACATACTCAATAACCAATATCTCCATACTGCTGATAAGCAATATACACACTGTACTACATACTCAATAACCAATATCTCCATACTGCTGATAAGCAATATACACACTGTACTACATACTCAATAACCAATATCTCCATGCTGCTGATAAGCAATATACACACTGTACTACATACTCAATAACCAATATATATATATATTGGAATAGATAACTGCATGGAACGTCGACTATATCTTGGAAGCTATAAAGGTGTTGTATTGTGTTTATGTGAAGTAATGGGATAAAACCTGTCCGTTATCATACTGTACCCACTGTTTATTCCCGTTCTATTTCGTTCTAATCAATCGAGATGTTCATATGTATGTAACTGACTTGTGTCATGTATATAACTTGTGTAATATTTTCTTACATCAGAATGCAATGGTAAGCCATAGTGTTTCACCAACATTTATGTATAATGCTTACATTGTAGTATGTAGCTATATCTCATTTTATGTTTGGGAAGAGGTTCGCTTTTATTTATTATGTCGTATATATTTTGATCATTTGTTTCTCCAGTAGCGTTTAAACGTAGATCGACGTGGTTTAGTTAGATAGGTGTACCGGTACCTTTAGAGAAAGAATTTCACTTGTGAAAAGATCAATGGCATCAAATCACTTGTGGAAGTCGTGATAGCGCAGTGGTAGCACGTTCGCTTCAGGTGCGAAAGCTGGAGCTGTTACGATTGTGCCCTTATGCAAGGCATTTAAATTCCACATTGCATCTTCTCTTTCCCTCGTGGCAATGGATTCCATCAGGAATGAGGTCTCGAGAGTGATTAATATAAATTGTAAGAACTTGTTTCGTCGCATTCGACCTAAAATAAATTTGCATAAACTAAATCACTTGCCCCTCACCACTGGAGAGTCACTATATGACGTTGTTGGTGCAACTGTAATCCCCTAAAACAAACAAAAGGGTCTCCATGGACGAGTGGTTACAATTGTTGGCTTAAAAACACTTACTCCTCATCGCTGTAGGTTGGAATCCCACTTGGGGTGTCGAATTCCATCGAGTGAGGAAGCTATCCAGCTGGCTTGCTGTAGGTTGGATTCCCACTTGGGGTGTCGAATTCCATCGAGTGAGGAAGCTATCCAGCTGGCTTGCTGTAGGTTGGATTCCCACTTGGGGTGTCGAATTCCATCGAGTGAGGAAGCTATCCAGCTGGCTTGCTGTAGGTTGGATTCCCACTTGGGGTGTCGAATTCCATCGAGTGAGGAAGCTATCCAGCTGGCTTGCTGTAGGTTGGATTCCCACTTGGGGTGTCGAATTCCATCGAGTGAGGAAGCTATCCAGCTGGCTTGCTGTAGGTTGGATTCCCACTTGGGGTGTCGAATTCCATCGAGTGAGGAAGCTATCCAGCTGGCTTGCTGTAGGTTGGATTCCCACTTGGGGTGTCGAATTCCATCGAGTGAGGAAGCTATCCAGCTGGCTTGCTGTAGGTTGGATTCCCACTTGGGGTGTCGAATTCCATCGAGTGAGGAAGCTATCCAGTTGGCTTGCTGTAAGTTGGAATCCGACTGGGGTGTCGAATTCCATCGAGTGAGGAAGCTATCCAGCTGGCTTGCTGTAGGTTTGTGCTTCTACCTACATTGTAGGTCCACACCGGAAATACCACTCTGAGCGGCCCACGGCCCTTGTTTCTTCCTCCACCAATAATAGCCTGAGTCGCCATATGACCAAAGCTGTTGGTGCGACTTTAAACCACATAAAACAAGTCATAGTTATCTGAAGGCAACAGTAAAGTGATATGGTCTTCCATTTCTTAAGCAGTCATAAACGATGTTTCCTAGGAAATACTTACATTTCTACATTAGCAGTTCTCTGCATTTTTGGAGCATTTTGCAAACTGTAGCATTGACATTAAAGTGAAACCTCGCTAGAACATGCACTATTCAGAAGTTCAAAAGAGTCCGCCTCCGTGGTCGAGTGGTTAAGGTCGCTGACTTGTATACCACTGTAACCTATCATCACTGATGGTCACGGGTTCGAGCCCCGCTCAGACCGTGTCTCATTTATATGAAAAAGTTGGCAGTTTCTTACGGAGGTTGGTGCACCCAAGTACTGGTTAACTGCTGGAGCCTGCCCAGGAAAGGTTTTGCTAGGTAAACTGCCTGCCGGCGATATAGCCCAAAATTGTGCTGATGCAGGCGTAAAACCCGAAATATAACATAATAATCAGAAGTTCAATTGTTTTGACAATACTAATTTGGCAGGTAAATAAACTGTCTTTGTAAAGAGGTGTGTGCTCTATGGCGGTGTCTTTAATTAAGGGGGTGGGGGGTAACACTTTATAAACGTCAAAGATGAAATTGTCTCAGCATAGCATGTATCTGTAAGCATGCGTACATGGTGCTAGGTCTGTGGAGGTATATTATTCATTTATCTTGTATGTTAGATTGCTTCAATACATTCAGCAATATTGTTTATTCTAACACGACCCAGCTAATAACATACATACGTCTAGAGTAAAACCAATATCGGGTTATTCTGCAATATACCTACCTTGAACTATGCTGCACGCGCACCGTGTTTTGGCTACGTCATTTATACAATGCGTGTAAAGTTTTATGAATGAAAGTCACGCGATGTTTGTAAAAAATACCGTTGGAATTCACGGAAGTGAGCTATTTTTAGAATCAGATAATCTCTTGTCCATCTTGTTTTTCTGTTAAGTAACGTTTCAGTTACTATTCTGTACAGTTTTATTTGACAAAATAAATAAAATTATTGATCAGTTACAACTTTTGTTCATTTATGCACTAAATTGATATTTTCTATAAAAAATAACGTCATCACCCCTTTACGCGGGAGGAAATTTCGAAAGCCAAATGCAGCGGCGTTTGAAGAAAATACTCCTTTAAAATTATTAGAAGTAAGTCGTGTTAGAATCGAAATAATAAGTATCAACCGTGGTATATCGCAGAATAACCTGAGTTTGAAGTTCTTATGCGTAGAAATATATCACGTATATTTCTACGCATAAGAACTTCAAACTCAGGTTATTCTACGATATACCACGGTTGATATTTATTATTTCTTAATTAATATTCATAGTTTGTTGGTGTTAACAATAATAATGTTGTATGAGAATTAATTGAGTACATGTTTGTTACATGTAAATGTAAAATATGTTTATTCGTTACAAATGTTAATAACTTGGTGGCCGAGTGATTACGGTCGTTAACTTCAATATCACTTGTTGACTTCAACTTGCGATGTAGATTCGAATCTTATTGGTGTTCGAAGTATTTCATGTGAAGATGCTAACCAGCTAGCTTGCGGAAGGTCAGTGGTTCTACCATGTGCAAATCCATACCGGAAATACTTCTCGGAGGGCACCTGGTGTCTTCCTCGACCAATAACAGCGGAAGATTTGCTATAATATTACTTAAACTATCAGTGCGACTCTAAATCCCAAAACACACAAAATAATAACTTTGTACGATAAAATACAGATATTTGCTATAAAATATTTCATGTGAATAAATATATCAAGGCTTGGTTGTTGTATGGGTAGTAGCGTATATACAGTGATAAACATATGGTTATGGATGGGGTATGAGGGAAACTATATTTTCTAATATAGACCGCTTGTATGTCATATAGCTTTGTTCTTTTGACATTAAGATTTATTTTATTGTATAGTTACCAACTTGTAAAGATATGCTGCATTGAGTAGAAAATATGGTAGCAGAAATATAAACAGGAAGTGGGTACCTAACCCTAATTATGCAGGAAGTGGGTACCTAACCCTAATGACACAGGAAGTGGGTACCCAACCCTAATGACACAGGAAGTGGGTATCTAACTCTAATGACACAGGAAGTGGGTACCTAACCCTAATGACACAGGAAGTGGGTACCTAACCCTAATTACGCAGGAAGTGGGTACCTAACTCTAATGACACAGGAAGTGGGTACCTAACCCTAATTATGCAGGAAGTGGGTACCTAACCCTAATGACACAGGAAGTGGGTACCTAACCCTAATGACACAGGAAGTGGGTACCTAACTCTAATGACACAGGAAATGGGTACCTAACCCTAATGACACAGGAAGTGAGTACCTAACCCTATCCTCATTTTTTGGGGTTTATTTATGAACAGTAGTAACCTTTAATCAATACTATTATCTACAATCGCTATAAAGTTTCTCTGCTTGGTTGATACAGGAATTGATGGCAGACAAAGAGGAAGGCATGCACATGCTCCAGATTGCCCTTGACAACCTACAGATTGTTCTACCCAATACGAATGTGGCCGGCCGCGACAACATGCGACGCGAGATGCAAACGCTGCAGGCAGAATACGACACACTGTCTGCTGACCTGACGGAGACGAGGAATAAGCTGGACGGTACCCTGTCTCAGTGGACGGTGTACGACGACAGTGTGGAGCAGCTGAGGAGATGGTTGAATGACCTCGAGAGCCAGCTGCACACCGAGACCCAGCAACAGAATACCCTACAAGAGAAGAAACTTCAACTAGATAGAATAAAGGTGAACATCTCTAATATTTAGAAGAATTTGTTTATTAGCTGTAGAACTATACCTGTTTGTATTCTTGTACAAGTTTCTCTGCTTTGTTTATTAGCTGTAGAACTATACCTGTTTGTATTCTTGTACAAGTTTCTCTGCTTTGTTTATTAGCTGTAGAACTATACCTGTTTGTATTCTTGTACAAGTTTCTCTGCTTTGTCAGATTGTTGTTGAATTGTTTATGTATTTAACCCTTTCAACCCCAAGTAACTGACATGGACTGGTCCATGATATTTTTAGACCAATAAATTAATAACAAAATTACATTTGGATCAGTTCATTTATCAAAATGGGTAATTTTATCTAAAAATAGTAATAATTATTACTGGCAAAAAAGTGCATATCCTGATGAGACGGCTCGTTACGAGCCGGCTCATCTGGATCTACACTTTTCATAAGCCTATTTAGAGGCCTGTGGGGTTGAAAGGGTTAATGTAATATATGTGTATTGTTTTTGCATATAAAAGCAAGAATGTTTTCTAAGAGCTAGAAACTATGTGCGATTAACGCAGTGGTTGGCGCACTCGCTTCTCACCAATGCAACCTGGGTTCAATCCTCGGACCGGGAAGTATGTGAGATGGTACGGTGGTCGCCAGATCGGACAGGCGGGTTTTTTCCGGGTACTCCGGTTTCCTACCACAGGAATGACCACATATTTGCTTTCATCCGCGCCAACGAGAGTGATTAATATAATTTGGTAAAACTTGCTTCGCAATCATGGTAAAATAGATGAAGTTTATAAAAAAAAAAAACTATGTGTTCTAAATGAGTTGTAAGATGAAATGGTAAAATATAATGAACATTACGTTACAGGTTCTTCAGTTGAACATTAACTCGCAGCAGTCGACAATCGACAATCTGAATGAGAAAGCCCAGAACTTACAACAGAAATCTAGAAGTGATGCCGACCTGACGGGACAGATCCGACAGATCGTAGAGAAATATAGCACACTGTGTGCGGGTGCTAAGGTAACTATGACAATCCGACAGATCGTAGAGAAATATAACACTGTGTGCGGATGCTAAGGTAACTATGACAATCCGACAGATCGTAGAGAAATATAACACACTGTGTGCGGGTGCTAAGGTAACTATGACAATCCGACAGATCGTAGAGAAATATAACACTGTGTGCGGGTGCTAAGGTAACTATGACAATCCGACAGATCGTAGAGAAATATAACACTGTGTGCGGATGCTAAGGTAACTATGACGATCTGGCAGATCGTAGAGAAATATAACACTCTGTGTGCGGATGCTAAGGTAACTATGACGATCTGACAGATCGTAGAGAAATATAACACTCTGTGTGCGGATGCTAAGGTAAATATGACGATCTGACAGATCGTAGAGAAATATTACACTCTGTGTGCAGATGCTAATGTAACTATGACAACAATGTTCATGACTTTTGAGTTTTGTGGTCAGTGAACAAGACCTTGTAATGTGAAGTATGGCACACAGTGTAGCAAAGTAACCAATGGTTGATTCACAAATCCATGCATAACTTAATAATTTTCATCTTGGATTTTGGAATCATTTGATCTCGACTACCCTGTTTTATTCGCCTGCGTTAATGATATGACTCGCGTATACTGCAACCAACTGACTGTCTTCCAAATTGGTATTGTATCTACATTTCACCTGTATTCACTAGCCATATATACTAAGTATATAAAGTAACTTCCCTTACCTGGCTCAGCCAGTCTCTATGTTAAGTCATTTTTGACATATGACTGCATCTTTATTTTCCAGATCTTTAAATATGTTCAAGACAAAATGTAAATTATGGATACAACTTAATCGGTAGACACTAGAAAGTTGTATATATAATGATTGCTATGTCGTTTTGTATTTCGATAACATTACCTGATTTGTTTAAGATACATTGTACAACATTATACATGTATATTGGATGGTGTAACTGTGTACTTTGGTTATAATTATTGTGTATGTGCATTAATGCTATAGTGTTAAGAAATTTAAGAGAGCCCTAAGGAAGATTAGTTCAGAACTAATTAGGTCACCCTCTATAAATAAAGAAATCTATATATCTCTATCT
Source organism: Archivesica marissinica (assembly GCA_014843695.1). Taxonomy (NCBI): domain Eukaryota; kingdom Metazoa; phylum Mollusca; class Bivalvia; order Venerida; family Vesicomyidae; genus Archivesica; species Archivesica marissinica. Next base: position 62,241,170 of record CM026404.1, read on the forward strand.
AGAGTTTGTACTGATCTCATGTTCGTCTCTACAGGACCTACAGTTGAACTGTGAGCAGTACCTGAAGAACCACCAGCACTACCGGGACTCGTACATGGACACGTCCGAGTGGCTCAGTGCCACCGTGGACAAGATGAACGCTTGTAGTGATGTACGCGGCGACAGGACCGCCATCGATGCTCAGTTACAGAAAGTCTTGGTATGTGCAGTGATTTAACCTGTCAAAGCAGACATGCAGTTCTCTCTCTCAAGTAAATAGAGGATATGTATGATCGGATTACATTTCCCCGAATGAACATTGAAAGCATTGTTGCGAATGATAATAATAGCTTTCTATGTTCAGGAAATATAATTGGATCTCACTTAAACAGACATAGTTTCTTTTTATTTGTGCTGAAAAGTGTGGCTGTGATAAAAAAAATTAAATGAATTACATGGCAAGGATCGAACCCACCTGTCCAATCTGTAGATCACCGTACCATCTCACATACTTACCAATCTGGCGATCACTGTACTATCTCACATACATACCAATCTAGCGATCACCGTACCATCTCACATACTTACCAATCTGAGGATCACCGTACCGTCTCACATACTTACCAATCTGGCGATCACTGTACCATCTCACATACATACCAATCTAGCGATCACCGTACCGTCTCACATACTTACCAATCTGGCGATCACCGTACCATCTCACATACATACCAATCTGGCGATCACTGTACCGTCTCACATACTTACCAATCTAGCGATCACCGTACTGTCTCACATACTTACCAATCTGGCGATCACCGTACCATCTCACATACATACCAATCTGGCGATCACTGTACCGTCTCACATACTTACCATCTGCGATCACCGTACCGTCTCACATACATACCAATCTGCGATCACCGTACCATCTCACATACTTACCATCTGGCGATCACGTATCGTCTCACATACTTACCAATCTGCGATCACCGTACCGTCTCACATACTTACCAATCTGGCGATCACGTACCATCTCACATACTTACCAATCTGGCGATCACCGTACCGTCTCACATACTTACCAATCTGGCGATCACCGTACCGTCTCACATACTTACCAATCTGGCGATCACCGTACCGTCTCACATACTTACCAATCTGGCGATCACTGTACCATCTCACATACTTACCAATCTGAGGATCACCGTACCATCTCACATACTTACCAATCTGGCGATCACTGTACCATCTCACATACTTACCAATCTGAGGATCACCGTACCGTCTCACATACTTACCAATCTGGCGATCACCGTACCGTCTCACATACTTACCAATCTGGCGATCACCGTACCGTCTCACATACTTACCAATCTGGCGATCACTGTACCATCTCACATACTTACCAATCTGAGGATCACCGTACCATCTCACATACTTACCAATCTGGCGATCACCGTACCGTCTCACATACTTACCAATCTGGCGATCACCGTACCATCTCACATACATACCAATCTGGCGATCACTGTACCGTCTCACATACACACCACCAATCTGGTGATCACCGTACCATCTCACATACTTACCAATCTGAGGATCAAATCACGGCTGCATTGTTGAACATTGAGTTATGGCGACGATAAATTGGTTCAGAAATAATGGCTTCTTTTTGTTTCTGTATTGCTATTAACTGGCTCAGTGATTTAAATGAGTGAGATTAACATTGGTGATGTTTGTCAGTTCCATAATGCCATAAATGTCAAGTATGGTCCAATTTATTTAAATGAGGCATAATATACATAATTCACATGTGTGAATGAAACCACCAAGTTTAGAAGATCTCTAGAAATAGTAAATTGTTTAATTAAAGTAATGAAAACATCGCTACATTTTCAGGATATACTTGGTACGCTGGAGACCGGTCGACAGAAGCTTGATGATACTCTGAGTCGTGGAGATGCTGTGTTGCCAGAAACATCCAATCAGGGACAAGAACTGATCAGGGAGGAGCTTAACATGCTCACCAATGACTTTGAACAGTTTGATACTGACATCAATGACTTGCAGAGTAACCTAGGTAAACATACTGAATGTTACATCAGAATATATACATGCCTGGGGATTAGAGGGAAATGCGCATTATATTAGTTTGTCAAATCACTGGGTTCGAGCCCCGCTCAGGCCGTGTCTCATTTATATGAAAAAGTTGGCAGTTTCTTACGGAGGTTGGTGCACCCAAGTACTGGTTAACCGCTGGAGCCTGCCCAGGAAAGGTGTTGTTAGGTAAACTGCCCGCCGGCGATATAGCCCAAAATGGTGCTGATGCAGGCGTAAAACCCGAAATATAAAAATATAACATTGTCAAATCTTTATAACGAAGCAGAACATTTTCAAAAATAGTAGTATACTGCAAGACATGCATGGAAGCTATATATATAACGTTTGATCATATTAATGATTTGGGGATTTTTACCAAATGCTTTTTAAAATGATGTAGCGTTTCATGGGACAACTTCTGCTGCTGTTAAATTAAAGTTTGTTGAATGAAAGTAGTTAACGTACTGATGATATTAAGCGGATATTTGTTTGTTTCAGTGAATGATGGAATTCTATTTCACCGAATGAACATTGGAAGCATTATAATAACGGCTTTCTATGTTAATGAGTGAAAATATTTCAGTTAAAAAAACAAACATTCTTTTTTATTTTACGCTTAAAAGTGTTTCTATGATAAAACAAAAAGGTGCAACCATTTGATAAATGGAGCTAGAACGTCGTGTTTAGATGACCATTAAAGACATCATGAAAGGCATCGTACAAAGTCATGACGTCTCTGACGGCTTGAGACCGAACACATTCGTGTTGACAGCATTACATGTAGCGGCTAGATACCACACATGCAAAGCAGTGAGAAATCAAATATGTTATTCCACTGCTTGTAACCAGCGGAATAACACATTTTTATTTCTCTCATAAATTTCTATATTTAATTGAAAGACATTTTATATAATTATTTATTGAATTATGTTTAACAGAGCGGTTACGGGATGAGTGGTACACGTATGAGGAGGAGTATGACAAACTTAACCAGTGGATCAAAGATACCGAGACAGACATGAAATCTGACTCCGAACTCAAAGCTACACTCGAAGAGAAGAACATTCAAGTTGAGAGACAAAACGTAATATTTCTTGTGCTGTGTGCATTTAAGTAGCGCGTATTAATCGAAATTTTCAATTTGTCTTTCCTTCATTCTATTACTGCCCATCAATCATTTTCTCACTATTAGAGCGATAGGGATATATATTGTGGAAGTCTTGATAGCGCAGTGGATGCGCATTCGCTTCAGGTGCGAAAGGTCCGGAGTTTGAGCCCCGCTGGAGCCGTTACGATTGTGCCCTTAGGCAGGCATTTAAACTCCACGTTGCCTCTTCTCTCTCCCTCTCTTCCATCAGGAATGAGGTATCGAGAGTGATTAATATAAGTTGTAAGAACTTGTTTCGCAATCAAGCTAAAATAAATTTGTATAAACTATTAGGATGTCAGTCTGCTAAGAATTGGATAAGAACCAGTACTCATCTTTCCAACTTTTGTTTGTTCTCACATATCACCATTATATCACTTGTCACTGATAGGGAGCAAACTCACAGCCCTCGTGAGAGGTGAGTTCCATCTACGGCGCAATCGTTTGCTAAGGTTAAACTGTGCCATGGTTGCTATATATGAATGAAATTGCTTCATATAGTACATCTAGTTATTCTTTAACAGTTTTAGAGCAATTTTATGGAGTGTTTTACAGCTTTAGATGCAAGACCCAGGTGTCATGGAAGACTGTTAGTTAGTAATATGTCATTAGATAAGCCGTATAAATTGCTGTAGTATAATTAATTACATTCAACAGACGGATCTGTAGTCCAGTGGTAACACGCTGGACTGGTAATCCAGGGATCGCGGGTTCGATCCCCCGTCTGAACCTAATAAAATTAACAGTCTTTCAGATGAGACATTAAACCGAGGTCTCGTGTCGGTGCTGTACACCGTGCACGTAAAAGAACCAGAGGAGACTCTGGAATGGGTCTCTGTCTGTATCATTGCACTATCCTCCAAAAATCTAAAATTACTAATCTCTTCAGGAGGCGTCGCTCATATGGGCAATCGGTAGCGATGATAAATAAATGTAAAAAACAAATTACATTCATGTTATTGGCACATAATATAGAAAGTGGAGGAGTTACGATGAACTGTGTTGCAACTATTTCAGACATTTCATGATGAGGTGAATGGGAAGCAGACAGACTTTGATGGTCTCACTGAGCATGCTCAAGTTCTCCTCCAATCAACAACCGACAACCGTGTGACATCACAGCTCACACAGATGAGCTCCAGATATACCACACTCATCACCATGTCCAAGGTGGGACTATTAAATTACTGTATACATATGTCTGCTATTAAATTACTGTATACATCTGTCTGCTATTAAATTACTGTATACATATGTCTGCTATTAAATTACTGTATACATATGTCTGCTATTAAATTACTGTATACATCTGTCTGCTATTAAATTACTGTATACATATGTCTGCTATTAAATTACTGTAAAACTGTATCCGTCTATCTGCTATTAAATTACTGTAAAACTGTATCCGTCGATCTGCTATTAAATGACTGTAAGACTTCATACATGTGTCTGCTATTAAATTACTGTAAAACTGTATCCTTTCTGTCTGCTATTGAATGACTGTAAAACTTCATACATGTGTCTGCTATTAAATGGCTGTAAAACTGTATCCTTTCTGTCTGCTATTGAATGACTGTAAAACTTCATACATGTGTCTGCTATTAAATGGCTGTAAAACTGTATCCTTTCTGTCTGCTATTGAATGACTGTAAAACTGTTTCCATCCATCCGTCTGCTTGCAGGACTTCCTGAAGAGGTTCCACCAGCATGTTGATGACCACCAGCAGTATGCGGAGACATTCACGGAGGCCGTCACATGGCTACAGGGGTCACGTGACAAGCTGTCCGTGTGTGCCGATACCTCGGGTGACAAATACACCATACAGTCTCAGCTCGAGAAACTTCAGGTAATTATTTCCCATCAATAAGTCTCCGTAAATAAAGCTTGATGTATGTAATAGTAATGGAGAATAGTTTCGGATATGGCTTTCTAAAAATGGAGAATAGTTTCGGATATGGCTTTCTAAAAATGGAGAATAGTTTCGGATATGGCTTTCTAAAAATGGATAATAGTTTCGGATGTGGCTTTCTAAAAATGGAGAATAGTTTCGGATGTGGCTTTCTAAAAATGGAGAATAGTTTTGGATGTGGCTTTCTAAAAATGGGGAATAGTTTGGATGTGGCTTTCTAAAAATGGAGAATAGTTTCGGATGTGGCTTTCTAAAAATGGGGAATAGTTTTGGATGTGGCTTTCTAAAAATGGAGAATAGTTTCGGATGTGGCTTTCTAAAAATGGAGAATAGTTTCGGATGTGGATTTCTGTATTTACGTCTACTATGTTGTATATCATATAGCCTCTCATAGGACATAGTTCATTTAATTTGAAGCAAACATATCGAGGATATTTGTTTGTTTCTGGGAATGATCCGAATATATTTAAACTGAATGAACATTGAAAGCATTATTATCATGAGTGACGTTAGCCGAGTGATAATAACAGCTTTCTATGTTCATGAGTGAAACATAATTTGATCATTCACCTCAAATTTTCTTTTTATTTTATAATGTCTCGTTTAGTCTACTCATAGTTAAGACTGAAAATATTCATGTTAACAATATTTCAAACTGCTGCGGCTGGGAACAATATTTCAAACTGAAGTGGCTGGGAACAATATTTCAAACTGCTGCGGCTGGGAACAATATTTCAAACTGCTGTGGCTGGGAACAATATTTCAAACTGAAGTGGCTGGGAACAATATTTCAAACTGCTGTGGCTGGGAACAATATTTCAAACTGCAGCGGCTGGGAACAATATTTCAAACTGCTGTGGCTGGGAACAATATTTCAAACTGCAGCGGCTGGGAACAATATTTCAAACTGCTGTGGCTGGGAACAATATTTCAAACTGCAGCGGCTGGGAACAATATTTCAAACTGCTGTGGCTGGGAACAATATTTCAAACTGCAGCGGCTGGGAACAATATTTCAAACTGCTGTGGCTGGGAACAATATTTCAAACTGCAGCGGCTGGGAACAATATTTCAAACTGCTGTGGCTGGGAACAATATTTCAAACTGCAGCGGCTGGGAACAATATTTCAAACTGCTGTGGCTGGGAACAATATTTCAAACTGCAGCGGCTGGGAACAATATTTCAAACTGCTGTGGCTGGGAACAATATTTCAAACTGCTGTGGCTGGGAACAATATTTCAAACTGCTGTGGCTGGGAACAATATTTCAAACTGAAGTGGCTGGGAACAATATTTCAAACTGAAGTGGCTGGGAACAATATTTCAAACTGCAGTGGCTGGGAACAATATTTCAAACTGCAGCGGCTGGGAACAATATTTCAAACTGCAGCGGCTGGGAACAATATTTCAAACTGAAGTGGCTGGGAACAATATTTCAAACTGAAGTGGCTGGGAACAATATTTCAAACTGCAGTGGCTGGGAACAATATTTCAAACTGCAGTGGCTGGGAACAATATTTCAAACTGCAGTGGCTGGGAACAATATTTCAAACTGCAGTTGCTGGGAACAATATTTCAAACTGCAGTGGCTGGGAACAATATTTCAAACTGCAGTGGCTGGGAACAATAAGCGTAGAGCAGTGACAATTAAATGTGTTATTCCACTGCATTTATTTCACCAACAAATTTCTATGTTTCATGGGAAAGCATGGGATGATTTGAATGAAATGTCACAAGCCCTACTTTCTAGGAAAAATAAGAACAATATTACATATGCTACAGCTAAGGGTAAAGGTTAAAATACTTAATTTGATGTGTGTATGTACAGGAATTCACGGTAATGAAGGAAGAAGGACAGTTATTGATACATACGGCCCAGTCATGGGGAGAGAAGGCGATGAAGAACACGTCCGTGGACGGCCGCGAAATGATACGCCAGGAGTTACAACAACTGCAGCAGGAATGGGATGCCATGATCTGTAAGTTAACTGCTTCTTGACTAGCCGGGATACTTTCATACTGTACCAGATACTTTCATACTGTACCAGATACTTTAGTTTATACAAATTTATTTTAGCTCGATTGCGAATAAGTTCTTGCAACTACTATTCATCACTCTCGAGACCTCATTCCTGATGGAATCCATCGCCATGAGGTAGAGAGTAGGGTCAATGTGTAATTTAAATGCCTTTTGCCTAAGGGCACAATCGTAACGGCTACAGCTGGGCATGAACTTGGTGGGGGGGCTTTCGCACCTGCATCAAACTTGTGACCACTGTGCTATCACGACTTCCACAGCAGGGGATACTTCACATGTTTACACATGGGAAAACTCGCTTATCCTAATGTTTTGTATACCTTGATTTTGCCATGATTATGACAGTTTATATTTTAGTTTCTCAAATAACTGATATTGCAAACTATTGTAAGTTTTAACCCTCTGCACGCTAGCTGCAGATATAATCACTTTTGCAATCAACATAGAGCTAGTTCAGACGGCACAAAACATGCCATCTGTTCAGGCTCTATGTTGTTTGCTATTCGGATCGTGGAGCTTAACACTTAGCTGAATAGCAAACAACATTGATCCGGATCAGACGCGTCTTTACGCTGCAACTGATCTGGATCTATGTTGTTTGCAAATATAATTATATTCAGTATACAAAGGGTTAATATGCATTTGCGTCAGTAGTGAGATGCAGTCATATAGGTTTTGTGAAAGGTTGATTATGATATTTTAGTATGTAAAAACCCCACATTGTCTAACCACTCATAACATTTACTGTTTATTGTAACAGGCGAGGTAACGGACACCAAGGTGATGTTGGAGAGTTGCCTGCTCCAATGGACCGACTTCAACGACAGTTACGAACAAATCCAGAAACGCCTTCGCGAGATGGAAAAACGTCTCCGAGGCAGTGACCCCAAAATTGACCTTGGCGAGAAGAAAGCAGAACTTCAGAGAATCAAGGTGATATATGGTTTTATAATTTATAGCTGAATCATAAACTAGATATAACAGCATTAATGCTCACATTTTGTGATTCCTCCATCAGAACAGGGTCTAATCTGGGGCTTCGTGTTCTGTGTCACACAGATACAACATTTGAATAGAAGGAGTGCTTTATAATATAGTGTAGCTTACTAGACAAAATTTTGTTTGAAAATCGTAAAAACCAAAACATATTATATTTTTTTGGGAGATGTGGGGCCCCCAGAGGGCGAAGTCAGGGTCCCTAGGGCAACTATTTCACCCACATCACCCTCTAGAATGATCCCTGAGTGTGTTGTAACAATTAATCAAAGTTTCATAAAACCGATTTACAATATACAATAATAGTTATAATCTACAGCAAATTTAACGGCAAAAGTTTTTTTACATAATTCCTATTTTCATTATGTTAACCTTTAGCATGCTGTAGGCGAACTGAACAGATAACAAATGGGTAATATTTTCCTAGAAAGTACTCACAATTATTTGTTATCTGCCCATTTCGCCTACAGCATAAAGGTTAATTGTCTTTCTCTCGAGTCTTCACAATGAAGAAGTTGATGTATTTGCTGAAGCTAGTGTTGACTAGTTTATTTGACTTTGCAGGGAAGTCTTCACAATGAAGAAGTTGGTGTATTTGCTGAAGCTAGTGTTGACTAGTTTATTTGACTTTGCAGGGAAGTCTTCACAATGAAGAAGTTGGTGTATTTGCTGAAGCTAGTGTTGACTAGTTTATTTGACTTTGCAGGGAAGTCTTCACAATGAAGAAGTTGATGTATTTGCTGAAGCTAGTGTTGACTAGTTTATTTGACTTTGCAGGGAAGTCTTCACAATGAAGAAGTTGATATATTTGCTGAAGCTAGTGTTGACTCTAGTTTATTTGACTTTGCAGGGTATCTATCAAGATGTGGTCTCATTTGAGCAAATGGTGGAATCTGCTGGCGTGAAGGCACAGGATCTCATGCAGAAGAGTCCGGCCAGCACGGCCTCCACCGACACCTCCCAGATCATCAACAAATACCACCAGCTCAAGGACCTTGCTATGGTAATATATATATATATCTTCTTAGTAGCCATCGGCTGTCTTGTAAAGATGTTAATAAAACAGAAATAATCGCAAATATACCACATTCTCACAAACCTAACCATGGTTTTGTCTATTTGCCAAAACAGAACAAAACTTTGATGTAAGCATAACTTTTCTGTTTTGAGAAACCGTTAAGGTACACATGTATTATGTACCAGTTAAGGTTTTCAGTTCTGATAAAGGTCATTGCTCAGTGGTGACTGAACGTAACCCTTTCCTTCATAGAGATTTAGGTTAATATGCTATTATATTTCCATACAAATGACAGCCATATAGCAATCATGCAGTGGATTAGTAGCCATCGTATCTATCCCAACTCCATAGATATTACTGGGACTACATGAGATTCTGGCCTTTATTATGAACATTGGTTTGGCTACTACATTGTCAATGTATGTCGTATTGGTAATGGCATCAAGAGGTGCTTCTATGAGGGAAAGGGTTAATGTATGTCATATTGGTAATGGCATCAAGAGGTGCTTCTATGAGGGAAAAGGTTAATGGACTGAACTCTTTTGTGACTGAACTTAATGGACTTAACTTATGGATTCTACGTGTTGGAATGGATACTGTATCCATCGCAATCGAGAGGTTGTTAAAGCAAACCATGCCCAAACCATTGTGATGTTGTCAGGCAACCCTCTTCAATCCACCTTCCCTCTCCCTCATGGCAGTGCATTCCATCAGAAATGATGTCTCGAGAGTGATTAAATTAATGTTGTAGGAACTTGTTTCGCAATCGAGCTCAACTAAATTTTAACTGCTGAACGATATAAAACCATAATTACTCTCTTTTATAAATGGAGGTATTGTACATGTATATGTATGCATGTTTACAGGATATGTTGGCGAGATCAGAGGTGAATGTTGCCCAACATACAGCCTACCATGATGCTTGTAACAACTTTGTATCTTGGCTGAGATACGCACGAGAAAAGCTGGCCACGTGCTCCGACACATTTGGAGAGAAGTCGGCCATTCAGGGCAAGATTGAAAGAGCTGGGGTAAATATATTGTGTAGCTTCTACATTGAATGATAATATTGCCAAGAGATCTTATGTGTAATTAATAAAGATGAACATTTTTTATTGTTATCTGGGATTTCCAAGGATTTTGACTTGATTAACATTCTTTTCAAGGTCATTGAGTCTGCGTGACTATGCAAAGAAACATAATATTCCTATTGTCTTTCTCCATTGTTCTTTTAAAATTATCTCTTCTTGAAAGAGTTTTTGATATATCACCAGTAACTGTTGTCAATCAACTTTTCAGATATTCATTAACAGAATTATTTAAACTATGTCAAGTGATTCACATGTTCTTATAAAACCGGCGATTTTTACTCCGTGAATCAAGCTAGTTTCGCATCATGTCTAATGTACAATATATATCGCTGATGATCTTTCAGGCCTTGGTTGACGGCTTGAGTGAAGGCTCTCAAAGATTGGCCGAGGCTACCAAAGCAGGGGAGGGCACTCTGCCAAACACGTCGCCAACAGGCCAGACGAAGATTCGTCAGGAAATCAAATCAATGAACAAGGACTTTGAGGAGTTGCGTACGGAGCTGATGACTGCACAGGAAGACCTTGATGAATGTCTCACCAGGTGGACAGAGTTTGAGGATGGCTACCTGCACTTCAACAACTGGTTGAAGGAGACGGAGAGCTACCTGCGGTCGGAGCTCGAGTACAAGGCCAACCTTGACGAGAAGAAGAAACACTGGGAACAGTATCAGGTAAGTGATTGAACTACAGTCTAACCTGTGTTAGTGGTCACCTCTATTAAGCAGCCAACCTGTATTAAGCAGCCAGTTTCCAGATTCCAAAAATGATATTTCATTATACATTTATCCTTTATTAAGCAGCCACCTGTGTTAAGCAGCCACTTTCTATGATCCCCTTGGCTGGCTGCTTAAGACAGGTTTGACTGTATTACTGCAATGTGTGGCCGAATGGTTACTGTCGTCGTTGACTTCAAATCACTTCGAATCAAATTGGGTGTGTCAAATTCTTTCCATTGAATAAGCTATCCAGCTGACCTGCGCACAGTTGTTGGCTCCACCTAGGTCCCTGTCCTTGTCTGAAATACTGCTCGCAGGGGCACCCAGGATCTTCCTCCACTAATAATAGCTGGAGATTTATCATACAACATAAGCTGTTTGTGCTGCATTAAACCCCAACAATAAACTACTAAATGTGGCTTCATATTAGGATCAGTTTCGTGTGTACATTTATATAAAAGTGGCACCAATGTCGGGGTATATCCACGGGGTATATCCATCCACGGGGTATGTCCATCCACGGGGTATATCCATCCATGGGGTATGTATATCCACTGGGTATATCCATCCACGGGGTATATCCATCCACGGGGTATATCCATACACGGGGTATATCCATCCACAGGGTATATCCATCCACAGGGTATATCCATCCACAGGGTATATCCATCCACAGGGTATATCCACGGGGTATATCCATCCATGGGTATATCCATCCATGGGGTATATCCATCCACAGGGTATATCCATCCACGGGTATATCATCCACGGGTATATCCATCCACAGGATATCCATCCACAGGGTATATCCATCCACAGGGTATATCCATCCACGGGGTATATCCATCCACAGGGTATATCCATCCACGGGTATATCCATCCACAGGGTATGTATATCCATCGGGGTATGTATATCCATCCACAGGGTATATCCATCCACAGGGTATGTATATCCACGGGGTATATCCATCCACAGGGTATATCCATCCACAGGGTATATCCATCCACAGGGTATATCCATCCACAGGGTATATCCATCCACAGGGTATATCCATCCACGGGGTATATCCATCCACAGGGTATATCCATCCACAGGGTATATCCATCCACGGGGTATATCCATCCACAGGGTATATCCATCCACAGGGTATGTATATCCACGGGGTATATCCATCCATAGGGTATATCCATCCACGGGGTATATCCATCCACGGGGTATATCCATCCATAGGGTATATCCATCCACGGGGTATATCCATCCACGGGGTATATCCATCCACGGGGTATATCCATCCACGGAGTATATCCACGGATCATTGTCAAGAATTATTACTGATATGCTTTACTAATATAGTCACTTTACGCTCACTTTTCAAAATGTCTAGATATTGTAAAATCCATTACAATGTAATTTGTTTACAATGGTTGATTGATACTGATAACTGATATTATTGAGTTGGCTGAGACTGGTCAATGATGTGTTTATGTGACTGTTGCAGACATCTACTGAAAAAATACAGTATAAACAGTAGATATTGTAAAATACATTACAATGTAATTGGTTTACAATGGTTGATCACTGATGGTTCGAGCCCCGCTCAGACCGTGTTTCATTTATATGAAAAAGTTGGCAGTTTCTTACGGAGGTTGGTGCACCCAAGTACTGGTTAACCGCTGGAGCCTGCCCAGGAAAGGTGTTGTTAGGTAAACTGCCCGCCGGCGATATAGCCCAAAATGGTGCTGATGCAGGCGTAAAACTCGAAATATAACATAATAGTATAACAATGGTTGATTGATACTGATAATTGATATTATTGAGATAATAGTTGACTGAGACTTGTCAATGATGTGTTTATGTGGCTGTTGCAGGCATCTACAGAAGAAATACAGTATAAACAGGCCGAGTTGGACCAGGTGAACGAGAAGGCCCAGTCACTGCTGCAGACAAACGCCGATGCCAAGACATCACACGCTATCACACAGCTCACCACAAGATACCAGGGCATTATTGCTCTGTCCAAGGTTATGATCAGTCCTTTACTCTCAAATGTTGCAAAGTCACTCTATATGTTCAAATGTTGCAAAGTCACTCTATATGTAAAATGTTGCAAAGTCACTCTATATGTTCAAATGTTGCAAAGTCACTCTACAGTCAAACCTGTGTTAGTGATCTCCTCCATTAAGCAGCCAGTTTCCAGATTCCCAATATGTTGTTTTATTATACATTTGACCTCTATTAAGCAGCCACATGTGCTAAGCAGCCACTTTCTGTGATTCCCTTGACTGGACAGGTTTGATATGTTCAAATGTTGCAAAAATAAACCACTGTATTCCATATATTCTATGTTCTTTAATGTTACAAAATTGCAAATATAAAAACGTCTCTAATCAAGCAGGCCCTGCGAGTGTTGACATGCAATCTGTAATCAAGCAGGCCATGCGAGTGTTGGCATGCAATCTGTAAGCAAGCAGGCCCTGCAAGTGTTGGCATGCAATCTGTAAGCAAGCAGGCCCTGCGAGTGTTGGCATGCAATCTGTAATCAAGCAGGCCCTGCGAGTGTTGGCATGCAATCTGTAAGCAAGCAGGCCCTGCAAGTGTTGGCATGCAATCTGTAAGCAAACAGGCCCTGCGAGTTTTGGCATGCAATCTCTAATGAAGCAGGCTCTGCCAGTGTTGGCATGCAATCTCTTAATGAGGCAGCCTCTGTCAGTGTTGGCATGTAATCTCTAAGCAACTGCAAAACAGAATCATTTATTTAGAACATAAGGAGACTGTGCTTCTGTTCATATTGTTTCAGGGTTCGTCCAGAGTTCTGTATACAGTTAGAAATAAAACAGTTTGGCACAAAGTTATTACTTTAGAATTGATATGTCAACTTTGAATTCGAGACTGGTTTAGGATTGCTATGTTGAATTAGGGTTAGTTAAGTATAAATGTTTTGTAAAACTCTAGGTTAGAATTTGATTTTATGATTGCAGGACATTGTGAAGAATCTTGCTAATTATTACAACAACCACCTGCATTATAAAGATGGTCATAACGAGTTCTGTGATTGGCTGGCTGAGACGAAACTCCGCCTCCACACTATACATAGAACTGCTGGCTCCAAGGAGGACGTTGGTTCCAAGCTCGATAACATGACTGTAAGTAATGAATGATGGGGCTTGGAACTCATTTATATTCCTGTAAATTAGTGTAGAAAACGGTAAAAGTACGAGAGAGAGAGAAATTATTCGTGTTAGAGAGAGTAAATATTGGTGTTCGGGAGAGCAATTATTAGTTTTCGAAAGAGCACACTTATTGGTGTTTGAGAGAGCACTTATTGGTATTCGAGAGAGCAATTATTCGTGTTCAAGAGAACACTTATTCGTGTTCGAGAGAGCAATTATTGGTGTTCGAGAGAGCAAGTATTGGTGTTCGAGAGAGCAATTATTGGTGTTTGAGAGAGCAATTATTGGTGTTCGAGAGAGCAATTATTGGTGTTCAAGAGAGCAATTATTGATTTTCATTAATGTATCTTCAAGATTTTTCAACATCTGCATGGCTGCAAATTAATACAACTCTATTTACCTTGAGTTTAACTCATAATGATTTATATGTGAAGTGCATTGCATGTGTATATATTGTACAAGATTACAGTTATGTTGCAGCTGTGCAGGTTTCAATACTGGCAGTTTTACATGTACATATGTGATTCTTAGTGTTATGCAATATTGTTGCACACCAGAAACAGGTTATGCAAATAAGCTGGCATAAAAATTTCATTTAAAAGTGTTCTGGTTATTTGTTTATTCAGGAGATGCAAGCAGCCATGGATCAGGGTCACAATCTGCTCCGACAGGTGCTTGAATGCTCCGAGAAGACATTACCAAACACAAATACTCGCGGTAGTCAGGAGATCCGCCATGAGTGCGACTCCGCTAAGGTCGAGTATGAGAATCTGCTAACAGACACGTCGCAGGCCAAGCGGGGTCTGGAGTCTGCGCTTACTCAGTGGGGTGACTTTGACCGCTCGTTCGAGCAGTTCCATATTTGGCTGACGGCCATCGAATCCAAGGTGAATTCCGAACCGGGACAGAAGACAGACCTTCCTGAGAAAAGATCTAGCCTTGAGAAATATAAGGCACTACAGGCAGATTGTCTAGCCCACAGAGACCTACTGGAACGTTTGGAGGAGAAAGCTGCTAATGTCAATGATGAGCATCCCCAGTCTCGCGTGCGTGACCTCCGGTCTCGATATGCAGGTGTTTCCACAGCAATGAAGGAACTGGTATTCAAGCTGGACGGGCAAGTGTCTAGTCATGAGGAGTACCGCAAGTCGTACATAGGTTGTCTAGACTGGATGGCAAACACGAGACATCGGCTGCAGAGACTCAGTGACTTCTCCGGTGATAGGAGAACTCTGCAGGATAGACTACAACAGTTAAAGGTAGTACAGACAAGTCATACCTTCATGGGTTTGGTCTATATCCATGGGCATGGAGATTGTGATGTTTTGTTTGTCATGTGAAGGTTTACAGATTTGAATGCTAGCATTAAAACATCATCCCAGTACTTCCCTGACCCTGGTACTTCCCTGATCCTGGTACTTCCCTGACCCCAGTATTTCCCTGACCCTTGTACTTCCCTGACCCTTGTACATCCCTGACCCTTGTACATCCCTGACCCTGGTACTTCCCTGACCCTGGTACTTCCCTGACCCTGGTACTTCCCTGACCCCGGTACTTCCCTGACCCCGGTACTTCCCTGACCCCGGTACTTCCCTGATCCTGGTACTTCCCTGACCCCGGTACTTCCCTGACCCCGGTACTTCCCTGATCCTTCTACTTCCCTGATCCTTCCCTGACCCCAGTACTTCCCTGACCCCGGTACTTCCCTGACCCTGGTACTTCCCTGACCCTGGTACTTCCCTGATCCTGGTATTTCCCTGACCCCGGTACTTCCCTGACCCTTGTACTTCCCTGACCCTGTACTTCCCTGACCCTTGTACTTCCCTGACCCTTGTACTTCCCTGACCCTGGTACTTCCCTGACCCTTGTACTTCCCTGACCCTTGTACTTCCCTGACCCTTGTACTTCCCTGACCCTGGTACTTCCCTGACCCTTGTACTTCCCTGACCCTGGTACTTCCCTGACCCTGGTACTTCCCTGATCCTGGTAATTCCCTGACCCTGGTACTTCCCTGACCCTGGTACTTCCCTGATCCTGGTACTTCCCTGACCCCGGTACTTCCCTGACCCTTGTACTTCCCTGATCCTGGTACTTCCCTGACCCTGGTACTTCCCTGACCCTGGTACTTCCCTGACCCTTGTACTTCCCTGACCCCCGTACTTCCCTGACCCTTGTACTTCCCTGACCCTGGTACTTCCCTGACCCTGGTTCTTCCTGGATCTTGGTACTTCCCTGACCCTGGTACTTCCCTGGCCCTGACTGTAGTACTTTGACTCTGACCCCAGTATGCATTGACCCTATCACCAGTACTTCCTTCACAATGTCTCCATTCCATCATTATGCTAGACTTTCAAAATAGAAGTTTAAGTTCTACAAGGGAGCCGTTACATCTTACAGCATGTAGCTCAAGCCTTGGCAGCTGCATAAATTCATGAACAAATTTGTTCACTAGCTGTAACAACCAATTTAATTCCATCATTATCCCTATGTTTTTTATTCTTAAATGCTGAACTTGCAACAAAGACTAATCGTAGTGTTTGTAATGTCAAAATTGAGGTATTCATTATTTTATTTGATAATTGAATATTTA
The DNA here is from genome assembly GCA_014843695.1 of Archivesica marissinica. Classification (NCBI taxonomy): domain Eukaryota; kingdom Metazoa; phylum Mollusca; class Bivalvia; order Venerida; family Vesicomyidae; genus Archivesica; species Archivesica marissinica. Next base: position 62,257,928 of record CM026404.1, read on the forward strand.
TATATTAATTATAATCAGCGGATATTTGACAAAACTTTCGTCTGGGCACTGTTTCATTCTATTTTATTTACAGGATTTCAAAGGTGAAATGAGACAAGGACAGGATATGGTCAACAATGCAACCCAGCAAGGTGAGCGTGTTTGTCTCACTACGGCAGCACGTGGCCAGGACGCCATCCACAAGGAGATTCAAACCTTACGAGATGATTGGTCGGGCTTCTCTGCGGCGGTGAACGAGGTGGAATCTAACCTGGAGGTGTGCATCGGAAACTGGGAGGAGATGGATGATGCTCTGTCGGGATTCACACACTGGGTGGAGAAGATGGAGAGACAGATGAAGAATTTGAACGATAGTAAATCTGACAGTTCCAGGAAGGAGAGACTGTTCAGGGAAGCAGAGGTAGGAATGTTAAGTTAATTACCAGGGATATATCAGGATGCTGAGGTAGGAATGTTTAGTTAATTATCAGGGATATGTTGGGATGCTGAGGTAGGAATGTTTAGTTAATTATCAGGGATATGTTGGGATGCTGAGGTAGGAATGTTTAGTTAATTATCAGGGATATGTTGGGATGCTGAGGTAGGAATGTTTAGTTAATTACCAGGGATATGTTGGGATGCTGAGGTAGGAATGTTTAGTTAATTATCAGGGGTATGTTGGGATGCTGAGGTAGGAATGTTTAGTTAATTATCAGGGATATGTTGGGATGCTGAGGTAGGAATGTTTAGTTAATTACCAGGGATATATCAGGATGCTGAGGTAGGAATGTTTAGTTAATTATCAGGGATATGTTGGGATGCTGAGGTAGGAATGTTTAGTTAATTATCAGGGATATGTTGGGATGCTGAGATAGGAATGTTTAGTTAATTATCAGGGATATGTTGGGATGCTGAGGTAGGAATGTTTAGTTAATTATCAGGGATATGTTGGGATGCTGAGGTAGGAATGTTTAGTTAATTACCAGGGATATATCAGGTTGCTGAGGTAGGAATGTTTAGTTAATTATCAGGGATATGTTGGGATGCTGAGGTAGGAATGTTTAGTTAATTATCAGGGATATGTTGGGATGCTGAGATAGGAATGTTTAGTTAATTATCAGGGATATGTTGGGATGCTGAGGTAGGAATGTTTAGTTAATTATCAGGGATATGTTGGGATGCTGAGATAGGAATGTTTAGTTAATTATCAGGGATATGTTGGGATGCTGAGGTAGGAATGTTTAGTTAATTATCAGGGATATGTTGGGATGCTGAGGTAGGAATGTTTAGTTAATTATCAGGGATATGTTGGGATGCTGAGGTAGGAATGTTTAGTTAATTACCAGGGATATATCAGGTTGCTGAGGTAGGAATGTTTAGTTAATTATCAGGGATATGTTGGGGTAGGAATGTTTAGTTAATTATCAGGGATATGTGGGATGCTGAGGTAGGAATGTTTAGTTAATTATCAGGGATATGTTGGGATGCTGAGGTAGGAATGTTTAGTTAATTATCAGGGATATGTTGGGATGCTGAGGTAGGAATGTTTAGTTAATTATCAGGGATATGTTGGGATGCTGAGGTAGGAATGTTTAGTTAATTACCAGGTATATGTCAGGATGCTGAGATAGACTCTGAACTTGTTTAAACAGTTTGGGTTCTTCTTAGATCAAACAAGTCCGCCTCCGTGGTCGAATGGTTACGGTTGCTGACTTGTATACTACTGTAACCTATCATCACTGATGATCACAGGTTCGAGCCCCGCTCAGGCCGTGTCTCATTTATATGAAAAAGTTGGCAGTTTCTTACGGAGGTTGGTGCACCCAAGTACTGGTTAACCGCCCGAGCCTGCCCAGGAAAGGTGTTGTTAGGTAAACTGCCCGTGGCGATATAGCCCAAAATGGTGCTGATGCAGGCGTAAAACCCGAAATATAACATAACATAACTAGATCAAATAACGAGATGTGCGTGGTCCTGAACAAGTTAGAATAGAGTTTTACTTTTTCATTTGTCGCATAAAGTTACGATTTTAGTTTAACCATATTTTATTGCTCGATACCTTTTACATATAGATGTGACACGACAAATTAAAGAAAGGCAAACGGGTCGGGCCACAAGTTCTAGCAATATTAGTTACGGCCCTTCCCGATAAGTTACGATATACAGTAGACCGCTAGTCTGTTCTCCATAGGTTTATGAATTATTGAGTTCACTGTCTATGAACCTTGTTGTGGTGATGGCATAAACGGTACAGCAATCGGATGTCTTGTTGCTAGGCAATGTCAGTACAGTGATATGTGTTCGAAACCTTGTTCAAGTTTATATATTTGTAAAATAATGGCATATATTTGTCTCCATTTTTATTAATTTAGTAAACTATTTCAGGAACTTCTTGGTGATATTGTGAACAAGAAATCTGCCCTGGAGATAGTTAGAGAGAAGGGCGAAGCTGTAGCCCAGCGTAGTACCGATCCTAGACTGTCCAACAACATGATGCAGCTGGCAACCAGGTACCAGGCACTCATGTCAGGGGCAAAGGTAGGAAAATATCTGTTTTATTTACATGCTTGTAGCAAACTAAACAAAAAGACTACAATATTATGAAATTAGTTTTTATTGTAAGGAAAGTAATTGTTTGAACTTTAAAAAATGTTGTCAAAAGTGAATTCACACTAAATGTCACCAAAAATTAATTGGCCAAAATCATGATAATTAATGTAACAAAAGATGATGCACAGTCAATGTCACCTAAATATCATTGACATTTAATTCAGTTTTATAATGATATTGTCATGTATTATAGTATATTTGTATAATGATATTGTCATGTATTATAATATATTTGTATAATGATATTGTCATGTATTATAATATATTTGTATAATGATATTGTCATGTATTATAATATATTTGTATAATGATATTGTCATGTATTATAATATATTTGTATAATGATATTGTCATGTATTATAATATATTTGTATAAAGATATTGGCGTGTATTATAATATATTTGTATAAAGATATTGTCGTGTATTATAATATATTTGTATAAAGATATTGTCGTGTATTATAATATATTTGTATAAAGATATTGTCATGTATTATAGTATATTTGTATAAAGATATTGTCGTGTATTATAGTATATTTGTATAATGATATTGTCGTGTATTATAGTATATTTGTGTCCGCCTCCGTGGTCGAGTGGTTAAGGTCGCTGACTTGTATACCACTGTAACCTATCATTACTGATGTTCACGGGTTCGAGCCCCGCTCAGGCCGTGTCTCATTTATATGAAAAAGTTGGCAGTTTCTTACGGAGGTTGGTGCACCCAAGTACTGGTTAACCGCTGGAGCCTGCCCAGGAAAGGTGTTGTTAAGTAAACTGCCCGCCGGCGATATAGCCCAAAATGGTGCTGATGCAGGCGTAAAACCCGAAATATAACATAACATAACATAGTATATTTGTATAAAGATATTGGCGTGTATTATAACATATTTGTATAATGATATTGTCGTGTATTATAGTATATTTGTATAATGATATTGTCGTGTATTATAACATATTTGTATAATGATATTGTCGTGTATTATTATAAGATATTGTCGTGTATTATAACATATTTGTATAATGATATTGTCGTGTATTATAACATATTTCTTGTATTTGCATATGATGTAGAATCTAGTATCTCAGCTCAGTGAGAACGCGAGGGACCACAGGGAGTACAACGATGCATTTGACGCGGCCACAAAATGGCTAGCATGGATGGATGAACGTGTACAGGATTGTAATGATACAGCCGGTGACTGGCATACACTGCAAGACCGCATGGATGCCATTAAGGTATTTAGCCGAACCGACGGGACAATTTTAATGAAATGTCACAAGCCCTACTTTCTAGGAAAAATTGGAAAATATATTACACAATTGTTATCTACTCATTTCGTCACAAGGTTAATGGAATTTCATGCGATCTAATTGGACATATTGGTTTCGGATATATAAATTCTGGTGTAACCGTTCGAGAAACTATCATCTATCTAAACTATGCGTTGTATAAACAGTTTATCTCTGTTGTTGGATTGTACAAATTTATTTTTGCTCGATTGCGAAACAAGTTTTTGCAACATTAGATTAACCTCATTCCTGATGGCCACGAGGGAGAGAGAAGAAGCAATGTGGATTTAAGTGTCTTGCCTTAAGGACATCATCGCCGTGGTTCTGACGGGGCTTGAGCCCTGGAATGCAAGGAGGATGGACACTGTATCCATTTATTATACTTATTGCCAGTACATCACCGCCATGGTTCTGACGGGGCTTGAGCCCTGGAATGCAAGGAGGACGGACACTGTATCCATTTATTATACTTATTGCCAGTACATCACCGCCATGGTTCTGACGGGGCTTGAGCCCTGGAATGCAAGGAGGACGGACACTGTATCCATTTATTATACTTATTGCCAGTATCAATTAATGTGATCTTCTTTCAGAATATAACTGCTAGTATGGACGAAGGGCTACAGAAGGTCAATCGTGTGTGCGACCTTGCCGAGAAAATCCTGCCCAACACTTCATCCGAGGGAAAGCGATTGATAGAACATCAGGTGACGGAACTAACCAATGAGTGGGAGAAGCTGAACATGTCTATTACAGACTGCAATGCCATGCTGGAGGTAACCATAGCAACAATTATATCATTATTTACGTTCTGGCATTCAAGATGGAAAAAATAATACCTATTTGATTGCAATTTTTGCAGATTATAATCAATTCCAACATGGCTCGACATTTTGTCTGTACGCAAGAAGGAATTTATCGTTGTTAAATCTGCAATAAAACATGGCTTAGCGCGTGATGTCAAAAGCGACTGTCATTTTTGTAGTTTTGTGACGTCATTTGCCTACTCTAAAAAAATAACATAAACTATTTTGCACTTTTTAGATATTTCGGTCATGTTAGAATCGAAATATTATTTGTATTTGCATTGTTTATAGTGGAATAAAACTTGGTTTGTCGTTCTGAGTGCCGGAATTAACTGCTTAATTCCTACGCGTCAGAACTCCAAACCATGTTTTATTTGCCAATAAACAACAGAAAGACAAATATTATTTCTTAGATATAATGCATGGTGTCTTCTTATTATACGCATTGCTATCACCGTAGGCCATGCTGCTCATTCTAGATGTGTACTGTGTATTTTCCACATGTTTATCTTCTTAGCAGGATGGGCAACATTTTATTAATAACTCTGCTTAGTGTATTGAGTTTAAGGGATATCTGTACAGTTGCTGCAAGTTGATTTTAGATGTTATGTGATTTATTCCATGTGTTATTACAGGGTGTGAGTTATGCCATGTATTATTACAGGGTGTGAGTTATGCCATGTGTTATTACAGGGTGTGAGTTATGCCATGTATTATTACAGGGTGTGAGTTATTCCATGTATTATTACAGGGTGTGAGTTATTCCATGTATTATTACAGGGTGTGAGTTATTCCATGTATTATTACAGGGTGTGAGTTATTCCATGTATTATTACAGGGTGTGAGTTATTCCATGTATTATTACAGGGTGTGAGTTATTCCATGTATTATTACAGGGTGTGAGTTATGCCATGTATTATTACAGGGTGTGAGTTATTCCATGTATTATTACAGGGTGTGATTTATTCCATGTGTTATTACAGGGTGTGAGTTATTCCATGTATTATTACAGGGTGTGATTTATTCCATGTGTTATTACAGGGTGTTATTTATGTCATGTGTTATTACAGGGTGTGAGTTATTCCATGTATTATTACAGGGTGTGATTTATTCCATGTGTTATTACAGGGTGTTATTTATGTCATGTGTTATTACAGGGTGTGAGTTATTCCATGTATTATTACAGGGTGTGATTTATTCCATGTGTTATTACAGGGTGTTATTTATGTCATGTGTTATTACAGGGTGTGAGTTATTCCATGTATTATTACAGGGTGTGATTTATTCCATGTGTTATTACAGGGTGTTATTTATGTCATGTGTTATTACAGGGTGTGAGTTATTCCATGTATTATTACAGGGTGTGATTTATTCCATGTGTTATTACAGGGTGTTATTTATGTCATGTGTTATTACAGGGTGTGAGTTATTCCATGTATTATTACAGGGTGTGATTTATTCCATGTGTTATTACAGGGTGTGATTTATTCCATGTGTTATTACAGGGTGTTATTTATTCCATGTGTGATTTATGTCATGTATTATTACAGGGTGTGAGTTATTCCATGTATTATTACAGGGTGTGATTTATTCCATGTGTTATTACAGGGTGTGAGTTATTCCATGTATTATTACAGGGTGTGATTTATGTCATGTGTTATTACAGGGTGTGCAAGAGCGCTGGAATGACTATGAGGAGTACTACGGTAGTCTGGTTAAATGGTTGGCAGACATGGAGAATACACTGGGTATGGACCCTGAAGCCAGCGCCTCGCTGGTGGAGAAGAAGACACAATTAGACAAATACAAGGTGGGGTTCACATTCACTTTCTCTAGTCTAGGACTTTTGGAAATGGACTTTTCTGTTAGGAAAATCATATGTTCAGCCACACCTGTCAACAACAGTAATTAAGAATGGTGCCAGTATTTGGTGTAACACCATGAAACATATATTCTTTTTAAAACCTTACCGGACTTTTGGTTTATTCTTTTATAACAAATTGTATTGTGTTTTAAAACATTTGCTGGACAGAACATATCATGATATATTATTTTTAAAACATTTGCTGGACAAGACAGCTTGTAGTTTACAAACAAAGTTGATGATTGTGTTTGGACAAGACAGCTTGTAGTTTACAAACAAAGTTGATGATTTTGTTTTGAAACATTTGCTGGACAAGACAGCTTGTAGTTTACAAACAAAGTTGATGATTGCATTTTAAAACATTTGCTGGACAAGACAGCTTGTAGTTTACAAGTTGATGATTGTGTTTTAGTTGATGATGAGTGACATTGAGAATCATCAGAGAATGGTGAACGAGCTCGCTGAACGGGTGGCTAACCTGGAGGCGCTCAGCGAGAACCCGGAGATCACGGACTCCCTACAGGACGTACAGAACCGATACGACAGGGTCCACACAAGATGCAGGGTAGGGAGTGTTAAAGAATGATTGTTTATTGGCCAAGCTGACTGATGCGTTTCCTGTGTGTGTGTTTTATGTTTATTTATCGTTTGCCCATATGAATGACGCCTCCTTAAGAGATTAGTCATTTTAGATTTTTGGAGGATAATGCAATGATACACAGAGAGAGACCCATTCCAGAGTCTCCTCTGGTTCTTTTACGTGCACAGTGTAAAGCACCGACACGAGACCATGGTTTAACGTCCCATCTGAAAGACTGTTAATTTTTTATGGTCAGACGGGGGATCGAACCTACGATCTCTGGATTACCAGTCCAGCGTGTTACCACTGGACTACAGATCCGTCTGTTATGCGTTTCCCTGTACATTGTGTGTATAAATACAATGAAACCTACCATAAGTAGCCAATCAATGAAGTCAATATTTAAATACATAGCAAATGTTAGAATTGTAGCCAATCAGTTCACGTTTACCAGGTTATGACCTAACACATCACTAAAAAAGCATGCAATATCCTGCAGGATATTTTATGCTAGTGTGTTCCCTTACTCATGCTAGGATGTTTTAACTCACCTCACATGCTATATCAGCATGCTAGGATGTTTTAACTCACTCATGCTAGGATGTTTTAACTCACTCATGCTAGGATGTTTTAACTCACTCATGCTAGGATGTTTTAACTCATGCTAGGATGTTTTAACTCATGCATGCTAGGATGTTTTAACTCACTCATGCTAGGATGTTTTAACTTATGCATGCTAGGATGTTTTAACTCACTCATGCTAGGATGTTTTAACTCACTCATGCTAGGATGTTTTAACTCTCATGCTAGGATGTTTTAACTCACTCATGCTAGGATGTTTTAACTCACATGCTAGGATGTTTTAACTCACTCATGCTAGGATGTTTTAACTCATGCTAGGATGTTTTAACTCATGCTAGGATGTTTTAACTCACTCATGCATGCTAGGATGTTTTAACTCACTCATGCTAGGATGTTTTAACTCACTCATGCTAGGATGTTTTAACTCACTCATGCTAGGATGTTTTAACTCATGCTAGGATGTTTTAACTCATGCATGCTAGGATGTTTTAACTCTCATGCTAGGATGTTTTAACTCTCATGCTAGGATGTTTTAACTCACTCATGCTAGGATGTTTTACGCATGCTAGGATGTTTTAACTCTCATGCTAGGATGTTTTAACTCATGCTAGGATGTTTTAACTCATGCATGCTAGGATGTTTTAACTCAGCTCATGCTAGGATGTTTTAACTCATGCATGCTAGGATGTTTTAACTCATGCTCATGCTAGGATGTTTTAACTCATGCATGCTAGGATGTTTTAACTCATGCATGCTAGGATGTTTTAACTCCTCATGCTAGGATGTTTTAACATGCTAGATGTTTTAACTCATGCTAGGATGTTTAACCATGCTAGGATGTTTTAACTCCTCATGCTAGGATGTTTTAACTCCATGCTAGGATGTTTTAACTCTCATGCTAGGATGTTTTAACTCATGCATGCTAGGATGTTTTAACTCATGCATGCTAGGATGTTTTAACTCGCTCATGCTAGGATGTTTTAACTCATGCATGCTAGGATGTTTTAACTCACTCATGCTAGGATGTTTTAACTCATGCATGCTAGGATGTTTTAACTCATGCATGCTAGGATGTTTTAACTCATGCTAGGATGTTTTAACTCATGCATGCTAGGATGTTTTAACTCGCTCATGCTAGGATGTTTTAACGCATGCTAGGATGTTTTAACTCTCATGCTAGGATGTTTTAACTCATGCCTCACAGCAGGAGTTTAACTCATGCCATGCTAGGATGTTTTAACTCACTCATGCTAGGATGTTTTAACTCATGACTCATGCTAGGATGTTTTTCATGCTAGGATGTTTTAACTCACTCATGCTAGGATGTTTTTACTCATGCATGCTAGGATGTTTTAACTCATGCTAGGATGTTTTAACTCATGCATGCTAGGATTTTTAACTCATGCATGCTAGGATGTTTTAACTCTCATGCTAGGATGTTTTAACTCATGCTAGGATGTTTTAACTCATGCTAGGATGTTTTAACTCAGCCATGCTAGGATGTTTTAACTCACTCATGCTAGGATGTTTTAACTCATGCATGCTAGGATGTTTTACTCATCATGCTAGGATGTTTTACTCATGCTAGGATGTTTTAACTCACTCATGCTAGGATGTTTTAATCTCATGCTAGGATGTTTTAACTCACGCATGCTAGGATGTTTTAACTCATGCATGCTAGGATGTTTTAACTCATGCATGCTAGGATGTTTTAGCTCACTCATGCTAGGATGTTTTAACTCGCTCATGCTAGGATGTTTTAACATGCTAGGATGTTTTAACGCTCATGCTAGGATGTTTTAGCTAACTCATGCTAGGATGTTTTAACTCATGCATGCTAGGATGTTTTAGCTCACTCATGCTAGGATGTTTTAACTCATGCTAGGATGTTTTAACTCTGCATGCTAGGATGTTTTAACTCGCTCATGCTAGGATGTTTTAACTCGCTCATGCTAGGATGTTTTAGCTCACTCATGCTAGGATGTTTTACTCATCATGCTAGGATGTTTTAACTCATGCTAACTCACTCATGCTAGGATGTTTTAACTCTCATGCTAGGATGTTTTATGCTAGGATGTTTTAACTCATGCATGCTAGGATGTTTTAACTCATGCTAGGATGTTTTACTCACTCATGCTAGGATGTTTTAACTCACTCATGCTAGGATGTTTTAACTCATGCATGCTAGGATGTTTTAACTCACATGCTAGGATGTTTTAACTCACTCATGCTAGGATGTTTTAACTCACTCATGCTAGGATGTTTTAACTCATGCTAGGATGTTTTAACTCACTCATGCTAGGATGTTTTAACTCATGCATGCTAGGATGTTTTAACTCATGCATGCTAGGATGTTTTAACTCACTCATGCTAGGATGTTTTAACTCACTCATGCTAGGATGTTTTAACTCACTCATGCTAGGATGTTTTAACTCATGCTATGCTAGGATGTTTTAATGTGGTGTTTTTTGTGGTGTTTTACTCATGTGGTGTTTTTGTGGTGTTTTTTGTGGTGTTTTTCTCATGCTAGGATGTTTTAACTCACTCATGCTAGGATGTTTTAACTCACTCATGCTAGGATGTTTTAACTCACTCATGCTAGGATGTTTTAACTCATGCATGCTAGGATGTTTTAACTCACTCATGCTAGGATGTTTTAACTCACTCATGCTAGGATGTTTTAACTCATGCTGGATGTTTTACTCATGCTAGGATGTTTTAACTCACATGCTAGGATGTTTTAACTCAGGCATGCTAGGATGTTTTAACTCATGCATGCTAGGATGTTTTAACTCATGCTAGGATGTTTTAACTCATGCATGCTAGGATGTTTTAACTCGCTCATGCTAGGATGTTTTAACTCGCTCATGCTAGGATGTTTTAGCTCACTCATGCTAGGATGTTTTAACTCATGCATGCTAGGATGTTTTAACTCACTCATGCTAGGATGTTTTAACTCAGGCATGCTAGGATGTTTTAACTCATGCATGCTAGGATGTTTTAACTCACGCATGCTAGGATGTTTTAACTCACTCATGCTAGGATGTTTTAACTCAGGCATGCTAGGATGTTTTAACTCATGCATGCTAGGATGTTTTAACTCATGCATGCTAGGATGTTTTAACTCACTCATGCTAGGATGTTTTAACTCATGCTAGGATGTTTTAACTCATGCATGCTAGGATGTTTTAACTCATGCTAGGATGTTTTAACTCATGCTAGGATGTTTTAACTCATGCTAGGATGTTTTAACTCACTCATGCTAGGATGTTTTAACTCATGCATGCTAGGATGTTTTAACTCATGCATGCTAGGATGTTTTAACTCATGCATGCTAGGATGTTTTAGCTCATGCTAGGATGTTTTAACTCATGCTAGGATGTTTTAACTCATGCATGCTAGGATGTTTTAACTCAGGCATGCTAGGATGTTTTAACTCATGCATGCTAGGATGTTTTAACTCAGGCATGCTAGGATGTTTTAACTCACTCATGCTAGGATGTTTTAACTCACTCATGCTAGGATGTTTTAACTCACGCATGCTAGGATGTTTTAACTCATGCATGCTAGGATGTTTTAACTCATGCTAGGATGTTTTAACTCATGCATGCTAGGATGTTTTAGCTCACTCATGCTAGGATGTTTTAACTCGCTCATGCTAGGATGTTTTAACTCATGCATGCTAGGATGTTTTAACTCGCTCATGCTAGGATGTTTTAGCTCACTCATGCTAGGATGATTTAACTCATGCTGTAGGATGTTTTATCATGTGTGGTTTTGTTGTGTGTTTTTGTGGTGTTTTTGTGGTGTTTTAACTCATGCATGCTAGGATGTTTTAACTCATGCTAGGATGTTTTACTCCATGCTAGGATGTTTTACTCTGCTATGCTAGGATGTTTTAACTCATGCATGCTAGGATGTTTTACTCACTCATGCTAGGATGTTTTACTCACATGCTAGGATGTTTTAACTCACATGCTAGGATGTTTTAATCATGCTAGGTGTTTTACTCATGCTGGATGTTTAACTCCAGCTAGGATGTTTTACTCATCATGCTAGGATGTTTTAACTCAGCATGCTAGGATGTTTACTCAATGCTAGGATGTTTTAACTCATGCTAGGATGTTTTAACTCATGCATGCTAGGATGTTTTAACTCATGCATGCTAGGATGTTTTAACTCTCTTGCATGCTAGGATGTTTTAACTCATGCTAGGATGTTTTAACTCATGCTAGGATGTTTTAACTCATGCATGCTAGGATGTTTTAACTCATGCATGCTAGGATGTTTTAACTCATGCTAGGATGTTTTAACTCATGCATGCTAGGATGTTTTAACTCATGCATGCTAGGATGTTTTAACTCATGCTAGGATGTTTTAACTCATGCATGCTAGGATGTTTTAACTCATGCATGCTAGGATGTTTTAACTCATGCATGCTAGGATGTTTTAACTCAGGCATGCTAGGATGTTTTAACTCATGCTAGGATGTTTTAGCTCACTCATGCTAGGATGTTTCACTCGCTAATACTAAGATATATATTTTAGGAGCTTATAAACAAGCTGGATCGCAACTACCAGGAACATCTGGGTTTCCATGAGGCCCAGCAGGAGAGCGAGAAATGGCTGCTGCAGACGTCGTTCCGGCTCATGAACCATAACTCCCTAAACTGTAGCACAATGGAGTTAACACAACGACAGCTTGAGAAACATAAGGTAGGTATTTGGTATTCTGTCTTGCAGAGAGTGGTCTGTCAAGTGTAGTGAAATACAAACAGTTAGAAACTGTTTAGTAATGTCGAGTTTAGATAATACGTGGGAAAGCCAGAGCAGGCCAGAGACACGAGACAATAATACATGGGAAAGCCAGAGTGGGCCAGAGACACGAGACAATAATACGTGGGAAAGCCAGAGTGGGCCAGACACGAGACAATAATACGTGGGAAAGCCAGAGCAGGCCAGAGCCACAAGGCAATAATACGTGGGAAAGCCAGAGTGGGCCAGAGACACGAGACAATAATACGTGGGAAGCCAGAGTGGGCCAGAGACACGAGACAATAATACATGGGAAAGCCAGAGCAGGCCAGAGACACGAGACAATAATATGTGGGAAAGCCAGACACGAGACATAATACGTGGGAAAGCCAGACACGAGACAATAATACGTGGGAAAGCCAGACACGAGACAATAATACATGGGAAAGCCAGAGTGGGCCAGAGACAATAATACTTGGGAAAGCCAGAGTGGGCCAGAGACAATAATACGTGGGAAAGCCAGACACGAGACAATAATACATGGGAAAGCCAGAGTGGGCCAGAGACACGAGACAATAATACGTGGGAAAGCCAGACACGAGACAATAATACATGGGAAAGCCAGAGTGGGCCAGAGACACGAGACAATAATATGTGGGAAAGCCAGAGCAGGCCAGAGACACGTGTAGACAAACTATACATGAACAATAACAAAGAGCTTAAAATTCAATTGTTCAAATTTACAATACTCACAGATAATTTTCCGTTGACCAGTCAGTTCTCACAGTTGATATAAATTATACAATGTTACCAATGACGCTCCATAATAAACACTAATAATCATTCTATCTATCTATCTATCTATCTATCTATCTATCTATCTATCTATCTATCTATCTATCTATCTATCTATCTATCTATCTATCTATCTATCTATCTATCTATCTTCCTTAGATGTCGAACCCCTCACAGGTAGGTGGTCATATGCCTTCTATGATGTCTATTTCAGTAATTGATTTTGACTTGAACTATTTATTGGTTTTCCCCTTTGATAGGTAGTACCTATTTCATATTAGTTATATACATGTGTAATACTGTGATGGATTGAAATGGTACATTATTGTATGTTTTATATAAGTCACAAACTACATGTTGCCAGTTCATTGTGTATATTTTCAACAAAATCACTTACCACTGTAGGTTCGAATCCCAATGGGAGGGTATGAAATATTTTCATGTGAGGAAGTTATCCAGCTGGCTTGTATGCGGAAGATCGGTGGTTCTACCTGGGTGCCTGTCACTTGTTTGAAATACTGCTCTGTGGAGTACACAAGGTCTTCCTCCATCAATAATAGCTGGAGAGTCGCCATCTGACCCTATGCTGTTGGGGTGCAGCTTTAAGCCCAAAACAAACAACGTTTGCTACAAGGCTGTTACTATAGTGATGCAAACTTCCAAAGTACGAAATTCATTGAATAAACATGCTAGATAAAAATGCTCAATATACATGTTATTGCAGTGTCTACTACGAGAAATTGAAGAGTACCGTGGCTCACTAGACAGAGTGAACCTGAAGGGACGTAGACTGATTGACAATAATTCCCGAACTCCGAGGCTTGCTGAACAGATGCAGTCCCAGTTACAGAACCTCGAAGAGAGTTACATAAATCTGCAAGCAACAGCAGAACAAATACGAGTAAGTACACGCATGCTGCTCTTCTAAATATATTCTCGAATTGTGTCTTTTCAAAAACGGAACAAAAATCTACGAACAAACATTAAAATTTAATAAGCATGCTCTTGCTTGATTATTAAGATAAATAAAAACCAGCCGTTGCTTTCACACTAAAAAAAAACCCAACACGTTCTGATCATGATTAGGTGAAAAGTCTGTTCAAGGTCGCGACCTGGGTCAGGGGTTGCAGGTTCAAGGTCATTGCACTCCTTCTTTGTTGCCATTGCCTTCTTTGACTCTAAATATAGAAACAAGTGTCCTAGTTGTTGTTGACCAAGTTTGATGCTCACATAATGTATTATTTTACACTGACAGAAATTTGAAGCTTTTCAGTATATATCTATAATGCGACTTACAAACTTACCTAGCTTAACAGTTATGCGTGAAAATTAATCACTAATAGTATTTATAACCATCTACATAACTAACAATTCAACTGAGTAAATAGAAATGTTCACATCGTTGGTTTGACGACTCCAAAAGCAGTACAAGTAACTAAACCGTAGAAAATCATTAACAAATAATTCCTGAATGCCGTCTGCCGTAAAAGCATGAATGTTTTATTCTTTTTTTTGAACTTGTTTTGTCTTAGTCTCGTCTTTTTCTGTGTGTTTCTGTCTTCCTTGTGGTGTCATTAATGTGCTTTCTTTGCTGACCAATCGGTAGAGAGCTCCTATCATTGAGAACTGCTTCCTGTTTTGGGGTTCACTTTCTGAAATACATGGAAGGCATGTTTACAATGTCACCTGTTAATGCATTGCTGACAGTGATTTGAATTTTAAAAAATTAGCAGGAAAATGGGTGGATGCTAAGGTTGTGCCATGAAATTTAGAATGATCTTATTTTTAAAAATATGAGCAACAATATACAATGATCAGGATTTTTGCTATTCTTGGAAGCAAAAGTTCTTGGCTGGATATCACTAGCATGCGCATAATTTTCATTGGATTTCATTGTACCACACAATATAAGTTTTATTGGCTGTCCAATTAGAGCAGTGGTTAGCGCGCTCGCTTCTCACCAATGCAACCCGGGTTTGATCCTCGGACTGGGAAGTATGTGAGATGGTACGGTGGTCGCCAGATCGGGCAGGTGGGTTTTCTCCGGGTACTCCGGTTTCCTCCCACATGAATGACCACATTTACGCTTTCATCTGCGTCAACGAGAGTGATTAATGTAAGTTGTTAAAACTTGCATCTCTAATTTTGTAATCGTATTAAAATAAATAAAGTTTCTAAGTTTCGTTAAAATCCAATTTCACAGATAAGTATAGAAATACCAAAATCCAATTTCACGGTTGCTAAAAGGCTTTGTTGACAAAATTGAACATCTGACTGAAAGACCTGGTAGTTTTACATGACACACCTCGGTACATAGACACGTGCATGAATAGCTTGTCTGTGTCATTCTAATATGGCAGTAGGAACTGACTTCCAAAGCTTCGAATTCAGAATGTGGTTAGTCTTAATGATACCGTTGAGGATGTGTCATGTGACAGCGAGTGCGCTTGTTCCCCGGCTGGTTGTAGTTCTCAAAGTTACTATGCAACTCTTGATCTGGGTGGCCATACAATGTACAGCAATTCTTTGGCTATAATATTCCTTAATAAGTAAAACATTTAATGAAAGCTCTCCATTCAATATTAACAATTTTGCTTAATTTTCTTTATTTTGTTCATCGTTTTTGACAATACTTTTAATAATAAAATACACAAGATAATTATGTGAAACTTGTAGATATACCAATGTTTTATAAAAGTATATGAAAATTGTTTAATCAAGAATTATATATTTTGAATTATCAATAAGTCATGTATGCATATTAATATAAAGTATATAGAAAATGAAAGTAGAAAATGTTACCAAATTATTAAAGTGTACATAAAATGAAAGTAGACGTAATAATTTCATATTGCCATGTTAAAGTAAAATGTAAAGTGAAAGTAGGAAGTTATCAAGAGATACTTTATTTGCTCTTCACAGGTAGTACTGGATCATATAGATCTCTACTGGTACTAAGGGTGAGCTCGTTCCTATTTGTTCTGCTGCTTAGACTTGATCTACTTAATCCTAACAGCAAATATCTCGTGCATAAGGCGGCGTATTCGTTTACCTCATTCTCATTGTTCATGTTGGAGATTAGGCTCGTTTCATACATGCCTCGTGACAGTATTGTGAAATGAAAACATTTCAGAGGAATGAAAACAACATGTGGCATATTGATTGGACACATGAGTGCAATCTATGTGGGTCAAATAGCACGTGCCATCACTTCATGTAATAGCACGTGCATCACTTCATGTAATAGCACGTGGGTCAAACGTGTAGAAATCATATTTATTGAATTCATTCAAAAATCTCAAAAATGTTGTTTTAGGTATATTCCATGTTATAATTTTGAAAGGTTTGCACACAGAATATAAAATATATGGAAATCTAAAAAGCTTAACCCTTTGCACGCTAGTGGCAGATAAAATCACTTTTGCAAACAGCATAGAGCCAGATCAGACTGCCCAGGCTCTAATGCTGTTTACTCTATTAGGATAGTGGAGCTAAAGCACTTGGGTGAATAGCAAATAACATAGATCCTGATCAGACTCGGCATTACGCCATTGCTGATCTGGATCTATGTTGTTTGCAAATGTGGTTTTATTTACTCAGCAGGAAAAGGTTTAATTATGATCTTTGGACTATTTTTTATAAATGAAAAGAATGCCAATTATTTGTTGATTATTAACTTTGAATTGTTTTTTCATTCGTTTTTGTTGTTGAATTCAATTTGTTGGAATTAAATCCAAACACATGTGCACCTGGTGACAGCTAGTGGAAGAAGTATCGTGAAGTGAACTATAACAATAATATAGAGATATATATATATATATATAACTCCAGTGAAGACAGAATTAAATATACCAAGTGTTGGACTAAACCAGTTCAGTGTGGAATTAATGTAGCAGTATGTAACAAGTGCTGAGGTTAACCAAGCATGGAGAGATTGTGCTACTAGAATGTATTTTGAATGTGCGGAATGGATTGTAATATTCCTGTTTTTATGACCAGTTTTGACGCGGTCCAATTTAAGATTGTGGGGTGGGTCTTAGATTAGTATTCCTGTTGTGGGAGTTTATGGAGGTATGTTTGTTCTGACCATAACCAGGATTGTTGTTTTTATATGGCTGGTGTTAGTCCAGTTTCCTTTTTTTCCAAAGACATTCGAATGAACATAATCCAGTCCTACCCTAAAGATATATAATATTTGCAGACATATATTTGTATATACTAGGTTGAACAAAGTGCTTACTTTATAAATGTGCTCATATTAACAGGGAAGAAGTCCATTTATTTTTTGATGGAGCTTTAAATATATATTTACATTCATTAATGTTGTGGTCCGCCTCCGTGGTCGAGTGGTTAAGGTCGCTGACTTGTATACCACTGTAACCTATCATCACTGATGACGGGTTCGAGCCCCGCTCAGGCCGTGTCTCATTTATATGAAAAAGTTGGCAGTTTCTTACGGAGGTTGGTGCACCCAAGTACTGGTTAACCGCTGGAGCCTGCCCAGGAAAGGTGTTGTTAAGTAAACTGCCCGCCGGCGATATAGCCCAAAATGGTGCTGATGCAGGCGTAAAACCCGAAATATAACATATATATCATT
Organism: Archivesica marissinica; assembly: GCA_014843695.1. Taxonomy (NCBI): domain Eukaryota; kingdom Metazoa; phylum Mollusca; class Bivalvia; order Venerida; family Vesicomyidae; genus Archivesica; species Archivesica marissinica. The sequence continues at coordinate 62,275,787 of CM026404.1, forward strand.
ACTGTTGTGAAATCTGGGGCCATTTTTGTTTTTATGTCTTTATTAGTCCTCATCGGTGTGTAACCGGAGTGGACTTTAGGCTTACCATCCGTCTGTCCCTTTCTACATCTATCTGCACAATCTGGATTATGTGATTGCAAGAAAAGGTAGTGTAGTGTGAGTACTGTATTGAAGTTGTGTAGGTTGGCAGAATGCATTAAGGAGATTATGCAAGTCATTTTGGTTTGTAGATAGGACAGAAATTGTATTTGTTTTGGCCCTTTAAATCATGGCACATGTATGGCAAAACTGTTTGTGATGTTGGCAATGCATTTGCACTACTAGACAAATTATTATCTTCTTAAGACTTGGTCACATGTTTATTAGCAGTGTCTCAGTCAAGTTTGATGCCCTGCCTCATTTCCTAATTTGCCCTTCAGTTATAACTATGGGATTGTTACAATTTTACGATGTTGGGACTGTGTGCTTGCACCATGTCTTGCTTAAGTTCAATGACCAACCTTGGTCACCTCGGTAATGCTGGAGATCTTGCCATTGAATAGTTGGAATTCTACTATTTAACTTAAGATTATTATTATGAAATTTTATGATATTAGTTCTAATTTTTATCAATCTTGTCTAAAGCAGTAGAGTTCAAAGGGACTTATTTTAGACAGTATAGTACTTGTCTATTGTTTTGTTCATGTAGTAAATATTGAAACTTGTTTTTTTTAATAACTTTTCTTCTACTATTCCCAGCCGAACGTTTTCGAATTAACGATGGCCTTAGGAGTCTCCATACCCAATTGCTGCCAACAGACCCATGCTATCATCGATTGTCCCTAATTAATAATCATGCCTGAATGCATAGCTAGCTAGCACTAGTGAATTCCTCTGCTTTGCGTTTGTCATGTAACTAAAACTAGATAGACTACACAAGGGAAATAACTCTAGGTAGCTCTATATTATCCTTGTGTCTAATGCATGAATGTGTATACATACAGTCAACTTCAGTTCAAAGCAATTGAATCACAATAATTGTTCAACTAATAGTTCAATTGTTCTGAATACACAAGTACCACATTAGTACCACCTTAGGCAAGGCATTTAACACATTGCCTCTTCTCTCTCCCTCGTGGCGATGGATTCCATCCGGAATGAGGTCTCGAGAGTGATTAATATAAGTTGTAAGAACTTGTTTCGCAATCGAACTAAAATAATTTTTATAAACTAAGCCACATTGTGTTTTAAATGTCATATAGACTTATACAAGAATATCGTTATTCTTTGCTTGCAACAAAAGCAATAAATACTTGCTGTTGTTACAATACTGGTGCATGACTTTTAATTAGTAGGAATCTCAAGCACGGTTCTGGTCTATGGTACCATTGATTGCCTTGCTCAGAATCGAGCAAGACGATTGGATGTCGTCGACCATAACCGGACAAGGAGATTATTGCGTTTTTGTAGCCGAAAGGTTGAGATATTTTCAACTTGTTTTATGCACTAAATACACGACCATCCTGCCATCTGCAAGGTATTGAATCACTTCAGATCTTGTCTCGATGTTTGTCAGTGAGTTTTACAATTGTTGATTTTATGTTAAAGTATTTATTTTCTTATTTATTTGTATATTTATAAAAGTTTACCAATTTTGAAAGCCAGTCAAAAGATAATAAATCTATACCTGTGCCATATACCATCATGACCTGTCCAGGAACGTAATATATTCAAATTTATGTAGTATAGTACCAAACCGCATGATTACGTCCGTGAGTTTGTAGTAAACCAATTTGAATAATGTTGAATACCATATATTTCCTATTGATGAATAACCAAGTTGTGAGTGGACAAAGCAGTGTGGAGATTGTGTATTTATTGCCTTACTTAGACATAAGAAAATATTCTCTAGTGTTTCCTAACACTATCAACTCTATCATTCGCATGAATGAAGCTATGAATCAATGTGGTCCAGATTTCCATATATGGAAGTCGTGATAGCGCAGTGGATGCGCGTCCGGAGTTCAAGCCCCGCTGGAGCCGTTACGATTGTGCAGGCAAGGCATTTAAATTCCACATGCCTCTTCTCTCCTTCAGGGCGATGGATTCCATCAGGAATGAGGTCTCGAGAGTGATTAATATAAGTTGAAAGAACTTGTTTCACAATCAAGCTAAAATAAATTTGTATAAACTAAGGTGGTCACGTCTGTTGTGTGTGAGAGTCACACCACACCCAGGCAGCACTATATACATGTATCTGTATGATTGTAGACATCTGCCATCGCTCTAGTAACTGAATCGTGTCCTCACTCAACAATATTGCTACACTACTTTGTATAAAGCTTGATGATAGGTTTTTAATATATATTTTTATATCATCGTCCCCTGGTTAATTGGGGGCAATTCCTCCGGAACTATATTGGTCATTTCATTTTGTGGAGGATAATGCAAGACACAGAAGACGCTCCAGTTCCAGAAACATCCCTGGTTCTTTTACATTCCCGGTTTATAGTACCGATACATGAGACCTTATTTATAGTCACATCTGTAAAACTGTTAATATTATTCGGGTCATATGATGGACCAATGACCTGTCTATTTGATGATTGTTCAGTGTTAGTTTGTCTTTTCTAGTGACAACATTTTGGATTAATTTTGGTCTGCTATTTGTATGGTATAGTAGTAGGAAAGATATGGTATTTAACATAATAGAAATGGTTATAATACGTAGCATTTCCTGTAAATCTGTCCAAGATATTGTTGAAATCTGTCTTGGATTATTTAAGTCTTTCTTGGGTTGATGTCCGATATTCTCTGTAAATCTGTCTCACTATTTATGAAGTGATGGTCACTTATCGTGCATGGTGCTACTAACAACTGGTCCTGATGTTCGTACTACAAATGTATTTCCGCACAGATTATTCACTTGCACAAGCCGTCCATTGTTTTTTTGTTCACTTTTTACATGTTCATAGTTATTATACAATATAGAATACACAACGTATAGTTAGACAATTGGCTTTAGATATTTTAGTTGTTTCTTTATAATAAAGAAGTATGCCATAAGCTCTTATAGTTGATATAATGGCAGTTTGCTAGAGAGTTTTAAACTAGAAATTTGTGTGGGCTGTCCGGAAGTTTCCTACAATTATGACAATTTTTAGAAGAAAAATTCTTCAGTTTTGTACTTTATCAGATTAACGTCATTCTTGCGTTTTTCATTGAGAACTCGAAAATGATAGTCTCTGTTGAAATCTAACTTTGTATTGCTGACTTCCCCTTGCTTGTTTGCTTCAAGATGACGGATTAATTCCCCAAGTTGATGAGTTTGAGTCAAGGATGACTTTCTTGACTAGGCTAAATGAATCATTTCTTGTTTCATTTCGTGTGTATTTGTGATTGTTTGTTATCTAGAGGCATTCCTGGTTACATATTTTGGTTTTGAAAAACGAAAACAATATTAAAGAAGTTTAAATACTGTCCAAAATTGTCAGTAAAGTATTTTGATGTGCCAATGAATCCAATATGCAACACACGTTGAATGCTACGGAAATTAAGTAACATCTTTCCTAATATTACTGTCCTGAACCAAATTGCTAAAAACTATAACCACTGGACCAACCACTGCCGACTTTCTGTCTCACCAAATGCCTAGGATCTGAAGTCACTACTTCTTGTAAGTAAAGAATATTTGGGATACATTCTTGAGCTTGCTAGCAACAGCTCAACATATAGTGAACCTAGTAATTCTATATCCTCCTCATACATATATTTTGTTGTTTAACCAGTAGTTGCTTGTCCAGTGATTTCGTTTCCACTTTGTAAGCTTGCTTAGCACATCCTAGCTGGACCTGAAACTCTTGATACCTAATTCTTGTAATGTGCCACTTGTGTCTCTAGTGGAGTGTTTAATGTAACATAGCAGTGTTCAGTCTGAGAAGAGTGCTTAAAACATATTTAAATCTAGAGAAAAAATAAAGAAAACACATTAATTTCTTCTTCTCCTTTCTGTTATAACACGTGTGTGTGTGTGTCTTGCAGGCATTGTTTCTAATCTGTTTCATTGTTGTTTCATTTATACAAAGACTGTATGAGATACTTCTTTGTTGCTTCATTTATTTCATTTTTGTTCAAACTTTGGCAACCATGGTGATGACCTAGATTTGAGCAGATTTTCGAATATATGCTGATGTTGAAAGAAAATACAGTTTTACCAAAGTTTGAGCAATATGTCACCAGTTTGTATCATTCAGTGTACCCTTCTCCTGTGTTTCCCATCATAGCCACTATTGACCTTTGCATGAATGACCATATCTTTTCACGACTTTGACCCTTTAGAACCCTTGTTTACCACATTCTACGCATTATATAGAGAACCATTTTTACGTATTATTTGGTAGATAGAATATGTTCTTTCTCTTTCATATAGACATTTTTTAATTATTTGAACAGTGCTTCATGGTATTGTTCATTTAAATTATACTCCAAATTATAATTCTTATAGTAACATTTTCGGGAAAAAAATTGGATGTATACATACAAATGGAAAGGACATTCGTTTCATTTAATATTTAAATTGACAATGTTTGGCTCCCGAATATGACTCTTTTCACGGAATTGACTCTGCACAGATTACGGTGATTTGTTACCATAGTTACATAGAAATGACCAGAGCACACTCACTCTTTAGCTAGACGCAAGGGGAGATTACTCTAGTTTTAGTTTTTGGATTGCCGTGAATTAATACAAATATAGCAGTATCGTCTTGCCTGTAATATAAAGTGTATCAAAAACAGTTTTCTGTGATATTTTGTATTATTTTCTTAACCCTTTGCCACATACATACACGCATTGCAGATTGCAAGTGGAAATAGGTTAAATACATCTATTGTCATTTTGTAATTTTGAGTGTTGTATTTTTCAAAGTAATAATATATGTTTAAGAAATTGTGATATTTCAAAGGACTCCAGATAGCATTTTTGCGCCTTAGATCGGTATTTAATATTTATTCGTGTAAGATTGCTTATTTTATATGTTTTGATATGTAATAAAAACAATTTATTTATTATGCAAGTGTTAATTGTATATTAAATTTCCCTGTTATGGTTGAGCTAGAAAAACATGGCAGTAGAATTCAAACAAACATCTTTGGGATGCTGATATCAATGACCATTTGCTGCTATTTATAGAAGATACTCATTATTGGTTGCTATTATTAGATAGAAGGCATGGCAACAAGGGATGATTTGACAATTGCTCTGTAGATTAAAGTGAAACAATCAGTTGGAATGACATGTTAATGGTGCACTATACACATTACAAGCACTTGTATTAAAGTACAGACTGAACTTTCTAAGAAATTCTGTTTAATCTTCCTATATATCTGTATTGGACTGTTCTCTTACATTATGGAATGTTCCAAAGCAACGTTATAGGGATGAAAGGTTAAACACTGATTACTGTAAAAGCAGAACATTCCGGCGCTCATATTGTCACCAGACATTAAAAACCTTGACTACAATTTTAACACGCCTCATTTATGACAAATCAAATGTAGAGCCATTCATTTCACTGGTGAATATTTTCATGAAAATGGTCTGAGAAATGCCCTGCTTTTCAGTATAGTGTGTACTGAGAAACACACACTGAGAAAATCACGTTTAATCATAAGAAATCATCTTAGCCTGCAAGGTTACTCCAGGAACAATTTGTCTATTTGACTTGTTTGTCCCAGGGAACAATATTTCTGCTAAGTTGGTTCTATATGATAATCTTCTTTAACACTTTGCCTGCTGAGTAAATAAAATCACATTTGCAAACAACATAGATCCAGATCGGCTGTGGTGTAACGCCACATCTGATCAGGATCTATGTTGTTTGCTATTTGGCTATGTGCTTTACCTCCACTATCTGAATAGCAAACAGCATTGAGCCTGATCAGATGGCAGATCTGGCTCTATGCTGTTTGCAACAGTGATTTTATTCTGCTGCTAGCATGCCAAATGTTAAGGCTCCAAACCTTCAAAAATTGACCAATATTTTCGGTGTACCATATTTTAGTATGTGCAGTCTATATATGGTATCCATCTATGTATAGTGTCCAATCAGCTATCTTCGATCTGATGAAAATAGTTCTGTCATCATGATGTATACTCATAAAAATTAACATCGAAATGATAGGAAATTCCGTATGAAAGACGGCAGTGTTTTCTTCATGATCATGTCTATACACTGTCACTATGGTGTCACATGATTACACTGTAATATGGTATTATGAACTTATAGGTCTGCTAACCACTTTAATTGCTGTAAATGTAGAAACACCGATACATGATCCAATATAATTACCAATAAATCAGATAGGGGAAAGGTTAATATGACAAAAATTGAAAAAGAATATCTTTAAAAGTAAGGGTTTTGTTCCAAATGGATTTGTCATGCAATTATGTAGTGAAGAGAAATTCAAAGGTTAGCATTATAGTAACAATAACTGTTTGTTTTAAACTCACTGTTTTTAAAACTTGTTTTTGGCTTGTTAGAAATATTTTTGTTATAAAGTAAAAAATATTGTAATTCTTTCTATTAAGCTGGTTACCATCTTCAGTTAACAGTTTTCCAAGTAATTGTAAGAAATAAAACATCTACTTTCCAAATATTTAATTACCTAAGAATCTCTTTATAATTTTTCACTTGCGACAGGATCGGTTGAACGATGTATTAAAACGTTGGCAAGAATATCGTTGTAACCTGGAGACAACAGAGCGATTCTTGAAGGAAGAGTTCCCTCATTGGTTGAAGGAAACGGATAACGATGTGCCAGACAGTAAAATTGATGCCCAGAGAAAAGTTGACGGTGTTAAGGTAAGTACATAAATGTACCAGATAGTAACAACGATGCACAGAGAAAATGAAAGATGTTAGGTGATTGCATAATGTAGACAGTAACAAGGATGCTCTGAAGACAGTGGAAAAGTAAAGATGAGCACATACTATACCAGACAGAACCAACGATGCTCAGAGGAAGAGTAAGCATGAGTACATGATGGACCAGACAGAACCAACGATGCTCAGAGAAAAGTGGAAGATTTTAATAATATGTTTAAACCAAATGATGGACCAGGGCCCGAGGTTATAAAAACTTACCTCAGATCTCAAGCTCAAGTAATTTGATTGGTAGATTTTGTAATTTAAACTCGGCTGAACCAATCGGAAGCTTGAGACTGAGTTTGAGATTGGAGAAAAGTTTTATAACCTCTGGGCCAGATGCACATGTTAGTAAGAGCGCTGCTCTATGGAAAGCCTTAAGGAGTTACACTGATTTATAGTTTTTGTTTCGTCAAAGACAACGAAAGAAATGGTGGGTTGCTGCTAACATGTGAATCATTCAACAGTGTGAATATTTAGATACAAGTAAATTACATGACCGGTATGTCATATTTGTTTATTGTCTTACTGTAATTGTTCTCGCTATTCACAGGGCATGATGGACAGACTGACCACAATGCATCAGGAGATTGACAACTCTGCACAGCAGTGTGAAAACCTCGGCAGTGTCGACAATCTGGACCAGAGTGATTTACCCGAGAATACACCTATATATAAACTAGCGGACCAAGTCAACGGTGATCTCCAACATGCAACAGGGGAGGTAAGCATTTGATTTAGCAAAAAAAGGCCGACGTTTTAATAAAATGATTTGGTTTGGAATTATGTATGCTTGTAAGATTGACAAGAGAAACTAAACAGTCCTGCTACAGTGCATGTGTATTTCTAAAATTGACCTTATATTAGTTAAGTTAACAGAGCAAATAAACCTCAATTCAATGATTACCAAACTGAATAAGAACCAACTGAAAAAACACCAATAAAGATTACCAATGAAAGAGTAACAACCAAAAGTGCTACAAAAAGTGGACCAGGTGAAGTCGAAACAAGAAGGCTACAGAAACAAAAGCAGTTAAAAGTGATGCAACCAATATGGCTACAGAGGGTAAACCAATGAGAAACATCTCTAATTTTCTATTACCTCCCTTGGCAGATAAAGTCTGATTTATTCCAAAATGTGAATAGGTCCTTTTAGTTAGAATCCTTTGTTTTTACTGTTGTTCCCTAATGAGATGTTGCGGTATGATAAATGTGATTTATCAAGAGCCTCTTACCTCTCCCTCATGGTGATGTATTCCATCAGAAATGATGTCCCGAGAGCAATTACACTAATGTTACAAGAATCTTTTTGATGGTCGAAAAACTACATATTTAGGAATACACAATATTGCAAGAATCAATCTGGTGAATGTTAACTAAGCACAATAGGAAACAATCTGGTGAATGCTAACTAAACACAATAGGAAACAATCTGGTGAATGCTAACTAAACACAATAGGAAACAATCTGGTGAATGCTAACTAAGCACAATAGGAAACAATCTGGTGAATGTTAACTAAACACAATAGGAAACAATCTGGTGAATGCTAACTAAACACAATAGGAAACAATCTGGTGAATGCAAACTAAACACAATAGGAAACAATCTGGTGAATGCTAACTAAACACAATAGGAAACAATCTGGTGAATGCAAACTAAACACAATAGGAAACAATCTGGTGAATGCTAACTAAACACAATAGGAAACAATCTGGTGAATGCAAACTAAACACAATAGGAAACAATCTGGTGAATGCTAACTAAACACAATAGGAAACAATCTGGTGAATGCAAACTAAACACAACATAGCAAGAAACAATCTGGTGAATGCTAACTAAACACAACATAGCAGGAAACAATCTGGTGAATGCAAACTAAACACAACATAGCAATAAACAATCTGGTGAATGCAAACTAAACACAACATAGCAAGAAACAATCTGGTGAATGCTAACTAAACACAACATAGCAAGAAACAATCTGGTGAATGCTAACTAAACACAACATAGCAAGAAACAATCTGGTGAATGCTAACTAAACACAATAGGAAACAATCTGGTGAATGCAAACTAAACACAACATAGCAATAAACAATCTGGTGAATGCAAACTAAACACAACATAGCAGGACATAGCAAGAAACAATCTGGTGAATGCTAACTAAACACAATAGGAAACAATCTGGTGAATGCAAACTAAACACAACATAGCAATAAACAATCTGGTGAATGCAAACTAAACACAACATAGCAGGAATCAATCTGGTGAATGCTAACTAAACACAACATAGCAAGAAACAATCTGGTGAATGCTAACTAAACACAATAGGAAACAATCTGGTGAATGCAAACTAAACACAACATAGCAATAAACAATCTGGTGAATGCAAACTAAACACAACATAGCAGGAAACAATCTGGTGAATGCTAACTAAACACAACATAGCAAGAAACAATCTGGTGAATGCTAACTAAACACAATAGGAAACAATCTGGTGAATGCTAACTAAACACAATAGCAATAAACAATCTGGTGAATGCTAACTAAGCACAATATAGCAGGAAACAATCTGGTGAATGTTAACTAAACACAATAGGAAACAATCTGGTGAATGCTAACTAAACACAATAGGAAACAATCTGGTGAATGCAAACTAAACACAATAGGAATCAATCTGGTGAATGCAAACTAAACACAACATAGCAAGAAACAATCTGGTGAATGCTAACTAAACACAACATAGCAAGAAACAATCTGGTGAATGCAAACTAAACACAATAGGAAACAATCTGGTGAATGCTAACTAAACACAATAGGAAACAATCTGGTGAATGCAAACTAAACACAATAGGAAACAATCTGGTGAATGCTAACTAAACACAATAGCAGAAACAATCTGGTGAATGCTAACTAAACACAATAGGAAACAATCTGGTGAATGCTAACTAAACACAATAGGAAACAATCTGGTGAATGCTAACTAAACACAACAGGAAACAATCTGGTGAATGTTAACTAAGCACAATAGGAATCAATCTGGTGAATGCTAACTAAGCACAATAGGAAACAATCTGGTGAATGCTAACTAAGCACAATATTGCAGGAAACAATCTGGTGAATGTTAACTAAGCACAACAGGAAACAATCTGGTGAATGTTAACTAAGCACAACAGGAAACAATCTGGTGAATGCTAACTAAACACAACATAGCAAGAAACAATCTGGTGAATGCAAACTAAACACAATAGGAAACAATCTGGTGAATGTTAACTAAGCACAATAGGAATCAATCTGGTGAATGCTAACTAAACACAATAGGAATCAATCTGGTGAATGCTAACTAAGCACAACATAGCAAGAAACAATCTGGTGAATGCAAACTAAACACAATAGGAATCAATCTGGTGAATGCTAACTAAGCACAACATAGCAAGAAACAATCTGGTGAATGCAAACTAAACACAATAGGAAACAATCTGGTGAATGCAAACTAAACACAATAGGAATCAATCTGGTGAATGCAAACTAAACACAACATAGCAGAAACAATCTGGTGAATGCTAACTAAGCACAATAGGAATCAATCTGGTGAATGCTAACTAAGCACAATAGGAATCAATCTGGTGAATGCAAACTAAACACAATAGGAATCAATCTGGTGAATGCTAACTAAGCACAACATAGCAAGAAACAATCTGGTGAATGCAAACTAAACACAATAGGAAACAATCTGGTGAATGCAAACTAAACACAATAGGAATCAATCTGGTGAATGCAAACTAAACACAACATAGCAAGAAACAATCTGGTGAATGCAAACTAAACACAACATAGCAAGAAACAATCTGGTGAATGCAAACTAAACACAACATAGCAAGAAACAATCTGGTGAATGCAAACTAAACACAATAGGAATCAATCTGGTGAATGCTAACTAAGCACAACATAGCAAGAAACAATCTGGTGAATGCAAACTAAACACAATAGGAAACAATCTGGTGAATGCAAACTAAACACAATAGGAATCAATCTGGTGAATGCAAACTAAACACAACATAGCAAGAAACAATCTGGTGAATGCAAACTAAACACAACATAGCAAGAAACAATCTGGTGAATGCAAACTAAACACAACATAGCAAGAAACAATCTGGTGAATGCAAACTAAACACAATAGGAAACAATCTGGTGAATGTTAACTAAACACAATAGGAAACAATCTGGTGAATGCTAACTAAACACAATAGGAATCAATCTGGTGAATGTTAACTAAGCACAATAGGAAACAATCTGGTGAATGCTAACTAAGCACAATATTGCAGGAAACAATCTGGTGAATGCTAACTAAACACAATAGGAAACAATCTGGTGAATGCTAACTAAGCACAATAGGAATCAATCTGGTGAATGCAAACTAAACACAATAGGAAACAATCTGGTGAATGCTAACTAAGCACAATAGGAATCAATCTGGTGAATGCAAACTAAACACAATAGGAATCAATCTGGTGAATGCTAACTAAGCACAATAGGAATCAATCTGGTGAATGCAAACTAAACACAATAGGAATCAATCTGGTGAATGCTAACTAAGCACAACATAGCAAGAAACAATCTGGTGAATGCAAACTAAACACAATAGGAAACAATCTGGTGAATGCAAACTAAACACAATAGGAATCAATCTGGTGAATGCAAACTAAACACAACATAGCAAGAAACAATCTGGTGAATGCAAACTAAACACAACATAGCAAGAAACAATCTGGTGAATGCAAACTAAACACAATAGGAAACAATCTGGTGAATGCAAACTAAACACAACATAGCAAGAAACAATCTGGTGAATGCTAACTAAACACAACATAGCAAGAAACAATCTGGTGAATGCTAACTAAACAACATAGCAAGAAACAATCTGGTGAATGCTAACTAAACATAACATAACATAGCAAGAAACAATCTGGTGAATGCAAACTAAACACAATAGGAAACAATCTGGTGAATGCAAACTAAACACAATAGGAAACAATCTGGTGAATGCAAACTAAACACAACATAGCAAGAAACAATCTGGTGAATGCTAACTAAACACAACATAGCAAGAAACAATCTGGTGAATGCTAACTAAACAACATAGCAAGAAACAATCTGGTGAATGCTAACTAAACATAACATAACATAGCAAGAAACAATCTGGTGAATGCAAACTAAACACAATAGGAAACAATCTGGTGAATGCTAACTAAACACAATAGGAAACAATCTGGTGAATGCAAACTAAACACAACATAGCCAGAAACAATCTGGTGAATGCTAACTAAACAGTGTATCGCCGACAAACTCCATGTATCCGTAAACTCTTCTTATGGTTCTGTCCACAGATAAATAATGCTATTGATTTATAATTGTTTGTGTGCTTCTCCATTCATCATTACTGTATAATGTCAATGGTAGGTATGTATTCAGACACTCTACAATGTTTACTTACACTATCTTGTGTCACACCAATCTGCATGTGTTCCTACCTCAGGGTGTTTATTAACTCATCCTACCATAGAGATGTATGTGTGTAGTTTTATCTCTATACACATGGCTATAATTGATAATTCTAATCAATGGATCATTTATATGAAAAAGTTGGCAGTATTGGTTAACCGCTGGAGCCTGCCCAGGAAAAGTGTTGTTACATAAACTGCCCACCAGCGATGTAACCCAAAATGGTGCTGATGCAGGCGTAAAACACGAACAAACAAATTAATCACTGGATATATTGTTAACTTACCAACCCCCCTCTCTATTACTGATAAGTTTACGATTGTAAATTTATATATCCTGTTGCATAATTTGATAGAAAGTCAATGGCTTATTTGGTCAAGTCTAATGTCAACATTTTCAGAACGACGACTAATCCATTTTGAGCAAATAATCCCATAAATCTATTGATTGAAATACTTACCGGTACTCAGCATGTAGTTTGATCTTATAACGTTGATCATTTACCTATTGAATACCTCTGCTAAATAGCCGATATATCAAAAAGATTGACTACCTCTGCTAAATAGCCGATATATCAAAAAGATTGACTACCTCTGCTAAATAGCCGATATATCAAAAAGATTGACTACCTCTGCTAAATAGCCGATATATCAAAAAGATTGACTACCTCTGCTAAATAGCTGATATATCAAAAAGATTGACTACCTCTGCTAAATAGCCGATATATCAAAAAGATTGACTACCTCTGCTAAATAGCTGATATATCAAAAAGATTGACTACCTTCGCTAAATAGCCGATATATCAAAAAGATTGACTACCTCTGCTAAATAGCCGATATATCAAAAAGATTGACTACCTCTGCTAAATAGCCGATATATCAAAAAGATTGACTTCCTCTGCTAAATAGCTGATATATCAAAAAGATTGACTACCTCTGCTAAATAGCCGATATATCAAAAAGATTGACTACCTCTGCTAAATAGCTGATATATCAAAAAGATTGACTACCTTCGCTAAATAGCCGATATATCAAAAAGATTGACTACCTCTGCTAAATAGCCGATATATCAAAAAGATTGACTACCTCTGCTAAATAGCTGATATATCAAAAAGATTGACTACCTTCGCTAAATAGCCGATATATCAAAAAGATTGACTACCTCTGCTAAATAGCCAATATATCAAAAAGATTGACTACCTCTGCTAAATAGCTGATATATCAAAAAGATTGACTACCTTCGCTAAATAGCCGATATATCAAAAAGATTGACTACCTCTGCTAAATAGCCGATATATCAAAAAGATTGACTACCTCTGCTAAATAGCTGATATATCAAAAAGATTGACTACCTTCGCTAAATAGCCGATATATCAAAAAGATTGACTACCTCTGCTAAATAGCTGATATATCAAAAATCAGATGTAAGTTTACATGGTTTTCAATATATATTTTTAAAAATTAAGTTTATTACTTTTTATATATACATTTACAAATTTATATTCATATTGTAATAAGTAGATATATAAATTGTTATTAACTCTCATATGTTGCTCTCTCACCTCCAACACATGTCACATTCACTGTTAGTCATTGATCATACTTGCATATCAGCAGGTACAGAAGTAATATCTCCGAGAGTTACCACCACCGTATTCTAAATCTTTACCACCAACACATGTTTATCATATCAAAGAAATCTGGATACTTACCACCGACACATGTTTATCATATCAAAGAAATATGGATACTTAACACACCGACACATGTTTATCATATCAAAGAAGTCTGGATACTTACCACACCAACACATGTTTATCATATCAAAGAAATCTGGATACTTACCACCGACACATGTTTATCATATCAAAGAAATCTGGATACTTACCACCGACACATGTTTATCATATCAAAGAAGTCTGGATACTTAACACACCGACACATGTTTATCATATCAAAGAAGTCTGGATACTTACCACACCAACACATGTTTATCATATCAAAGAAATCTGAATACTTACCATACCGACACATGTTTATCATATCAAAGCAATCTGGATATTCACCGCACCGACAAATGTTTGTCATATCAAAGAATTCTGAATACTCACCGCACCGACAAATGTTTATCATATCAAAGAAATCTGGATACAAATTAAATCTTTTAATAATTATTTGAAGCACTTGCAGCATTCGAAACAAACAGTTCTTGGCAAAGTCAAGTCATAAAATCATTTGCACTACAATATATACAAGTTCTATTCAGATAAATGTTTGCAACATAATCCCAGCTTTAAATGTATATATCTGTACTTCAATCTTTGTTCATAATTATACATAATTAAAATCCCTAAAAGAAAACAATTCAAATACAACAATTACATAGTTACGTATGCAAACAAAATGGACATTGTAACAATTTCATTACTTGTGTATCAATAGAAAATGATCCTAAGTTACTCTCCTTATAATTCTGTCTTTGAGCTTGAAGTTGTGAACGTTGATATCTCCACGTGTTTGTCCATTAAATCATCATTATCTCACAAATGTTTGAATAGTGTCAGTAATGGTACTTTGTAATAGAAGTCGTACATAGAATAGACAGTGACTTACAGTGAATCTGTTATTACACCATTACAATGCCAATAACATGATTTGATTAGAAAATCTTCTGAACCAAAATATCGGTGGACTACGGACTAATGTCACTCGAAAGATGAACTGCTTATAACATATTGGACTACTTTATCAATTTGATATAATTTCTAAAATAATGAAGATAAAATTACCTAATTACAAAAGATTAACCTAAGGAAATAAATGAGAACAACATTTGAAGGAAGCAAAATAATTTGAAAGCAATTAACAGTGTACTTTTAATAAGGGAGTTACTAATTAGATCAAATGGGGCAAGCTCAAGGAACTTTAGAAAAGAAGAAGCATAAAGAGAGGAAGCGGATTTTAAAACATGAATTGAAAGCAAAAAAGAAGTTGAAAAAGAAGAAACTGAAGGGAAAGAATGGATTGAAGAAACAGGAAGAAGATGCTATAGGAGCCTTACAAACTGCATTGGAAACTGCTTACACAGATTCTGAAAATTATGGATTTAATGATGGGGAGAAACGGCCTGTAAATGGACCAACTCCTTGTGGAAATACAGATGGTTTTGATGAACATTTCCATGAAGAAAGAAGTTCATATGGAAATGAAACATGGAGGAATGATAATGTTGAACAAACTGAGCATGTGAGTAACATCGGTGAAGAAGTGACCGATTATATGAGAAGAGAATTTGCTGATGTGCACCATGACAATATGAATGATGATGAGTGCAGAGAAGAATCGGCCTCTCTGCCACCTACATTTAATACTAGGAATCCTGAAGAATTGGTATACACATATAATGGTATGCTAGTCAATGGTAGTGCTCAAGTTGTACCATTACAGGAACTCCAATTAGACATTCCAATGTCAGATACTGGTAATGAATCGGATGCAACAACTGTAGATGAAAAAGACAGAGAAGAGCAGCTGGAAAAGTCACTTGTTGAGAATAAACATGTTCAGGCAGTCTTCAGAAATGAAACTGAACTGAAGAAAACCAGTCCTAGAAAATGTGAAATTGATTCTATCAAATTATATGAAAACGAAAATGTGGAAATGAAAGAAAGATTGAAATCTGGAGAACCATCCAGACAAGAATTAACGGATGTAAACAACATGGAATTTGCTAAAACATGGAATGAATTCAGAAGAAACCAGCCACACACAGAGATTCTTAAAGCTGATTATTACAAGCAACTTCCTGCTTTGTACAAGGTAGAAATGAAAGACAAACTACAGCAGCAAACCGGTCCTGACTGGTATAAAAGTCAAAAGAAAAGCATGACAAAATATACGTGGAATGACAGAGATAATAAGACTTCAGCAACCAGTGTTGAAATACTTAAATTAGACAAGGATGAAAGGAGGGATAGTACAGCATCAAATTCAACATATTCAAGTCTACCAGAAGATTCAATAAAAAATCATGTAGAGAAAATATCCCAAGATGCAGATCACAGAAATATTGGTCCAAGAGTACTGGATCAGAGAATTATAAGTCATAGTTACAGACTGGATGATGGAAAGAAAAGATTAAAACCTGTAATGGAAGTCATTAGCAATGGTAACCAGCCTGGTGATGAAATTGCTACACTTGAAAGATACGATAAAGCTGAAAACGAGAATGAGCGACACATATCTAAAAGCTTTGACTGTACAGATTATGACTCGACTAGAAATACATGTATTAGGGATGATTCTGAAGTTACAAGTTTAATAGTTCGAGAACGCAGGGATTCAAGGATTATCATGGAAAATAGAAAAGAAAAGCATGCTGATAGTGATTCTAATTTGGCTGAGAAGAGAAATCAAAGACAAGAGGAATACCAAAAGGCTAAGCATGATTATTTCAAAGAAAACATATCATCAAGTATAAAAAATGTGTTATGCTCCCATGCTCTTGAGAGACAATGGGAAATATTGCATTTGAATCATTCCGTCTCGTCTGTCCTTACTTATGGCCTCAACTTCTCCCAGAGTTCTCATCCAATTCCAATGAAACTTGGTATATATAAATTTGAATAGCATACATTGCCAGAATTATTAGATCCAACACATTTTTCTTCACATCCTTCAATAGTAAAGCAGAGTTCTGATTAGTATCTTTTTTTAAATGTTTAACTTCTCAAATCTCATGCCAGGGGTTTATTTGTATAATTTCAGGTTGAACGTCGCTTGAACCAACTACGTGACAATATGCAACATTGGGACTCAGTTGATCGAACAAGGGGCGATCTTCGTGCCTGGCTGCACAACATGCAGGAAGAAGTGGATGAGCTAGAGAACCAGCCATCCAAACTTCATGCCGAGGCCTGTGAAGTGGACATCAGCAGGTTACAAGGCATTAGAGAGGAAGTTCAAGCAAGGGGACCTGCTGTTGAAGGTCTGTTGACACGCTATCGAGAACTGACCCAGCATAATCCTGACCTTCAGGACCCTGTTGTAAAAGCAGTGAAAGATGATTGGGAAGAGTTACTGGGACAGATTGAAAATCTTATAGTAGACCGAGAACAATCTCTGCAAGCAGCCAAAGAGCTACAAGCCCGTGAAAATGAGATGGACGATGATTTGGAGAATTATATCAACGAGCTTGAGAAGATAGAATCAGCTGATGTGGCGACAACAGAGAAAGCTGCAATGATGAAGGTAGGTGAAACAATGTATATACCACAGTATGCATTAGATACCAGGGTTTCTGTCTGCTATATTCCTGGGAATGTCTCCATTATCTTCTATGGAAAGTGTTCTGGGAACATTTGTTTTATTGTATGCTGTACAGATCAGGTGAAGGAAAATACACTAAGCATTGATAAGTGTAAGTAGGAATCTGTCCTACTGCAAGAAGATTGCAGCGAAGTAGATCACTGACAGAAAGAAAACTCGTACAATATCATTATTTTGTTTTAGTAACTTTGCTATGTGTAGTTTTATTTGCAGTTTTAAAGGGTTTAGAGGAATATCTAGAAATATTAGCGAACAAGCTAGACAATGTTAAATTGTCAACAGGTTGAGGCTAAGGCATTTTACATTGATTTTGCTATTTGTTTAACAAAATTAACTCTGGCTCTGAATTAATGACTAGCTTTGGCTAAACTTAATGAACAGGCTTGTTGGTTGTCTTGTGTGGCTACCTAAGAAATTGTTTCATTGATTCTGAAACATTGTACAAGGTTGTTGTAGTGTGCTAATTTATATGTGCCATTTAATCAGATTGAGGAAGGGATCCATAACTGTTGCATCTAATCTGTGAACAGTTTTGGAATCACTACTCAAGTTTCATTGATTCATAACATTAAACAATGGGGGGGGGATCAAAATTTTAATTTTAAATACAGTCAAATATGTGCTTAATACTCTCTTGGCTGTTTACAGACAGTACCAGCTTAACAAATACCACATTTGTGTTCTTGTAAATACTGTTTTCAGTATAGCCTTTGATCAATGTGAAAGTGTTGACTGTATTTGAAATAGAAGTTTGATTTTGAAATCAACAAACAATGCAATAATTGCGAGATGGGCAGTAGCTGTTTGTTTATATTCTGGTTATAGTTAGCATGACACTTCATTTTTCTTTTCTTTGCGCACTGTATTTCATTGCTGTCTTACATCATCGTTTAACCTGTAACCTGCCAATCACGACTAAAGTCACTTTTGCAAACAGCATAGAGCCAGATCAGATGGCACAGAATGTTCCATCTGATCAGGCTGTTTGCTATTCGGATAGTGGAGCTAAAACACTTGTCTGAATAGCAAACAACGTAGATCTTGATCTGACGCGGCAATACACCACGGCTGATCTGGATCTATGTTGTTTTTGCACATTCCGTCTAATTATTTCGGCAGGTAATGGGTTAATTTATAATTGGCAGAATATATATCTCGCTGGTACATACCAGCTTTATCTAAGTGAATCATGGAACGGAAGGTGAACATAATCCTCATTTTGCGGATGGACCTTAAGCTAAATCAGTTTCAGAATGTTTTTTATTTTACTTTTTATTTCATATTTCAATAGTGTCACTTCAGTTTTAGTTGCCAACTTGCTTTGCATGCAGTCTATAGAACATTTACCTCTTCATTTACCATTTCTTTACACTTGTTTTAAACATTTGCAAACTTTTCACATATTTATATTTTGTCATGATTTAATGTTAATGATGGGTTTGTCACAGCCCATCAGATACATGGAGCTATATTACAATAGACAGGTCAGTGGTCCAGTGGTTACCACATCTGACCCTGATAATAACAGTGTTTCAGATGGACCTATAAACCGAAGTCTCTTGTATCGGTGCTAAACACCGGGCATGTAAAAGAACTAGTGATGCTTCTGGAATAGGAGCATCTTCCTGTATATCTTCACTATCCTCCAAAATATAAAATGACTACAATACTTCTGGTGGCGTCACTCTGATTAACCAGGGTCGACGATAACTAAAGGTATGCACAAAGAAAAGAAGTCATATTACATTGTATACTTTAAACTATGTTACAAGTCAATAAGCTAATTTTATATTCGATTCACACATTTTGTGTTTTATCATTTATGAATTCATTCACTGCAGGAGGGTAATCTGAGAGAAGATAGACCTGTTGCAAACTATTGAATATCATAGTATTGAATCCAGAATAACTCTCCATGTTGTATATTTAGTCAAAATACCTGGCTGCTTGTCATTTGCAGAAAATATAATGAAGATAAATACAAGAGGCTTTCCTTACCTTTGCATATTTTACCTACTGGTTAGATAACATTCAACTTATCTTGTTTTATGTGTGTAGATAACACAGTATTTTATCCCTTCACCTCTAGAATAAAGTTATTTTATATCTTGATCCCTTGCCATTTTAATCCCATTAAATGTTTTCAAATTCTTGCACTTCGAAAATAGTCCTTACAACTGGATTAGAAATTTATCTTCAAAAGTTTCAGCAGTATAAAGAGGATAAATAACTTGCTCAAAATTGACAGCAAGAACTTAGTACAAAATTTTGTTCCATATCAAAATAAACAGTGGGAATAAATATATATAAAGTGTCGGCTGCTAAAAAGAACTTGGCAATTGTCCAGTTTTCATAGGCTTGTTTAATGTGGGTATTGACGAATCAGTGATTTTGGGGTAGATAAAATCCCGAGCAGGCTTGCTTTAACTTATTGAAAGACGAATTTAATTAAATGTAATAGTATAACACCAGGTACTAAGATAAAATTCGAACTTGGAATATGATCAGGTATAGTTAAATATCTGGATATAAGACACTAGTTGTACACCGTTGATGTGATTGTTTGGGCATCAGCAACTTGGTGCCAGGTGCTAGTGACAGAGGTGTGTATCTGTGGGTTGCACCATTTCATAACGGGAGGAAGGACAATATTTGTAAACTCACATGCATTCTTCATAGCAAATTTGGAAAATATTGCACCAGTTTTTGGATTTGAGCGGATTCTCATGCGTACGAAATTGGAGAATGTTGCACGATTTTGGGATTTGTGCAGACTATGGAATATCAGCACTGTCATGAAGTGAATTTGGACTTGTTCTTACTTTAGCAATGTAAGTAGTTCTGCATGTAGTCAATGGTTCAGTATATGTTAGAACCAGTCAAGTGATGTAGTAACCCTCGTCTGCTACTCTGGTAGACTTTTCATTTTAGAATTTGTACACCAGAAGCACTGCACTGCTTTATCTCTTCACTAGATCAGTTTGCTGGCCACTTTTCTCACCTTCCATCTCTTTCAACTCCGTTTCCAATTTCTTTGCCATTTCTAATCAGAAATCCATCTTGGACTGATTGTTTATAATTGCTGTTATGTTAAACAGTTCAAAGTCATCATTTTGACATCCATCCATTCATTTGACTTTCCTAAAGATATGCTCAGCTTTCCTCAATTATTTCGGTTACGAGAGCTGTTGAAGTCCTTTGTATATTGATCTTGAAGTATTTACGGCAGACGATTTATCACGTTAAATTGCGGGAATGACTATGATATTCATGCAACGGTAGCTAGACAAGTCGGGACATGCTTCTTAACTTCCTTTAATGTTGAACATTAAATTTACCCTGTATCGCCCGTGATTACCGGTCAATGCTCAATAATACCCGGTGGCATAATGTTGTCAAATATTTATTTATCTGTCGTATGCATTGTAAGCAATCGATAATAGGTGAACATTGTTCGACAACTGTGGTTTTTCAAATCAGAAATTTTGAAAGAGGTAATGCTAACTTTGGAATGGCAGGCAATAAATTTTAAACAACGGGTATTGTAAATTATATTGTACTGTTTGGTATTTAAATGAATTGCTGAGTTACAGTTGGATAATTGTATTGTGAGTTTCTTATATGAAGTAAGTGCAAACAATTTTTATGCATTTTATTTCAAACTAAATACAGGGGTATATTTTGTGATATTAAGATATTTATAAATGGCATTGTGGGTAAAATATTGAATGCATAAGCATAGTTAAATAGAAAACAATACAATGCTTTTTATAAATAGTAAAATATTGAGTATGAAATTAGTTTTTTTTAATAAGAGCATGTCTTCACTCCAATGGCTGGGAACATGTCGTCACTCCAGTGGATGGGAACATGTCATCACTTTAATGAATGGGAACATGTCTTCACTACAATGGCTGGGAACATGTCGTCGCTCCAGTGGCTGGGAACATGTCTTCACTCCAATGGCTGGAAACATGTCTTCATTCCAATGGATGGGAACATGTCTTCACTACAATGAATGGAAGCATGTCTTCACTCCAGTGGATGGGAACATGTCATCACTTTAATGAATGGGAACATGTCTTCACTACAATGGCTGGGAACATGTCGTCGCTCCAGTGGCTGGGAACATGTCTTCACTCCAATGGCTGGAAACATGTCTTCATTCCAATGAATGGGAACATGTCTTCACTTCAATGGATGGGAACATGTCTTCACTTTAATGGATGGGAACATGTCTTCACTACAATGGATGGGAACATGTCTTCACTACAATGAATGGAAGCATGTCTTCACTCCAATGAATGGGAACATGTCTTCACTTCAATGAATGGAAACATGTCTTCACTACAATGAATGGAAACATGTCTTCACTACAATGAATGGAAACATGTCTTCACTTCAATGGATGGGAACATGTCTTCATTCCAATGAATGGGAACATGTCTTCACTTCAATGGATGGGAACATGTCTTCACTTCAATGAATGGGAACATGTCTTCACTCCAATGGCTGGAAACATGTCTTACCTCCAATGGCTGGAAACATGTCTTCACTCCAATGGCTGGGAACATGTCTTCACTCCAATGGCTGGGAACATGTCTTCTCTCCAATGGATGGGAACATGTCTTCACTCCAATGGCTGGGAACATGTCTTCACTCCAATGGCTGGAAACATGTCTTCACTCCAATGGCTGGAAACATGTCTTCACTCCAATGGCATATTTTTTCGGTTTTCTCTCTTTCCATATCTTCATTCTTCATTCCCATTGCACCATCTATCATCACACTACCAGCTTAGACAAGTACAGGGAAAAACACTGCATCTGCAACCAATCCATTAGAGATCTCAGCTTTACCAGTTGTACCCTTATATGCAAGGGATACAGCTGTACCCTTATATGCAAGGGATAACATTAATTTTGCACACTTAGTTGCTGTAATGGAATGGTAGTTTCTTCTGCAGGCAAGAGATTTGAATACACTATTTTCATTTTTTAGAGATAAAAAAAACTATCTCATTAAAAGCAGTATTTATTTATAAGTGAAAATGGGTGCTTTTTTAAATTTTGATGATCAAAGGATATTGCAGATTGTGTTTTTCTCTGGTATATGTGTGTGTGTGTTTGTTACTTACATATTATGTAGTGGTGTGACTAAATGAAACGTTTTCCCATTCAGAAGCTATGTTGATATTTGTAGAAAGACTTTACAAATATGTGTGATAGTATCGATCAGTATTTAGCTCTCCTGAGACAAATTTGATCCAGTTTTGTGTGTTTTCTGTCTTGTTTTCTATATTTTATACAAATTTATTTTAGCTCGATTGCTAAAACAAGTTCTTACAACTTATATTAATCACTCTCGAGACCTCATTCCTGATGGAATCCATCGCCACGAGGAAGAGAGAAAAGGCAATGTGGAATTTAAATGCCTTGCCTAAGGGCACAATCGTAACGGCTCCAGCGGGGCTCGAACTCCAGACCTTTCGCACCTGAAGCGATCGCGTATCCACTGCGCTATTACGACTTCTTGTTTTATACATCGAGTAAACGCCATAGCAAAATTTATTCAAGTTACATTTTGATGAGTGGTAGTTTTTTGTGGGTATTTGGCCACTTCTGTGTCAAAAGTAGGTCAGTAGGTCAAATTGCAGGAAAACGTTTTAATCACTATAGTCAGGAGGAATATTGAGCATATGACCCTAAAGGTGGAATTGGAGTACAGACTTTTGTTGTTGATTGATACAAGTTTATAAAGGCTTAAGACAATATTTTTTGGAGGGTGTGCAAAATTTCATCCGGTGGGATTTTGTTAAATCCAAAATGGCCGCCGCCTCCCCCCAAAATCATTAAAATGGCCATAACTCTTTATCTATTTGTGATAGAGACATACTTTTGGGCTCTATACCCAAGTTTTTAAGCATGAGGAATCTACTGGAAGGGTTAGTTATGTGATTAGACTATAATTTCATCCATTGGAATTTTTTTTAATCCAAAATGGCCGCCGCCTCCCCCAAAATCATTAAAATGGCCATAACGCTCACGCTATAGTGCCTTCTACATTCATCACATGAAAGGGCTCCATCCAGAGATGAAGGAGAAACTACAGCATGGTGCATTTGTGCGTCACATCCCAGGCATCTATAATTCAACTTGGACAGACATGTTCATAGAGACCACATACATGCGTCTGTGGCATGGACCAGCTGGAGCTGTAGGGGTGGCCACAGACTACCACCAGATGGTGAAGTGGGCCCTGAGCTTTGCCCTCAGTGGGGAGGTATCACAAAATGTTCGAGCCATGAGCAACACTGAACAGGATGCTATTCACACTCACCATAAAGAAGAAGCTGATGCACGAATCAAGGCAGACCAGGCTGATCGTCAGAGCCTGCGCAACACAATTGATGTCCTCATTAACCCCTTGGATGATGTCTCTCACCCAGATGGTGCACTGATAAACATCGTCACAGGACAAATCGCTCACCCTGATGTCAATGCAGATGATGCAGTCAGCCTTGGACAGCAAGCTATGAGAGACTTTAGGGATGGTTGGCCGGGTTCTTTCTATGATCCTCTTGGCAAGCTGGTTGTCACAATGGATGTGAAGAAAAAACATGTGTTGGTCGGCAAGGAACGTGTCTATGACCAGGAACTAATTTATGCACGTGTCATTGGTCTACTTGCAAGTTCACGTGATGTTAAATTTGACGATGTGCTGGCATATGAGTTAGCTGCATATCCACCATCAATGTTCAACTCAGAGGGTGGAATGAAAACTGCTAAGTCAAAATCGACCCTCAAACATAAACTTCAAGTGACTATATCAGAACGTAACTGCCCCATCACAAACACCATGATCTACGATGTTTCTGCACTATTCTGGGTCATCACCTGGCCAACAGGTACTACTGACAAATTCCGTGTGTATGTGAACAACTTTAAGGTGTTCGTCTATCAAGCTCTACAAACAGCAAATGTCACCCTCGTGTTTGACAGATACTTCCCCAAGAGCATAAAAACATTTACAAGGATGCAGAGACAAGGATCAACTCGTGTACACAACCTAACCCCAGAGATGCATGCTCCAGCAAAGCAAGTTATTCTCACCAATACAAAGAACAAGATCCAACTGAATGCCATGCTTGCAGAAGGCCTTCTTGATTCTGACTATTACACCAATGCAACGCAAAAGCACACTCTCAATATTGCTGGTGTCAGCGACGTGCCTATAGAGATAGTTGGTGGTGTGAGGATTGACCGGCATGATCTGTGCTCCACACATGAGGAGGCTGATATCCTCATTACACAACATGCCATCTCATTATCACTTGCAGGCAAGTCTGTTTGTGTTGTGTGTGATGACACAGA
The DNA here is from genome assembly GCA_014843695.1 of Archivesica marissinica. Lineage (NCBI taxonomy): Eukaryota > Metazoa > Mollusca > Bivalvia > Venerida > Vesicomyidae > Archivesica > Archivesica marissinica. Next base: position 62,300,891 of record CM026404.1, read on the forward strand.
CGTGTTTGTGCTTCTTGTTCACTTCTACAATAGGAAATGTAGAGGTAGCAATGCTGCCCCAATGATCAGGTCATCACCAGTGAAGGAAAGAGTAGTGGCAGATATTCGTGCCACTGCAGAAGCACACAGTGACATAGCAGATGATCTGCTAGCAATTCATGGACTCTCTGGTGCAGACACTGTAGCTTCATTGCATGGTGTAGGCAAGGCAACTGTTATCAACATATCCAAGAAGGCAGGTTTCTCACTTTCTAAAGTTGGTGATGTGAAGGCTGATATGAAATGTGTTGAATCTCAGGCCACTAAGTTCATATGTGCCTCTTATGGCAAGATAACAGAGTCGTGTATATCCATGACAGAATGCAGGGTCAAAATGTGGCACTCAAAAACAGGGAAGAGTGGTGCATCATCAGTGAAACTCTGCTCCCTCCCACCAACCAGTGATGCATTCATTGAAAATGTTCACAGAGGCCATCTGCAAGTTGCGGTATGGAAGGCTGCACTTCTAGAGTCACCACCAAATATGGACCCAACAAAGTATGGTTGGGAGCTTGACCACCAAGGTATCCTGCTTCCACGAACAGTACCATCTGATAAACTTTCAGCCCCTCCAGATATACTGCGGCTGATTCGCTGCAACTGCAAGACCTCTGGATGTCGGACTGCAGCTTGCAGCTGCTCCAAGATAGGATGCACAGTATTCTGTCTGTGTGAGGGTGGGGAAGCATGCAAGAATCCTCTTACACAACATGAAGTAGAAGAATCAGACAAGGCTACTGGTGAACCAGATGATGATAATGATATGACACTGGAGTAATTCATTTTGTTGGTAGTAGTACAAATAACTTTAACTCAAAATTCAAAGTTACATTGAGCCCAAAGTTAGGTCTTTACCACAATTACTTAAAGAGTTGTGGACATTTTAATGTTTTCGGGAGGGCAGCCATTTTTTGTATGGTATTATAGTAATCTAATCACATAACTATCCCTTCCAGTAGATTCCACATGCTTAAAAACCTGGGTATAGAGCCCAAAAGTATGTCTCTATCACAAATACTTAAAGAGTTATGGCCATTTTAATGATTTCGGGGGGTGGTGGCAGCCATTTTGGATTTTAAAAAATTCCAATGGATAAAATTATAGTCTAATCATAACTAACCCTTCCAGTAGATTCCTCATGCTTAAAAACGTGGGTATAGAGCCCAAAATTATGTCTCTATCACAAATACTTAAAGGGTTATGGCCATTTTAATGATTTCGGGGGGGTGGTGGCGGCCATTTTGGATTTTAAAAAATCCCACCAAATGAAATTTTGCACACCCTCCAAAAAATGTTACCTTAGGTCTTTATAAACATATTTCAATCAATAAAAAAAGTCTGTACAACAATTCCACCCTATGTGGGATTTCCTCCTGACTACCTATAGGAAAACCCAATGTTGTTAAAGCTTCATCGTACATTATTTTGATAAAAGCTTGATTCCTTCCAGTAAAAGGAACAAAGCCAAGTCGTAGAAACGCATTGCATTAAATACTATGACAGCAGCAGTTTATACCCAAGCTGCTCAAACCTGGTAATGTTTAATATTTGGATGAAGCATATTTTTCCTCTAGATCGTTGGCCATTTCCAAAAACAAAATCTTGGTCAAATTAAAAAAAAAATGCAGCAGCTCCATTTTTGATCCATTCTTTCTCAAACTTACCAATTATATATTTAATAATAGTTGGTTTCCGCTGTAGGTTCGAATGAATCCCACTGGGGTTGTCAAATGCGGAAGCTATCCAGCTGGCTTGTAGAAGGTCGGTTGTTCTACCTGGGTTCCGTGTCCGACATTTTGCTCAGATGGGCAAACAGGGTCTTCTTCCACCAACAATAGCTGGAGTAGCTATACGACCTAAGCTGTCGGTGTGATTTTAAACCCCCCCCCCCAAGTTGGTTTCTTGGTATAATGTATTTTTACATAAGCATATCGGCATTTCTTTTCTTAAAATTTATTCGTTTACATTTTAAATTCATTTCTATAGTAAAACAGATGAATACAACTAAATTTGAAAAATTCGAATGCATAATGTTACACTTCTACAATATCACAATGATTTATCAATATATTATTTTCATTTTATTACCAGATTGAAGTGTTTATTTTGTCATAAAATTGAAGATCTTGCAAATATTTGATCAGTTCTAAACAGTAGGTCATACTGGTTTATTACATTTTTATACCTCAAAGAAATGAAATAAACCCAAACTGCATATAAATAAAACAAATAGATTAAGAGGACGAATGAAAAATGAATACAAAACAATATTACTTCTGAATGGGAAATTGTGTCAGAATTGTAGAAATAAACAGTTTGAAGTATGCTAATTGCGTTCAGTATGTCTATTAGATATGTATGAAACTTGTTAGTGTATGTTTAATATTACATGAACACTTTTTCAGACAATTCTGTTTAGCTCACCTGAGTATTGTGAGATGAGTACCATCAGGCAACAATTATATTTAATTGAATACTTAATAAGTGGTAGGAATCTTCAAATTTAGTCAGTAGCATCCTTACAACAACCTCTACCAAATTTGGTCAAATGGGGCCACTTGGGTTAAAACTAGGTCACTACATTTTGTAGAGAAACCTTTAAGCAATTCTTTCCAAATTTGAGCAGTAACATTTCTGGGATTCTTCTTGTTGTTGTCATGTCTGCACCAGTAGTCCGGCATGGAGGATGAACTGCACTGTTCTATCCAGCTCACGCCTGGATCCATGCAGCTTTGTCTGCACCAGTAGTCCGGCATGGAGGATGAACTGCACTGTTCTCTCCAGCTCACGCTGGGATCCATGCAGCTTTGTCTGCACCAGTAGTTCGGCATGGAGGATGAACTGCACTGTTCTCTCCAGCTCACACTGGGATCCATGCAGCTTTGTCTGCACCAGTAGTCCGGCATGGAGGATGAACTGCACTGTTCTCTCCAGCTCACACTGGGATCCATGCAGCTTTGTCTGCACCAGTAGTCCGGCATGGAGGATGAACTGCACTGTTCTCTCCAGCTCACGCTGGGATCCATACAGCTTTGTCTGCACCAGTAGTCCGGCATGGAGGATGAACTGCACTGTTCTCTCCAGCTCACACTGGGATCCATACAGCTTTGTCTGCACCAGTAGTCCGGCATGGAGGATGAACTGCACTGTTCTCTCCAGCTCACACTGGGATCCATACAGCTTTGTCTGCACCAGTAGTCCGGCATGGAGGATGAACTGCACTGTTCTCTCCAGCTCACACTGGGATCCATACAGCTTTGTCTGCACCAGTAGTCCGGCATGGAGGATGAACTGCACTGTTCTCTCCAGCTCACACTGGGATCCATACAGCTTTGTCTGCACCAGTAGTCCGGCATGGAGGATGAACTGCACTGTTCTCTCCAGCTCACACTGGGATCCATACAGCTTTGTCTGCACCAGTAGTCCGGCATGGAGGATGAACTGCACTGTTCTCTCCAGCTCACACTGGGATCCATACAGCTTTGTCTGCACCAGTAGTCCGGCATGGAGGATGAACTGCACTGTTCTCTCCAGCTCACACTGGGATCCATACAGCTTTGTCTGCACCAGTAGTCCGGCATGGAGGATGAACTGCACTGTTCTCTCCAGCTCACACTGGGATCCATACAGCTTTGTCTGCACCAGTAGTCCGGCATGGAGGATGAACTGCACTGTTCTCTCCAGCTCACACTGGGATCCATGCAGCTTTGTCTGCACCAGTAGTCCGGCATGGAGGATGAACTGCACTGTTCTCTCCAGCTCACACTGGGATCCATACAGCTTTGTCTGCACCAGTAGTCCGGCATGGAGGATGAACTGCACTGTTCTCTCCAGCTCACACTGGGATCCATGCAGCTTTGTCTGCACCAGTAGTCCGGCATGGAGGATGAACTGCACTGTTCTCTCCAGCTCACACTGGGATCCATACAGCTTTGTCTGCACCAGTAGTCCGGCATGGAGGATGAACTGCACTGTTCTCTCCAGCTCACACTGGGATCCATGCAGCTTTGTCTGCACCAGTAGTCCGGCATGGAGGATGAACTGCACTGTTCTCTCCAGCTCACACTGGGATCCATACAGCTTTGTCTGCACCAGTAGTCCGGCATGGAGGATGAACTGCACTGTTCTCTCCAGCTCACACTGGGATCCATGCAGCTTTGTCTGCACCAGTAGTCCGGCATGGAGGATGAACTGCACTGTTCTCTCCAGCTCACGCTGGGATCCATACAGCTTTGTCTGCACCAGTAGTCCGACATGGAGGATGAACTACACTGTTCTCTCCAGCTCACACTGGGATCCATACAGCTTTGTCTGCACCAGTAGTCCGGCATGGAGGATGAACTGCACTGTTCTCTCCAGCTCACACTGGGATCCATGCAGCTTTGTCTGCACCAGTAGTCCGGCATGGAGGATGAACTGTACTGTTCTCTCCAGCTCACACTGGGATCCATGCAGCTTTGTGAGCACCAGTAGTCCGGCATGGAGAATGAACTGCACTGTTCTCTCCAGCTCACACTGGGATCCATGCAGCTTTGTCTGCACCAGTAGACTGGCATGGAGGATGAACTGTACTGTTCTCTCCAGCTCACACTGGGATCCATGCAGCTTTGTCTGCACCAGTAGTCCGGCATGGAGGATGAACTGCACTGTTCTCTCCAGCTCACACTGGGATCCATGCAGCTTTGTCTGCACCAGTAGTCCGGCATGGAGGATGAACTGCACTGTTCTCTCCAGCTCACACTGGGATCCATACAGCTTTGTCTGCACCAGTAGTCCGGCATGGAGGATGAACTGCACTGTTCTCTCCAGCTCACACTGGGATCCATACAGCTTTGTCTGCACCAGTAGTCCGGCATGGAGGATGAACTACACTGTTCTCTCCAGCTCACACTGGGATCCATACAGCTTTGTCTGCACCAGTAGTCCGGCATGGAGGATGAACTGCACTGTTCTCTCCAGCTCACACTGGGATCCATACAGCTTTGTCTGCACCAGTAGTCCGGCATGGAGGATGAACTACACTGTTCTCTCCAGCTCACACTGGGATCCATACAGCTTTGTCTGCACCAGTAGTCCGGCATGGAGGATGAACTGCACTGTTCTCTCCAGCTCACACTGGGATCCATGCAGCTTTGTCTGCACCAGTAGTCCGGCATGGAGGATGAACTGCACTGTTCTCTCCAGCTCACACTGGGATCCATACAGCTTTGTCTGCACCAGTAGTCCGGCATGGAGGATGAACTACACTGTTCTCTCCAGCTCACACTGGGATCCATGCAGCTTTGTCTGCACCAGTAGTCCGGCATGGAGGATGAACTGCACTGTTCTCTCCAGCTCACACTGGGATCCATGCAGCTTTGTCTGCACCAGTAGTCCGGCATGGAGGATGAACTGTACTGTTCTCTCCAGCTCACACTGGGATCCATGCAGCTTTGTCTGCACCAGTAGTCCGGCATGGAGAATGAACTGCACTGTTCTCTCCAGCTCACACTGGGATCCATACAGCTTTGTCTGCACCAGTAGACTGGCATGGAGGATGAACTGTACTGTTCTCTCCAGCTCACACTGGGATCCATGCAGCTTTGTCTGCACCAGTAGTCCGGCATGGAGGATGAACTGCACTGTTCTCTCCAGCTCACACTGGGATCCATGCAGCTTTGTCTGCACCAGTAGTCCGGCATGGAGGATGAACTGCACTGTTCTCTCCAGCTCACACTGGGATCCATGCAGCTTTGTCTGCACCAGTAGTCCGGCATGGAGGATGAACTGCACTGTTCTCTCCAGCTCACACTGGGATCCATACAGCTTTGTCTGCACCAGTAGTCCGACATGGAGGATGAACTACACTGTTCTCTCCAGCTCACACTGGGATCCATACAGCTTTGTCTGCACCAGTAGTCCGGCATGGAGGATGAACTGCACTGTTCTCTCCAGCTCACACTGGGATCCATGCAGCTTTGTCTGCACCAGTAGTCCGGCATGGAGAATGAACTGCACTGTTCTCTCCAGCTCACACTGGGATCCATGCAGCTTTGTCTGCACCAGTAGACTGGCATGGAGGATGAACTGTACTGTTCTCTCCAGCTCACACTGGGATCCATGCAGCTTTGTCTGCACCAGTAGTCCGGCATGGAGGATGAACTGCACTGTTCTCTCCAGCTCACACTGGGATCCATGCAGCTTTGTCTACACCAGTAGTCCGGCATGGAGGATGAACTGCACTGTTCTCTCCAGCTCACACTGGGATCCATACAGCTTTGTCTGCACCAGTAGTCCGGCATGGAGGATGAACTGCACTGTTCTCTCCAGCTCACACTGGGATCCATACAGCTTTGTCTGCACCAGTAGTCCGGCATGGAGGATGAACTACACTGTTCTCTCCAGCTCACACTGGGATCCATACAGCTTTGTCTGCACCAGTAGTCCGGCATGGAGGATGATCTACACTGTTCTCTCCAGCTCACACTGGGATCCATACAGCTTTGTCTGCACCAGTAGTCCGGCATGGAGAATGAACTGCACTGTTCTCTCCAGCTCACACTGGGATCCATGCAGCTTTGTCTGCACCAGTAGTCCGGCATGGAGGATGAACTGCACTGTTCTCTCCAGCTCACGCTGGGATCCATACAGCTTTGTCTGCACCAGTAGTCCGACATGGAGGATGAACTACACTGTTCTCTCCAGCTCACACTGGGATCCATGCAGCTTTGTCTGCACCAGTAGTCCGGCATGGAGGATGAACTGCACTGTTCTCTCCAGCTCACTCTGGGATCCATGCAGCTTTGTCTGCACCAGTAGTCCGGCATGGAGGATGAACTGTACTGTTCTCTCCAGCTCACACTGGGATCCATGCAGCATTGTCTGCACCAGTAGTCCGGCATGGAGAATGAACTGCACTGTTCTCTCCAGCTCACACTGGGATCCATACAGCTTTGTCTGCACCAGTAGACTGGCATGGAGGATGAACTGTACTGTTCTCTCCAGCTCACACTGGGATCCATGCAGCTTTGTCTGCACCAGTAGTCCGGCATGGAGGATGAACTGCACTGTTCTCTCCAGCTTAAGCTGGGTACAGCTTTGTCTGCACCAGTAGTCCGGCATGGAGGATGAACTGCACTGTTCTCTCCAGCTCACACTGGGATCCATGCAGCTTTGTCTGCACCAGTAGTCCGGCATGGAGGATGAACTGCACTGTTCTCTCCAGCTCACGCTGGGATCCATACAGCTTTGTCTGCACCAGTAGTCCGACATGGAGGATGAACTACACTGTTCTCTCCAGCTCACACTGGGATCCATACAGCTTTGTCTGCACCAGTAGTCCGGCATGGAGGATGAACTGCAATGTTCTCTCCAGCTCACACTGGGATCCATGCAGCTTTGTCTGCACCAGTAGTCTGGCATGGAGAATGAACTGCACTGTTCTCTCCAGCTCACACTGGGATCCATGCAGCTTTGTCTGCACCAGTAGTCCGGCATGGAGGATGAACTGTACTGTTCTCTCCAGCTCACACTGGGATCCATGCAGCTTTGTCTGCACCAGTAGTCCGGCATGGAGGATGAACTGCACTGTTCTCTCCAGCTTACTCTGGGTACAGCTTTGTCTGCACCAGTAGTCCGGCATGGAGGATGAACTGCACTGTTCTCTGCAGCTCACGCTGGGATCCATACAGCTTTGTCTGCACCAGTAGTCCGGCATGGAGAATGAACTGCACTGTTCTCTCCAGCTCACGCTGGGATCCATGCAGCTTTGTCTGCACCAGTAGTCCGGCATGGAGGATGAACTGCACTGTTCTCTCCAGCTCACGCTGGGATCCATACAGCTTGCCTGAAGTTGGGTTTTTCTTGGCCAATAATGGTTCCTCTGGGAATCGTACAAGAGGCACTATTGAAGTATATGTTCTGAAGTCTTTGTTGACAGCCTCACAGATGCAGTTGGGGAGAAGGTACTGTGTCCATCTTTCTGTGCATGTGGCTATTGAGGCGGTCATGGCCGGTTCTCAGTCATCAGTCAACTACCTGCTCCCTTTTGGTACTAATCAATCTGAGTGCCCAGAGTTGATTTCAGCGCCGATTTAATGAGACTTCCATTTTCTTGGTATGTGAGGTTATTCAGGTTATTTACTGGGGTTAAGACTAGGACAACTTTAATAGACACTTTTAAATCAGTTCTTATCATCGGCAAAGGCAGGAATGATAGGATTACTGGATCCAAAAGCTTAGCTATCCTAAAACTCATAACTTCCTTATAACAACCTCGGCCAACTTCAACTTCTTCTTGTGAACCGATGGTGGGCACGAGATCAGTAACACATCTCAACATCTACCAAGAAATTGGGTCCAGGCGGTCAAAAACCAGATCAGCTTACACGATAATCGATAAGCAAATTTGATCAAATCCTCAAGTACTCTCTCATTTACTCTATTAACCCATTCAACACCAAGTAACTGACATGGACTGGTCCATGGTATTTTTAAACCAATAAATTAATAAGAAAATTTCATTTGGACCAGTTCATTTATCAAAATGGTTATTTTGTCTAAAAATAGTACATGTACATGTAATATTACTGGCAAAAAGTGCAGATCCTGATGAGACGGCTCATCACGAGCCGGCTCATCTGGATCTACACTTTTTGTAAGCCTATTTAGAGGTCTGTGGTGTTGAAAGGGTTAATTAGTTAACATGGGCTCACTGGGTTCACAAGCATCAGGTGAGCGATTTAAGGCCTTTGTACACTCTTATATGTAACAAGTTTCATGCATTCCACAATTGCTACAACAGGTATCGTCATGAATAAAGCATACTGCTGAAGTAGGGTAGTGTGTTCATGCTGATTGTACCAGGATACTGTGCAGCCAATACATAGTTTAAATGTCTCATTGTTTTGTAAGCTATATGATCTGATAAAGAAAAAATCAATTTGAAGACAAAAGCAGATTTTATGAATTATGCATTTCAAAGCACAAGTTAAGCTAATGGTAAAGATTAAACCAGCTGAAGCATGTCCCAGTCTCAACTAGTAAACTGTGCAATCTTACTACAATTGGTATACCGTATAACCCAACTTTGTAGGCACATATGTCCTAGTCGGTATATTGACCCTTGTTGATACATGGACCCTGGTCGGTACATGGACTCTGGTCGGTACATAGACCCTTGTCGGTACATGGACCCTGGTCGGTACATAGACCCTTGTCGGTACATGTACCCTGGTTGGTACATGGACTCTGGTCGGTACGTAGACCCTTGTCGGTACATGGACCCTGGTCGGTACATAGACCCTTGTCGGTACATGTACCCTGGTCGGTACATAGACCCTTGTCGGTACATGGACCCTGGTCGGTACATAGACCCTTGTCGGTACATGGACCCTGGTCAGTACATAGACCCTTGTCGGTACATGGACCCTGGTTGGTACATAGACCCTTGTCGGTACATGGACCCTGGTTGGTACATAGACCCTTGTCGGTACATGGACCCTTGTCGGTACATGGACCCTGGTCGGTACATAGACCCTTGTTGGTACATGGACCCTGGTCGGTACATGGACCCTGGTCGTTACATAGACCCTTGTCGGTACATGGACCCTTGTCGGTACATTGACCCTTGTCCATACACGGACCCTGGTCGGTACATGGACCCTGGTCGGTACATAGACCCTGGTCGGTACATAGACCCTTGTCGGCCTAGTATGTATATTGACCCTGGTCGGTACATAGTCTTATTAGACCCTTGTCGGCCTGGTATGTATATTGACCCTGGTCGATACATAGACCCTTGTCGGCCTGGTATGTATATTGACCCTGGTCGATACATAGACCCTTGTCGGTCTGGTATGTATATTGACCCTGGTCGGTACATAGACCCTTGTCGGCCTGGTAGGTATATTGACCCTGGTCGATACATAGACCTTTATCGGCCTGGTATGTATATTGACCCTGGTCGGTACATAGACCCTTGTCGGCCTGGTATGTATATTGACCCTGGTCGATACATAGACCTTTATCGACCTGGTATGTATATTGACCCTAGTCGGTACATAGACCCTTGTCGGCCTGGTATGTATATTGACCCTGGTCGGTACATAGACCTTTATCGGCCTGGTATGTATATTGACCCTGGTCGGTACATAGACCCTTGTCAGCCTGGTATGTATATTGACCCTGGTCGATACATAGACCCTTGTCGGCCTGGTATGTATATTGACCCTGGTCGGTACATAGACCCTTGTCGGCCTGGTATGTATATTGACCCTGGTCGATACATAGACCCTTGTCGGCCTGGTATGTATATTGACCCTGGTCGGTACATAGACCCTTGTCGGTCTGGTAGGTATATTGACCCTGGTCGGTACATAGACCTTTATCGGCCTGGTATGTATATTGACCCTGGTCGATACATAGACCTTTATCGGCCTGGTATGTGTATTGACCCTGGTCGGTACATAGACCCTTGTCGGCCTGGTAGGTATATTGACCCTGGTCGATACATAGACCTTTATCGGCCTGGTATGTATATTTACCCTGGTCGGTACATAGACCCTTGTCGGTCTGGTATGTATATTGACCCTGGTCGGTACATAGAGCCTTGTCGGCCTGGTATGTATATTGACCCTGGTCGGTACATAGACACTTGTCGGCCTGGTATGTATATTGACCCTGGTCGGTACATAGACCTTTATCGGCCTGGTATGTATATTGACCCTGGTCGGTACATAGACACTTGTCGGCCTGGTATGTATATTGACCCTGGTCGATACATAGACCTTTATCGGCCTGGTATGTATATTGACCCTGGTCGGTACATAGACATTTGTCGGCCTGGTATGTATATTGACCCTGGTCGGTACATAGACACTTGTCGGCCTGGTATGTATATTGACCCTGGTCGGTACATAGAGCCTTGTCGGCCTGGTATGTATATTGACCCTGGTCGATACATAGACCTTTATCGGCCTGGTATGTATATTGACCCTGGTCGGTACATAGACACTTGTCGGCCTGGTATGTATATTGACCCTGGTCGGTACATAGACACTTGTCGGCCTGGTATGTATATTGACACTGGTTGGTACATGAACCCTTGATGATTAGGTCTAGGTGAAAGGGACCTCAAACTAAACAAACAGTTAGTAAATAAATAAAACAATATTGTGAACTATTGGGTTTATAATCTGTTTATAATCACTGATTTAATAGTGATATGTCATTCCAATGGCTGGGAATATGTCTTACCACCAATGGCTGGGAACATGTCTTACCACCAATGGCTGGGAATATGTCTTACCACCAATGGCTGGGAACATGTCTTACCACCAATGGCTGGGAATATGTCTTACCTCCAATGGCTGGGAACATGTCTTACCTCCAATTGCTGGGAACATGTCTTACCTCCAATGGATGGGAACATGTCTTACCTCCAATGGCTGGGAACATGTCTTACCTCAAATGGATGGGAACATATCTTACCTCCAATGGCTGGGAACATGTCTTACCTCCAATGTCTGGGAAAATGTCTTACCACCAATGGCTGAGAAAATGTCTTACCTCCAATGGATTGGAACATGTCTTCACTCCAATGGATGGGAACATGTCTTACCTCAAATGGTTGGGAACATGTTCTACCTCAAATGGCTGGGAACATGTCTTACCTTCAATGGTTGGGAACATGTCTTACCTCCAATGGCTGGGAACATGTCTTACCACCAATGAATGGGAACATGTCTTACCACCAATGAATGGGAACATGTCTTACCTCCAATGGATGGGAACATGTCTTACCTCAAATGGATGGGAACATGTCTTACCTCCAATGGTTGGGAACATGTCTTACCTCCAATGGATGGGAACATGTCTTACCACCAATGGTTGGGAACATGTCTTACCTCCAATGGATTGGAACATGTCGTACCTCCAATGGATGGGAACATGTCTTACCTCCAATGGATGGGAACATGTCTTACCTCCAATGGATTGGAACATGTCTTACCTCCAATGGATTGGAACATGTCTTCACTCCAATGGATGGGAACATGTCTTACCTTCAATGGATGGGAACATGTCTTACCACCAATGGCTGGGAACATGTCTTACCACCAATGGATGGGAACATGTCTTACCTCCAATGGATTGGAACATGTCTTACCACCAATGGCTGGGAACATGTCTTATCTCCAATGGCTGGGAACATGTCTTGCCTCAAATGGCTGGGAACATGTCTTACCACCAATGGTTGGGAATATGTCTTACCTCCAATGGATGGGAACATGTCTTACCTCCAATGGATTGGAACATGTCTTACCTCCAATGGATGGGAACATGTCTTCCCACCAATGGCTGGGAACATGTCTTACCTCCAATGGATTGGAACATGTCTTCACTCCAATGGATGGGAACATGTCTTACCTCAAATGGATTGGAACATGTCTTCACTCCAATGGATGGGAACATGTCTTACCTCCAATGGCTGGGAACATGTCTTACCTCCAATAGATGGGAACATGTCTTACCTCCAATGGATTGGAACATGTCTTACCTCCAATGGATGGGAACATGTCTTACCTCCAATGGATGGGAACATGTCTTAACATCCAGTGGATGGGAACATGTCTTCACTCCAATGGATGGGAACATGTCTTACCTCCAATGGCTGGGAACATGTTCTACTTCCAATGGCTGGGAACATGTCTTACCTCCAATAGATGGGAACATGTTCTACCTCCAATATCTGGGGAAATGTCTTACCTCCAATGGATTGGAACATGTCTTACCACCAATGAATGGGAACATGTCTTACCTCCAATGGATGGGAACCTGTCTTACCACCAATGTATGGGGACATGTCTTACCACCAATGGCTGGGAAAATGACTTACCTCCAATGGATTGGAACATGTCTTACCTCCAAGGTATGGGAACATGTCTTACCACCAATGAATGGGAACATGTCTTACCTCCAATGAATGGGAACATGTCTTACCTCCAAGGTATGGGAACATGTCTTACCACCAATGAATGGGAACATGTCTTACCTCCAATGAATGGGAACATGTCTTACCTCCAATGACTGGGAACATGTCTTACCTCCAATGGTTGGGAACATGTCTTACCTCCAATGGTTGGGAACATGTCTTACCTCCAATAGATGGGAACATGTTCTACCTCCAACGTCTGGAAAAATGTCTTACCTCCAATGGATGGGAACATGTCTTACCTTCAATGGACTGGAACATGTCTTACCTCCAATGGATTGGAACATGTCTTACCTTCAATGGACTGGAACATGTCGTACCTCCAATGGATGGGAACATGTCTTACCTCCAATGTATTGGAACATGTCCTCACTCAGATGGATGGGAACATGTCTTACCTCCAATGTCTGGGAACATGTCTTACCACCAATGAATGGGAACATGTCTTACCACCAATGAATGGGAACATGTTCTACCTCCAATGAATGGGAACATGTTTTACCTCCAATGCATGGGAACATGTCTTACCACCAATGGATGGGAACGTGTCTTACCACCAATGAATGGGAACATGTCTTACCTCCAATGGACGGGAACATGTCTTACGTCCAATGGCTGGGAACATGTTCTACCTCAAATGGCTGGGAACATGTCTTACCTCAAATGGCTGGGAACATGTCTTACCTCCAGTGGTTAGGAACATGTCTTACCTCCAATGGATTGGAACATGTCTTACCTCCAATGGATGGGAACATGTCTTACCTCCAGTGGTTAGGAACATGTCTTACCTCCAATGGTTGGGAACATGTCTTACCACCAATGGATTGGAACATGTCTTACCTCCAATGGATGGGAACATGTCTTACCTCCAATGGATTGGAACATGTCTTACCTCCAATGGATGGGAACATGTCTTACCTCCAATGGATTGGAACATGTCTTACCTCCAATGGATGGGAACATGTCTTACCTCCAATGGATTGGAACATGTCTTACCTCCAATGGATGGGAACATGTCTTACCTCCAATGGATTGGAACATGTCTTACCTCCAATGGATGGGAACATGTCTTACCTCCAATGGATTGGAACATGTCTTACCTCCAATGGATGGGAACATGTCTTACCTCCAATGGATTGGAACATTTCTTCACTTCCATGGTTGGGAACATGTCTTACCACCAATGGTTGGGAACATGTCTTACCACCAATGGTTGGGAACATGTCTTACCTCCACTGGATTGGAACATGTCTTACCACCAATGGCTGGGAACATGTCGTACCTCCAATGGATGGGAACATGTCTTACCTCCAATGGATTGGAACATGTCTTACCACCAATGGCTGGGAACATGTCGTACCTCCAATGGATTGGAACATGTCTTCACTCCAATGGATGGGAACATGTCTTACCACCAATGGCTGGGAACATGTCTTACCTCCAATGGATTGGAACATGTCTTCACTCCAATGTATTGGAACATGTCTTACCACCAATGGCTGGGAACATGTCTTCATTCCAATGGCTGGGAACATGTCTTACCACCAATGGTTGATAACATGTCTTACCACCAATGAATGGGAAGATGTCTTACCACCAATGGTTGGTAACATGTCTTACCAGCAATGAATGGGAACATGTCTTACCGCCAATAGATGGGAACAAATGTTCATTCCAATGACTGGGAACATGTCTTACCGCCAATAGATTGGAACATGTATTCATTCCAATGACTGGGAACATGTCTTCATTCCAATGACTTGGAACATGTCTTCATTTCAATGACTGGGAACATGTCTTCATTCCAATGACTGGGAACATGTCTTACCGCCAATAGATGGGAACATGTATTCATTCCAATGACTGGGAACATGTCTTCATTCCAATGACTTGGAACATGTCTTCATTCCAATGACTGAGAACATGTCTTCATTCCATTGACTGGGAACATGTCTTCATTCCAATGACTTGGAACATGTCTTCATTCCATTGACTGGGAACATGTATTCATTCCAATGACTGGGAACATGTCTTCATTCCAATGACTGGGAACATGTCTTCATTCCAATGACTGGGAATATGTCTTGATTCCAATGACTGGGAACATGTCTTCATTCCAATGGCTGGGAACATGTCTTCATTCCAATGACTGGGAACATGTCTTCATTCCAATGACTGGGAACATGTTTTCATTCCAATGACTTGGAACATTTCTTCATTCCAATGACTGGGAATATGTATTCATACCAATGACTGGAAACATGTCTTACCTCCAATGTATGGGAACATGTCTTACCTCCAATGGATGGGAACATGTCTTACCTCCAATGGATGGGAACATGTCTTACCACCAATGGATGGGAACATGTCTTACCACCAATGGCTGGGAACATGTCTTACCTCCAATGGTTGGGAACATGTCTTACCTCCAATGGATTGGAACATGTCTTACCTCCAATGGATGGGAACATGTCTTACCTTCAATGGACTGGAACATGTCTTCACTCCAATGGATGGGAACATGTCTTACCTCCAATGGTTGGGAACATGTCATACCACCAATGAATGGGAACATGTCTTACCTCCAATGGATTGGAACATGTCTTACCACCAATGGATGGGAACATGTCTTACCTTCAATGGACTGGAACATGTCTTACCTCCAATGGATTGGAACATGTCTTACCTCCAATGGATGGGAACATGTCTTACCTCCAATGGACTGGAACATGTCTTACCTCCAATGGATGGGAACATGTCTTACCTCCAATGGATGGGAACATGTCTTACCTTCAATGGACTGGAACATGTCTTACCTCCAATGGATTGGAACATATCGTACCTCCAATGGATGGGAACATGTCTTACCTCCAATGTATTGGAACATGTCCTCACTCAGATGGATGGGAACATGTCTTACCTCCAATGGATGGGAACATGTCTTACCACCAATGAATGGGAACATGTCTTACCACCAATGAATGGGAACATGTTCTATATCCAATGAATGGGAACATGTTTTACCTCCAATGTCTGGGAACATGTCTTACCACCAATGGATGGGAACGTGTCTTACCACCAATGAATGGGAACATGTCTTACCTCCAATGAATGGGAACATGTCTTACGTCCAATGGCTGGGAACATGTTCTACCTCAAATGGCTGGGAACATGTCTTACCTCAAATGGCTGGGAACATGTCTTACCTCCAGTGGTTGGGAACATGTCTTACCTCCAATGGATGGGAACATGTCTTACCTCCAATGAATTGGAACATTTCTTCACTTCCATGGTTGGGAACATGTCTTACCACCAATGGTTGGGAACATGTCTTACCACCAATGGTTGGGAACATGTCTTACCTCCACTGGATTGGAACATGTCTTACCACCAATGGCTGGGAACATGTCGTACCTCCAATGGATTGGAACATGTCTTACCTCCAATGGATTGGAACATGTCTTACCTCCAATGGATGGGAACATGTCTTACCTCCAATGGATGGGAACATGTCTTACCTCCAATGGATTGGAACATGTCTTACCACCAATGGCTGGGAACATGTCTTACCTCCAATGGATTGGAACATGTCTTACCACCAATGGCTGGGAACATGTCTTACCTCCAATGGATTGGAACATGTCTTCACTCCAATGTATTGGAACATGTCTTACCACCAATGGCTGGGAACATGTCTTCATTCCAATGGCTGGGAACATGTCTTACCACCAATGGTTGGTAACATGTCTTACCACCAATGAATGGGAACATGTCTTACCACCAATGGTTGGTAACATGTCTTACCAGCAATGAATGGGAACATGTCTTACCGCCAATAGATGGGAACATATGTTCATTCCAATGACTGGGAACATGTCTTACCGCCAATAGATGGGAACATGTATTCATTCCAATGACTGGGAACATGTCTTCATTCCAATGACTTGGAACATGTCTTCATTCCAATGACTGGGAACATGTCTTCATTCCAATGACTGGGAACATGTCTTCATTCCAATGACTTGGAACATGTCTTCATTCCAATGACTGGGAACATGTATTCATTCCAATGACTGGGAACATGTCTTCATTCCAATGACTGGGAACATGTCTTCATTCCAATGACTGGGAATATGTCTTCATTCCAATGACTGGGAACATGTATTCATTCCAATGACTGGGAACATGTCTTCATTCCAATGACTGGGAACATGTCTTCATTCCAATGACTGGGAATATATCTTCATTCCAATGACTTGGAACATGTCTTCATTCCAATGACTGGGAACATGTCGTCATTCCAATGACTGGGAACATGTCTTCATTCCAATGACTGGGAACATGTCTTCATTCCAATGACTTGGAACATGTCTTCATTCCAATGACTGGGAACATGTATTCATTCCAATGACTGGGAACATGTCTTCATTCCAATGACTGGGAACATGTCTTCATTCCAATGACTGGGAATATGTCGTCATTCCAATGACTGGGAATATGTCTTCATTCCAATGACTGGGAACATGTCTTCATTCCAATGACTGGGAACATGTCTTCATTCCAATGACTGGGAACATGTCTTCATTCCAATGGCTGGGAACATGTCTTCACTCCAATGGCTGGGAAAATGTATTCACTCTGTCTGTTGATCTAGGCAAACATTTAGAAACTTCCCGTTTTAAGAATAACACATGTGATTGTTATTTAAGAATTCATGGCACAGTTTGTGTGCTCATAGTAGTGACGATACTCAATGGTATTAGTATGATAGCTTGCTTTACATGTCTTCTGTACTACATACATATAATATATAATGATCACCTACTATCACCACTATTTCTCTATCATCAGGCTATGCTCATTCATGATTCTCTATCATCAAGCTATGCTCATTCATGATGCTTTGTCATCAAGCGATGCTCATTCAGGATTCTCTATCATCAAGCTATGCTCATTCATGATGCTTTGTCATCAAGCGATGCTCATTCAGGATTCTCTATCATCAAGCTATGCTCATTCATGATGCATCATCAAACTATGCTCATTCATGATGCTCTATCATCAAGCTATGCTCATTCATGATGCTTTGTCATCAAGCTATGCTCATTCGTGATGCTCTATCATCAAGCTATGCTCATTCATGCTGCTCTATCATCAAGCTATGCTCATTCATGATGCTCTATCATCAAGCTATGCTCATTCATGATGCTCTATCATCAAGCTATGCTCTATCATCAAGCTATGCTCATTCGTGATGCTCTAACATCAAGCTATGCTCATTCGTGATGCTCTATCATCAAGCTATGCTCATTCATGATGCTCTATCATCAAGCTATGCTCATTCGTGATGCTCTATCATCAAGCTATGCTCATTCATGCTGCTCTATCATCAAGCTATGCTCATTCATGATGCTCTATCATCAAGCTATGCTCTTCATCAAGCTATGCTCATTCATGCTGCTCTATCATCAAGCTATGCTCATTCATGATGCTCTATCATCAAGCTATGCTCTATCATCAAGCTATGCTCATTCATGATGCTCTATCATCAAGCTATGCTCATTCGTGATGCTCTATCATCAAGCTATGCTCATTCGTGATGCTCTATCATCAAGCTATGCTCATTCGTGATGCTCTATCATCAAGCTATGCTCATTCGTGATGCTCTATCATCAAGCTATGCTCATTCGTGATGCTCTATCATCAAGCTATGCTCATTCGTGATGCTCTATCATCAAGCTATGCTCATTCGTGATGCTCTATCATCAAGCTATGCTCATTCGTGATGCTCTATCATCAAGCTATGCTCATTCGTGATGCTCTATCATCAAGCTATGCTCATTCGTGATGCTCTATCATCAAGCTATGCTCATTCGTGATGCTCTATCATCAAGCTATGCTCATTCGTGATGCTCTATCATCAAGCTATGCTCATTCGTGATGCTCTATCATCAAGCTATGCTCATTCGTGATGCTCTAACATCAAGCTATGCTTTTGCCTAACCAATATCTACTTTTTAAAACGAGATTTTTTCTTCTGAGTCTGTGCTAATGTGCAACTGAAAGCTTCATAAAACAGCAAGCTTACCATTAAAAGAGCCTTTACCTGTGCAAAGCAAGTTCGCAACTAGGTGGATAGTTTGTGGTTTTGTCTGTAAAGTTGACATTGTGATAATGTTGTAATAGTTACTGAATTATTTTCTTTAATGATAGGATAGCTTTTTGTGTGCCGAATGCGCCCATGTAACAAGATAAATATTAACCTTGAATCGTTGCGTTACTGTGACCAGAATATATCTACCTCTGCTAATTAAATGATTACAACTGGAGGAAATTGGTTGGAACATTCAAATTAATGATACTTCATGACAGTAGCTAGCTGATTTAAATGGGAATATTATATCTTTAGAAGCTCATGTTGTATCTGAATCACCCAAACACTTGACAAAAAGTCTTGCTCAATATCCTGCAGAAGCTTTGTTTAGACTATTGCATGGCATTATGGGTAATGGTTGAAAGCATGATTGTTGTTTGCTTTGTATTTTGATAGTTTGTATCCTATGTGTGTGTGGTTTCTGAAATTTTAATTCAAGCCATAAACCAATGTGCATGTGGTTTCTGAAATTTTAATTCAAGCCCAGAAGTTCTGTTCAATCTAAGTTATCTGAGAATACTGTTACTACCTTTTCCATATTATTGCTCAGCCAAATGTCAATTCAGATTTAAATTGATTGACATGCCAGCATTTACTTACATATATTCTTAATGAATGCTGTAACTGAGTACTCTATCTATCTTCCGTTAATGTCGAACCCCTCGCGGGGACGTAGACAACTACTCGTAGTACTCGTGTCCTTGAGTACATGTATGCATTCATTTGGCTTTGATTTGCAAAAGCTCTTCAACATAAAATTTACTGGAGATTAACCCTTTCAACACCACAGACCTCTAAATAGGCTTACAAAAAGTGTAGATCCAGATGAGCCGGCTCGTAGCGAGCCGTCTCATCAGGATCTGCACTTTTTACCAGTGATATGACTATTTTTAGACATAATTACCCATTTTGATAAATGAACTTGTCCAAATGTGATTTTCTGATTCATTTATTGGTTTATGAATATCATGGACCAGTCCATGTGAGTTACTTGGTGTTGAAAGGGTTAATAGCAATACGAAGGATAACCTGATTTACAATATCGCGTAAAAGACATTCCATGTCCCATGTTGGAATGCTCCCCAAATTAGATACACATTTGTAACCTGGTGAAAATGTCCCCCCCCCCCCCACTTGCAGAGTTATATTTTCAGCTTGTCTTTTGAAAATTATATTCTGCATACCAAATTTCCCAAGCATCTTAATTTAACTAAAACACAGAAAGCATTATTTCATATGCTATAGTTTCAGTGTTACAAATCTTTGAACAAAAGGTATTGTGCAGTTTAAATTGGTTTCCGATACAAACTAAAATCATGCAGACAAGGTATTGATTTAGATTTGTCAATATCAATATGGGATCTCTACATTTGTCATCCTAGATGATCATTTCAGTCCAGAATTCATTTAGCCCCTCGGTCTGATGAACATTTCATATATTATTCTCTTTTTTGGAATTTCTTAATTAAAGTCTAAATGCTTGTTTAGCGCATGCAGTCAAGCACTAAATTAATTAATCAGTGTTGGAATATGCTTGCTTACGCTTCTGCAGGATGGTGAGTGGAATTTGGATATTTTTGTCATCTGCTGAAGTGGCTCAATTTGTAAGGAGAGTCTTCCAAGCAGCCTGAGACTTCAACTAAAGCAGAATATAAAATTATCTAATGGAATTCCTGATTTGGATGAATTATTTGTGCAATATTTTCATTTTTGCATGAATTGTGCATGTTTCACTATTATATTGTCCTTCCTCATTCAAACAGACCAGGAAGCCGTGCCGATCCACACAAACGCCACGGTCATCTGCTAGAAACCCCAACAGAAGCATTTTGACTGGTGATTCAGACAACGATAGCGACGGTGATGACAAATTCCTCTTTCCGCCTCGTCCACCAGGAAGCAGAAATTCAAGCAACACATCATTGAAACGCAAACGAGGCCCAGGTGGGCCTAGAAGCCCATCTAGACAAAGTCGCGGAAGTCGACCAGGAAGTAGATTTGACAATTTGAAAAAATCTGGCTCAGGAGCTGCTCTGGACTCGGATAGTGAGGAGTCTGGCTATGGTGAAACCTACTATACTATGCATGCCTCGAGTTTTGATAATGTTTTAGATGACACAGTATTTGGAGAACGAACACCTAACACGATGAGAGGCACACCACTTGGACTCGAGAGTCACTTCTCTGATGGAGAATCTACCGTCAGTTATCTATCTACACATGCATTCGGTGCCGCAAATCCAGAAGATTTGCGTGATGCCATGTCTCAAACTCCCGGACATACAAGTACTCAGACACCTGCTGACATGTGGAAGAAGAACAAACCACGTGGTATGCAGACTCAGACTGGTTCAAACACTTCTCTTCATTCGATTGGAAACCAGACACGCAGGTCGAGTGGTGCACGTGCTGACCTGTTACGTAACATTCTATTTGAAGTGAAAGGTTTAAAGCAGCAACGAGGTTTGGATAGTAGCTATGATGATGATGATGACAATAACTCTGTAAGAAGTGACAATACAATAAAGAAAGAAACATTGCAACATGTTTTACATGACATGCGTGAATTACGTGAGGCTGATGCAACGGGGAATGCAGCTACTCAAACTGTTAATGAGGAAGGTACACAAACCTCCATGAAACTATTTCCAGAGGGTGATCCTTTAAGAAATGCACGACTTGAGAAATTTAAAAACTTAATGGGTGATGTGAAAGACATGAAAGGTAGTCGCCCAGGCACTCCTGGAACCCGTTCTCATGCAAGTACAAGGAGTGAGACGCCAGTGAGCAGACGTAGAACGCGGAGTCCACCCAGGATGAATACCACTATGGAGGCTCCAATACAGAACGGCTACACTCCCTATGGTGCTTATCCTCAGAACTTAAATGCTACAGCACCACCCGTTATGATGGGTGCACCAATGCCCCAGCAGCAAGTATTCATGCCCGACCGAAGGATGGTAACTCAGAATGATTTGAATAATATAAGTAATCGTTTGGAGCGTCTACAAGGCTATGTTACGCCCCACCGAGCTACCCCACCTCCACAACCGCAGTATGTTGTACCTGTCTACGCAGCACCGCCGGCTCCCCGGCGCAAACCACCGCAGGAAAATTCTTACCTCTCGGATGAAAGTGAATATGGAGAAGCTGAACCACCACGCAGGCGTCGTGTGAGGTCTGAGATTGAGGGTGCTCTTGCCGAAGCTTCACGGTCAGCACTGCAGTTGAAGAGAATGTCTAAACGAATGAGAGACAATCTCAGAGATGACATGCAGTATGACTTCATGTGATGAGATAATGATGAAACCAAATCACAACACCAAAATAACGCAACTCGCTGATAATTTGCCATATTTGTGACAATGTGATTGTGGATGAATATCATTTTAGTGGTATAGTATTAACTATGTTCTTGTGTAATCCTGTAGACAATGGATTAAACTGTGATGTTCTAAAAGTGGACCAAAGACAAACAAGTGATACAATTGAAAATTTAAATAGATCTTGAGGCATTTATGTACATCCATGAATATTTTTGTGTCTGTTACTTGTTAAGTTTGTATATTTCTGGGCAATGAATGTGCCCGTTTTCATATAGAAGTATGGACTATCTATATGAGGAGAAGTTCATGATATTTTGCATGCTGTATATTGAAATATTGCTATGCGTTATATGTGTTGCATTTTAGATTTGTAATAGAAGGTGTTTTAGATGACTTTATAGTGTGCATTCTACTTTAATCAGATTTGTGATTTACTTTACTGTGATATTGTATAACATTTTTTATTATTTACTTTGATACATATACACCAACAGCGATGTTGTATATAGTAAGGTAATTTATTTATGAGTAATGTATTAACAACCCCGATCAGACCGTGTCTCATTTATATGAAAAAGTTGGCAGTTTCTTACGGAGGTTGGTGCACCCAAGTACTGGTTAACCGCTGGAGCCTGCCCAGGAAAGGTGTTGTTAGGTAAAACTGCCCGCCAGCGATATAGCCCAAAATGGTGCTGATGCAGGCGTAAAACCCGAAATAAATAAATTTATTAACAAATTATCCATGACTTAGCGATCTCGCCTATCTATACAAACAGCTAGCAGTTTGAAATATAGCAAACACAGAAACAATGCTGAAGAACTAGAGCTGAAAATTTACTTGATATTTTTCAAAATTGATATTGTTCAAAGAATGTAGTGATATTGCATTTTAATCAATTTATACCAGTCACAGGTCTATGGTTAGGGGTCAATTCCATTTATGTGGCTATAGAGATCAAAGAAAAGCCACTTAAAATATACAGTTTTGGGTATGTCCCGTCTCATTTTCGTGTTATAGCTGTAGTGTTGTCGTACATGACGGGGATTTTCAAATGACTACTCACAAATGTTCTCCACTTGAAAATCTTGTGTCCGAGACCTGTGACCCAACCTTAACAGTCAATTTCACACTTAGAGGTATAGATCAAATATTGGTATAATATATTGTGTCCCCTCTGTAACTTTGACCTGACCTACCATCACAAAAGGTGGGTGATCATATTTGCTGTTTGAATCATGTTAATTTGTTATTCATATAACAAAAACTGCCAGGCCACATTGCATTTAGTTACGATTCGGTGCTCAGTTAGGACCACATTAGAGAGATAGTTCCATTTTTCATCTTATATATAAAAGAAGAGTAGGAAATACATACAAAGTATAAAATTAGGATCAACGATGAAAATTCTATAATTTTTGTTGCGCATAGATGCTGTAATTGTTTGATCTGATAGGAGGTGTAATGAAACATATAAAGCCTATTATAGTTACTGGACCCTCTGTGGTGAGCTGGATACGGTGCCCTCCTCATAATCGAGAGGTTGTGAGTTTGAACCGCGCCAGAACCACAGTGGTGATGTCCTTGGGCAAATCTCTTAAATCCGCATTGCGTCTTCTCTCTCCCTCATGGCGATGGATTGATCCGCATTGCGTCTTCTCTCTCCCTCATGGCAATGGATTGATCCGCATTGCGTCTTCTCTCTCCCTCATGGCAATGGATTGATCCACATTGCATCTTCTCTCTCCCTCATGGCGATGGATTGATCCGCATTGCGTCTTCTCTCTCCCTCATGGCGATGGATTGATCCGCATTGCGTCTTCTCTCTCCCTCATGGCGATGGATTGATCCGCATTGCGTCTTCTCTCTCCCTCATGGCGATGGATTGATCCACATTGCATCTTCTCTCTCCCTCATGGCGATGGATTGATCTGCATTGCGTTTTTGGTCTTCTCTCTCCCTCATGGCGATGGATTGATCCGCATTGCGTCTTCTCTCTCCCTCATGGCGATGGATTGATCCACATTGCATCTTCTCTCTCCCTCATGGCGATGGATTGATCCACATTGCATCTTCTCTCTCCCTCATGGCAATGGATTGATCCACATTGCATCTTCTCTCTCCCTCATGGCGATGGATTGATCCACATTGCGTCTTCTCTCTCCCTCATGGCGATGGATTGATCCACATTGCATCTTCTCTCTCCCTCATGGCGATGGATTGATCCACATTTCGTCTTCTCTCTCCCTCATGGCGATGGATTGATCCACATTGCATCTTCTCTCTCCCTCATGGCGATGGATTGATCCGCATTACATCTTCTCTCTCCCTCATGGCGATGGATTGATCCGCATTGCGTCTTCTCTCTCCCTCATGGTGATGGATTGATCCGCATTGCGTCTTCTCTCTCCCTCATGGCGATGGATTGATCCGCATTGCGTCTTCTCTCTCCCTCATGGCGATGGATTGATCCGCATTGCGTCTTCTCTCTCCCTCATGGCGATGGATTGATCCGCATTGCGTCTTCTCTCTCCCTCATGGCGATGGATTGATCCGCATTGCGTCTTCTCTCTCCCTCATGGCGATGGATTGATCCGCATTGCGTCTTCTCTCTCCCTCATGGCGATGGATTGATCCGCATTGCGTCTTCTCTCTCCCTCATGGCGATGGATTGATCCGCATTGCGTCTTCTCTCTCCCTCATGGCGATGGATTGATCCGCATTGCGTCTTCTCTCTCCCTCATGGCGATGGATTGATCCGCATTGCGTCTTCTCTCTCCCTCATGGCGATGGATTGATCCGCATTGCGTCTTCTCTCCCTCATGGCGATGGATTGATCCACATTGAGTCTTCTCTCTCCCTCATGGCGATGGATTGATCCGCATTGCATCTTCTCTCTCCCTCATGGCGATGGATTGATCCACATTGCATCTTCTCTCTCCCTCATGGCGATGGATTGATCTGCATTGCGTCTTCTCTCTCCCTCATGGCGATGGATTGAGTGCGATTAAACTAATGTTGTAAGAACTTGTTTTGCAATCGAGATCAAAAAAATTTGTATAACCTAATTACCTAATTAAAGAATTAAACGCCTAAAATATTAATGTACATCACTTGAGCCAAAAATGTATAGATGACATAACTATGTTATACAGTAACTCCTTGCATGCTAGCGTTTAAAATAACGCTCAAATATGTCGTGCAATTTCATTAGAATAATGTAGTAACGACACAATTCTAATGAAATTCCATGAAATAGTTTCAGTTACACATTCATGAATTGTCGTCTGCTACAATTCTTCGAACTATTTATAGCTATTATTTTACCCAGCATGCAAAGAGTTAGATGGACTGAAATTGATCATATTGCCTGGGATTTGCTGATCATTGTAATAAGGAAGACGTATCCATCATATTTAAGTCTGCCATTCATTAATGTACGAGTTCACGTTCATTGCTGAGCCTTCAGGTATATTGTTTAACCCTTTCAACCCCAAGTAACTGACATGTACTGGTCCATGATATTTTTAGACCAATAAATTAATAACAAAATTACATTTGGATCAGTTCATTTATCAAAATGGGTAATTTTATCTAAAAATAGTAATAATTATTACTGGCAAAAAAGTGCAGATCCTGATGAGACGGCTCATTACGAGCCGGCTCATCTGGATCTACACTTTTCATAAGCCTATTTAGAGGCCTGTGGGGTTGAAAGGGTTAATGTACGAGTTCATGTTTATATATTTATTTGTTGTGTTTTAGTCATTTACACAACCCGTGTAGATAGATACTGTTGTCATGTGATCACATGGCTGTGTTGCTCCGCCTCCCAATGACATCCCCCAGAATACATGTCATGAAACGAGATGCCATTGTGTAATTTTCTTACTGTGATAGAGTTTAGGGTACAAATCACGGGCTGTGTGTAAGATTGATGTATGTTTATATTTATACAACAGTTTGGCACTTTGCCCGTGAAATGGCTGTTTAGAGTATTAAAATTTTTTATTAGAATATAATTCTTGTTAGGTAAATGTGTATTTTAGCGAAGTCAGTATTGAAACAAAAGTATATATTTAGTGGAGTTTATATATAATTATATAGTTGTTTATATATAATTATATAGTTGTTTATATTTAATTATATATAAAAATATTGTTTTGGAGTCCGTCCTAGCAATTTGAATAATTAACCCGTAACCCGCAAATCACGACTAAAGTCATTTTTGCAAACAGAATAGAGCCAGATCAGACGGCACAGAATGTGCCGTCTAATCATGCTCTATGCTGTTTGCTATTTGGATAGTGGAGCCAAAACACTTGTCTGAATAGCAAACAAGTTTGCACATTCCGTCCAATTTATTCGGCAGGTTAAGGGTTAATGTTATTTTCTCAAACATGTACCCAGTATTTGCATCATCATGAACCGTTGATTACTGTGTACTGTGTCTTATTCAGGCTATACGTCCTTTTTGGGCCAAAAATGTGACGACATGGTTGAACTTTGGTGTGCTTTTTGTGCCTTTACAAATTTACATAATTATAAAAATGTTTCTAAGATCTGTTGAATTTGTTTACACGTGATTTTTAAGAATCTGTGATTGGGTCGTAGATACTGATACGTTTTGATATGGCTCCGTATTTATATAATAAATATATATTACTTATTATACTGTGCTCTTATGACTTTGTTTTACTGATCACTCCCAGGCAAGTACAAACCAATATAAATGTTTTAAATCCCATACAATGTACATGATATAGATGAGGTTGTTATGAATTAATTGTCTGCCTCCGTGGTTGAGTGGTTAAGGTCTCTGACTTGTATACCACTGTAACCTATCATCACTGATGGTCACGGGTTCGGGCCCCACTTGCTTGTCAGTTGTTTTTTTTACGGAGGTTGTTGCTCCAAGTACTGGATTGTTTGTCAGCCTCCCCAGAGTGTTAACAAGCTCTGCAATGATAGTCTACATAATGTTAAGAACCTGTGCAATGATAGCCTGGCCTACAGTGAGTTAGCAACCTCTGTAATGATAGCCTAGTATACAGGGTGTTAACAACCTGTGCAATGATAGCCTAGTCTACAGGGTGTTAACAACCTGTGCAATGATAGCCTAGTCTACAGGGTGTTAGCAACCTCTGCAATAATAGCATACAGGGTGTAACAACCTCAGCAATGATATCCTACATAATGTTAACAACCTCTGCAATGATAGCTTAGCCTACAGGGTGTTAACAAGCTCTGAAATGATTGTCTCCCTGTACCTGAGTGTTTAATGATATTAGGGTACAGTACTTGTGTAACAGTGATTAGAACCCTCCAGTATTAATGTGCTCTCGGCATCAGGCATTTGGCAGCATTTATTGTGGCATGGTGTTGTCCATTTGGCAGCATGTAATGTGGCATGGTGTTGTCCATTTGGCAGCCTGTATTATGGCATGGTGTTGTCCAATTCGCAGCATTTATTGTGGCATGGTGTTGTCCATTTGGCAGCATGTAATGTGGCATGGTGTTGTCCATTTGGCAGCCTGTATTATGGCATGGTGTTGTCCAATTGGCAACATGTATTGTGGCATGGTGTTGTCCATTTGGCAACATGTATTGTGGCATGGTGTTGTCCATTTGGCAGCATGTA
Organism: Archivesica marissinica; assembly: GCA_014843695.1. Classification (NCBI taxonomy): domain Eukaryota; kingdom Metazoa; phylum Mollusca; class Bivalvia; order Venerida; family Vesicomyidae; genus Archivesica; species Archivesica marissinica. The sequence goes on from CM026404.1 coordinate 62,329,019, forward strand.
TTGTGGCATGGCGTTGTCCATTTGGCAGCCTGTATTATGGCATGGTGTTGTCCAATTGGCAGCATGTATTGTGGCATGGCATTGTCAATTTGGCAGCATGTATTGTGGCATGGCGTTGTCCATTTGGCAGCATGTAATGTGGCATGGCGTTGTCCATTTGTTTGGCATGTTTGTCCATCAAACTAACGTGGTATTCAGCTTGGTTATGATGAAAATATAACATAGTAATAAGTTAGTTAGTCCCTAGCAACAAGCTTGTAAGTTCCTAGCAACAAGCTAGCTTATAATGAATGTATTTAAACATTGAAAGTATTTAAGAAGCTGGCGACTTGCCACCATGACCGGATTGACATGAACAGATTTTACTATACCTCCATAGATTTCTTTAATATAAAGCATTAGATATGTTGATAGGGCTACACAATTGCCAAAAATGCTGAATGAAAAGATTTTACCGGTTTAAATTCTTTTATTGATAGTCAAACGGTTGAGAAAATATATCATAAACAGGATTAGGAGCATTTGTTGGGCAATAGTTGTCATCCCCATGTATAATCTATGTTAATACTAGCATGAGACCACACGTATACTATATCACGACAGTGGACCACACGTATACTATATCACGACAGTGGACCACACATATACTATATCATGACAGTGGACCACACATATACTATATCATGACAGTGGACCACACATATACTATATCATGACAGTGGACCACACATATACTATATCATGACAGTGGACCACACATACTATATCATGACAGTGGACCACACATATACTATATCATGACAGTGGACCACACATATACTATATCATGACAGTGGACCACACATATACTATATCATGACAGTGGACCACACATATACTATATCATGACAGTGGACCACACATATACTATATCATGACAGTGGACCACACATATACTATATCATGACAGTGGACCACACATATACTATATCATGACAGTGGACCACACATATACTATATCATGACAGTGGACCACACATATACTATATCATGACAGTGGACCACACATATACTATATCATGACAGTGCCGGGTGTGAGACCACACATATACTATATGATGACAGTGCCGGGTGTTAGACCACACATATACTATATCACGACAGTGCCGGGTGTGAGACCACACATATACTATATCATGACAGTGCCGGGTGTGAGACCACACATATACTATATCATGACAGTGCCGGGTGTGAGACCACACATATACTATATCATGACAGTGCCGGGTGTGAGACCACACATATACTATATCACGACAGTGCCGGGTGTGAGACCACACATATACTATATCACAACAGTGCCGGGTGTGAGACCACACGTATACTATATCATGACAGTGCCAGGTGTGAGATCACACATATACTATATCACGACAGTGCCGGGTGTGAGATCACACATATACTATATCACGACAGTGCCAGGTGTGAGATCACACATATACTATATCACGACAGTGCCAGGTGTGAGATCACACATATACTATATCACGACAGTGCCAGGTGTGAGATCACACATATACTATATCACGACAGTGCTGGGTGTGAGATCACATATATAATATATCATGACAGTGCTGGATATGAGATCACATATATAATATATCATGACAGTGCTGGGTGTGAGATCACATATATAATATATCATGACAGTGCCAGGTGTGAGACCACAGTGCTCTGTGTCACGGAAATATCTTACAAACAATACTAATACCAACACTGAATGGGGACAGAATGTTGATTATAAAAAAACGCTGTAACTGTATTTTGAGTTTTTCACACAAGTACAAATTACTGTATGTCACACGACCTTGAAAGGTGAACTGCAAGATCACGAGGTTTCCTATATGTGTTTCCAATGACACTATATGCCAATCTTGCTTCGTTTTCCAATTACAAGCATGCATAATGTGCTATATGAGTCAATGGATATAGATACTGTGTTGACCTCCTAAATCCGACCGATTTCTCCCAAAATTTAATCACTCCTAGACCAACACTCGATATGTCCACAACGTTACATAAAAATCCATTAACAGGTTTTTGAGTTATTCTGCCCACACAACAGACAGACATACGAACGCAGTCAAAAACAATGATCCTCGCTCATAACTGTGGGGGTTAATTATCCTATGCAACAATGTTATGTTGGTAATAAGTATAATTTTATGCTAGCTGTCAACAACAATAATCGGGTTGTAACAATGTACAATGACCGCTCAGCGGAGGTGACCGTTAGTGGAGGTTCCACTGTATTTATAATTTTACATTTAATGGACAACATAGCCCTTAAAAAGCTAATCGCAACTTTTTTGCAAACAGCATTGAGTCAGATCAGACAGCAGATACATGTAGCACATAGCTGTCTGATCAGGCTCTATGCTGTTTGCTACTTGATTAATAAAGATAAAACACATGGCTGAATAGCAAACAACATAGATCCTGATCAGATGGGGCGTTACACCGTGGCTAATCTGGATCTATGTTGTTTGCACATTTCTTCCAAATTATACAGCATTTTAAGGGACTTTGCCAGTCTAGTGGTTCAATGTGTTTGGCTATACCGGTTCAATGTGTTTGGCTATACCAGAAGTGCATGATCTGTCTATGTAATCGAGCAGTGCAGATTCTTCACATCAATCTGTACTAGTAACTACTGAATACCAGGATGATACATCAGACGGGTCAGTGGATAACACGTTGGACTCCGAATCCAGGGATCGCAGGTTTGATTCTACATTTGATCCCGATAATATTAAGTCTTTCAGGTGGGACTATTGTGTATCGGTGCTATAAACCTAGGTATTGTGTATCGGTGCTATAAACCGAGGTATTGTGCATCGGTGCTATAAACCGAGGTAGTGTGCATTGGTGCTATAAACCGAGGTATTGTGTATCGGTGCTATAAACCGAGGTATCGGTGCTATAAACTGAGGTATTGGTGCTATAAACCGAGGTATTGGTGCTATAAACCGGGGTATTGGTGCTATAAACCGAGGTATTGTGTATCGGTGCTATAAACCGAGGTATTGTGTATCAGTGCTATATACCGAGGTATTGTGCATCGGTGCTATAAACCGAGGTATTGGTGCTATAAACCGAGGTATTGTGTATCGGTGCTATAAACCGAGGTATTGTGTATCAGTGCTATAAACCGAGGTATTGTGCATCGGTGCTATAAACCGAGGTATTCTGTATCGGTGCTATAAACCGAGGTATTGGTGCTATAAACCGGGGTATTTTTTTGTGTGTATCGGTGCTATAAACCAAGGTATTGTGTATCAGTGCTATAAACCGAGGTATCGGTGCTATAAACCGAGGTGTCGGTGCTATAAACCGAGGTATTGTGCATCGGTGCTATAAACCGAGGTATCGGTGCTATAAACCGAGGTATCGGTGCTATAAACTGGGGTATTGTACATCGGTGCTATAAACCGAGGTATTGTGTATCGGTGCTATAAACCAAGGTATTGTGTATCGGTGCTATAAACCGAGGTATTGTGTATCGGTGCTATAAACCGAGGTATTGTGTATCGGTGCTATAAACCGAGGTATTGTGTATCGGTGTTATAAACCGAGGTATCGGTGCTATAAACCGAGGTATTGGTGCTATAAACTGGGGTATTGTGCATCGGTGCTATAAACCGAGGTATTGTGCATTGGTGCTATAACCCGAGGTATCGGTGCTATAAACCGGGGTATTGTGCATCAGTGCTATAAACTGAGGTATTGTGCATTGGTGCTATAAACCGAGGTATTGTGCATTGGTGCTCTAAACCGAGGTATTGTGCATTGGTGCTATAAACTGAGGTATCGGTGCTATAAACCGAGGTATTGTGCATTGGTGCTATAAACCGGGGTATTGTGCATCGGTGCTATAAACCAAGGTATTGTGCATTGGTGCTATAAACCGAAGTATTGGTGCTATAAACCGAGGTATTGTGCATTGGTGCTATAAACCGAGGTATCGGTGCTATAAACCGAGGTATTGGTGCTATAAACCGGGGTATTGTGTATCGGTGCTATAAACCGAGGTATTGTGCATCGGTGCTATAAACCGAGGTATCGGTGCTATAAACCGAGGTATTGTGCATCGGGGCTATAAACCGAGGTATTGTGCATTGGTGCTATAAACTGAGGTATTGTGCATTGGTGCTATAAACCGAGGTATTGGTGCTATAAACCGAGGTATTGTGCATTGGTGCTATAAACCGAGGTATTGGTGCTATAAACCGAGGTATTGGTGCTATAAACCGGGGTATTGTACATCGGTGCTATAAACTGAGGTATTGTGCATTGGTGCTATAAACCGAGGTATTGGTGCTATAAACCGGGGTATTGTGCATCGGTGCTATAAACCGAGGTATTGTGCATTGGTGCTATAAACCGAGGTATTGTGCATTTTTGCTATAAACCGAGGTATTGGTGCTATAAACCGAGGTATTGGTGCTATAAACCGAGGTATTGTGCATCGGTGCTATAAACCGGTGTATCGGTGCTATAAACCGGGGTATTGTGCATCGGTGCTATAAACCGGGGTATCGGTGCTATAAACCGGGGTATTGTGCATCGGTGCTATAAACCGAGGTATTGTGCATCGGCGCTATAAACCGAGGTATTGTGTATCGGTGCTATAAACCGGGGTATTGTGTATTGGTGCTATAAACCGGGGTATTGTGTATCGGTGCTATAAACCGAGGTATTGTGTATCGGTGCTATAAACCGGGGTATTGTGCATCGGTGCTATAAACCGTGGTATTGGTGCTATAAACCGAGGTATTGGTGCTATAAACCGGGGTATTGTGCATCGGTGCTATAAACCGAGGTATTGTGTATTGGTGCTATAAACCGGGGTATTGTGTACCGGTGCTATAAACCGAGGTATTGTGTATCGGTGCTATAAACCAAGGTATTGTGTATCGGTGCTATAAACTAGGGTATTGTTGTATCGGTGCTATAAACCAGGGTATTATTGTATCGGTGCTATAAACCGAGGTATTGTGCATCGGTGCTATAAACCGAGGTATTGTGTATCGGTGCTATAAACTGAGGTATTGTGCATCGGTGCTATAAACCGAGGTATTGTGTACCGGGGTAGTGTGCATCGGTGCTATAAACCGAGGTATTGTGTATTGGTGCTATAAACCAAGGTATTGTGTATCAGTGCTATAAACCGAGGTATTGTGTATCGGTGCTATAAACCGAGGTATTGTGTGTCGGTGCTATAAACCAGGGTATTGTTGTATTGGTTGTTTACCGATACTATAAACCGAGGTATTGTGCATCGGTGCTATAAACCGAGGTATTGTGTATCGGTGCTATAAACCGAGGTATTGTGTATCGGTGCTATACACCGAGGTATTGTGTATCGGTGCTATATACCGAGGTATTGTGCATCGGTGCTATAAACCGAGGTAGTGTGCATTGGTGCTATAAACCGAGGTATTGTGTATTGGTGCTATAAACTGGGGTATTGTGTATCGGTGCTATAAACCGAGGTATTGTGCATTGGTGCTATAAACCGGGGTATTGTGTAACGGTGCTATAAACAGAGATATTGTGTATCGGTGATAAACACCGGGCATAGAAATGAGCCAGTTATGCTTAAACCTATATACTTCTGGAGGCACTGATACGATTAAGCAGGAGGCGACGATAAATAAATATTTTTTTAAAAGTAATACACCCTGTAAACCCAATTGGTACAAGGGAGACAAATCACGAAGCTTGAAATTTAAATTTAGTTATCTCCCATAGACCTGTACACAAACAAGTCGATATTCAAATTAATGTCCAGTTTTTCTATAGACAATGTAGAACAATGATTTTACCATAGGTGTTAAATTGGCTGCCAATCAATATAAAACAATGGATAACTGATGTATTGATAACATACCTGTCATAAACATTGAATATTGATTAACAACTACGGAGCTGTTTTTGACTGACACAGACACAATTATATTATTTGTCATTGTGCACATTAATTCAAATTTATTTTTCTGACTTTATTTTGCACTGAACTGATCAATTTCGTTCTGAGTTCTCTACTTATTAAATACGCTCAATAAAACCATTTCCTGCCAGGGGCAGCTCCTGCTGAATGCATACCTGTGAACCATTCACAGGGCCCCCCAAGAGAGACACCAAGTTCCGATATTTAATATCTTTTGTTATAACAAAGAAATGAACAGAACAGAACAGAACATATGTTTATTTTGACGTATACATAAGTACATAGTCATTAATAGAAATATACATACATGCATATAGATATATATACATAATTATATATATATATATATCCACACATAAAAACATAATTACATATCACAATCAATCAATGTAATAGCCATTATATACAAGTGCTACGAATGATGTCATGTAGCACGGAGGATAAACTCTAATATCATATTTAAATCTAAGAAGTCAAGGTATTTAATATATTATTTCGTTTGTTTAAAGCATTTTAATGAAATGTAACTGTTCTCAAGGGGTGATAATGATAGTACAGCTGCTGCTGAATATTAGCTACTGATGATGATAGTACAGTTGCTGCTGGATATTTGCTGATGATTGTGATAGTACAGTTGCTGCTGGTTATTAGCTACTGATGATGATAGCTGGTTATTAGCTACTGATGATGATAGTACAGTTGCTGCTGGTTATTTGCTGATGATTGTGATAGTACAGTTGCTGCTGGATATTAGCTACTGATGATGATAGTACAGTTGCTGCTGGTTATTAGCTACTGATGATGATAGTACAGTTGCTGCTGGTTATTAGCTACTGATGATGATAGCTGGTTATTAGCTACTGATGATGATAGTACAGTTGCTGCTGGATATTTGCTGATGATTGTGATAGTACAGTTGCTGCTGGTTATTAGCTACTGATGATGATAGCTGGTTATTAGCTACTGATGATGATAGTACAGTTGCTGCTGGTTATTTGCTGATGATTGTGATAGTACAGTTGCTGCTGGATATTAGCTACTGATGATGATAGTACAGTTGCTGCTGGTTATTAGCTACTGATGATGATAGTACAGTTGCTGCTGGTTATTAGCTACTGATGATGATAGCTGGTTATTAGCTACTGATGATGATAGTACAGTTGCTGCTGGATATTTGCTGATGATTGTGATAGTACAGTTGCTGCTGGTTATTAGCTACTGATGTTGATAGCTGGTTATTAGCTACTGATGATGATAGTACAGTTGCTGCTGGTTATTTGCTGATGATTGTGATAGTACAGTTGCTGCTGGATATTAACTACTGATGATGATAGTAAGTTGCTGCTGGATATTAGCTACTGATGATGATAGTACAGTTGCTGCTGGATATTAGCTACAGATGATGATAGTAGTACAGTTGCTGCTGGATATTAGCTACTGATGATGATAGTACAGTTGCTGCTGGATATTAGCTACTGATGATGATGATGATAGTACAGCTGCTGTTGGATATTAGCTACTGATGATGATGATGATAGTAAAGTTACTGCTGGACATTAGCTGCTGCTGCTGATAGTGCAACTGCTACTGAGGTAATATATGATGTTTTCACTGTTGGAATAACTGCTGACAATGAACTGAAGAAGCATGGCCAATCATGGAAGTATTACTGAAAATTAGAAGTGTACTAATTAGAAATGATTTCTTTTGGGTGCGGCTAGAAACCGAGGTCGCAACCGTATATTGTGCTTTATACCCACATTCAGTAGAACCAATGGCGTTAATCGACAGGCATGGAGTCCTGTAAAACAACAAACAAGCTGCAACTAGAGCATAGCGCATAGATGCAACCCCCCCCCCACCCCACTCGCAGGTATTTGATACAAGAACAAAATAATGCTTGATTTTACAATGGTATATTGTCGATAGGAGTGGACACTTCACTGGCCACAGGCCTTGACCCATTTCTCCCAAGTCAAATCACTTCCTTCTGGACCAATCCTCTACATATGCACACAGTTTCATCAAAATCCATCAATATTTTTGAGATATCCTGTACGAGCGATGCTCTCGTACACTGCTAGCATGAAACGAGTGATGCTCTCGTACACTGCTAGCATGAAACGAGTGATGCTCTCGTACACTGCTAGCATGAAACGAGCGATGCTCTCGTACACTGCTAGCATGAAACGAGTGATGCTCTCGTACACTGCTAGCATGAAACGAGTGATGCTCTTGTACACTGCAAGCATGAAACGTGCGATGCACTCATACACTGCAAGCATGAAACAAGCGATGCTCTCGTACACTGCAAGCATGAAACGAGTGATGCTCTCGTACACTGCAAGCATGAAACGAGCGATGCTCTCGTACACTGCAAGCATGAAACGAGTGATGCTCTCGTACACTGCAAGCATGAAACGTGCGATGCACTCATACACTGCAAGCATGAAACGAGTGATGCTCTCGTACACTGCAAGCATGAAACGAGCGATGCACTCATACACTGCAAGCATGAAGCGAGCGATGCTCTCGTACACTGCAAGTATGAAACGAGCGATGCTCTCATACACTGCAAGTATGAAACGAGCGATGCTCTCGTACACTGCAAGCATGAAACGAGTGATGCTCTCATACACTGCAAGCATGAAACGAGTGATGCTCTCATACACTGCAAGCATGTAACGTGTGATGCTCTCGTACACTGCAAGCATGAAACGAGTGATGCTCTCGTACACTGCAAGCATGAAACGAGTGATGCTCTCATACACTGCAAGCATGAAACAAGCGATGCACTCATACACTGCAAGTATGAAACAAGCGATGCACTCATACACTGCAAGCATGAAACAAGCGATGCACTCATACACTGCAAGTATGAAACAAGCGATGCACTCATACACTGCAAGCATGAAACAAGCGATGCACTCATACACTGCAAGCATGAAACAAGCGATGCACTCATACACTGCAAGTATGAAACAAGCAATGCACTCATACACTGCAAGCATGAAACAAGCGATGCACTCATACACTGCAAGTATGAAACAAGCGATGCACTCATACACTGCAAGTATGAAACAAGCGATGCACTCGTACACTGCAAGCATGAAACGTGCGATGCACTCATACACTGCAAGCATGAAACGAGTGATGCTCTCGTACACTGCAATCATGAAACGAGTGATGCTCTCGTACACTGCAAGCATGAAACGAGCGATGCACTCATACACTGCAAGCATGAAACAAGCGATCCACTCATCCACTGCAAGCATGAAACGAGTGATGCTCTCGTACACTGCAAGTATGAAACGTGCGATGCTCTCATACACTGCAAGTATGAAACAAGCGATGCACTCATACATTGCAAGTATGAAACAAGCGATGCACTCATACACTGCAAGCATGAAACAAGCGATCCACTCATCCACTGCAAGCATGAAACGTGCGATGCTCTCGTACACTGCAAGCATGAAACGTGCGATGCACTCATACACTGCAAGCATGAAACGTGCGATGCACTCATACACTGCAAGCATGAAACGAGCGATGCTCTCGTACACTGCAAGCATGAAACGTGCGATGCACTCGTACACTGCAAGCATGAAACAAGCGATCCACTCATCCACTGCAAGCATGAAACGAGTGATGCTCTCGTACACTGCAAGCATGAAACGTGCGATGTTCTCGTATACTGCAAGCATGAAACGTGCGATGCTCTCGTACACTGGAAGCATGAAACGAGTGATGCACTCGTACACTGCAAGCATGAAACATGCGATGCTCTCGTACACTGCAAGCATGAAACGAGCGATGCACTCATACACAGCAAGCATGAAACGAGCGATGCACTCATACACTGCAAGCATGAAACGAGCGATGCTCTCATACACTGCAAGCATGAAACGAGCGATGCACTCATACACTGCAAGTATGAAACAAGCGATGCACTCATACACTGCAAGCATGAAACGTGCGATGCTCTCGTACACTGCAAGCATGAAACGAGTGATGCTCTCGTACACTGCAACATGAAACGTGCGATGCTCTCGTACACTGCAAGCATGAAACGAGTGATGCTCTCGTACACTGCAACATGAAACATGCGATGCTCTCGTACACTGCAAGCATGAAACAAGTGATGCTCTCGTACACTGCAACATGAAATGTGCGATGCTCTCGTACACTGCAAGCATGAAACGAGTGATGCTCTCGTACACTGCAACATGAAACGTGCGATGCTCTCATACACTGCAAGTATGAAACGAAAGATGCTCTCGTACACTGCAAGCATGAAACAAGCGATGCTCTCATACACTGCAAGTATGAAACGTGCGATGCTCTCGTATACTACAAGCATGAAACGTGCGATGCTCTCGTATACTACAAGCATGAAACAAGCGATGCTCTCATACACTGCAATCATGAAACGAGTGATGCTCTCATACACTGCAAGCATGAAACAAGCGATGCTCTCATACACTGCAAGTATGAAACGTGCGATGCTCTCGTACACTGCAAGCATGAAACAAGCGATGCTCTCGTACACTGCAAGCATGAAACGAGTGATGCTCTCGTACCCTGCAGCATGAAACATGCGATGCTCTCGTACACTGCAAGCATGAAACGAGTGATGCTCTCGTACACTGCAAGTATGAAACATGCGATGCTCTCGTACACTGCAAGCATGAAACAAGCGATGCTCTCGTACACTGCAAGCATGAAACGAGTGATGCTCTCGTACACTGCAAGCATGAAACGAGTGATGCTCTCGTACACTGCAAGTATGAAACGTGCGATGCTCTCGTACACTGCAACATGAAACGTGCGATGCTCTCGTACACTGCAAGCATGAAACGAGTGATGCTCTCGTACACTGCAAGTATGAAACGTGCGATGCTCTCGTACACTGCAAGCATGAAACAAGCGATGCTCTCGTACACTGCAAGCATGAAACGAGTGATGCTCTCGTACACTGCAAGCATGAAACGAGTGATGCTCTCGTACACTGCAAGCATGAAACGAGTGATGCTCTCGTACACTGCAAGCATGAAACGAGTGATGCTCTCGTACACTGCAAGCATGAAACGAGTGATGCTCTCGTACACTGCAAGCATGAAACGAGCGATGCTCTCATACACTGCAAGCATGAAACGAGCGATGCTCTCGTACACTGCAAGCATGAAACGAGTGATGCACTCATACACTGTAAGCATGAAATGAGTGATGCTCTCGTACACTGCAAGCATGAAACGAGCGATGCTCTCATACACTGCAAGTATGAAACGAGTGATGCTCTCATACACTGCAAGCATGAAACGAGCGATGCTCTCATACACTGCAAGCATGAAACGAGTGATGCTCTCGTACACTGCAAGCATGACACGAGCGATGCTCTCGTACACTGCAAGCATGAAACGAGCGATGCTCTCATACACTGCAAGCATGAAACGAGTGATGCTCTCGTACACTGCAAGCATGACACGAGCGATGCTCTCGTACACTGCAAGCATGAAACGAGTGATGCTCTCATACACTGCAAGCATGAAACGAGCGATGCTCTCGTACACTGCAAGCATGAAACGTGCGATGCTCTCGTACACTGCAAGCATGAAACGAGCGATGCTCTCGTACACTGCAAGCATGAAATGAGTGATGCTCTAGTACACTGCAAGCATGAAATGAGCGATGCTCTTGTACACTGCAAGCATGAAACGAGTGATGCTCTAGTACACTGCAGGTATGAAACAAGCGATGCTCTCGTACACTGCAAGCATGACACGAGCGATGCTCTAGTACACTGCAAGCATGAAACGAGCGATGCTCTCGTACACTGCAAGCATGAAACGAGTGATGCTCTCGTACACTGCAAGCATGAAACGAGCGATGCTCTCGTACACTGCAAGCATGAAACGAGTGATGCTCTAGTACACTGCAAGCATGAAACGAGTGATCCTCTCATACACTGCAAGCATGTAACGAGCGATGCCCTTGTACACTGCAAGCATGAAACGAGTGATGCTCTCGTACACTGCAAGAATGAAACGAGCGATGCTCTCGTACACTGCAAGCATGAAACGAGTGATGCTCTCGTACACTGCAAGCATGAAACGAGCGATGCCCTCGTACACTGCAAGCATGAAACGAGTGATGCTCTCGTACACTGCAAGCATGAAACGAGTGATGCTCTCGTACACTGCAAGAATGAAACGAGCGATGCTCTCGTACACTGCAATTTCATCTTTCTGAACTGGTATATGACTTTAAATGAAGGTACAGTAAGTGAGAATGAAATGACTATTTAATAAACATGTCCGGAAAGGAAGGTAATAAAATTGTGACGAAGATGAATTCATTGATGAACACATGAAAGTAATCAATCCAGTTTTCCATTAAAATGTGCCACTTCATTTCACATTATGTGTTGAGAAAATGCCCATTCATACAACACTAACAATTTGTTTCATGGTTATGGCATCTTAATGACCAGTCCCAATCAAGGTACATGGCATACTCCAATTTTATGACTAAATTAAGAATAGATATTTCTTATTCAAGGTATTGTAGCTCTATGAGAAGGCGTGCATTGTAGTACATCAATTGACTCTTTGCTCTTTTTTAATTAAAAATGAATGTATGAAGATATTTGCACGTGCACCAGATAACATTTTAAATATTGAAACTGTGCAATTGAGTTTGCACAGGAATATAAACAGGTTTGTATCTTAACATTTCCCCACATAGAAGCAGCGCCTGGGATGTGCCATAACCAATGTGTCGAAAGATGACATCCATCATACATGACCGACATCCATCACACATGACCGACCGACATCCATCACACACATGGCCGACATCCATCACACATGACTGACATCCATCACACATGACCGACCGACATCCATCACACATGGCCGACATCCATCACACATGGCCGACATCCATCACACATGACTGACATCCATCACACATGACTGACATCCATCACACATGACCGACCGACATCCATCACACATGGCCGACATCCATCACACACATGACTGACATCCATCACACATGACTGACATCCATCACACATGACTGACCGACATCCATCACACATGGCCGACATCCATCACACACATGACTGACATCCATCACACATGACCGACATCCATCACACATGACCGACATCCATCACACATGACCGACATCCATCACACACATGACCGACATCCATCACACACATGACCGACATCCATCGCACACATGACCGACATCCATCACACACATGACCGACATCCATCACACAAGACTGACATCCATCACACAAGACCGACATCCATCACACATATGACCGACATCCATCACACATATGACCGACATCCATCACACATGACCGACCGACATCCATCACACATGGCCGACATCCATCACACATGACTGACATCCATCACACATGACCGACATCCATCACACATGACTGACATCCATCACACATGACCGACATCCATCACACATGACTGACATCCATCACACATGACCGACATCCATCATACATGACTGACATCCATCACACATGACTGACATCCATCACACATGACTGACATCCATCACATAAGACCGACATCCATCACACATATGGCCGACATCTATCACACATGACTGACATCCATCACACAAAACTGACATCCATCACACATGACCGACATCCATCACACATGACTGACATCCATCACACATGACCGACATCCATCATACATGACTGACATCCATCACACATGACTGACATCCATCACACATGACTGACATCCATCACATAAGACCGACATCCATCACACATATGGCCGACATCTATCACACATGACTGACATCCATCACACAAAACTGACATCCATCACACATGACTGACATCCATCACACATGACTGACATCCATCACACATGACCGACATCCATCACACATGGCCGACATTCATCACACATGACTGACATCCATCACACATGACCAACATCCATCACACATGGCCGACATCCATCACACATGACTGACATCCATCACACATGACCGACATCCATCACACATGACCGACATCCATCACACATGACCGACTGACATCCATCACACATGACCAACATCCATCACACATGACCAACATCCATCACACAAAACTGACATCCATCACACATGACCGACTGACATCCATCACACATGACCAACATCCATCACACATGACCGACATCCATCACACATGACCGACATCCATCACACATGACTGACTGACATCCATCACACATGACCGACTGACATCCATCACACATGACTGACTGACATCCATCACACATATGACCGACATCCATCACACACATGACTGACATCCATCACACACATGACTGACATACATCACACATGACCGACATCCATCACACACATGACTGACATCCATCACACACATGACTGACATCCATCACACATGACCGACATCCATCACACATGGCCGACATCCATCACACATGACTGACATCCATCACACATGACCAACATCCATCACACATGGCCGACATCCATCACACACATGACTGACATCCATCACACATGACTGACATCCATCACACATGACCAACATCCATCACACATGGCCGACATCCATCACACATGACTGACATCCATCACACATGACCAACATCCATCACACATGGCCGACATCCATCACACACATGACTGACATCCATCACACATGACTGACATCCATCACACATGACCAACATCCATCACACATGGCCGACATCCATCACACATGACTGACATCCATCACACATGACCGACTTTATGGGGTGCATATTACAGTTATGGGGGTTGTATAATCATTACATGGGGCACATGTAAGTTACACATGCCATCCATGTACT
>CM026404.1:62344898-62416185 GCA_014843695.1 Archivesica marissinica
ACAACGCGCTCGTCCACATGATTCGCCGGAGGCGAGGGTAAATAAGCTCAATCATCGTCATCAAAACAACGCGCTCGTCCACATGGTTCGCCGGAAGCGAGGGTAAATAAGCTCAATCATCGTCATCAAAACAACGCGCTCGTCCATATGGTTCGCCGTAGGCGTTGGTAAATAAGCTCAATCATCGTCATCAAAACAACGCGCTCGTCCACATGATTCGCCGGAGGCGAGGGTAAATAAGCTCAATCATCGTCATCAACACAACGCGCTCGTCCACATGGTTCGCCGGAAGCGAGGGTAAATAAGCTCAATCATCGTCATCAAAACAACGCGCTCGTCCACATGGTTCGCCGGAGGCGATGGTAAATAAGCTCAATCATCGTCATCAAAACAACGCGCTCGTCCACATGGTTCGCCGGAGGCGAGGGTAAATAAGCTCAATCATCGTCATCAAAACAACGCGCTCGTCCATATGGTTCGCCGGAGGCGAGGGTAAATAAGCTCAATCATCGTCATCAAAACAACGCGCTCGTCCACATGATTCGCCGGAGGCGAGGGTAAATAAGCTCAATCATCGTCATCAAAACAACGCGCTCGTCCACATGTTCGCCGGAGGCGAGGGTAAATAAGCTCAATCATCGTCATCAAACAACGCGCTCGTCCACATGGTTCGCCGGAGGCGAGGGTAAATAAGCTCAATCATCGTCATCAAAACAACGCGCTCGTCCACATGGTTCGCCGGAGGCGAGGGTAAATAAGCTCAATCATCGTCATCAAAACAACGCGCTCGTCCACATGGTTCGCCGGAGGCGAGGGTAAATAAGCTCAATCATCGTCATCAAAACAACGCGCTCGTCCACATGGTTCGCCGGAAGCGAGGGTAAATAAGCTCAATCATCGTCATCAAAACAACGCGCTCGTCCATATGGTTCGCCGTAGGCGTTGGTAAATAAGCTCAATCATCGTCATCAAAACAACGCGCTCGTCCACATGATTCGCCGGAGGCGAGGGTAAATAAGCTCAATCATCGTCATCAAAACAACGCGCTCGTCCACATGGTTCGCCGGAGGCGAGGGTAAATAAGCTCAATCATCGTCATCAAAACAACGCGCTCGTCCACATGGTTCGCCGGAGGCGAGGGTAAATAAGCTCAATCATCGTCATCAAAACAACGCGCTCGTCCACATGGTTCGCCGGAGGCGAGGGTAAATAAGCTCAATCATCGTCATCAAAACAACGCGCTCGTCCACATGGTTCGCCGGAGGCGAGGGTAAATAAGCTCAATCATCGTAATCAAAACAACGCGCTCGTCCACATGATTCGCCGGAGGCAAGGGTAAATATGCTCAATCATCTTCATCAAAACAACGCGCTCGTCCATATGGTTCGCCGTAGGCGTTGGTAAATAAGCTCAATCATCGTCATCAAAACAACGCGCTCGTCCACATGATTCGCCGGAGGCGAGGGTAAATAAGCTCAATCATCGTCATCAAAACAACGCGCTCGTCCACATGATTCGCCGGAGGCGAGGGTAAATAAGCTCATCATCGTCATCAAACAACGCGCTCGTCCAATGGTCGCCGAGGCGGGTAATAACTCAATCATCGTCATCAAAACACGCGC
Organism: Archivesica marissinica; assembly: GCA_014843695.1. NCBI lineage: Eukaryota > Metazoa > Mollusca > Bivalvia > Venerida > Vesicomyidae > Archivesica > Archivesica marissinica. The sequence goes on from CM026404.1 coordinate 62,346,521, forward strand.
TCGTCCATGGTTCGCCGAGCGGGTAAATAAGCTCAATCATCGTCATCAACACAACGCGCTCGTCCACATGGTTCGCCGGAAGCGAGGGTAAATAAGCTCAATCATCGTCATCAAAACAACGCGCTCGTCCACATGGTTCGCCGGGCGTTGGTAAATAAGCTCAATCATCGTCATCAACACAACGCGCTCGTCCACATGGTTCGCCGGAAGCGAGGGTAAATAAGCTCAATCATCGTCATCAAAACAATGCGCTCGTCCACATGGTTCGCCGGAGGCGAGGGTAAATAAGCTCAACAATCGTCATCAAAACAACGCGCTCGTCCACATGGTTCGCCGGAGGCGAGGGTAAATAAGCTCAATCATCGTCATCAAAACAACGCGCTCGTCCACATGGTTCGCCGGAGGCGAGGGTAAATAAGCTCAACAATAGTCATCAAAACAACGCGCTCGTCCACATGGTTCGCCGGAAGCGAGGGTAAATAAGCTCAATCATCGTCATCAAAACAACGCGCTCGTCCACATGGTTCGCCGGAGGCGAGGGTAAATAAGCTCAATCATCGTCATCAAAACAACGCGCTCGTCCACATGGTTCGCCGTAGGCGTTGGTAAATAAGCTCAACAATCGTCATCAAAACAACGCGCTCGTCCACATGGTTCGCCGGAAGCGATGGTAAATAAGCTCAATCATCGTCATTAAAACAACGCGCTCGTCCACATGGTTCGCCGGAGGCGATGGTAAATAAGCTCAATCATCGTCATTAAAACAACGCGCTCGACCACATTGTTCGCCGGAGGCGATGGTAAATAATCTCAATCATCGTCATCAAAACAACGCGATCGTCCACATGGTTCGCCGTAAGCGAGGGTCAATAAGCTCAATCATCGTCATCAAAACAACGCGCTCGTCCACATGGTTCGCCGGAGGCGAGGGTCAATAAGCTCAATCATCGTCATCAAAACTACGCGCTCGTCCACATGGTTCGCCGGAAGCGAGGGTAAATAAGCTCAATCATCGTCATCAAAACAACGCGCTCGTCCACATGATTCGCCGGAAGTGAGGGTAAATAAGCTCAATCATCGTCATCAAAACAACGCGCTCGTCCATATTGTTCGCCGGAGGCGATGGTAAATAAGCTCAATCATCGTCATCAAAACAACGCGCTCGTCCACATTGTTCGCTGGAGGCGATGGTAAATAAGCTCAATCATCGTCATTAAAACAACGCGCTCGTCCACATGGTTCGCAGGAGGCGATGGTAAATAATCTCAATCATCGTCATCAATACAACGCGCTCGTCCACATGGTTCGCCGGAGGCGAGGGTAAATAATCTCAATCATCGTCATCAAAACAACGCGCTCGTCCATATGGTTCGCCGTAGGCGTTGGTAAATAATCTCAATCATCGTCATCAAAACAACGCGCTCGTCCACATGGTTCGCCGGAGGCGAGGGTAAATACGCTCAATCAACATCATCAAAACAACGATAATGTCATGTATTATGTCACCCACTATTGATCGGCTCGGTCACATGTGCTTTAATATAAGTTTGCTATGATGCTTGACAGACAGTTTGCCCATCTATACACCATCTACTAGGAAATGTGAGTATATTAATGAAATAATTATTGTTCAAAATGGCTGCCATTTTGATTATAGTCATGATGGCATAGCTAAAATATTAAATAGTATTTATGCAACTACACAAGCAGTTTTTAATAGAAATGTTGAAATAAATAGTTTTGCTGATAAAATGGGTATACTTTCATCTGTTTTACAAGTCATTTGACATTAGCGTGGGTATCTCAAATAACCTGTCGTGGGACGCTCACATCAATAGGTCAACAAAGAAAGCGAACTAAGCATTAGGGTTTCTACGTAGAAACATAAATGTCAAATCCGAACCCCTTAAATCCATGACTTATCAATATATAGTGAGACACCATACGAATACGGCTCCGAGATTTGGTCGACCCATACCCAAACACTGATATACCAAGTTGAAGGTGTCCAGCGATGAGCAGCCTGTTGGATAAAGGCTGACTTCTATCGTACCTCTAGTGTTACAGACATTGCCTAAATCTACGCAAGTTATATCTCCGACGTCGTGACAATAGGCCATCCCTTGTGTAAAGGTTTGATAATGAGGTAGGTAATGGAATCCATCGCCATGAGGGAGAGAGAAGAGGCAACTTGGAATTTAAATGCCTTGCCTAAGGGCACAATCGTAACGGCTCCAGCGGGGCTCGAACTCCGGACCTTTCGCACCTGAAACGAATGCGCATCCACTGCGCTATCACGACTTCCACTTCCACAGTGCTTACTGAAACCGTAACTGATTAAGATGGCAAAATGTAGACACAATTGTTTCTCCCAGGAATCAGAAATGTTGTTTTCCAAATTGAACAACGCTATTACGAAGCAACTGCAAGCAAAAACATGGTCTAAGTGGGCAATCAATGTCCCCTGCCTCAAATATTTGACATAATATGGAACTGGACCACCATATAAACGCATCGTGTGTTGAACCTGGCGACTTTGCAACAATGTCCAAAATAGTCACCTTGTGGCCACACACAGCTTGCACATTATCTGAGTGGAACCACTTCCTGGTAACGTAAATCGTAACCTTCTGTAGGACTCTTTACAGGAAAACCATAAATGTATGTACCTCATTGCCCATTGGAAGGCTAATGTAACTGTGACTTTGCCGACATTAACACCGGAGACACCTCTGATAACCCTCGAAACGCTGACTCTGTTAATGTTGTGGACGTCTCGACAGCCTGAAAGCTTCCAAACATGAAAGTGCAGAGCTGCCAACACTTGCAAGGATACGTGTGCACTGTTTGATCGGAGAGTAGGACCCCTAATGTCCATGTGTACGATTTCACATAACTGAAATATAACATCACATGTAAGCCTATACTTGGATTATAATTCTCTCATCCAGATAATCGAGAGTTCGTTCTATCGCGAACACTATATTCTTTGTAATCGACGATTTTGTCCTACCAACATCAACACACAGAGTACCGTCATGCTTAATTTCGACCTATGCCACCTCGCTACCTGTTTGAAGCTTTTGCTTAGGTTGTAGCAATTATTTCTCATAGATTTGTTCGTGAACGAGATAAGACTCTTTTACTTAAATCATAACCTAAACAACAACTACTTGCTTAGATCGCCCAGCTTGCTATCCCTATTGAGAATTGCATAGTTCCAGTCTCCTGCCCCGCATGCCATTGCCATTCCTTAAGCTATAGGTTAATTACAGCAACTACAGACTACTACACGTTTTACCTTTTTTTCAAGAACCATTTTTATTTTATTGAAACCATCTCCCTCCTCACATTGCCCATATCCCTACCATAGAGCAATTCAATACGGCTGTTTGCCACATTGATCTTGTCAGCCACTAATTATTGTTCTGCCTAGCTGCTTTTATACTTTTAACCCAACTTATTTGCCATTAATATCTTATATTTTGCGTTTAACTTCTCATCCGTTTAACTTCAGTGCGGTATGACGCGCAACATGTCTACATCCCCGGGGAATTTGACATATTGAAGGACGTTCGATAGATATGCAAGGTTAATCCAAGATGGCCGCCTCAACAATTTGAGATAATCAACCTGTCATAACTTCTTTATTGGTAGTGCGATTTTCATAATTCATTCACGGTATTTTATGAATTAGTGAGATTTACGTTTTCGTGAGATTTATGATTTAGTGAGATTTATCTTTTAGTGAGATTTGTGTTTTCGTGAGATTTATATTTAGTAAGATTTGTGTTTTCGTGATATTTACGTTTTCGTGAGATTTGTGTATTCGTGAGATTTATGTTTTTAATGAGATTTGTGTTTTAGTGAGATTTATGTTTAGTGTTTAGTAAGATTTATGCTTTCGTGAGATTTATGTTTCAAGATAAACATGAATCTTGTTCATGGTTTTTCCCTAACTTATCCTTGAATCATTAATTTTAAGAGCATCATCATTTAGTAAGCTAGTAGGCATTAGCAATTTAAAGACGAATAATAACACGTACGTTTAGCACTTGCTTTATCTTAATAATGATAACTTTTATTTGCCTAGAAAAATACGTAAATCACCAAGTTTTCTCTTTATTTGAAGATAGAAAATAACAACGTTTATGTTAAGCTTTCCAATGAAATATAGCAACTTATCGGTGCAATAAATCGTGTTATTCCACTGGTTGAAATCAGTGGCATAACACAATTTATTTACCACTGCTTTGCATGTCTGGTACCAAGCCGCTGCATTTTGAAATGTTGTCAACGCGAACGTTTTCGGACACATGCTGTCAGGGGAGTCGTTGAATGCGTCTTTTATGACGTCATTTATGGTCGGCTAAGTACGACGTTCTAGCGTCATTTATGGTCGGCTAAGCACGACGTTCTAGCGTCATTTATGGTCGGCTAAGCACGACGTTCTAGCGTCATTTATGGTCGGCTAAGCACGACGTTCTAGCGCCATTTATGGTCGGCTAAGCACGATGTTCTAGCGTCATTTATGGTCGGCTAAGCACGACGTTCTAGCGCCATTTGGTCGGCTAAGCACGTCGTTCTAGCGCCATTTATTGGTCGGCTAAGCACGATGTTCTAGCGTCATTTATGGTCGGCTAAGCACGACGTTCTAGCGCCATTTATGGTCGGCTAAGCACGACGTTCTAGCGTCATTTATGGTCGGCTAAGCACGACGTTCTAGCGCCATTTATGGTCGGCTAAGCACGACGTTCTAGCGCCATTTATGGTCGGCTAAGCACGACGTTCTAGCGCCATTTATGGTCGGCTAAGCACGACGTTCTAGCGCCATTTAGCGCAAAGATGCATCATAAAAACACTGTTCCGCCTAAGATAAAAAAGAAGAAAATTATTTGTTTAAGTGAACGATCGAATAGCATTTCACTCATGAACATAGAAAGCTATTATTATCATGATAATGTTTTCAATATTCCTTCGGTGAAATATAATACGATCATTCACTGAAACGAGCGCTTTTCCACCAACAATCCATGGAAACGAGCGCGTTTCCACGAACAATCAAACATTCTGAGCACATGACACTCGTGTTACGCCCAGCTGAGAGTGGAGGGGACACACCATAATTAGTGTCTGTACTAGAACTTGAGATCCAATATCTCGCTCAATAAAGCTCATATTCTGATTCAACAGTATGTGTACTGTATGCTTGACAGTATTTGTACTGCATGTTTGACAGTATTTGTACTGCATGTTTGACAGTATTTGTACTGTATGTTTGACAGTATTTGTACTGTATGTTTGACAGTATTTGTACTGCATGTTTGAAAGCATGTGTACTGCATGTTTGACAGTATTTGTACTGCATGCTTGACAGTATTTGTACTGTATGTTTGACAGTATTTGTACTGCATGTTTGAAAGCATTTGTACTGTATGTTTGACAGTATTTGTACTGCATGCTTGACAGTATTTGTACTGCGTGTTTGAAAGTATTTGTGCTGCAAGTTTGACAGTATTTGTACTGCATGATTGACAGTATTTGTGTAGTTGACTGTGTTATGTAAGTTGGTGGTATTTGTGTAGGTTGATAGTATATGCACTGCCTGTTTGACAGTATTGGTATTGCAGGTTTAACAGTATTGGTATTGCAGGTTTAACAGTATTGGTATTGCTTGTATGACATTATTGGTATTGCTTGTATGGCAGTATTGGTATTGCAGGTTTAACATTATTGGTATTGCGGGTTTGACGGAATTTGTATTGCAGGTTTGACAGTACTTGTATTGCAGGAATAATAGTATTTGTATTGCAATTTTGACAGTACTTGTATTGCCGGTTTGACAATACTTGTATTGCCGGTTTGACAGTACTTGTATTGCCGGTTTGACAGTACTTGTATTGCCGGTTGACAGTACTTGTATTGCCGGTTTGACAGTACTTGTATTGCCGGTTTGACAGTACTTGTATTGCCGGTTGACAGTACTTGTATTGCCGGTTTGACAGTACTTGTATTGCCGGTTTGACAGTACTTGTATTGCAGGTTTGACCGAAATCCGTCCAAAGTTTTAATGAAAAATTGAAAATGGAAGATAATAATTTTTTAAAATACACTCAACAAAACTACTAATCCTCACCTGGTATTTTTCCATATTTGGGAGCAAACTAACAACCATATAATGTCATATTATCTTATTTAATACACTGTATTACAGCTCTCTATGCAGTGAATTGCTGTATAGTCAATGGAGTAAACTGCATTAAATGACAATGTGAAACTATTTATATTATATAGGTATTAGTTGGTTCAAACATATTTATTTTCTACCATGTACATGGTTATTTACAACAATTGCATTAAGGAATTGGACATAAAGCTATACAGCTTACGGTTATCCTCTCCTGTAATACCAATGACTTAGAAGATGAATATCACTTTGTTTGTGTTTGTCCATGCTACATTAACATTCGACATAAGTATTACAAACCGTACTATTACAGAAGACGTCCGTGTATAAATATCTAGAACTATTAAAAACATCCGATAAATCAATCCTATTTAAATTAGCAAATTATTTGAAAAGAGCTTTGTACCTCAGAAACTCTCTAACGACAGTATAATGTCTTCCTTGATCAATAATTTCCATCTACATAATTATGTTAAAGACAAATAACCATAATAATTTATATCTAATAACATTGTTTCTTCTTGTTAAATGTACTTGATATTATACGATATTCTGCTTTGAATGCAATGCGCGTTTCGATCTTTTAATGTACAGAGAACTTCACACTAGTATATTCAGTCACATTGGTCCCTGTCGCATATGGAAATTAAGCCAGAAGTACCCACTTATCAAACTTAAATGCGAAACTGTAATAAGGGCATTTGGGAACATATTCTCGTGTAATAGAATTGAATGTTGTCATAAATGCGGACTAACTGTTGAGAAGAAAGTATTACATCTCTTAAATCACTGTATATAAGCAACACTATAATAAGGGATAGCCTATGGCGAGACACATTACATATACTCGGAGACCAAGCCTTTTCCAATTTCGTTACAGGTAGTGCTTGTTTGCAACGTTGTCACCTATTGTCTGGTTTATACAACTACAATGTAAATGATAATGATGATGCTATTATGAAATTGATAATAGCACATTTATTCATGTTACTGTCTTAAATTGTATTCCAATCATAAGTCACATTGTCCTCCTTGTATTTCGTTTCGACAAGGGTACTGAATTTGATGATAAGTGCCTGTGACTTAATTTTCTAACTCAATACGAATTCTCCTGAATATTATTTATCCACGTGTGCATTATAATGTACACATCTTGGATTACATGTAGAGTGACTCGGTGGAAGATGTTTATCGCTTATATATGAGGGATTGGTGATCTACTGTCATGTCTGACCGATGGAGATCTTACACCGACTTGCCACACTTTTATTTGTAATCTTCTATGCAATTTTACATTCTGTTTGTATTGATTTCTATGTAAATTATATATGAAATAAAGGTATATGATAATAAAATGTTGTTCTGTTCTGTTCTGTTCTGTTCTGTTCTGTTCCTCTCCTTAATTATTAGTTGGCTCCTAACATCATTAAACACCAGGTGACCAATTAGGAATGTTGTTAGTGTAGAATAAAGTGTTTATTTAATCCTTTGTGTCTATGAAATGTTAAACAACCGCTCCCCGAAATGCATGCTATGTATGGGGCGCCATTTTGCTGATTATTCAGTATTTAAAACTATTTATGGATATCCATAATGTAATTCGAATTTTGGATATCCATAAATGGAATTATAAGTAAATAACGAATAAATAGCAAAACTTGGTCCTGAAGAGGAACACCGCGCAGACGATTAGTTTAAACAATATGTATTTCTTTGAATAAATATAGTAAAGTATAAATAATATGTGCATACATGCTATTTATACTTGACCGTTTGAAATAACAGGCGATTCCATACAAATATCGAACAAAATGGACGACAAGTCATCATTGATTTTCATACAATACATTTCTTCAGTATTCATGTTATTGCCCACGCGGTTATATAAACATTGTTTATGAATGCGTTTGTACATACGTATTTTGAACAATGCATATGAAACATCCAACTTTCGATTACAGTCGTGCCCTTAATCCTGCGGACTATGCACATCCATTACACGCCAAAATAAATATGTGCAAACCGTCGGAGAAAAGGAGGGACGTGTATATCTGTTGTTGAAAAACAACTTAGTTGGCAACAACATTAAGTTTATATTAATATATTGCAGCCAGAGACGTTTTAACATAATATCACTGGCAGCTCGTTACATGCCATTCTGCATATACTCACCGCACATGGCGCAATGCACATTAACAATTACGTATCGGTATTTGCAGCTTCATCATTTTAGTTTTTCAAAATCTGGATCCAGATCCTGGATACATTGTTAGGATAGTAATGAAACACAGATGTTGTTGTGATGGAAACGAATCAGTGGGGGGAAAAGACCAATGACGGAAAGTCAATGATTTATTTAGCAAGTTTGAAGTGACTGTCGGGCTCGACGCAATTTAGATGTTCATACGCCTTAAAGCGGTTTTGCATCGCAAAAAGCAAATAAAATGCAGTTTTTCACGTATAAATGCATTGCATACTACAAATTCTTCCGAATACATTCGAACACTAACTTTGAATCAATAAACAGTGTTTTTGTGAATTGACAGTATGAGTTCAGATAACGGTCGTCCATGCTCCTGAATTGCCATTTGTGTGTCATCGGAGTCAATACTAAACGCGAGATAATGTTGTTTAGAGATAATTTAATTAAGATTAGTCTACAAATAAATAGGCACAAAATGAGATATAAAGGTAGCATAAATCGTGTTAATCAGGATACACCAGTTGTATTACGCATGTATGTTTACATTATTTTGCTATGTCAACAAATCGCGTATACGACGTTTGTTTATTAATTGAAATATTCAATATTTGAGGCAAATATTTGTGAAATAATTATACCATATAATAGGAAAATACGTGCTGTAGAAATGTGTGTTTTCACTGATGTAGTGTCGCTTTAACTTGGCTAGTCATACAATGGTGTCAACATTGATCCGGCGTTCTTTTGCCTAAGATCGCAGGTTGTACTTTACGGACAAAATAGTGTACTTTTTAAATGGCTAATTCTAATTTAACCATATTTTATTGCCTATATATACACGAATATAGTTACACAATAATAATACAACATAACAAAAGCAAATGGGTTGGGCAACAAGTTCTAGCAACATCACATTAAGCCCTTCCCAAATGGCTCTGTTTGTGTTTTACCTACATTGTGTGCTCTATTAGTGACGTTTTGGTAGTATGTTCTCAATGAAAATGCATTGAAAGAAAATAGCCATTGATTTACAGAAATGGTATTCCTAAATGCATAATGTTCTATTTTTAATTACGACTACGAACATTTTATTCGGTATAAAAATTATTATAATATTTATAGCAGCATAGGGAATTGATCACAGGATTTTAAGTGCGAAACTCGGGATTGGTCCCTCTACGGTAACGTGCACGAGTACCAAATTCCATATAGATTGTATATAAATTTGTTTGTAAATTTCCAGTTTGTTAACATGTCGCCCATCTACACTAGTTGAGAAGATGTGAAAACAGGGAACCAGCTTATGATTTCGCGCTTAGATTCCCGGCCCTCGGACTTTATCGCAATTCCAAGCCTTCTTGAATCTGAAATGACGCCATCTTGATTCTCTATTGAAATTTTAGTTGCCGAATTGAGCCGTATGCTACGTGTGTATGGTTGATGCGGTAGCATGGGGAGGGGCCTCAATTTGCTAAACATGCAACCGATATTCTTACGGAAATATAATGTTACTAAGATCTAGCTTGGAAACTATTTATGTAGGAGTTTTCGTCTAAATACACGTTCGTCTATCTATGCATAGATTTCATCTATTTTGGCCAAAAAAAACCCCACCCCACCCGAAACATACTAATAATATTGTTTCTCCAATTTAGTAATAATGTCATGGTTTGGGTATAGAAAAATATTTTAGTAATATTCTAAAGTAAAATATATTAATTACAGAAAGTTTCTTCCATTTCCGTATGTTAATAAAAACGACGAATGGTGAGTAACATATACATCAACCGGCATATGCCAGATCATGTTAGACAACACACACATCAACCGGCATATGCCAGATCATGTTAGACAACACACACATCAACCGGCATATGCCAGATCGTGTTCGACAACACACACATCAACCGGCATATGTCAGATCGTGCTAGACAACACACACATCAACCGGCATATGTCAGATCATGTTAGACAACACACACATCAACCGGCATGTGTCAGATCGTGTTGGGCAACACACACATCAACCAGCATACGTCACATCGTGTTAGACAACACACACATCAATTCACATGTATATGTAAAAACAAATCTAGCAATACAATATGCAATGTAATTTAGTTAAAGGTCCAGTTTAATTACATGATTGGCTGTCCGATTAGCGCGCTCACTTATCACCAATGCAACTCGGGTTCGATCCTCGGACCGGGTTTCCTCCCACACGAATGACCACATTTACGCTGTCATCCGCGCCAACGAGAGTGATTAATATAAGTTGTTAAAATCGTTGTAAAATAAATAAAGTTTAAACTTAATGACATGGTGCATTTCATATATGAGTTGCAGTGTACTTGAGTTGTGTGTGTGTTTTACGTTTATTTATCGTCGCTACCGGTTGCCCATATGAGCCACGCCTCCTGAAGAGATTAGTCATTTTAGATTTGTTGAGGATAGTGCAATGATACAGAAAGAGACCCATTGCAGAGTCTCCTCTGGTTCTTTTATGTGCATGGTGTACAGCATCGACACGAGACCTCGGTTTAAAGTCACATCTGAAAGACTGTTAATTTTATTAGGGTCAGACAGGGGATCGAACCTGCGATCCCTGGATTATTAGTCCAGCGTGTTACCACTGGACTACAGATCCGGCTGTACTTGGGGGATATTTGTATGAGTATATATATAGATATGTTGATTGTGTTAATGATAACGTGTATATCTAAGCCACACGCCCGAACGCTTAACGCAATTCAATAAAGATGATACGATTTATTTGTGTGCTATATTTATTGGTTTGAGATGGTGAAGTAGTGAGGAATTTGATTATATCAGTTAGATCAGTTTTCGTGTGATCAAGATACCGACTTTGTGAGCCGAGAGATTGCATGTTCTCTCTACAAAACAAATAAGATTCTCTATCAAAGCAAATATATATCGTCAGATATAAAGATTTTACAAGGCTAAAATAGACTGAAACGATATATCACAGAACAGCATATTATATACATCACACCTGCTAACCGATATGTATCAATGATCATTAACAACAGACGATGATACGGTTCTCACATGTGTACGAGACATTTTGTAAAATTGCTGATATTTCCTCATTATTGGAACTGTTAACGCCATTCCAATCAAAAGAATGCACACTTTAAAGTCACGTGAAGGCAAAAACACACTCACTGCTGTCGGTAAAGTAATTATTCTAAATATTGTATGCCTGCGAGTACGAATTGTATTGTATGTATGTTCCTTTTAATGTCAAACCCCTCCCGGGGACTTAGACATGTTTTCCTGGGCAGACTTAGCCAACCTAAGCGATTAACCAGTACTAAGCAATGTGTGTGAGGTGCCTTGCTCAATAACACTACATCCGACGCTCTACCACTGGACCACGGACGCCACAATTATTGCTTACTGTCTGGGGAGATAGTGCGTATACGTGTAGTAGTGCTGTTCATAATCGGGCTATGGTGTACTATTTAGGGGTGGGAAAGTATACCCCAAATTCAGTTATTGCTGGCGAAATGGCATGGAAACCGGCACTCGTACGCCAGTGGAAGTGCATATCCACCGTCTGGGCCCATCTAGCAAACATGATTGAAACTTGCACTTTGGGCTTGTGATAAAGCCCACGATCATGTAAAAACTGGGGTTTTTTTAAGTTTAAGTTGAGTTTAACTTTATTTATTTAACAACGATTGCGAAGCAAGTTTTAACAACTTATATTAATCACTCTCGTTTGCGCGGGTGGAAGCCTGTATGTGGCCATTAGTGTGGGAGGAAACCGGAGTACCTGGAGAAAACCCACCTGTCCGATCTGGCGACCACCGTACCAGCTCACATAATTCCCGGTCCGAGGATCGAACCTGGGTTACATTGGTGAGAAACGAGCGCGCTAACCACTGCGCTAATCGAACAGCCGATTAGTTTAGTTTATACAAATTTATTTTAGCTCGATTGCGAAACAAGATCTTACAACTTATATTAATCACTCTCGAGACCTCATTCCTGATGGAATCCATCGCCACGAGGGAGAGAGAAGAGGCAACGTGGAATTTAAATGCCTTGCCTACGGGCACAATCGTAACAGCCGATTAAAATTATGGATAAGATAGTGGAATTAAATATTGGTCAGTTTAATAGTTTAGATACGTTAATATCCAAACATACATAATTATGTTGAACAGTTTGTACAAAATGCCACGCAGCGTTATAAAGAAGAATTGTTAGAATCTATTAAAGCGACATTGCAAAAAGCAAATAAAATGCATTTTTCACATATAAATGCATTGCTACTACACATTATTCTGAATACATTCGAACACTAACATTGAAGCAATAAACAGTGTTTTTGTGGTATACAAACTTTCAAACGATAAATTAGGATTTCATATAACGGTCAACCGCGCTCCTGAATTGACGTTTGTTTGTCATTGGAGTCAATACTAAACACGCGATACCATCATCATCATCTTAAGTAATCGCATCACTCTGTCTAGAGTATACTCGCGATAGAAGTATACTCGCGATAGCAAACAGCACAGAGCCTGATCAGTATACTCGCGATAGAAACGCGATACTTTCGATTAGAGATAATTTATGATTAGTCTACAAATAAATATGCATCTATATAGGCACACATGTGAGATATAACGGTAAATATGTACCATACCTCGTGTTATTCAGGATAAACGCGTTGTATTACGCACGAATGTCGACCCTATTTACATTATTTTGTTATGTCAACAAACCGCGTATTCGACATTTGTTTATTTGTTGAAATACTCAGTTTTTGAGGCAAATATTTGGAAAAAGATTATACCATATAATAGGAAATTACATTTTACAGACATTTGCGTTTTCACCGATGTAGTGTCGCTTTAATAGAGTTGGTAGTTTGTCCGGGAAAGGTGTTACTACATGTTTGCCCATGTGGTATATTTAACCTATGTTGTTTGCTATTCAGACACATGTTTCAGTTTCACTATCCGAATAGCAAACAGCACATAGCCTGATCAGACGGCACGGCGACTTTAGCGGTGGTGACAGGTTAAGAGTTGGAGAAAATTTAAATAAGCTACGAGCTTCCGATTTAATCCATCTGTTCTTGTAAATTTTAACACGACCCAGCTAATAACATACATACTTGTAGAGTAAAATCTACCTCGGGTTATTCTGCGATATACCTACCTTGAACTATACTGCGCGCGCACCGTGTTTTGGCTATTCCATTTATACAATGCGTGTAAAGTTTTATGAATGAAAGTCACGTAGTGTTTGTAAAATACTACCGTGGGAATTCGCGGAAGTGAGCTACTTTTAGAATCAGATAATCTGATCTTGTCCGTCTAGTTTTTCTGTTAAGTAATGTTTCAGTTACTATTCTGTACAGTTTTATTTGACAAAATAAATAAAATTATTGATCAGTTACAACTTTTGATCATTTATGCACTAGATTGATATTTTCCTTACGCGGGAGGAGATTTCGAAAGCCAAATGCAGCGTTTGAGGAAAATACTATTAGAAGTAAATCGTGTTAGAATCGAAATAATAAGTATCAACCGTGGTATATCGCAGAATAACTCTCGTTTGTCGTTCTTATGCGTAGAAATATATCACGAAGGCCGAAGCCGATGGCCGAACGACAAACGAGGGTTATTTTGCGATATACTACGGTTGATACTTATTATTTCTTAATTAATGTTACAACATGATGTAAATATTGATAAAATAAAATATGTTTAAACTAAGAGTTAAATATGGGATACAATCATATTCGCATTTACCCCGATATAATTGACTATACTTCATGCCGCGTCGCTCATATGGGCAACCGGTAGCGACGATTAATAAACGTAAACACGCAAGATTCATCTCCCGCACACATGGTCGAGCACACATTACATTTAGCCCTCGATATGTGAATCAGCAAGTGATATGGGACCGGTCATTATAAGTATTGAAATATGTTAGCAGAAAATTCATGACAGTTGTTAGTATTATTAATTTACTGGCGTGCTTGCATGTACTGTTATTGTCATTTACGTTCTTGCAATCAATGGGTAAACATTCTCAATTTCCAATACAAATAACTCGAGATTGAACAAACGAATTGCACTTTGGGCAAACGAGAAATCTGCTTCCTGTAAAAACTGGTTCTATTTTGTTAAGAAACATTTTAAGGATATTGATTTTGCAGAATTTTGTAACTTATATGCTCCAATTTCTAAGCCTCATTGTGTCGAATGTGTGGGAAAATTTGGTATGAACAAATATATAACAGATTGGTATGCCTCTATAAATAGCATTCATGGTACTACTGGACGAGGTCGTAACAAATTAAGAACGTATTGTAAGTTTAAGCATGTATTTGAACCTGAGGAATATTGTAAAATGATTTTACCTACACGACACAGGTCGGCATTTAGTAAATTTAGATGCGGTGTTGCACCAATCCGTATAGAAACCGGAAGGTATGAGAATTTAAGATTAGACGATCGTAAATGTCCCTTTTGTAATGTGATAGAAGATGAACATCACGTTTTATTGGAATGTGCCATATATAATGATCTAAGAACTTTACTATTGCAGAAGGCAATATTAGCTGACCATAATTTCTGTAATATGACAAAACGTGATCAATTTATATTTCTATTCAGTAATCAATCAGTGATAAGACTTTGTGCCAAAACCTGTTTTAATATACTACAGCGTCGTTACTTTTACCTTTGTAAATAATGACCTTTTTTGTGTTAATTACTATATATCTATGATTTTTACAGACTACAAGAAGCAACTGCTAATTAGGTCATTCTCGATCTGATCCTGGGTGATAACTGATTTTGTAAAATATTTCTTAATAGCGCACTAGTGCTTGTTTTTCGATTTAGTGTTTTATACCATTTTGTTTTATTTCGTATTTAAATATAAATTAGCAACTGTTTCTTGGCTTTAGAATGTAAATAAGCATTAACTAATAGTAGTGTTGGATTTTATAATGTGATATGTTTTGTTGCAATATGTCTCTTATAATTCTATTCAGAATGGCTATGTACTTTTAATCTGATTATTTATATTTGTGTTTGTATTACATGTATGTACATAGATGAGACTTTAATAAAGATTAAAACCTTCTCAACTATCAAAAAACAACAATAAGACAATTCACACTAGCAGACATCTTGAAACTAATATTTGCTCAGTAGATGAATTAAAAAAAATTAATTAATTAATTACGAAACCGCATCCACTGGCTTTGCTGGTTAAATTGATGATGGGAGTGGAACAGAAGATAATAAAGTGTTACAAGATGACGATGGTGAGGGGAGTGACTCGGAATCTGATAAAACAAACCACGTATGAGAACAGTCAAATGTGTGAATGTACGCTTGTGCTTCCTGCCTGTATGCATGTACGCTTGTGCTTCTACCTGTCTGCCTGCATGTACGCTTGTGCTTCTACCTGTCTGCCTGCATGTACGCTTGTGCTTCTACCTGTCTGCCTGCATGTACGCTTGTGCTTCTACCTGTCTGCCTGCATGTACGCTTGTGCTTCTACCTGTCTGCCTGCATGTACGCTTGTGCTTCTACCTGCCTGTCTGCCTGCATGTACGCTTGTGCTTCTACCTGCCTGTCTGCCTGCATGTACGCTTGTGCTTCTACCTGCCTTGCCTGCCTGCCTGCCTGCCTGCATGTACGCTTGTGCTTCTACCTGCCTGCCTGCCTGTGTGCATGTACGCTTGTGCTTCCTGCCTGCCTGCCTGCATGTACGCTTGTGCTTCTGCCTGTCTGTCTGCCTGCCTGCCTGCATGTACGCTTGTGCTTCTGCCTGCCTGTCTGCCTGCCTGCCTGTCTGTCTGCCTGCCTGCCTGCATGTACGCTTGTGCTTCTGCCTGTCTGTCTGCCTGCCTGCCTGTATGTCTGCCTGCCTGCCTGCATGTACGCTTGTGCTTCTGCCTGCCTGTCTGCCTGCCTGCCTGTCTGTCTGCCTGCCTGCCTGCATGTACGCTTGTGCTTCTGCCTGTCTGTCTGCCTGCCTGCCTGTCTGTCTGCCTGCCTGCCTGCATGTACGCTTGTGCTTCTGCCTGCCTGTCTGTCTGCCTGCCTGCCTGCCTGTCTGTCTGCCTGTCTGTCTGCCTGCGTGCCTGTCTGTCTGCGTGCCTGCCTGCCTGCCTGCCTGCCTGCCTGCCTGCCTGCCTGACTGCCTGCGTACCTGCCTGCCTGCCTGTCTGTCTGCCTGCGTGCCTGCCTGCCTGTCTGTCTGTCTGCCTGCCTGCCTGCCTGCCTGCGTGCGTGCGTGCCTGACTGCCTGCGTGCCTGCCTGCCTGCCTGCCTGCCTGCCTGCCTGCCTGCCTGCCTGCCTGCCTGCCTGCCTGCCTGCCTGCCTGCGTGCCTGCCTGCCTGCCTGCCTGCGTGCGTGCCTGCCTGCCTGCAACTCGGCCATGGACGGAGGAACCACATATTTGCCATCTCTGCCATGGACGGAGGCACCACATATTTGCCATCTCTGCCATGGACGGAGGCACCACATATTTGCCATCTCTGCCATGGACGGAGGCACCACATATTTGCCAAAAATATCCTTTGACTTTGACATATTAGCCATATGCGCATTGTGATACTGAAATGTGTTAATGAACTGTGTACAATTTGCTCATTTCGCTAGCGCACACACCCGCATGCTTGGTTTATTTCATGTGAGGACGTTTTGCAGCTGACGTGTGGTAAGTGGGTGGTTCTACCCGGGTGCCCATCCGTGCCAGTAATACTACTCGGAATTACACCAGCTGTCTTCTTCCACCAATAATAACTGCAATGTCGAGGTATTACCTAAGCTGTTTGTGCAACTTTAAACCTCCAATCCAAACAAATAAAGAAACAAATATGTTATGTAACAAGAAAAACAGATGATGATAACACTATGCCTGCTATTCAGTGATAAATCATTATGCTGCGCATTAAGTACATTTCAACAGCACAAAAAGCCAAATTAATATTGAGGTGTTAGATATCTTACATGCAAACCTGCTACGCTCGTGACTTCAATCTTACATGCAAACCTGCTACGCTCGTGACTTCAATCTTACATGCAAACCTGCTACGCTCGTGACTTCAGTCTTACATGCAAACCTGCTACGCTCGTGACTTCAATCTTACATGCAAACCTGCTACGCTCGTGACTTCAGTCTTACATGCAAACCTGCTACGCTCGTGACTTCAATATCACATGCAAACCTGCTACGCTCGTGACTTCAATATTACATGCAAACCTGCTACGCTCGTGACTTCAATCTTACATGCAAACCTGCTACGCTCGTGACTTCAATCTTACATGCAAACCTGCTACGCTCGTGACTTCAATCTTACTTCAATCCTGCTACGCTCGTGACTTCAATCTTACATGCAAACCTGATACGCTCGTGACTTCAATCTTACATGCAAACTGCTACGCTCGTGACTTCAATCTTACATTCAAACCTGCTACGCTCGTGACTTCAATCTTACGTGCAAACCTGCTACGCTCGTGACTTCAATCTTACATGCAAACCTGCTACGCTCGTGACTTCAATATCACATGCAAACCTGCTACGCTCGTGACTTCAATCATACGTGCAAACCTGCTACGCTCGTGACTTCAATCTTACATGCAAACCTGCTACGCTCGTGACTTCAATCTTACGTGCAAACCTGCTACGCTCGTGACTTCAATCTTACATGCAAACCTGCTACGCTCGTGACTTCAGATGAATTTCATGTTCCGATTGTTGTACGAAACTAATTTCCATAAACGTTTTACTTCGTTCTATTGTTCTAATGTGTTACTTGGTTCAAAACATTTCATTGTACTTCGAAAAATATATAAATGTACGACAGAAAATGACAAATATTGTTTGTTTTTTTTAAATCTTATTTTCATCATATTTAATCATATTTTCCATATAAAATTGTAGTAGTTATTACAATGAAGCAAAAACCAGAGAAATGTTTCCAAGTGTAAACTTTATTTGTTTTACAACGATTGCGAAACAAGTGTTAACAACTTATATTAATCACTCGTTGGCTTGAATGAAAGTATATATATATCATTCGTGTGGGAGAAAACAGGAGTACCTGTCCGATCTGGCGATCACAGTGCACCCTCACATACCTCCCTGTCAAAGGATCGAACCCGGGCTGCATTGGTCATAATCGAGCAAGCTAGCCACTGCGTTAAACGGGCATCATATAAAGACAGCGGTTTTTATCTAGTGTACACATACAGACGGATATGTAGTCCAGTGGTAACACGTTGGACTGGTAATCCAGGGATCGCAGGTTCGATCCCCTGTCTGACTCTAATACAATTAACAGTCTTTCAGATGGGACGTTAAACCGAGGTCTCGTGTCGGTGCTTTAGACCGTGCACGTAAAAGAACCAGAGTAGACTCTGGAATGGGTCTCTCTCTGTATCATTGCACTATCCTCCAAAAATCTAAAATAACTAATCTCTTCAGGAGGCGTCGCTCATATGGGCAACCGGTAGCGACGATAAATAAACGTAAAACACCACTAGTGTACACATAGGTAGATCTGAGATTATATGGTCATACTATTCGTAGTCATAGCAACCATTGTAGTCGTAACTGATCCCAGATCTGCATGGATCAACCTCATTGACTAAAAGTGGTAAAACGGTGGCAGGGTGTGATCTGGCACCCTAAAATAACATAAGGTAGCCTACCGCATTTACGTAACGGGCGGAATCTAGGTCAAGGATGTACCATAGTGCCCTATTAGGTAATCAACTTTTGTTTACGGTTCGATGGATCCCCCTAGCCCCTAGTGTGCAAGATCCCACCCCCACCGATCACCCCCTTACTTACTGACGGCGATGGAGCTAATGACTTGCCAACATTTGTTTCTCTCCGTCATAATTGGCATAGGTGTAGCCGTGCGGGTGGGGTAAGGTAGCAACATGTGTGGGTATTTACTGTTGAGACTTCAAATGCCTATTGCAGAATATATATGAGTGGTCACACTGCCATTGTCATGGATACTATTGTTAGGTAATTCTTTGTTGATGCTGGAAATGTACGCGAAAGCTTATTTGTTATATAGATCAGCAACAGTTATGTTTACTGAAGCCAGCCAATCACGTTTCACGATTTGAAGTAATAAAATTGTCGGTTGGAGACAAATGACGGCAAATAACTTGAGCAATCACGATGTGAAATAACTGATGTCAGAGAGACATCAGTTGAATGACGCAAGTTAATACTTTTTATAGGAAATGGTGCCCAGTTATAACAATGCTCTAAATACACAGTGAAGCCATCAGTATGCATGTTGTCAATCAATAGCAATAGCATGATCTCGCAATCAACTATTATATGTTCTACGTACGTCACTGTAATCTAAATATAGTAACAATCCCATGCACTCTCTAGAAAGCTGACATTTAAAAGTGTGTGTTGTTTGTTTGTTTAAACTTTATTTATTTTACAACGATTGCGGAGCAAGTTCTAACGTTAGCCAGTTGGAAGGATTTTTTTATACACATTTATTTTAGCTCGATTGCGAAACAAGATCTTTCAACTTATATTAATCACTCTCGAGACCTCATTCCTGGTGGATTCATCGCCATGAAGGAGAGAGAGAAGAGGCACTGTGGAACCTGGAAGGATTCTAATTGATCACGGCATGACATTGACAGCTTGCAAAAAACATTACATGTTGTTTGTGTGCAAGCTTTATTTGTTGAACATCATCTGTGTTAATCAATAAAATTCTAAATATGAACTAGCAGACCACAGTGGTTAAAATATTGTGTCGATGATTTGCATGAAGTTGTTTGATTATCAGGAACTATTTACTACGGCGTATGGATGCAGCTTAATGTAATTATTTAAGGCTCAAACATATACTGGCAAACAGAAATGTATTTTTTCCTTCAAATGTATGGTTGCTGTTACTATTGTAATGTGATAAAAAGGATCTTACACTCGTGGTGAATTCATACAATATTTTATGAAACTCGTTTTGTAATTTTGCTATTAAGCGAGCCTTTTCCAAAACGAGTTTCATAAACTATTGTATGAAATGACCACTCATGTAAGATCCTATATGCCATGAATTAGTAAAACAGTTTATTAGTTACAGATAACTTTCATATATACACGGTACCATATAGCAGTTTACGTAGTCCAGTAACATTGATCCATTGTTATTAGCAGAAGAACCACTAGTTAGACGACCATCTATCTCATTTTGTAGAGGATGTCCGATTAGCGAAGTGGTTAGCACGCTCGCTTCTCACCAATGCAACCCGGGTTCGATCCTCGGACCGGGAAGTATGTGTGATGACACGGTGGTCGCCAGATCGTGGGTGTTCTCCGGGTACTCCGGTTTCCTCCCACACGAATGACCACACGCTTTCATATGCGCCAACCGTAACCGTAAGTGATTAATATAAGTTGTTAGAACTTGCTTCGCAATCGTTGTAAAATAAATAAAGTTTAAACTTTATTTTGTATAGATGACCATTAGTTGAGAAACAACAATGTAAAAGTATCGGTCATTTCCATATCATGTATCCCCGGAATTAACGTGCATATGTATCAGATGTCATAACAGTTTGATAATACCCATCGTATCTGATATCTCTGTATTTTCCACAACATAATATAAAATGGTATTCTAATTCAATTACATTTTGAGTACACACTTTACATAATATATTTTTTCTATCAATACCATGAAATCTTCCAAATTCAATTTCTAATTTATTGGAGGTTAATCGTGGCTTCTCGTGACCTCGATAAATCCACATCGTCGAGGTAAATGCATGTTATTTAGACACCGTTCCGTTGTGTTCACCTGAACCACACACTTGTGGGTACATCAGCAAATGTCTACTCGACTTTAAACGCTATCGTAAAATCTCGGGACAGAGGAAATTTCAAAAGTGTTCGTATGTTACCGATACTGAATGGAGCAAGTTATTAAATTAAAGATAGAACCTAACCACATACACAGGTTCGATCCGCCGTTTGTGTTTTACGTTTATTTATCGTCGCTACCGGTTGCCCATATGAGCGACGCCCCCTGAAGAGATTAGTCATTTTAGATTGTTGGAGGATAGTGCAATGATACCGACAGAGACACATTTCAGAGTCTCCTCTGGTTCTTTTACGTTCACGATGGAAAGCACCGACACGAGACCTCGGTTTAACGTCCCATCTGAAAGACTGTTAATTTTATTAGGGTTAGACGGAGGATCGAACCTGCGATCCACTCCATGGAAACGCACATGGTGAAAATAAAGCTCAGAGGGTAAGCTAACACATAGGGTGTTACAATATATATATATAATAGATGAGCTTCCACGTATTGCTGCTGAATAATATATAACCATGAGCCACCGTCTTCTAGGACAGAATATTGAAACATATTTGTTGGTAACATAGTTTCTAAACGTGTAATAGGCAAGTGCAAATAAGTAGTATATTTCAATACTTACTAGAAAATAACTGTTCAAAGATATTCTAGAATGTTTTGAAGAAATAGACGTGACAAAAACTTGAAGATTGTAAACGTTTACACGTGCTGTCCTGGTGTTTGGTGTGACCAGCCGAGTTATCGTATATTATACAACTACCATACCATAAGGAGAGTACAATCATAAGCTATACAGCTTTCTGTCCAATTCCTTATATCAGTTGTTGTAAATAATCATGTGTTGACAGAAAATAAATATGTTTAAACTAACTACCATACGGATTCAGAGGTCAAAGCAGTGTGTTAAGAATTGCGAAGTCGTATCATCGCAGCCATCTCGACCACCATGAACATCTTCTCCGGCTTATGGGACGCCACCCTCGGCAAACAGGCGCTCCAATTTCGGGGGAGGTGTTCCTCTGGAAGTAGCCTGGGTTCCAGTCTGTCGAACTTTTCAACGTCTGGCAAAATGACAGTTGATATTATCAGAAGCTCAATATGGCCCAATTAATAGTCTCGGTGTTAAAATATTTTTTATTTGACTGACCAAGCAAGATATATCGACGCCTGTTCCCAGGCTACTCACGTGTGTGTGTTTTACGTTTATTTATCGTCGCTACCGGTTGCCCATATGAGCGACGCCTCCTGAAGAGATTAGTTATTTTAGATTTTGGAGGATAGTGCATGATACAGACAGAGACCCATTCCAGAATATCCTCTGGTTCTTTTACGTGCACGGTGTAAAGCACCGACACGAGACCTCGGTTTAACGTCCCATCTGAAAGACTGTTAATTTTATTAGGATCTAACCTGCGATCCCAGGCTACTCACAAGCTACAGCCGGCGTTTTCTACCCCCACCCCGCTGACAAGGAACACAGAAGAAAAACTGTCGCAAATGATGTTGGAATCTGTGCAAAATATTGATTAAAATGGTTAGTTGTTGATGTCTGGGGAATGAATGTTCTGGAGCTCCATTACCATACCTATTAAATCTCAAGATTATATCTGGAAGCATTGTATTAGTGACAATGGTTAATTTACTCCACAGTAAGCGTCAAGACAGGGGATTGGTGGTTTATTAGCGTTTTAGATGCATGCTGTGCATATTATGTCCACATTCAATAGGTGGGTACCAATCTAGAATAGACCGAAGTACATTGTTATACTCGATTGCACTCGGCACATGTGTTGCATGCACTAATTACCGGGATATACCTAATAGTCCGATTTACACTCGACATTAGACGGGGTCACTAGTCCAGTAGTTAACACGTTGTACTGCGAATCCATGGACCCTTATGCTATTAACATTCTTAATGAGGCCAAGTGGCTACGGTCGCTGACTTCAAATCACTTGCCTCTCACAGCTGTAGGTTCGAATCCCACTTGGGCTGTTCAATTATTTCGTGTGAATAAGCTATTGAACTGGCATGCGGAGGGTCGATGGTTCTACCAAGGTGTCCGTTCATGCCTAATACTGGTTGGGTGGTCACCCGAGTTCTTTCTCCACCAGTTGGAGACACGCCAAATGACGGTACCGCTTTAAACTAAACATAAACGAACACGCACGCACGCACACGCGCGCACACACACGCACGCACGCACGCACGCACGCACACTGTGTGCAACATTTTTCTATTGATACACTTTAGCTGCGGATTATTACATGAAACTGTTACAAATGGATTATTTTTAGGTGATTGCACAGGCTCGTTTAACAAAACAACAGGTATATGTGATGAAACTACGTTGATTATTACAAATTCACAACTATGTAAGGTTGTGTTTCTTTTGCGTTTAAGAAGTATAATGATACTCTGGCTTTGTGTTATTTATAGAGATGTTTACCAGAGATTGTGTTTCGAAACGTCTGTGTGGGGAATAATCAGCTTATTGTCTGAAATAAAGAATCTGATTACATACTATATCAATATATTAGTCTGAGAGATTGGACAACATGATCATCATCGTCGTCGTCAACATCACTCATCAACAGCAGCGTCATCATCATCAGCAGGGTTGATATAAATCATGATTTCTTTTTAAAAATCAAAAAAATCGGATTTGTTTTATTTAAATCGGATTTTTGTGATTTAAATCGATTTTTTGGATTTTAATTGATTTTTTAAATTTTAATAGTTATTTTAAAATATATAGTGATACTAAAATAAAACACAAAGGTAATTTCAATGCATTTATGATTTAAATATATACATTACACATAGTTTAGAATAAGATGATTTAAATATATATACTATACTATATAGCTAAAACTAAACTATATATACATGTAGGTACACCACAGACTGTCACGTTAGTTACTGTCACATTTATTTTTTGGCGTTAAGAAGTTTGTATATGAAGACAAGCTTTCCGGCCTTTTCAATGCCAAGCCTATTTCTGATTTTCGAATGAACGAATCCAAAGGTGGAGAAAACACGTTCCACCCCAGCACTGGATGCTGTCGCACTAAACAGCTGAATACAGAGTACAACCATGCTACTCTCCAGGCAGTTAGTTTGGGATCTCCACCAGGTCAGTGCTGACACTCCCTGTGTGACATCCTTTCCAAACATATATGCTTTGAAAGGACCAGATTGGGCCCTGAATTTGATCACAGTCGGCATACACGATGGATAACTGCTATCACAGTATTCCAAAGCACAGTCTACTTCCTCACTGTTGAGCGTACTGCCACATAACTTGGGATCTAGAATGTTGGCAAGGTAGTGGGCAGGAGTTAGAGCTTGCTTTACACGAGTCTGCACTTTTTTAATGACATTTGCCGGCTGTGCCTCCAGATCACGCTCAATAGCTTTCCAGACATTCACTGCGTGTCCGATTTTGCAAGTGTCACTCTGAACACGATCCAGCCCTACAGCTATGGGTTTCATGCGCTTCAAATACTCCTCTGCGTTCCTCTTAATTGCAAAGTTTTTTATCTTCTCGGCGATGTTCCTGTCAATGCTTTCCCGATGATTCTCGCAAACTTGAAGCAGCATCGACCAATTGTCAATGTATGATTGGAGACAATCAGCCAGTGTGTTCCAACGGACCTCCTGTGGCAACACTAGCTTCTTGCCCCCCGCAGCCTTGTACCACGCAGCTGGTAGGTGCACATTCCTGAAGTATTTCATGACTTGCACCACATGCTCTTTCACGCCTGTTAACTCAACATCTTTCGCCAGCAGGTTCATGTAATGCGCAGAGCACCCATACGGAATTATTTCATTGTCACTTTCATCTGCCAGTGAACGTCTCATTTTCACCATGTTGCTTGCATTGTCCGTCACAAAACTGTTCACCTTGCAGCCAAATTGCTCCTCTGTCGAGCGCACAGCTGAGGAAGCAAGTTCTTGTAGGTATTCTGATGTGTGGCTGTGTCCAGAGGTATCCACTGTTTGTGTTAGGTAACTTTGACCATCTGGTGTTGTTACAGACACACACACTACAGGCTCGTTGTGTACATTGCTCCACCCATCTAATGCCATGGAGACAGGCTGGCCATGTAGTCTTTCTTTGCATTCCTCAAACATTGAGTCCTGCACCTGGTCAAGTAGGGTGCCACCAACCTGATGGCGACTTGGAGGAGTGTAACCAGGCCGCAGCATCTCAACAAGATTGATGAACTCTGCATGTTCCACAGCAGAGAAGGCCGTGTTGGTGGCATACAAGAATCGAGTAACTTGGAGATCAATTGCTGACTTTTCATTTGACGATGTCCGCATGATAAATTTGTTGAGTTTCTGCGTCTGCAGTTTGGCCTGTTTGGGTGAGGGTGATGGGAGAGGAGAAGCACAGCGTTTCCTGGAGAGGTTCTCCTCATCATGTGTATGAGTAGTCGGAGTAGATGTAGTATGTGGAGTCGCTGGAGAGTCTGGAATAGCATCATTCGCTTGCTGCTCAGTGTCGCGACTGTCGGCAGTGATCAGGTCGCACATACTAGTAGTGTTACTGTTACAATCTTGAACATGTTGCTTCGTACGAGAGACCAGTCCCTGCATTTGTTTCGCACACTTTTTACATTTAGCTTTACATCCAGACTTTCCATGAACAGTAAACTTGTCAAATTACAACCATACACAATCTTTTTTTCTACCAGACATTGTGAAGATTGATGTGCAACTTCCCTTTATTATAATACTGATCAACAAAGTTGCTTCTTATTAAACTGAAGTTTTTGAACATATCAATATTAGGTCAAATGTTATTGAAATCGCTCATAGACCCGTGTATATCGATAGTTTATGTACCCTTTCTTGCATATTTCTAGATAAATAGATCATGTTCGGCCCCGGGTCCTTCCGCCTGGTCATGGGCACTAATTGCAGAGTTTGACTGCTTCACAGCATCATTCTGCATCTGTAATGACTTCTTTCTTTATACACTCATTACCCTGCAAAATAATTACTTTCCCCAAGCACTGGCACCCCCCGCATTACAGACCCCAAAGACCCTGTGTGGAACATTACCTGTCTCCTCCCTGACATCAGCAAACTCCATGACGTTGCTGGATGATGAGCACCGGCACCTAGTATCTAAGAGGAGATCTACTCAGGTTAAACGGTTTAATCATTGTTTTAACCCCCATTTGTTTCAGAAGGTGTGGGTTATAAATATCTATGAGTTAAATGCAAGTCGGATTAAAATTCAGAGCTGTACTTTACATATCCACTCTGATGATCATCAGTGTCATCATCAGCGTCATCATCATCTGCGTCATTATCATCAGCAGCATCACCGCCACCGTCATCAATATCATCATCATTATTACTTTATTTATTGTTTATTATTATGTAACGCATACATGTAGCATTTCAGTTTTCAAAACCTATGTTCGGGTTTTCTAGATGACAGTTTTTATATTGTAATGGTTATTCTTGTAATAAATGTGTTGATGTTTAATTCAGGTTGTGATACTATTTCACAATGATGCAGTACAATAGTGTTAGTATGCAGATTTACCATTGCGATTAATGTGCAGATTTACCATTGCGATTAATGTGCAATCATTATTTCATTTATTGTTCAGATATTTGAAATGTCTCGGATAAAATGCATTAAATTGACTAGAGGACAATATTTATAAAGACCCAAGAACGTACTGGAAAATATTGCAAGAAAAATTAAAAGTGATAATCAGGCCAGTTTAACTGACCTCTACGATTTCTTTAAAAATGTTAATAGTAATGTAGACACTACTGATAGAGATGGTGTAGATAGTGATATAGATATAGAAAATGATTATATAAATGAGTACATTAATATAAACATTACTGATGGTGAAATAGAAAGAGCAATTAGATTGTTGAAAAATAACAAGTCATGTGGATTCGAAAAAAAATGTAAATGAACAAATTAAAACATCTTACCCTGTTATAAAAATATATACATTAAGTTGTTTAATCTTGTACTGGACGGCGGTGTTATCCCTGAACCTTGGACCATTTGTATAATAAATCATATATACAAGAATAAAGGTGATGTTACAAACCCAGAACATGTGTGTTTTTACGTTTATTTATCGTCGCTACCGGTTGCCCATATGAGCGACGCCTCCTGAAGAGATTAGTTATTTTAGATTTTTGGAGGATAGTGCATGATACAGACAGAGACCCATTCCAGAATCTCCTCTGGTTCTTTTACGTGCACGATGTAAAGCACCGACACGAGACCTCGGTTTAACGTCCCATCTGAAAGACTGTTAATTTTATTAGGGTCAGACGGGGGATCGAACCTGCGATCCCAGGCTACTCACAAGATACAACCGGCGTTTTCTACCCCCCACCCCACTGACAAGGAACACAGAAGAAAAACTGTCGCAAATGATGTTGGAATTATAAATTACAGAAAATTACAGGCCCATTACATTTTTATGTTGTCTTGAGAAAAATTATTCACATGCAATATTAATAACAGAATAACAGAATGTGTCGAATCCAACAATATCCTTCATAACTGGCAATATGTTCATATTACAACACATGATTCAGTACTTGATTAATAACAAAAAGAAGTTGTTTTGTGCGTTTATTGATCTAAAACAAGCTTTCGATACTGTTTGGAGGAATGTCTTTGGGGAAATTACTTAATACAAGAATAAATGGAAAATCTTTAAAAATTATTAAAAATATGTACATTAATATAAAACCATGTGTATGCAGTAATCACAAGCTACATGGGTCATGTATAGTTTACTTAGAAACTCAAATAGATTAAATTTACCATCCAAATTGACCTTTTTAGTAATACCATCAAACCGATTCTGTTGTATGGAGTCGAGATATGGGGATTTGGCAATGTTGATGTTGTTGATAGAGTACAGTTGAACTTTTTGAAATACATAATGAAAATGAAAAGGTCAGCCCCAAATGATATGGTATATGGAGAAAGTGGATATTTCTTTCTGTGAGCGATTGCATTACAAAATTGAAAATGAAACGACTGAAAAACATTCTAATATTATTTATCGAAGTATTAACAAAATGTCCACTGGTCTAAATAGTGAAACACTAAATAACACATTTCCATGTCTTTACAATACCCGATCCGTACTAATAAAGTGTGGACATATTAACTTATGGGAAAATCAAAATACTATTAATACAAAGTGGTTGAAACTCTCTGTTAGACAGAAACTAAACGAATGGTACTACTACTCCCTTACAGAAAATGCCAGTAATAGTACATAATACATAATATTTAAAAATAAACGTTTGGTTTTGAAAACTATTTGAGATCAACACCTTCTTCTCTTATAACAAACTTCACTTTAGAACTAGAAGCCATAGCCTCCCCAATTGAAACAGGAAGCTGGAACAGAGTACCTTAGATTGTGTAACCATTGTGTAAATAAAATAGGCGACGAATTTCATTATTTATTTGAATGTGATCATTTTGAAAACGAAAGAAAAACATTTATCAAACCTTACTATTACAGAAGACCAAATATGTATAAATTTGAGCAGCTAATGAATACGAATAATAAAGTTGAATTTATAAATCTATGTAAATTCATTAAATGTATACTTAAAAGATAATGCAAAACTGTCTATTATATATGTGTAAAGAAAAACAACTTTCATTTTTCTCAGATAATACGCAGAATGTGGCAATGTAAATTTTACATACTTTAGTTCGTTTAGAAATAGAACAGTTATATGATATGACAGAATGGTACAAACATTATAACGTATCGTAAAATGTTGACTCCGGCATGTTTAGCTAGTGTAACATAGTTACCTTTTGTCTTACGCCTATATACATGTGTAGTGATTAATTACCTTATGTGTTGATGACTCTCTTAATTTAATTATTTAAACATGTATGATTATATTATAGGACAACAGTCTTTTCAGTGTGTGTACGGTATGTCCTTTGTTGGGGACATATGATATACATGTCTGCACTTGATAAAATGGATGGGGGAATTCCATTGTTTGGATCACGCAACCATCATATGGGATTTCGCCAGAAATGTGGTGATAGAGTGCTTACTAAGCAGCGTACACACAATGAATTGACTGGTGCAAGCCGGAATTAATGCATGGTTTGCAGAGGTGTTGCACTCTCTCTGGCAGTAGACACGGACGGGGTCACAGGGTCATGGAAACGCATGATCGTGTGATCTATTTGATATTCCATGCCAAATTGTCAACAATTAAAAAGTTAAATGAATTTGATTAGTTAAAAGAATTGTGGGCATAGCTTATAGCTCTCCTCACAATTGTCTATAAAACCATCTCGGACAGCTTTGGCACAGAGAGAGAGAGAGAGCCTGGTTGGTTACTATTGAGACTAGCGTCTCTGTGTTGGTTATAATGTCGACTCTTAGATGTGTGCAAAACCCCAATTTGCACGAAATATTTAGTAATATTAGATAACAAGGCCGTGGTTGCAGGTGTCCAGTTATGTAATACAAAGGCACCGAACTGGTTTGATGGTGTAATATTAGATAACATACCAGATGTTTAGGAATAACAGATGTTTTAGGAATTGTTATATCATATATACACTGATTCAATCATGTATATAAGAAATGGATTTTATTAACATAAATCAGACACACTAGAGCCTAACTCCAGGAGCGAGAAAGGTCGTGATCTCAATCTAGTATATAGAACATATAAACTGTATTTATGATACTTAGATATTATGGACATTATAAGAAATATAACTTATAAAGATTTGTCGAATATTTAAATTGTTCAGCCATAGAAGAAACATAGAGTTTCGGCGAACCATATAGAAGGTGATTAAAAGTTAATCTAATCAGAAACAGTGATTAGATTATAGTGATATTGAGTAATGACGGATTAGAAAGATTGGATGTTAAATATATTGTGTAAGCGCATAGTCGGCTCACACAAATGGATTGTTAAATAAGCTTTTAATGATACGATGTATATATATATAGATCACTGATTATATATAACTGGATATTTCTGATGCCATTAATACTTACTTTTGTGCAAAACCCCAATTTGCACGAAATATTTATTATTGTTATATATAAATAGTAATGTATTATATAAATACATTAAACTGTTTCTATATATGGCCAAATGTTTACCATGTAATATATATATATTTGTTTTATGCATAATCGTCTGCTATTATTTTCGCGCCTAAAATTATCAATCTCGCTTCGCGCGGGAAATGACTTAAGATGTTAGGCCTAATCTCAGTTTATCAAGGCCGTGGTTGCAGGTGTCCAGTTATGTAATACAAAGGCACCGAACTGGTTTGATGGTGTAATATTAGATAACAGGCCGTGGTTGCAGGTGTCCAGTTATGTAATACAAAGGCACCGAACTGGTTTGATGGTGTAATATTAGATAACATAACAGATGTTTAGGAATAACAGATGTTTTAGGAATTGTTATATCATATATACACTGATTCAATTATGTATATAAGAAATGGATTTTATTAACATAAATCAGACACACTAGAGCCTAACTCCAGGAGCGAGAAAGGTCGTGATCTCAATCTAGTATATAGAACATATAAACTGTATTTATGATACTTAGATATTATGGACATTATAAGAAATATAACTTATAAAGATTTGTCGAATAATTAAATTGTTCAGCCATAGAAGAAACAGAGTTTCGGCGAACCACCAGAAGGTGATTAAAAGTTAATCTAATCAGAAACAGTGATTAGATTATAGTGATATTGAGTAATGACGGATTAGAAAGATTGGATGTTAAATATACTGTGTAAGCGCATAGTCGGCTCACACAAATGGATTGTTAAATAAGCTTTTAATGATACGATGTATATATATATAGATCACTGATTATATATATATGGATATTTCTGATGCCAATTTAAACAAGATATTATATAGAAGAAATGTAATACTGTGTTGAGTTATCATTAATACATATAATAACGAAGAAACCCCCTAGACAACTCCAGCGAGTCTACAATAGGATAGACCCTGGTAAGAGCCGTAGCAACCGAGACATATTATTACGAGAAGAAAAAGGAGAGTTTGCGACAATTGGGACGCTCGTCCGGGATTGGAAATAAAGAAGAGGTGACATATCGTGACATATTGTGAAGGACACTAGGATTTATATATGGAATATTGTGAAGGACACTAGGATTTATACATGAAGAATACAAGGGACTATTAATTAACGTGGGAAAACAGAAGTGCATGCGAGACAGTGTTAGAATTTGGAAATAAGTGAAAGACGTCAACGAATTATTAAATTAATGAAATGGATTAAATTATTGGAAATGTGCAAACTTTGAATATGTGATAAATTATATATTGGATTAACGGACGAGACAGACTTCGGTAAGTACCAGTTTTCTTTTCATAGAGGCTTAATATTATCATTAAAATTATATTAGTGATTTACTTCCTTTTATTGAACTCAATTCTATAATACATTTGGAGATACATTCTGGGGATTAAAAATTTTGGGAAATAAAAAAATAAAATGGCTACAACTAGGAGTGCTAATAAGGAAACTGAGGGGCCGGTTCACCCCGACTTGCAGACAACAGGTGATGAGATATGGGACAAATTAATGAGACTTCCCTTCTTTAATCAGGCAAATCTGGAACGTCAGGGTGAGATTTATGAGAGAGAAAGAGAGAGGGAAGAAGTAAAACAAAGAGAAGAAAGAGAGAGAGAAAGAGAGAGGGAAGAAGTAAAACAAAGAGGGGAAAGAGAAGAGAAAGAAAGGGACAGGGAGGAAAGAATGCAAAGGGAGAAAATGCAGACGGAGATTCGCCTGAGAGAAATCCAGAGAGATCAGGAATCTCAGCAAAATAACCCCCTCCATACAGATAATAGGCCCTCTAAGACAAACATTTCTGTTCCTATTTGGACCCAGACTATGAGGCCAGATAAATTCTTCGCAACATGTGAGAGACTGTTCGAAGCTAGCCAGGTCGCCAAACAAACATGGGTGGGCCATATTATAGACAAGTTGTCCGACAAGGCCAGAAATATATATGCCACTCTTCCTGTCCAAGACGCTAATAATTACGATACCCTCAAGGCCGCCATCTTGGATGAATATAGACTCTCACCCACTGTATATAGAAAGAATTTCTTCTCTTGGGTAAAGAAACCTCAGCAGACATATTCCGAATTCATTAAGGAATTAAGGGAGCAAATGACTCTATGGACGGAGAACAATGATCCGAGCGAGGTCAACTGGATCGAGCTGCTCTTGAGATATAGATTCGATTCCCAGCTAAGTGATGAGCTTAATTTGTTCATTCTGGATAAGAAAGCATCTACTCTCCAGGAATGTATTTCCCTGGCTGATGAATATAACCTCCATCGCAGATTAGCGCCCAGGACACGGATTAATTCAAATCCGAATGTGAAACCCAGAGATACAGAACACCGACCTCCAGCCCCAAGGCCATATATCCCATCACCCATGTATCGACCCAATATTAGGATAGATAATTCCCAAGCTACCCATAGAACTCCCCGGATAGAAAAATATTGTAGTTATTGTAGGCGTAATGGCCACGGACGAACAGAGTGTTGGGCAGATCCCAATTCACCTAGGTACAGGGGTACTAGAAACCTAGCAAACGGACACCAAGTGTCCAATATTAGGATAGATAATTCCCAAGCTACCCATAGAACTCCCCGGATAGAAAAATATTGTAGTTATTGTAGGCGTAATGGCCACGGACGAACAGAGTGTTGGGCAGATCCCAATTCACCTAGGTACAGGGGTACTAGAAACCTAGCAAACGGACACCAAGTGTCAAACACTACTCATAGTTCAGCCTTTATAACCAATGAGCCAGTGAACTCATATGAAAATACCGAGATGGTAAATCCATTACTTGTCAAATATACAGGTCAAGCACGCATAAATAATAACACCGCACAAGTGACGTATTTGAGAGATTCAGGTGCGACAATTAGTTTATTGTCGGCTACTGATCAGACCGCTGATCATTTAGAATACACAGGTGAACGGGTAACAATCCGCGGTGTCAATTATATCCCTGGTAATTATCCGATAGCAAAGATTAGCGTCGATTGTCCAATATACCAAGGAACATTGAAGGTGGCTGTATTAAAACACAGATGCACCGCGGGGGTGGATCTTATAATAGGTAACGACTGTGAAACTGCCCCTGTCACTGATTTGATTACCTGTGGCGTGGTTACACGCTCAAATAAGAAAATTATCCCGTTTGATGAAATTGTCACGTCCAACCCAGACTCAGAAAACACGACCGATACAAATCACAATGTCTTACCTTTTCGGAATACAATTGAGATCAATTCCCCCTCTGAGAAAGCCAGTACAGTTAAACCCCAAAATATTCCCTCTATTGACGATTTGAGTCCTGATAAATTATTGCAAGAACAGAATAATGACCCGACCTTAGCACCCCTCTGGGAAATGGCTCAAGAAGGAACACCTATTCGGCAAGGATATTACATCCAGCTCGAACCCCGACTACTTATGAGGAGAGAACAACCTCAAGACACGTCCAAAGTTCGACCCTGGAAAATATATGATCAGGTGGTAGTTCCACGGGGATTCCGTGATCATATAACGGGACTCGCCCATGACAGTTTAAGTACGGGACACCAGGGACCTAGTAAGACCCTGAAGCGCATTAAGCGCCGCTTCTTTTGGCCGGGAATCCGCGCAGATGTTAAACGATTCTGCCATAGCTGTGGGCCGTGCCAGAGAGCGGGTAAGGGACAGAAAGCCACTGTAGCCCCATTGAAACCCCTGCCCATTATATCCCAACCATTCAAATTTATATCCGCTGATTTCGTTGGACCCATGAAGAAAACTATAAATGGGAACCAGTATATCTTGAATTTTATTGATCATGCCACTAAATATACGGAATCTTTCCCATGCGCCGCAGCGACAGCTGTTAATGCACAAAAAGCCCTGATCGAGATAATATCTCGACATGGAAAACCCCAGACCCTGTTGACTGACCGAGGAAGCGCTTTCATAGCTGAAACATTCACACGCTTCCTAGCCGAGCACGATATACGTCACTTAACTAGCACGAGTTACAGGCCTCAAACCAACGGATCAATAGAGAAATATAATGGTACATTGAAAACCATGCTTAGAATCCTTGGGGAGAACTCTTTATCGTCTTGGGATGAGATGCTACCCTGGCTATTATTTGCATATAGAAGTGCAGAGCACTCTAGCACAGGATATTCTCCCTTCTACCTTCTATATGGGCGCGAACCTAGAGATAATCTAGATTCCACTTATGATCTCTGGGCTAGAAATGAGCGGGATGAAGGGATCCCCATAAATAACTATGTACAAGAATTATGTCATAGATTAGCTGAAGCGTTACGTGACGCCAGCGAGAATGCACAACAGGCCGCAGATGGTCGTAAAACAAAGTATGACAGAAGTAAGAAAGCGAAAATGCGTGTATTCCAGCGTGGTGAATTAGTGTTAGTACGATTACCGTTAAAAGGTAATAAGCTGAAAAATGCCCTCCAGGGACCGTATCCGGTACACGAAAAGGTAGCGTCGCATACCTATATTATATACATGCCTGATAAGAGAGTAAAATACCGTGTTATGCATGTAAACCAGTTGAAGCCCTGGACAGGTAGGGAGGAGGGTGCAGCTCTAGCTGATAGTAGTCCGGTGTATGAGTCCCAAGACCCTACCCTATTAGATTACCAAGCCCCTACGGACATTGAGAAAGAATTCGATCCTTGCAGTCCTCTTGAATCTGTACCTAAGAAAACCTGGCCGGATATCAGTCATTTAAACCCAGACCACAGGGACGATATTAGTCAGTTATTTGACCGTTACCCCCGTTTATTCTCTGGACAACTGGGACGTTTCCACGATGTTACCCATGATATTGATGTGCAAGGTGCTTCACCCGTAGTCCAGCCTTACTACCGCATGTCTCCAGAAAAGAAACAAATATTAAAAACTGAGCTAGATCAAATGTTGGAGTTAGGAATTATCCGCCCTAGCAGAAGCCAGTGGGCCTCTCCCATAATATTGGTACGCAAATCAGACTCAGAATGGCGACCATGTATTGATTATCGGAAAATTAATGACCTGACTCGAGGAGAAGCCTTCCCCATCCCGAGATTAGACGATCTCATTGATCAGGTCGCAGGTTCGAGTCTGATATCAATTTTAGATCTTAATAAAGGTTACTGGCAGATTCCGCTAACCCCTCGAGCTAGTGAAATTGCAGCGTTCATAACCCCCTGGGGCTTGTTTGAACCATTAACTCTCCCATTTGGTTTAAAAAACGGTGGAGTTACCTTCCAGAGGGCCATAAACGAGATAATCGCTCAATCCCCGACAGAACCCATCCGTGATAGATTTGCCGACGCATATCTGGATGATATTGCTGTTCGATCCAATTTATGGTCACAGCACATAAATCACTTGGATTGGACATTTCATAGACTAGAGGATAGTGGTGTTACTTTGAATCCGAAGAAGTGTAAAATTGGGTCTGGAACAGTCAAGTACTTGGGACATGAATTAGGGTCGGGAAAAATCAAACCAATTTCCAGCAAGGTTGAGTGTATTAGTAATATCTCTCCCCCACAGACCAAGAAACAATTACGAGGATATCTGGGATCAGTAGGATTTTACAGGAAATTCATTCCCCAGTTCGCTGAGATCGCCGCTCCCCTGACTGACTTATTAAAGGGCAAGCGATCAGGGAACATCATAACTCAGTGGAGCGATAAACATCAACTTGCTTTCGAATCCTTAAAGAAAGCTTTAACCAATAAACCCATACTGAAGGCCCCTGACTTTAACCAAGAGTTCGAACTCTATACTGATGCTTCCGATTTGGGAATTTCGGCTGTACTGACTCAGACCGTTGACCAAGTACCACACCCAGTAGCATTTTATTCCCGAAAACTTATTCCACGAGAGAAAAACTACTCTACAATAGAGAAGGAATTATTAGCTATAGTGGCCGGTATCGAACATTTTCGCATATATGTAAGCACAAGCAAAACAATAATTAATTCAGATCATAATCCCCTTGTATGGTTAAGTAGGTCGAAAACGTCCAATCAACGCCTCTTAAGATGGGCACTGTGTCTCTCAGAATTTAATCTGACCATTAAACATATCAAAGGGACTCAAAATGTTCTAGCAGACTTTCTCAGTAGAGTTCAATGACTGTGATGTTTGACTTAGTAAATGTACTTGGTATTATTTCAGTTGTTCAGTAAATAGTTATTGCCTCTATGATTAGAATGTTGGTACCTAGCGAAAGAAATGCTATTTTAGGACATATGATGTATTGATATTATGATTGTTTTCTACTGTATATTCAAAGGAATGAAGATTTGTAAATCGGCCGATAGCGGGCGATGTCAAACTTCTCCCCGGGTAGGGAGGATTGTGCAAAACCCCAATTTGCACGAAATATTTATTATTGTTATATATAAATAGTAATGTATTATATAAATACATTAAACTGTTTCTATATATGGCCAAATGTTTACCATGTAATATATATATATTTGTTTTATGCATAATCGTCTGCTATTATTTTCGCGCCTAAAATTATCAATCTCGCTTCGCGCGGGAAATGACTTAAGATGTTAGGCCTAATCTCAGTTTATCAAGGCCGTGGTTGCAGGTGTCCAGTTATGTAATACAAAGGCACCGAACTGGTTTGATGGTGTAATATTAGATAACAGGCCGTGGTTGCAGGTGTCCAGTTATGTAATACAAAGGCACCGAACTGGTTTGATGGTGTAATATTAGATAACAGGCCGTGGTTGCAGGTGTCCAGTTATGTAATACAAAGGCACCGAACTGGTTTGATGGTGTAATATTAGATAACATAACAGATGTTTAGGAATAACAGATGTTTTAGGAATTGTTATATCATATATACACTGATTCAATCATGTATATAAGAAATGGATTTTATTAACATAAATCAGACACACTAGAGCCTAACTCCAGGAGCGAGAAAGGTCGTGATCTCAATCTAGTATATAGAACATATAAACTGTATTTATGATACTTAGATATTATGGACATTATAAGAAATATAACTTATAAAGATTTGTCGAATAATTAAATTGTTCAGCCATAGAAGAAACAGAGTTTCGGCGAACCACCAGAAGGTGATTAAAAGTTAATCTAATCAGAAACAGTGATTAGATTATAGTGATATTGAGTAATGACGGATTAGAAAGATTGGATGTTAAATATATTGTGTAAGCGCATAGTCGGCTCACACAAATGGATTGTTAAATAAGCTTTTAATGATACGATGTATATATATATAGATCACTGATTATATATATATGGATATTTCTGATGCCAATTTAAACAAGATATTATATAGAAGAAATGTAATACTGTGTTGAGTTATCATTAATACATATAATTACGAAGAAACCCCCTAGACAACTCCAGCGAGTCTACAATAGGATAGACCCTGGTAAGAGCCGTAGCAACCGAGACATATTATTACGAGAAGAAAAAGGAGAGTTTGCGACACTTTACATAATGTCTACTTAAATACATTCAATCTTTTGAGCTGTCACCTGTGCTAAGCAGCCACTATCTGTAATGCCTTTAGCTGGCTGCATGGGGCAGGTTTGGCTGTATACTAGTATTTTGAATAATATATATATATATATAGTCTTAATGGATAATAAATATATAAAAGGTAATGGGAATAATTAACAAATTAACAGATCAACGCATTTCTTATTTTTTCTCCTTGTTCGGGCCCCATTAAGATTGCACTGTTAGAAATTTCTGCAACTGTTCGAAATAGATATACGTACAAAACACCTTCATTTCTGGCCTGCATTGTCTTTCATAAAATCATGTACCCAGTTGGCTGATTCGTAATATGTGTTGTCTTGTATTACTGTTATATTGTGTCTGTTATGCATTTTATCAAATGTAAAATATATATTACGAAGAACCACTGTTTGTTGCAATTTTGCGATTTATTTCATTTCCAACCATATAGCTGTGGCCATTTGAAGCATTTAGAATTTGTATTAGTGAAACATGTATCGAGAATGTTCCACAAGTATCATAAACATGTTCTGTTTCAACAAATCTTAAAAAAACAAAACGAGGTTCTATTGGATAATCGCGTGTGTTTTTACGTTTATTTATCGTCGCTACCGGTTGCCCATATGAGCGACGCCTCCTGAAGAGATTAGTCATTTTATATTTTGGAGGATAGTGCATGATACAGACAGAGACCCATTCCAGAATCTCCTCTGGTTCTTTTACGTGCACGGTGTAAAGCACAGATACGAGACCTCGGTTTAACATCCCATCTGAAAGACTGTTAATTTTATTAGGGTCAGACGGGGGATCGAACCTGCGATCCCTGGATTACCAGTCCAGAGTGCTACCACTGGACTACAGATCCATCTGGATAATCGCTCGTCGTTAGAATACACTCATACTATTTGTGTATGAGATCAAAACATGAAACGGTGTTTCTACAAGTTGACCTAGTTACTTAGTTGTTGACCCTAATGACCCAACTTTGCACAAACTGTGTAGATGTTGATGTAAGAAAGTTACAAATTAAATATGGCAACATTTCTACCATTGGCTGAGAAGAGAGAAGAAGTTAGTTAAGTACTGAGAGACATCGGCCAGTTACTGCCCCTGAATACTAAAAGTAGACAGTCAGTTACTGCCCCTGAATACTTCCTAAAAGTAGACAGCCAGTTACTGCCCCTGAATACTTCCTAAAAGTAGACAGTCAGTTACTGCCCCTGAATACTCCCTAAAAGTAAACAGGTCCTATCTTAGCAATTTCCACCCACTTTGTCATATTAGAATTATTAAATTACTATATCCCGACGGATATCCCACAGCCTATACAATGCGTACTTATTTGTGTAAGATTTGTTATCAATTAATTCACACGATTTTGATAACATCACACTTATCATACCGCCACATCTGGTTAAGGAACAACAATAAAAACAAAGGATTCCAACTAAAAGGACATATTTACAGTTCTGGTTAAAAAAGACAGTATCTGCCAAGGGAGGTAATAGAAAAATCAGAAATGTCCAGATAAAATTCTTAGCACAAACTAAGAAATGTTGGCGCATTTTCCAATGGATTTATTTTGAGAACATCCCTCCACAAATCAATGCAACAATGTTCACCAACATGTTTTATGTTCATGCATTCTTTTCGGAATATATGTACTCATTTGTATATGATACAAATATAAGTCACTAATAACTGAATTCATATACGTCACAAATAACTGATTTCATATACATCACCAATAATTGACGTCATATACGTCACCGATAACTGACTTCCTATACGTCACCAATACATGACTCCATATAAGTCACCAATAATTGATTCCATATAAGTCACCAATAATTGATATCATATACGTCACCAATACATGACTCCATATAAGTCACCAATAATTGATATCATATACGTCACCAATACATGACTCCATATAAGTCACCAATATACGACTCCATATAAGTCACCAATACATGACTCCATATAAGTCACCAATACATGACTCCATATAAGTCACCAATACATGACTCCATATAAGTCACCAATACATGACTCCATATAAGTCACCAATACATAACTCCATATAAGTCACCAATACATGACTCCATATAAGTCACCAATACATGACTCCATATAAGTCACCAATACATGACTCCATATAAGTCACCAATACATGACTCCATATAAGTCACCAATACATAACTCCATATAAGTCACCAATACAT
The DNA here is from genome assembly GCA_014843695.1 of Archivesica marissinica. Taxonomy (NCBI): domain Eukaryota; kingdom Metazoa; phylum Mollusca; class Bivalvia; order Venerida; family Vesicomyidae; genus Archivesica; species Archivesica marissinica. Next base: position 62,386,665 of record CM026404.1, read on the forward strand.
GACTCCATATAAGTCACCAATACATGACTCCATATAAGTCACCAATACATGACTCCATATAAGTCACCAATACATGACCCATATAAGTCACCAATACATACTCCATATAAGTCACCAATACATGACTCCATATAAGTCACCAATACATGACTCCATATAAGTCACCAATACATGACTCCATATAAGTCACCAATACATGACTCCATATAAGTCACCAATAATTGATATCATATAGGTCACCAATAACTGACTCCATATACGTCACCAATAATTGATATCATATACGTCACCAATAATTGATATCATATACATCACCAATAATTGACGTCATATACGTCACCGATAACTGACTTCCTATACCTCACCAATACATGACTCCATATAAGTCACCAATAATTGATTCCATATAAGTCACCAATAATTGATATCATATACGTCACCATCACACGTATCATTCATACCGGTAAATGCATGTCAGTACACCGTGCTATTGCTACCGGTATTTCGTACCGGAACAGAACAGAACAGAACATATGTTTATTTTGACGTATACATAAGTACATAGTCATTAATAGAAATATACATACATGCATATAGATATATATACATAATTATATATATATATATCCACACATAAAAACATAATTACATATCACAATCAATCAATGTAATAGCCATTATATACAAGTGCTACGAATGATGTCATGTAGCACGGAGAATAAACTCTAATATCATATTTAAATCTAAGAAGTCAAGGTATTTAATATATTATTTCGTTTGTTTAAAGCATGTTTAATGTAAAGAGCCAAATTATACAGGTCACTTCTGTTATCAGAGCTTAACAATTTCAAAAATGTATACATACTTGGTCTTGTATAAAATCGTTTAGTAATGTAACGTTTCCTCAAATATATATAGCATGAACATGTTAAGATAAAATGAAACTCATCTTCCACATCCAGAGTATTACAGCATTGACAGTATCTTTCGTTTCTCTGTATTCTATTTGATGCATATCGACCAGTTTGTATTCTAAGCGAATGTGCAGATATTCTTATTCTGGTTATATATAGTCGCAATGTATATGGTAAAATGTCCAAGTAGGTTTCATATCCAAAATCATATTTACAATCAGTATACAGTTCAAGTACACTACTTACCAGTGTGCAATGCTACTGTTGTCGGTATTCTCGAGTCAGTACACGTTATTGTTGATGGTATTTCCGTGCTAATACATCGTGTTACTGTCGCCTGAAGTATCGTCTTAAGATACATAGTCGACGGCTTTTTTGAATCAACACACCGTGTTACTTTTCACGGGATTTTCGTGCCAGTATGCGATGTTATTATTCATGCGGTGACATATTGCTACATATGTCCAAAATACCCGAAATACTAGCAATATCATCATGCTACGTAGTTTGTAACGTCCCCCTCCTCCTCCTCCTTCTCACCCCCTCCCCTCAAGTACGACTACGTTTACTACCTAATTCGTACGGTATACGTTCTGAGAGCTGATCTTGGTGAATACGCATGCATATCAAGGTTTATATTTTGACGGTAGAAATATAAAACACATGCGTGTATACTGCTCACAACGCATACATGATCGATGTACTTTTCAACGTGTGACTAACTAACATTTAGTTATAATCGACATATTTAACACAAGCAGCCAGTAATTCAGGTTAATGTGCAACGCGTAGCACCATGAACATGGACAAGCATTAGCTACTTAAAAAGGTAAATGTGAAGACCAACGAACAAATTGCACTGATACTTGTCTGTTAGTTGATTTCAAATATTAATGTTGGTTAGTAATATTATTAGTTGAAGTGGACGTCGTGATAGCGCTGTGGTAGGGCGTTCGCTTCAGGTGCGAACTGCCCCGAGTTCGAGCCCCGCTGGAGCCGTTACGAATGTGCCCTTCTGCAAGGGATTTATATTCCATATTGCCTCTTCTCTCTCCCTCGTGGCGATGGATTCCACCAGGAATGAGGTCTCGAGGGTGATTAATATAAGTTGTAAGAACTTGTTTCAATCGAGCTCAAATAAATTTGTATACACTAAATATTAATATTTAATATTTGTATACATTTGTATACATTTGTATTAAATTTGTATACACTAAATATTTAATATATAATACAAATTCCATAGCGTGAACTCTTATTCAATCGAATTTCTGCTTAGCTCGAATTTAAAATATATGGTTTAGGAAACGTCACCAATTACGTTACATATTAATTCAATATGTAATCTTGTATTTCGAAAATGTCAATCTGGTCCGATTGACTTCGATTTATCGAGTTCCCGCTTCATTTTGAACGTACGAATATGGCATGACTTTACATCAAAGCCCAGTAAATGTTAATATTGCCTGGACCAGTTATACCCAATCTATAAAGCCCAGTAAATGTTCATATTGCCTGGACCAGTTATACCCAATCTATAAAGCCCAGTAAATGTTCATATTGCCTGGACCAGTTATACCCAATCTATAAAACAATGAAATGTGAGCATGTATGATTCGTAATGGTATCTGGGACCGACAATTTGAATTACAGGTGTTGTTCAAAAATACGAGGCTATGTTAAAATAAAGTACATCAATATTTATACTGAGTATATGGCCTGTACATATTATCGTTAGATCTGGATTGTGAAATATTTCTATCGTAATCGTCGTTGTAGTTCCTGTCGTTACCGTAACTCTGACCGTAACTTCTGTCGTTACCGTAACTTGTGTCGTTACCGTAACTTTGACCGTAACTTCTGTCGTTGCCGTAACTTCTGTCGTTACCGTAACTCTGACTGTAACTTCTGTCGTTACCCGTGTAACTACGATCATAATCACGTGTATTGTTATCACGTGCATTGTAGTCACGTGAATAGTCTTCTCTTCCGGAGTCTCTGTACTTTTTTGAGCTTGCAAAATCCCTGCGTTGGTCGCGAAATTTATTATCGTTGACTTTTCTATCATCGTAACCTTCCCGTCTTGAGCTATCGTATGGAATCCTGGGCCTATCGTAAGACTTGCTAAGATTTGACATAGGCATTCCATTTTGCTGTATAGATTCCCCATCACTCTCGCGGTATTTTCCGAGTGTTTGCCACTTGCATGTGACATACATCATGATGAAGGAACCAAACATGGCTATTATTGCTCCCAGTCCGAAGCACAGTACGGACCATGGGAACGTTTCCACCGTGATGCTGACAACGGTGAAGGTGAATATGTAACCAATAGCAATGGCCATCAGGATTGAAATGACAAGGGAGAGCAGTCCTGAAAGTATAAAGAATCACAAGTTTAAACAAGGGAGAGTACCCCGAACACTAGTTTAACTTACAAACTCAACGAGTGATCTCTTGGAATCGACGTTCCTCTCGTTGCATAATGTTTTCACAATAAGGACAATTTGCTGTTTTATTTATCGTTGACGCCGCAACTGCGGGGCGACGTCTACAGAGGTATATTAGTCATTTTTTTGGAGGATAATGATAAAGAATATGTCCCGATTTCAGAGGAACCCCTGGTGTATTACATGCCAGGTGGATAGCGCAAATACATTTGACCTCGGTTTACTGTCCCATCCGAAAGACTGTAATATTATTATGGTAGTGTATACACATTTATTTTACCTCAATTACGAAACAAGTTCTTACAACTTATATTAATCACTCACGAGATCTCATTCTCATGGAATCCATCACCACGAGGGAGAGAGAAGAGACAACGTGGACTTTAAATGCCTAGCCTAAGGGCACAATCGTAACGACTCCAGCGGCGCTCGAACTCCGGGCCTTTGGCACCTGAAGCGAACGCGCTACCACAGCGCTATCACAACATCCACATTATTATCTTGACACGGGGGGTCGAACTCACAAGCGATGAATTCGTTGTCCAACGTGTTAACTACAACCAACAACAACATCACGTATATTTGTATCTTAGTTTGTCCCCTGACCACTGCGCCACTGATTAGCCCATAAGTTGGCCTATAGGTTTGCATACGGTATACATAGGGACGTTCGTGTATGTAAACACTCACCTGGCTTAAAGCAGAATTACATCGTAAAAAAGGATGTTTTGGGTAAAATATAAATACTAATGTGTGTGTGTTAACAAAAATCGAAATAGTCGCTCAGAAACGATAACATTTCAATAAATTTAAACCGTCGTATACGCGAATTTGTTTATCAACACACGAACTGTAAACACGCACAGCGCGCATGCGTGAAACAACAGAGGATGTAGAAAAGAACGTATATCTTTTGAACATGATATACTATCTATCTTCCTCTAATGTCGAACCCCTCGCGGGGATGTAGATATTTCCCTAAAAGACTTAGCTAACAGAGGTATGAATCAACATATCAAGTAATTTAATTAAAAAAGACAACGTGGGACAAATGGGGACGATGCATTCCGAATGTAAACAAGTGCGTGACCGATCGACTTGGAAAGTCCTACTTTCGGTTTCGAGTTTGTTATATCGCAAAAAAAACACTGTTTACCAAATGAACATAAGCATACAAAGTATAATGTTAGAATGTGTAGCAGCATTGCTACCCATACGTAAACATTGAATTTTTCAAATATCTTTTATTTCATACGATGTAATGCTGCTTTAAACATATGTATCAGATCGTTTCAAGTTATAATATGCAAATATGTATATATGTTAATATGCAAATATGCATATATGTTACATACAGACTATATTCTATGCAGTATAATGTAGGTCAACATCCGGTATTTGTAACGATTTACTTTATGTATGAATGGTTAGACGGGTTGTTTTACAATGTGATATTTCATAAGTAGAGTCAGGTATGAAATAAAATGAGTTTAATATTTAATCCAACTTTTAGATACGTTCAACTACCCATGCTCTTTTCCAATTCATGCTTTATGGAGCATGCATATTAGTGCTATCAACTTATCAAGCTTCATTTGATAGCATGTTCATTTCTATTATATGTACATTTTGTATATAAAAGAAGGGAGTCATTGGTTTATATAGAGACGTATAGACTTATAGAAACTGTTTTCTTTCAATCTTACTAAATTTCGAAGAATTTATACATTTATAAATTATAATTTTTGTTCATTACAATTAAAGCGACATTACATCACAAGCCCCAAAATGCGTTTGACGTATAATTAGCATTGGTACTACAAATTCTTCCGAAAAGATTCGAACAGTAACTTTTTATACATAAACAGTGTTTTTGTGGTATACAAACTCTCAAAAGTGAAAGTAGGATTTCATATATCGATCAGCTACGCTCCTGAATTGATGGTTGGAGTTGGAGTCTATATTGGAGTCTATACCAAACGCGTGCTACAGTCATTTAGAGATATTTTAAATCGTATTAGTCGAACAATGAATATGCACAGGTAACAAAGTGTGAGATATAACGGTAAATATGTACCATAAATTGTGATATATTCATGATACACACATTGCATTACGCATGGATGCTTACCCTATTTATATTAAGTTTGTTATGTCAACAAACGTCGTATACGACGTTTGTTTATTAGTTGAACTACTCCGTTTTTGATGGAAATATTTGGAAAACAATTATACCATATAATAGGAAAATATATTCTGTAGAAATTTGCGTTTTCACTGATGTAGTGTCGCTTTAAGCACATCAAATATGTTATATCTTTACCCAGACAAGTACTGCCATTCAGGCTAGATAATTATTATGCAAACATACCCGTTTACAGGAGCTATTACCTAGATTACATGTCCTCGTAATAAGATGGCATTGCGATACAAATGCAGTTGGGCGACTAAATTTAACTAGCTGGCTACGCAATTGGGATTAATGTCTGATTAGTTTAAACATTATTTATTTGTTCTGTTACACATGTGTGTACATATACAAGTATCATAAAAGTGTCCGATTAGGACCAGTCCGTAACAAGGCGTACACAACTTTCCAAACATAGGTTCACCCATTGGCTGCCCAAGCTGGGTAGTTGTGTGTTCGAACTGCACATGTGTGGAGACAGATCAAGTTTATGACCTATCGGGCAGCTGTGTGTTCGAACTGCACATGTGTGGAGACAGATCAAGTTCATGACCTGTCGGGCAGTTGTGTGTTCGAACTGCACATGTGTGGAGACAGATCAAGTTCATGACCTATCGGGCAGTTGTGTGTTCGAACTGCACATGTGTGGAGACAGATCAAGTTCATGACCTATCGGGCAGCTGTGTGTTCGAACTGCACATGTGTTGAGACAGATCAAGTTCATGACCTATCTTTAGACACATCTGGCAAAATCATGATCTTTCTTTGCATAGATCGGAAAATGATAGAGAAACGTCATATGTGCTATATAATTTAAATTCTAATTTTCACAATTCTACTACTATTTTCGCGATGATGTACTTAATACCATAAAACAACAATGGTTGACCGACGTCAGCTACCCCAAACTAACACTTGTTGACCTCCGTCCCGACGTCAGCTATACCAACACAACAGTGGTTGACCTCCGTCCCGACGTCAGCTACACAAACACAACAATGGTTGACCGACGTCAGCTACACCAAACTAACACTTGTTGACCTCCGTCCCGACGTCAGCTATACCAACACAACAGTGGTTGACCTCCGTCCCGACGTCAGCTACACCAACACAACAATGGTTGACCGACGTCAGCTACACCAAACTAACACTTGTTGACCTCCGTCCCGACGTCAGCTATACCAACACAACAGTGGTTGACCTCCGTCCCGACGTCAGCTACACAAACACAACAATGGTTGACCGACGTCAGCTACACCAAACTAACACTTGTTGACCTCCGTCCCGACGTCAGCTATACCAACACAACAGTGGTTGACCTCCGTCCCGACGTCAGCTACACCAACACAACAATGGTTGACCGACGTCAGCTACACCAAACTAACACTTGTTGACCTCCGTCCCGACGTCAGCTATACCAACACAACAGTGGTTGACCTCCGTCCCGACGTCAGCTACACAAACACAACAATGGTTGACCGACGTCAGCTACACCAAACTAACACTTGTTGACCTCCGTCCCGACGTCAGCTATACCAACACAACAGTGGTTGACCGACGTCAGCTACACCAAACAACAATGGTTGACCTCCGTCCCGACGTCAGCTACACCAACACAACAATAGTTGACCTCCGTCCCGACGTCAGCTACACCAAATTAACATGTGTTGACCTCCGTCCCGACGTCAGCTACACCAAACTAACACTTGTTGACCTCCGTCCCGACGTCAGCTACACCAACACAACAATGGTTGACCTCCGTCAGCTACACCAAAACAACAGTGGTTGACCTCCGTCCCGACGTCAGCTACACCAAAACAACAATGATTGACCTCCGTCCCGACGTCAGCTACACCACAACAATGGTTGACAGACGTCAGCTACACTAAAACAACAATTATTGCTGACATCCGTCCCGACGTCAGCTACATCAAAACATCAATTGATGACCTCCGTCACGACGCCAGCTACAGCGCTACACCAAAACCGTCCGGACGTCAGTTTCACAACAAAATCATTCTAAGCTATACTTTAGACTGAAATGATGAATAACATAGCATTTTGTTTAAGGAGACACCATAATCCCAAGGGATATATGGCTCTGTCACAATGTCGTGTTTTCATATACAGATACACAGTGTGTGTGTGTGTGTGTGTGTGTGTGTGTGCGTGCGTGCGTGCGTGCGTGCGGTGCGTGCGTGCGTGCGTGCGTGCGTGCGTGCGTGCGTGCGTGCGTGCGTGCGTGCGTGCGTGCGTGCGTGCGTGCGTGCGTGCGTGCGTGCGTGCGTGCGTGCGTGCGTGCGTGCGTGCGTGCGTGCGTGCGTGCGTGCGTGCGTGCGTGCGTGCGTGCGTGCGTGCGTGCGTGCGTGCGTGCGTGCGTGCGTGCGTGCGTGCGTGCGTGCGTGCGTGCGTGCGTGCGTGCGTGCGTGCGTGCGTGCGTGCGTGCGTGCGTGCGTGCGTGCGTGCGTGCGTGCGTGCGTGCGTGCGTGCGTGCGTGCGTGCGTGCGTGCGTGCGTGCGTGCGTGCGTGCGTGCGTGCGTGCGTGCGTGCGTGCGTGCGTGCGTGCGTGCGTGCGTGCGTGCGTGCGTGTGTGAAAAAATACAAGGCGAGGCTCTGCTATAGATACGGAAGTCGCCCCAATTTCCAGAATGAGTCTAGTTGTCAGATGTTGTTTGAAATCAACCTGCTGTAGATGGATGCTCATATGAACGATACGTCACGTGCATGTAACACTGCCATTGCAACTCCATGCTCATATGGACGCTACGTCACGTGCATGTAACACTGCCATTGCAACTCCATGAGCACATGGGACACAGTATGTTATAGCGGTGGACATCCAAGGTGAGGCTCTACATTCTGAGTGTGCACCCGACACAAAAACAAACAAACTAGCCATGACAGCTTACAAACTCGATACGCACTTGGTAATATGTTGCGCATTGATATTTCTATTTATAGATAAATGATAAATGACATTTCGAGTGCTGTTAATTCATCCCAAACAACCTGAACGTTAGCCTGTACACGACTTTCTTCTTGAGACATTTTCCAAACTCAGCAGACAACACAATGTAACCACAGACGCTTTGTTTATTTACAAACCGTACTCTGGGTCATAAAAGCTTTATTAGGCACCGACTAATAAAGCAAAAAATATTAGGCAGGCCGTTTTTGTACGTTATTTCACATGAAGGTAGGATAAACCGATTTTTAATGTCATTTATCATTTATCTATAAATAGAAATATCAATGCACAACATATTACCAAGTGCGTAGCGAGTTTGTAAGCTGTCATGGCTAGTTTGTTTGTTTTTGTGTCGGGTGCACACTCAGAATGTAGGATAAATAGAATATTAGGTTACTGTCTTATAAATTTTAATTTATTAGGCGAGTCGGAGAAAAAATACAAGGCTAGGAAGAGCCTCGCCTTGTATTTTTTCTCCGACTCGCCTAATAAATTAAAATTTATAAGACAGTAACCTAATATTCTCTATATATCATGCATGTATCGGTGATATAAATCACTGATATACTTCTGGAGGTGACGATAACTAAACGTATTAAAATGTTAAATCAATTATCGCTACTAGCGCCACTAGAGATAGTGTGTCTTCGTTGAAATATAAGTCGACCATACACTGGAACAAACAACTATATACTATCATTTCTATTTACAGGCATGATTTTCAAAAGAAACGCACACTAATGTTAACCTTGCAGTCGTTTATTATTATGCGCTCTATCGCAGCACAATTATTTCCAGTTTTATTTACAAACTTATGTTAGATATAATAAGAGCAAATTTGAAAATTTCCATCTTAACAAACATGTTTTATAATACATACACTATCTATTAAATCTAAGTAATGAAACGGGACACCACGAATACAGTTAAACATGCCATATCCGTAAACACTCCCATTAACGTGCCTACTGACGCAAGCAAGACCACAATTTCACATTTTAAAAACCGCCCTAGTGTCGTGTCATTTACATGGTAATCTACATAAAAGAAAATGACAATATAGTACATGTACTACATTATTTACAGACGGATCTGTAGTCCAGTGGTAACACGCTGGACTGGTAATCCAGGGATCGCAGGTTCGATCCCCCGTCTGAGTCTTTCAGATGGGACTTTAAACCGAGGTCTCGTGTCGGTGTTTTACACCGTGCACATAAAAGAACCAGAGGAGACTCTGAAATGGGTCTCTGTCTGTATCATTGCACTATCATCCAACAATCTAAAATGACTAATCTCTTCAGGAGGCGTCGCTCATATGTGCAACCGGTAGCGACGATAAATAAACGTAAAACACACACACAGTACTATATCATCTTAGTTGGTTCATCATCAACTTGGTTCATGGCATAATGGTTGACAGCACCGACAATGGCAACAACAGCGACAACAACACCACAAGCGATGACAATGACAACGATGACAACGATGACAACAGCGACAACAACACCACAAGCGATGACAACGATGACAAAAGCGACTACAACATCACAAGCGATGACAACGACAACGATGACAACAGCGACAACAACACCACAAGCGATGACAACGACAACGATGACAACAGCGACAACAACACCACAAGCGATGACAACGACAACGATGACAACAGCGACAACAACACCACAAGCGATGACAATGACAACGATGACAACAGCGACAACAACACCACAAGCGATGACAATGACAACGATGACAACAGCGACAACAACACCACAAGCGATGACAATGACAACGATGACAATAGCGACAACGACAAACACACCAAGTATAAGGTGGACGACAATGCCGAAAACGACGCCGACTATGACGTCAATAACGATGAAAACTCCGATGACAACACCATCAACAACGACGGAAATGTCGACAACTCAAACAACAACGAAACGACAACAAACGAGCGATAAAGACAACAACAACGCTTACAATCACTACTAAGCGATTACACTGACGACGACGACGACGACGACGACGACGACAAAAGACAATGCAACACAATTCATCAATTCAAAAAAACAACGACAACAAACGACAACAGCGATAAAGACGACGACAACGCTTACAACCACTACTAAGCGATAACACTGACCACGACAACGACAAAGACGATGTAACACAATTCATGAAGTGTCCGTGGATGTCCACCGCTATAACAGACTGTGTCCCATGTGCTCATTGAGTTGCAATGGCAGTGTTATATGTACGTGACGTATCGTCCATATGCGCACACATCTACAGCAGGTTGATTTCAAACAACATCTGACAACTAGACTCATTCTGGAAATTGGGGCGACTTCCGTATCTATAGCAATATCCTCCAGGAAATAGAATGTTTGAGGGTTTGCCCCGAATAGCAAGGGGGCGACTTCCGTATCTATAGCAATATCCTCCAGGAAATAGAATGTTTGAGGGTTTGCCCCGAATAGCAAGGGGGCGACTTCCGTATCTATAGCAATATCCTCCAGGAAATAGAATGTTTGAGGGTTTGCCCCGAATAGCAAGGGGGCGACTTCCGTATCTATAGCAATATCCTCCAGGAAATAGAATGTTTGAGGGTTTGCCCCGAATAGCAAGGGGGCGACTTCCGTATCTATAGCAATATCCTCCAGGAAATAGAATGTTTGAGGGTTTGCCCCGAATAGCAAGGGGGCGACTTCCGTATCTATAGCAATATCCTCCAGGAAATAGAATGTTTGAGGGTTTGCCCCGAATAGCAAGGGGGCGACTTCCGTATCTATAGCAATATCCTCCAGGAAATAGAATGTTTGAGGGTTTGCCCCGAATAGCAAGGGGGCGACTTCCGTATCTATAGCAATATCCTCCAGGAAATAGAATGTTTGAGGGTTTGCCCCGAATAGCAAGGGGGCGACTTCCGTATCTATAGCAATATCCTCCAGGAAATAGAATGTTTGAGGGTTTGCCCCGAATAGCAAGGGGGCGACTTCCGTATCTATAGCAATATCCTCCAGGAAATAGAATGTTTGAGGGTTTGCCCCGAATAGCAAGGGGGCGACTTCCGTATCTATAGCAATATCCTCCAGGAAATAGAATGTTTGAGGGTTTGCCCCGAATAGCAAGGGGGCGACTTCCGTATCTATAGCAATATCCTCCAGGAAATAGAATGTTTGAGGGTTTTAGCAAGGGGGCGACTTCCGTATCTATAGCAATATCCTCCAGGAAATAGAATGTTTGAGGGTTTGCGAATAGCAAGGGGGCGACTTCCGTATCTATAGCAATATCCTCCAGGAAATAGAATGTTTGAGGGTTTGCCCCGAATAGCAAGGGGGCGACTTCCGTATCTATAGCAATATCCTCCAGGAAATAGAATGTTTGAGGGTTTGCCCCGAATAGCAAGGGGGCGACTTCCGTATCTATAGCAATATCCTCCAGGAAATAGAATGTTTGAGGGTTTGCCCCGAATAGCAAGGGGGCGACTTCCGTATCTATAGCAATATCCTCCAGGAAATAGAATGTTTGAGGGTTTGCCCCGAATAGCAAGGGGGCGACTTCCGTATCTATAGCAATATCCTCCAGGAAATAGAATGTTTGAGGGTTTGCCCCGAATAGCAAGGGGGCGACTTCCGTATCTATAGCAATATCCTCCAGGAAATAGAATGTTTGCCCCGAATAGCAAGGGGGCGACTTCCGTATCTATAGCAATATCCTCCAGGAAATAGAATGTTTGAGGGTTTGCCCCGAATAGCAAGGGGGCGACTTCCGTATCTATAGCAATATCCTCCAGGAAATAGAATGTTTGAGGGTTTGCCCCGAATAGCAAGGGGGCGACCCACAACAAACCCCACAATTCCGTATCTATAGCAATATCCTCCAGGAAATAGAATGTTTGAGGGTTTGCCCCGAATAGCAAGGGGGCGACTTCCGTATCTATAGCAATATCCTCCAGGAAATAGAATGTTTGAGGGTTTGCCCCGAATAGCAAGGGGGCGACTTCCGTATCTATAGCAATATCCTCCAGGAAATAGAATGTTTGAGGGTTTGCCCCGAATAGCAAGGGGGCGACTTCCGTATCTATAGCAATATCCTCCAGGAAATAGAATGTTTGAGGGTTTGCCCCGAATAGCAAGGGGGCGACTTCCGTATCTATAGCAATATCCTCCAGGAAATAGAATGTTTGAGGGTTTGCCCCGAATAGCAAGGGGGCGACTTCCGTATCTATAGCAATATCCTCCAGGAAATAGAATGTTTGAGGGTTTGCCCCGAATAGCAAGGGGGCGACTTCCGTATCTATAGCAATATCCTCCAGGAAATAGAATGTTTGAGGGTTTGCCCCGAATAGCAAGGGGGCGACTTCCGTATCTATAGCAATATCCTCCAGGAAATAGAATGTTTGAGGGTTTGCCCCGAATAGCAAGGGGGCGACTTCCGTATCTATAGCAATATCCTCCAGGAAATAGAATGTTTGAGGGTTTGCCCCGAATAGCAAGGGGGCGACTTCCGTATCTATAGCAATATCCTCCAGGAAATAGAATGTTTGAGGGTTTGCCCCGAATAGCAAGGGGGCGACTTCCGTATCTATAGCAATATCCTCCAGGAAATAGAATGTTTGAGGGTTTGCCCCGAATAGCAAGGGGGCGACTTCCGTATCTATAGCAATATCCTCCAGGAAATAGAATGTTTGAGGGTTTGCCCCGAATAGCAAGGGGGCGACTTCCGTATCTATAGCAATATCCTCCAGGAAATAGAATGTTTGAGGGTTTGCCCCGAATAGCAAGGGGGCGACTTCCGTATCTATAGCAATATCCTCCAGGAAATAGAATGTTTGAGGGTTTGCCCCGAATAGCAAGGGGGCGACTTCCGTATCTATAGCAATATCCTCCAGGAAATAGAATGTTTGAGGGTTTGCCCCGAATAGCAAGGGGGCGACTTCCGTATCTATAGCAATATCCTCCAGGAAATAGAATGTTTGAGGGTTTGCCCCGAATAGCAAGGGGGCGACGATAAATAAAGGTATAATAATACAAAGATTGTAAAGAACTCAATATGAAGACCACATAGTACTAAATGTTAATTGTTATAATAGCCCCCCCCCCCCCCGTTCGGGGCACCTCAAAGAGGCTCCAATTTTTTATTAACCGCAATGCACATCTTAAAGTAATTTTAGTAAAAACAAAAAACGTCTCCTAGCCAAAACAAAACAATGTTCAAGTATATTAAAAAGGTTAAAATTGGTGGATATCGTTACTGCACAACTTGGGGCATGCTGGTTTGTTAATCAATACAATTCTATGATGGCAACTTGTTTCGAAAATGTGACAATACGTTTAGTTTAAACTTTATTTAGTGTTCTTCTTTTGTACAAAGGGCATATATGCATGGGAATTGTAAACACACAGGTTGCAGGAAGTTAACAAAGGATTGGAAAACAAGATAAAAACAATCTTATATAATTTCCTCTCCTACATGGAGCATTTAGCAAGTTGGTGTAATCCCGTATAAGTAATGTAAGCTGTTGTTCTTTGTCTGTTCACGACAAAAGTCTGAACATTGCTATGCATCTTAGTCGCGGAAAAAGTCCACAGATGCTAAACGATTGTTTAAAATACCATATAGAACAATTACAGGTGTGATTTATAATCCAGAGCTCTCACTTAGATGAATCATTGCAATGCTACGTGCTTGGCGTAGTAAGTTAATCGATTGTTTAAAGTGTCAGTGTGTGTTTTCTTCTCCTTCAAATGGAATATGCAAATGTATGCAAGTGTCAACTTCTGTAAACCATCATGTACAAAGGTAAATTAAATATCGATAACGTGACGACATAAAAACATATACAAATAGTAATTTCACAAATTATATATCCATGGAACTAATTATCTCGATGTACAGGACATTCCCACATTGCGGCTTAGACATTTTATATATTTAATTATTTTTAATGGGACTTTAAAATATGATAGCCAAGACTATTATGTCATTGTGCGTTGACTAAACTCGTCTGTTTCGAAACATTAATCAACATATAGCAGACAGTGTTGTTTGTGGTTTGGATTTTGAAATTGCACATATAGCTAAGATCATATATATATATATGGCGTGTGGTCCAGTGGTAGAGCGTAGGATTTGGAATCGAAGGGTTCTTGGTACGATACTCGGTCATGGTATGTATGTGGTGTCATTGAGCAAGGCACCTCCCACGCATTGCTTAGTACTGGTTAACCACATAGGTCAGCAAGCCTGTCCAGGAAACATGCCTAGATCAACGATCAACTTACCTCCGAAGAAGAGTAAGATAGCAGCGATGAGGAAGAACCCCTTGGAGTGTATGCCGGCGCATCTACAGCATATAAGGATAAGCGCCGCCAGAATAACGAAGCTGAGACCCGCAGTGGTCACAATCTGTACCACCCACCACCACACATGGTGACCTGAAAAATGAGCCAAACACAAATATAATAAATTTCACGTTTAAACGTGTATGCTCCACTCCTGCGGCCGGAGTCCCGCGTCCCGTCCATTATAGGTTTGTGAAGCATGTATTCTCCACTCCCGCCCATTATAGGTTTGTGAATCTTGTATTCTCCACTCCCGCCCATTATAGGTTTGTGAATCTTGTATTCTCCACTCCCGCCCATTATAGGTTTGTGAATCTTGTATTCTCCACTCCCGCCCATTATCGGTTTGTGAAACTTGTGTTCTCCACTCCCGCCCATTATCGGTTTGTGAATCTTGTATTCTCCACTCCCGCCCATTATAGGTTTGTGAATCTTGTATTCTCCACTCCCGCCCATTATAGGTTTGTGAAACTTGTATTCTCCACTCCCGCCCATTATAGGTTTGTGAAATTTGTATTCTCCACTCCCGCCCATTATAGGTTTGTGAAATTTGTATTCTCCACTCCCATCCATTATAGGTTTCTGGCAGGCGACTATATTTGATACGCGTGTAGGAAATATCATAAATTATGTTAGGAGCAACATTAAAATTGGCAAATGTCAAAAGAAGTGTTTAAAACAGCCCATGTTCCACAATACGTTCAATGAATCTATAATACCACTTTTCTAACAGCCTCCTATGCTTATCTATGTTTAGTTTAATGATATGGTGTTGCTTTTTACATACAATATATATATAAGTGGCGCACCAAAACTAACCAGCCAGATCCGCCCCCCTAATTATTTTTAATAGGGAATTGGCTCTGGAAGAGAACAGCAGATATGTACATGTATTCATGATGTTATTTAGATAATTTGACGCTCAGTTTCGTTTAGTACACGTGCATTTGTCGCGTAGATGATTGCTCAATAAATCTGAATTCGAGTTGCTACAAGCATTTCTGCTGAGAGCATGATTGACTTGTAGACATCAGTCTCTTGATTTAAAATAAGGTGATACAATTGGTGGTTCATAGTTTATATATTATCTCTTTAAAGGACGACAACTTTGTAAAATTACGCATATCAATATCAAGCTCGTTCCACAGTTTTACTGAAGATGGTATTACAGATTTGGAATAAACTTCACTTCGCCTTGCTAATGTAGCATAATATCTACTATTTCTCAAGTTATATGGATTTGTTTCATCTGCAATATCTGGAAAGAGATCGGTTAAGTAACTAGGTAGTCTGATTTTTGAAACATCCCCTTTTTCGCTATTCATTCCTGTCACCCATAGTCTGATTTTTGAAACAGCCCTTTCCTCGATTTGTTCATTTAAATATATAGTTCTACTTTTGTAACAGCCTCTCTTCCCTATGCGTTCCACTCATCCATAGTCTGACT
This sequence comes from Archivesica marissinica, assembly GCA_014843695.1. NCBI lineage: Eukaryota > Metazoa > Mollusca > Bivalvia > Venerida > Vesicomyidae > Archivesica > Archivesica marissinica. The sequence continues at coordinate 62,402,982 of CM026404.1, forward strand.
TTTGAAACAGCCCTTTCCTCGATTCGTTCATTTAAACTATATAGTTCTACTTTTGTAACAGCCTCTCTTCCCTATGCGTTCCACTCATCCATAGTCTGACTTTTGAAACAGCCCTTTCCTCGATTCGTTCATTTAAACTATATAGTTCTACTTTTGTAACAGCCTCTCTTCCCTATGCGTTCCACTCATCCATAGTCTGACTTTTGAAACAGCCCTTTCCTCGATTCGTTCATTTAAACTATATAGTTCTACTTTTGTAACAGCCTCTCTTCCCTATGCGTTCCACTCATCCATAGTCTGACTTTTGAAACAGCCCTTTCCTCGATTCGTTCATTTAAACTATATAGTTCTACTTTTGTAACAGCCTCTCTTCCCTATGCGTTCCACTCATCCATAGTCTGACTTTTGAAACAGCCCTTTCCTCGATTCGTTCATTTAAACTATATAGTTCTACTTTTGTAACAGCCTCGTTTCCCGATGCTTTCCACTCACCTCTAGTCTCACTTTTGTAATTTCTAATTTCTATTATCTTTGCTCGTCTTTACGGCTGAGGTATTTACACGGCCAGTCAACCTCGGTATGTGCTTTCACCTGTATTATCATTGTGTTGTCACCGATAAATATGCTACATTTCTCTCGACGCTCCCTCTAACGCAGTGTGCATACACAGGGTGGTCACTGGTCACTGGTCACGGATTCGTTTAAGTGGATATTCAAAATAGTTGTACTAAATGTCCAAAGATAAGAACTTAAGAAGTCACTTTTTATGTATGAGACGTATATGGTAGTTGGTTATTCAGTTATATGTAAAATGATAGTGTCTTAAACGGGACTTTGATCCGTCTTCGAGATAACCAGAGAATTCGACATAACCGACTTCTCAGCATGTTGTATCGTGAGATAATACGGTCTACATCCGTTATGTCAAAGTCGGTTATGTCGAATTATCTGGTTATCTCGATGTCGGATCAATGTCCCGTTTAAGACACTATCATTTTACATATAACTGGCTCCGTTTATATAGAATTTCGTTAAGTCAAACTTCGGTTATGTCGAAGTATTTTGTTCAGACCGACGGAATTCGACGAATGTAGACTGTAGCTAAATCTCATGTCCTTCTCAGCTCAATTATACAGCCGAAATCAAAACATGAAGACTGCATGTACTTCGACATGGATACACAACCAGTAGTATAGGGGCTTCCGTGGCTCAGTGCTCGCTGAATTACCCATTGCCCGTCTATTTGCCCGTCTATTTATTACATTAAACCCACAGCCTCCACTCCCCTTTATTCATTAAAATAACTATGTAGCATGGTAGCGCGACACGTCTAAGTTTCGTGTGACATCATCCATTCTGACAAATATGTATGCATGTACTATGCGTGTGTGTGTGTGTGTGTGTGTGTGATTTACGCTTATTTATCGTCGCTACCGGTTGCCCATATGAGCGACGCGTCCTGAAGAGATTAGTCATTTTAGATTAATGGAGGATAGTGCAATGATACAGACAGAGACCCATTTCAGTGTCTCCTCTGGTTATTTTACGTGCACGGTGTACAGCACCGACACGAGACCTCAGTTTAAAGTCCCATCTGAATGTATCAATATGTACTACCGGTATGCAATTACTTAGATGCACTACATAGTTCGTTTACATGGTCTTGTATGGTATGTGGTGGTAGCCTATATTGATCAAATACGTCAGATCACAAAGTCAATATATTACAATTACATGTATGTTACAATTACTGTTCGTTTGAAATCTAAATCGATTGATAATTATTTCATTGTAAATAAAGACGCAACACGATCCTTAAGGCGTCATCTAGACTGACAATCCGGTATGTGAATTTAGATGTATTGCTTAAGGACACCACTGCCTTGGTTCAGAGTACGTAGCGAGGCGAGGTTCGAACTGACAACCCCTCGATTACGTAGCGAACACCGTATTCATTTCCCCACGGAGTATATGATTATTAAGCACTGTTATTCGTTAATTAGTGTTATGCTTGGACATAGGAAGGTCGGCGGTTCTACGGGGTCTACCTCCACCAATAATAGCTGGAAAGTCGTCATATGGCCTTACCTGTCGGTGTGACTTTAAACACCAAAAACAAAACAAACAAAATAGTGTTTGTTTATTATAGTGTCACCCCTTTTGAAAGGGCCAGCCATTTCTGACTTATGCGACACCTCTTATGAACATAAGTACTTCCCGAATCCTATCATTGAAGGCCAGGCGCCTGGCTGATAGGCAATCTGTAATCATTTATTTAACTAGCTTGTATCTCACAAACCGGCCATATCAGAATGAACCCCTGACGAGGTTCGAACATTCGACCTCCCGCTCCGTAGGCGAGACTTCGGTTTAAAGTCCCATCTGAAAGACTGTTAATGCTATTAGGGTCAGATGGGGGATCGAACCTGCGATCCCTGGATTACCAGTCCAGCGTGTTACACTGGACTACAGATCCGTCTGTATATATTAAGGATGGCAACGAATAGCGATTTAGGGATTCGAATATTCGGACGGGAAGATATTCGAATATGTATGTGTAAAGACGGATTCATATATCGACCTCTCGCTCCATATACAACGACTATGTTATTTCTTAATTTTCTGACAAGGAATGTATAGCTCTCGTATATCAAATAACGTGTATAAAAAGAGGCAGTTAGAATACACTAAATATACTAACTTAAATTGCATTTGCACGGATCCGTACCGACTAGGACGAGGTTTATATATGTTGTATTGACATTTGAATGTTCCTTTTACGATGACGTTAACATTATATTAGTAGTATAAACGGATAACACACCCAAATTCATTGACTAGCATACCATATTTGCAAAGATACGGAGTCATACAACAATATACCCTACTTCCGCCTAAAGTTAGTTTAGTTTATAGTCAAACCTGGCTTTATCAGCTAGCCAATGGAATGGCTGGAAGTGGCTGCTTAGCACAGGTTGCTGTTTAATAAAGGAATTTGTATTATAAAAACAACATATTGCGATCTGGAAACTGGCTCTTAATACAGATTGGCTGCTTAAAGCGACACTACATCGGTGAATCGGTGAAAACGCAGATGTCTGCAGAATGTAATTTTGCTATTCTATGGTATAATATTTTTCCAAATATTTGCCTCAAAAACTGAGTATTTCAACAAATAAACAAACGTCGTATACGCGGTTTGTTGACATAACAAAATAATGTAAATAGGGTATATTGTACATATAATATTTACCGTGATATCTCACATGTGTGCCTATGCATATTTATTGGTAGACTAATCTTAGTTAAATTATCTCTAATCGACAGTATCGCGTGTTTAGTATTGACTCCAATGACAAACAATTCAGGAGCGCAGATGACGTTATATGAAATCCTACTTTCACTTTTGAAAGTTTGCATACCACAAAAACACTGTTTATTGATTCAATGTTAGTGATCGAGTGTATTCAGAAGAATGTGTAATAGCTATGCATGTATACGTTAAAAATGCATTTTATTTGCTTTTTGCAATGTAATGTCGCTTTAATAGACACAAGTTTGACTGTTTCCACATTATAGGTCGATTTGTGAAACAAATCATTGCAACATTAGTTGAAACGCTCTGCACACCTTATTCCTGATGGAATCCATCGCCATGAGGGAGGGAGAACAGAACAGAACATTCATGTTTATTGACGACGTATGCATACTATATATAAACAAGTGATCAGTATGGTTCTCGTATTGATACTGTATTATAAACTAATATAGAGGATGCACATTCTAGCTAGTGTTTCTTGGAGAAGAGGCAATTAAAGTGCCTTGTCAAAGTGCACATTCGTAACGGCTATAGTTAAGCGTGACCTCTGCAGCGAATGCTCTACCTGTGCGCTATCACCGCGCTAGCACCGCGTTATCACTACATCCAGTCATATAATTAAGGGTGTGTGAGGTTAACTACTGTATCAGATGAAGTCGTTTGAATTCACTGTTGGGGAGCTGTGCGCTGGACGAGTGTTGTAATGAATCGTGGATGGACTCCTTTCCACAATAAATGATCATTTCGGTTGAGAATAATTCGGATATACATGTATAATTGATATGGAAAATATAGATTTAATATTTACTACTTTACTTTCTTTGCTCCTTTCTTACCCTCAGGGGTCAGCATTTCTGAATATAATCATTGATTTATAAGCCACCCGAAGTCACTAGATAAATTGGAGTTCGAGCCCCGCTGGAGCCGTTACGATTGTGCCCTTAGGTAAGGTATGCCTCTTCTCTCTCCCTCGTGACAATGGATTCCATAAGGAACGAGGTCTCGAGAGCGATTAATATAAGTTGTAATAACTTGTTTCGCAATCGAGCTAAAATGAATTTGTATAAACTAGATAAGTTCATAGTGCCATTATTTCATATATACGTTTGTCTGTGTAGAAACATGTTTTGTGTTCACCTGTATAAACATATCGATGAATTCAGCAATAAAATGTGATTGAACAAAGAGTGTTTTCAAATACAAGTATATCGATATTGAGGTGCATGCATGTATGGTCAGCTTTGTGTTACTCAAGAGTTGTTTTAAGTTTGATTATAACAATGCACAATTGTAGCAACTCGATGACTGTGTTGTGTGTTCATGCAAACATCGCATACATACGATGACTCTCCCGATATTATTGTTGTGAACCGCCTGCGTGGTCGAATGGTTAAGGTATGTGTGTGTTTTACGTTTATTTATCGTCGTTACCGGTTGCCCATATGAGCGACGTCTCCTGAAGAGATTAGTCATTTTAGATTTTGGAGGATAGTGCAACGATACAGACAGAGACTCATTCCACAGTCTCATCTGGTTCGTTTACGTGCACGGTGTACAGCACAGACCTCGGTTTAATGTCTCAGGAACGAAATAGAATGAAGTTTGTTTTCACAAGATCGAAACAAATAAGAATGTTACTGCATGTTTTTTCTCAATTATTGTTTTTCGTTACGTGCCAAATCCTAAACGCGGATAATGCCCCATTCTCCTCAGGGGATATAGTCACGTGTCGGAACCAGTAATGGAACTAGGTACGTAGTGTGGTGGACATAGTCACGTGTCGGAACAAGTAATGGAACTAGGTACGTAGTGTAGTGGATATAGTCACGTGTCGGAACCGGTAATGTAACTAGGTACGTAGTGTAGTGGACATAGTCACGTGTCGGAACCAGTAATGGAACTAGGTACGTAGTGTAGTGGATATAGTCACGTGTCGGAACCAGTAATGGAACTAGGTACGTAGTGTAGTGGATATAGTCACGTGTCGGAACCAGTAATGGAACTAGGTACGTAGTTTAGTGGATATAGTCACGTATCGGAACCAGTAATGGAACTAGGTACGTAGTGTAGTGGATATAGTCACGTATCGGAACCAGTAATGGAACTAGGTACGTAGTGTAGTGGATATAGTCACGTGTCGGAACCAGTAATGGAACTAGGTACGTAGTGTAGTGGACTGAATGGTACTGCAGACAAGTTGACATGCCACAGAGCACTCAACCATTGCCCACTTCCGGTCTCGCCGACGCTTTATGCTACACATCTGCGATAGCATAGACATACTGTTTGTTAATTACAACAACAACGTCATAACTATAATGTGACATGACATATACTGTAAACACACATACGTCACCTACTGTAAACACACATACGTCACCTACTGTAAGCACACTGACGTCATGTACTGTAAGCACGCTGTCGTCAGGTACTGTAAACACATAACGTCACGTACTGTAAGCACACTGCCGTCAGGTACTGTAAGCACACTGACGTCAGGGAATGTAAGCACATTGCCGCCAGGTACTGTAAGCACACTGACGTCATGTACTGTAAGCACACTGCCGCCAGGTACTGTAAGCACACTGACGTCAGGGACTGTAAGCACATTGCCGCCAGGTACTGTAAGCACACTGACGTCACGTACTGTAAGCACGCTGCCGTCAGGTACTGTAAGCACACTGACGTCAGGGACTGTAAGCACACTGACGTTAGGGACTGTAAGCACATTGCCGCCAGGTACTGTAAGCACACTGACGTCACGTACTGTAAGCACGCTGCCGTCAGGTACTGTAAGCACACTGACGTCAGGGACTGTAAGCCCACTGCCGCCAGGTACTGTAAGCACACTGACGCCAGATACTGTAAGCACGCTGCCGTCAGGTACTGTAAGCACACTGACGTCAGGGACTGTAAGCACATTGCCGCCAGGTACTGTAAGCACACTGACGCCAGGTACTGTAAGCACACTGACGTCACGTACTGTAAGCACGCTGCCGTCAGGTACTGTAAGCACACTGACGTCAGGGACTGTAAGCACACTGACGTCATGTACTGTAAGCACACTGACGTCAGGGACTGTAAGCACACTGACGCCATGTACTGTAAGCACACTGACGTCACGTACTGTAAGCACGCTGCCGCCGGGTACTGTAAGCACACTGACGTCACGTGCTGTAAGCACACTGACGCCATGTACTGTAAGCACACTGACGTCAGGGTCTTTAATGTTTAATGTGTTAATTACAACAACAACGTCATAACTATAATGTGACATGACATATACTGTAAACACACATACGTCACCTACTGTAAACACACATACGTCACCTACTGTAAGCACACTGACGTCATGTACTGTAAGCACGCTGTCGTCAGGTACTGTAAACACATAACGTCACGTACTGTAAGCACACTGCCGTCAGGTACTGTAAGCACACTGACGTCAGGGAATGTAAGCACATTGCCGCCAGGTACTGTAAGCACACTGACGTCATGTACTGTAAGCACACTGCCGCCAGGTACTGTAAGCACACTGACGTCAGGGACTGTAAGCACATTGCCGCCAGGTACTGTAAGCACACTGACGTCACGTACTGTAAGCACGCTGCCGTCAGGTACTGTAAGCACACTGACGTCAGGGACTGTAAGCACACTGACGTTAGGGACTGTAAGCACATTGCCGCCAGGTACTGTAAGCACACTGACGTCACGTACTGTAAGCACGCTGCCGTCAGGTACTGTAAGCACACTGACGTCAGGGACTGTAAGCCCACTGCCGCCAGGTACTGTAAGCACACTGACGCCAGATACTGTAAGCACGCTGCCGTCAGGTACTGTAAGCACACTGACGTCAGGGACTGTAAGCACATTGCCGCCAGGTACTGTAAGCACACTGACGCCAGGTACTGTAAGCACACTGACGTCACGTACTGTAAGCACGCTGCCGTCAGGTACTGTAAGCACACTGACGTCAGGGACTGTAAGCACACTGACGTCATGTACTGTAAGCACACTGACGTCAGGGACTGTAAGCACACTGACGCCATGTACTGTAAGCACACTGACGTCACGTACTGTAAGCACGCTGCCGCCGGGTACTGTAAGCACACTGACGTCACGTGCTGTAAGCACACTGACGCCATGTACTGTAAGCACACTGACGTCAGGGTCTTTAAGCACACTGCCGCCAGGTACTGTACAGATGGCATAATGCAAATGTGTGTATACTTCCGGAATTCGAACCTAATACAGCACTATATTCGAATGTACCGTCCATGCAAAAACTGCGTGAAGATTGGTACACGATCAGACTTTTCCAATTTAATCATATAATATAGCAATTATATATCGCCTCTAGTCACAACGGGGTATGTCATACGATTTCCCTGATTTTAGGATTGGTTATATCTACAATGTGTACTCAAATCACACACAGTGACTAGTTGCTTGAGTCATTTTTCAATAAATTATTATGCTTTTATTCACGTTACCATTATATATTACCATTTTACCAGCATATCTGAATTAAGGTGTCCCTAATCCTCAGTAATCTGGATTAAATTAATTCTATGCGTGAAAGGATTAATAAATCTTACTAAAAAGCACATTTCCACAATCTAGAACGATCTTGCGTTCATCGTTAATCGTTCAGTAAAGCACACACTACTGAACTTATATACCAATGTAAGCTATCATCAGTGATGGTCACGGGTTCGAACCCCACTCAGACTGTGTCGCATTTATATGAAACATTTGGAAGTTTCTTACGGAGGTTGGTGCACCAAGTACTGGTTAACCGCTGGAGCCTGCCTAGGTAAGGTATTGTTAGGTAAACGGCCACGGTAATGCCGGCGAAGACGATGACGGGGTCGACACCAAAAAGAAAATATAGATCTAAATTGGTAGATCTTTAGAGAAAACGTATATTTGTGAGTGGTTTGATTGTAGATAGGAGTGTCGTCACCATTGGATGGGGTTTGTTTGATTTGGTGGTTTAATCTCACACTAACAGCGTATGCCATATTGCGACTCCCCAAATATTATTGGTGGAGGAAGAATACTGGTGCCCTTCCGAGCAGTATGCCAGGTACGTATAGGTACCCGGGTCTTCTCAGCAGTATGCCAGGTACGTATAGGTACCCGGGTCTTCCGAGCAGTATGCCAGGTACGTATAGGTACCCGGGTCTTCCCAGCAGGATGCCAGGCAAGCATGGGTACCCGGGTCTTCCCAGCAGTATGTCAGGTACGTATAGGTACCCGGGTCTTCCGAGCAGTATGCCAGGTACGTATAGGTACCAGGGTCTTCCCAGCAGTATGCCAGGTACGGATAGGTACCCGGGTGTTCCGAGCAGTATGCCAGGTACGTATAGGTACCCGGGTCTTCCGAGCAGTATGCCAGGTACGTATAGGTACCCGGGTCTTCCCAGCAGTATGCCAGGCAAGCATGGGTACCCGGGTCTTCCCAGCAGTATGCCAGGCAAGCATGGGTACCCGGGTCTTCCCAGCAGTATGCCAGGCAAGCATGGGTACCCGGGTCTTCCCAGCAGTATGCCAGGCAAGCATGGGTACCCGGGTCTTCCCAGCAGTATGCCAGGTACGTATGGGTACCCGGGTCTTCCCAGCAGTATGCCAGGTACGTATGGGTACCCGGGTCTTCCCAGCAGTATGCCAGGTACGTATGGGTACCCGGGTCTTCCCAGCAGTATGCCAGGTACGTATGGGTACCCGGGTCTTCCCAGCAGTATGCCAGGTACGTATGGGTACCCGGGTCTTCCCAGCAGTATGCCAGGTACGTATGGGTACCCGGGTCTTCCCAGCAGTATGCCAGGTACGTATGGGTACCCGGGTCTTCCGAGCAGTATGCCAGGCACGTATGGGTACCCGGGTCTTCCCAGCAGTATGCCAGGTACGTATAGGTACCCGGGTGTTCCGAGCAGTATGCCAGGTACGTATAGGTACCCGGGTGTTCCGAGCAGTATGCCAGGTACGTATAGGTACCCGGGTGTTCCGAGCAGTATGCCAGGTACGTATAGGTACCCGGGTTTTCCGAGCAGTATGCCAGGTAAGTATAGGTACCCGGGTGTTCCGAGCAGTATGCCAGGTACGTATAGGTACCCGGGTGTTCCGAGCAGTATGCCAGGCACGTATAGGTACCCGGGTGTTCCGAGCAGTATGCCAGGTACGTATAGGTACCCGGGTGTTCCGAGCAGTATGTCAGGTACGTATGGCTACCCGGGTCTTCCGAGCAGTATGCCAGGCACGCATGGGCACCCGGGTCTTCCGAGCAGTATGCCAGGCACGCATGGGTACCCGGGTCTTCCCAGCAGTATGCCAGGCACGCATGGGTACCCGGGTGTTCCGAGCAGTATGCCAGGTACGTATGGGTACCCGGGTCTTCTGAGCAGTATGCCAGGCACGCATGGGTACCCGGGTGTTCCGAGCAGTATGCCAGGCACGTATAGGTACCCGGGTGTTCCGAGCAGTATGCCAGGTACGTATAGGTACCCGGGTGTTCCGAGCAGTATGTCAGGTACGTATGGCTACCCGGGTCTTCCGAGCAGTATGCCAGGCACGCATGGGCACCCGGGTCTTCCGAGCAGTATGCCAGGCACGCATGGGTACCCGGGTCTTCCCAGCAGTATGCCAGGCACGCATGGGTACCCGGGTGTTCCGAGCAGTATGCCAGGTACGTATGGGTACCCGGGTCTTCTGAGCAGTATGCCAGGCACGCATGGGTACCCGGGTCTTCCGAGCAGTATGCCAGGTACGTATGGGTACCCGGGTCTTCCCAGCAGTATGCCAGGTACGTATGTGTACCCGGGTGTTCCGAGCAGTATGCCAGGCACGTATAGGTACCCGGGTCTTCCGAGCAGTATGCCAGGTAGGAATAGGTACCCGGGTGTTCCGAGCAGTATGCCAGGTACGTATAGGTACCCGGGTGTTCCGAGCAGTATGCCAGGTACGTATAGGTACCCGGGTGTTCCGAGCACTATGCCAATAACGTATGGGTACCCGGGTGTTCCGAGCAGTATGCCAGGTACGTATAGGTACCCGGGTGTTCCGAGCAGTATGCCAGGTACGTATAGGTACCCGGGTGTTCCGAGCAGTATGCCAGGTACGTATAGGTACCCGGGTGTTCCGAGCAGTATGCCAGGTACGTATAGGTACCCGGGTGTTCCGAGCAGTATGCCGGGCACGTATGGGTACCCGGGTGTTCCGAGCAGTATGACAGGTACGTATGGGTACTCGGGTTTTCCGAGCAGTATGACAGGTACGTATGGGAACCCGGGTGTTCCCAGCAGTATGCCAATAACGTATGGGTACCCGGGTCTTCCCAGCAGTATGCCAGGTACGTATGGGTACCCGGGTGTTCCGAGCAGTATGCCAGGTACGTATGGGTACCCGGGTCTTCCCAGCAGTATGCCAGGTACGTATGGGTACGTATGGGGTACCCGGGTCTTCCCAGCAGTATGCCAGCCACGTATGGGTACCCGGGTGTTCCGAGCAGTATGCCAGGTACGTATGGGTACCGGGTCTTCCCAGCAGTATGCCAGGTACATGGGCACGTATGGGTACCCGGTATGTCTTCCCAGCAATATGCCAGGTACGTATAGGTACCCGGGTCTTCCGAGCAGTATGCCAGGCACGTATGGGTATCCGGGTGTTCCCAGCAGTATGCCAGGCACGTATTGGTACCTGGGTCTTCCCAGCAGTATGCCAGGTACGTATGGGTACCCGGGTCTTCCCAGCAGTATGCCAGGTACGTATAGGTACCCGGGTCTTCTCAGCAGTATGCCAGGTACGTATGGGTACCCGGGTATTCCCAGCAGTATGCCAGGTACGTATAGGTACCCGGGTGTTCCCAGCAGTATGCCAGGTACGTATGGGTACCCGGGTGTTCCGAGCAGTATGCCAGCTACGTATAGGTACCCGGGTGTTCCGAGCAGTATGCCAGGTACGTATGGGTACCCGGGTGTTCCGAGCAGTATGCCAGGTACGTATGGGTACCGGGTCTTCCGAGCAGTATGCCAGGTAAGTATGGGTACCCGGGTCTTCCGAGCAGTATGCCAGGTACGTATGGGTACCCGGGTCTTCCGAGCAGTATGCCAGGTACGTATAGGTACCCGGGTGTTCCGAGCAGTATGCCAGGTACGTATAGGTACCCGGGTGTTCCGAGCAGTATGCCAGGTACGTATAGGTACCCGGGTCTTCCCAGCAGTATGCCAGGTACGTATGGGTACCCGGGTCTTCCCAGCAGTATGCCAGGTACGTATGGGTACCCGGGTCTTCCCAGCAGTATGCCAGGTACGTATGGGTACCCGGGTATTCCCAGCAGTATGCCAGGTACGTATAGGTACCCGGGTGTTCCCAGCAGTATGCCAGGTACGTATGGGTACCCGGGTGTTCCGAGCAGTATGCCAGGTACGTATGGGTACCCGGTTTCCGAGCAGTATGCCAGGTACGTATGGTACCCGGGTCTTCCAGCAGTATGCCAGGTAAGTATGGGTACCCGGGTCTTCCGAGCAGTATGCGGTACCCGGGCCACAACCAACAACCCCCCACAACCAAAACCCCCACAACAGGTACGTATGGGTACCCGGGTCTTCCGAGCAGTATGCCAGGTACGTATAGGTACCCGGGTGTTCCGAGCAGTATGCCAGGTACGTATAGGTACCCGGGTGTTCCGAGCAGTATGCCAGGTACGTATAGGTACCCGGGTCTTCCCAGCAGTATGCCAGGTACGTATGGGTACCCGGGTGTTCCGAGCAGTATGTCAGGTACGTATGGGTACCCGGGTCTTCCGAGCAGTATGCCAGGTACGTATAGGTACCCGGGTGTTCCGAGCAGTATGCCAGGTACGTATAGGTACCCGGGTGTTCCGAGCAGTATGCCAGGTACGTATAGGTACCCGGGTCTTCCCAGCAGTATGCCAGGTACGTATGGGTACCCGGGTGTTCCGAGCAGTATGCCAGGTACGTATGGGTACCCGGGTGTTCCGAGCAGTATGTCAGGTACGTATGGGTACCCGGGTGTTCCCGGCAGTATGCCAGGTACGTATGGGTACCCGGGTGTTCCGAGCAGTATGTCAGGTACGTATGGGTACCCGGGTGTTCCGAGCAGTATGCCAGGCACGCATGGGTACCCGGGTCTTCCGAGCAGTATGCCAGGCACGCATGGGCACCCGGGTCTTCCGAGCAGTATGCCAGGCACGCATGGGCACCCGGGTCTTCCGAGCAGTATGCCAGGCACGCATGGGCACCCGGGTCTTCCGAGCAGTATGCCAGGTACGCATGGGCACCCGGGTAGAACCACAGACGTTCCTCAAGCCAGCGAGATAATGTCCTGGTATTAGATAATTCAATACCACCAAAGAGATTCCTACACACTACGGTGACGAGTAAGTGATTTGACGGCAATTCATTTAAGATGTGTTCTGTTACTTCAATCCCATACTGTACACTAACCTTGTACACTTAATTGTCCAATTAAACATATATATATAAATGATTCGTGAGGGCGGGCCAATTATAACATACAGTTACTACTGACAGTACGCATTATTTAACTTATTTTATCTCCCTCGACATGTGTTTATAAATTACACTCGTAAATACACAAGTTTTCTTCAACCGAAGTTAGGATTGTATAGAATAGGCTGTATAAAATCACAGTAACTCAAGTTTAAACGTGGTATTTTTCAACGATTGTGAAGCAAGTTTTAACAACTTATATTAATCACTCTCGTTGGCGCGGATGAAAGCGTATATGTGGTCATTCATGTGGGAGGAAACCGGAGTACCCGGGAAAAAACCCACCTGTCCGATCTGGCGACCACGGTACCATCTCACATACTTCCCGGTCCGAGGATCGAACCCGGGTTGC
>CM026404.1:62417185-62474297 GCA_014843695.1 Archivesica marissinica
TGACCTGTATATTTGACAAGTAATGGATTTACCATCTCGGTATTTTCATATGAGTTCACTGGCTCATTGGTTATAAAGGCTGAACTATGAGTAGTGTTTGACATTTGGTGTCCGTTTGCTAGGTTTCTAGTACCCCTGTACCTAGGTGAATTGGGATCTGCCCAACACTCTGTTCGTCCGTGGCCATTACGCCTACAATAACTACAATATTTTTCTATCCGGGGAGTTCTATGGGTAGCTTGGGAATTATCTATCCTAATATTGGACACTTGGTGTTCGTTTGCTAGGTTTCTAGTACCCCTGTACCTAGGTGAATTGGGATCTGCCCAACACTCTGTTCGTCCGTGGCCATTACGCCTACAATAACTACAATATTTTTCTATCCGGGGAGTTCTATGGTTAGCTTGGGAATTATCTATCCTAATATTGGGTCGATACATGGGTGATGGGATATATGGCCTTGGGGCTGGAGGTCGGTGTTCTGTATCTCTGGGTTTCACATTCGGATTTGAAGTAATCCGTGTCCTGGGCGCTAATCTGCGATGGAGGTTATATTCATCAGCCAGGGAAATACATTCCTGGAGAGTAGATGCTTTCTTATCCAGAATGAACAATTTAAGCTCATCACTTAGCTGGGAATCGAATCTATATCTCAAGAGCAGCTCGATCCAGTTGACCTCGCTCGGATCATTGTTCTCCGTCCATAGAGTCATTTGCTCCCTTAATTCCTTAATGAATTCGGAATATGTCGGCTGAGGTTTCTTTACCCAAGAGAAGAAATTCTTTCTATATACAGTGGGTGAGAGTCTATATTCATCCAAGATGGCGGCCTTGAGGGTATCGTAATTATTAGCGTCTTGGACAGGAAGAGTGGCATATATATTTCTGGCCGTGTCGGACAACTTGTCTATAATATGGCCCACCCATGTTTGTTTGGCGACCTGGCTAGCTTCGAACAGTCTCTCACATGTTGCGAAGAATTTATCTGGCCTCATAGTCTGGGTCCAAATAGGAACAGAAATGTTTGTCTTAGAGGGCCTATTATCTGTATGGAGGGGGTTATTTTGCTGAGATTCCTGATCTCTCTGGATTTCTCTCAGGCGAATCTCCATCTGCATTTTCTCCCTTTGCATTCTTTCCTCCCTGTCCCTTTCTTTCTCTTCTCTTTCCCCTCTTTGTTTTACTTCTTCCCTCTCTCTTTCTCTTTCTTCTCTTTCCCTCTCTCTTTCTTCTCTTTGTTTTACTTCTTCCCTCTCTCTTTCTCTCTCTCTTTGTTTTACTTCTTCCCTCTCTCTTTCCCTCTCTCTTTCTTTCTCATAAATCTCACCCTGACGTTCCAGATTTGCCTGATTAAAGAAGGGAAGTCTCATTAATTTGTCCCATATCTCATCACCTGTTGTCTGCAAGTCGGGGTGAACCGGCCCCTCAGTTTCCTTATTAGCACTCCTAGTTGTAGCCATTTTATTTTTTTTTTTCCCAAAATTTTTAATCCCCAGAATGTATCTCCAAATGTATTATAGAATTGAGTTCAATAAAAGGAAGTAAATCACTAATATAATTTTAATGATAATATTAAGCCTCTATGAAAAGAAAACTGGTACTTACCGAAGTCCGTCTCGTCCGTTAATCCAATATATAATTTATCACATATTCAAAGTTTGCACATTTCCAATAATTTAATCCATTTCATTAATTTAATAATTCGTTGACGTCTTTCACTTATTTCCAAATTCTAACACTGTCTCGCATGCACTTATGTTTTCCCACGTTAATTAATAGTCCCTTGTATTCTTCATGTATAAATCCTAGTGTCCTTCACAATATTCCATATATAAATTCTAGTGTCCTTCACAATATGTCACGATATGTCACCTCTTCTTTATTTCCAATCCCGGACGAGCGTCCCAATTGTCGCAAACTCTCCTTTTTCTTCTCGTAAGAATATGTCTAGGTTGCTACGGCTCTTACCAGGGTCTATTCTATTGTAGACTCGCTGGAGTTGTCTAGGGGGTTTCTTCGTTATTATATGTATTAATGATAACTCAACACAGTATTACATTTCTTCTATATAATATCTTGTTTAAATTGGCATCAGAAATATCCATATATATATAATCAGTGATCTATATATATACACATCGTATCATTAAAAGCTTATTTAACAATCCATTTGTGTGAGCCGACTATGCGCTTACACAGTATATTTAACATCCAATCTTTCTAATCCGTCATTACTCAATATCACTATAATCTAATCACTGTTTCTGATTAGATTAACTTTTAATCACCTGGTATGGTTCGCCGAAACTCTCTGTTTCTACTATGGCTGAACAATTTAATTATTCGACAAATCTTTATAAGTTATATTTCTTATAATGTCCATAATATCTAAGTATCATAAATACAGTTTATATGTTCTATATACTAGATTGAGATCACGACCTTTCTCGCTCCTGGAGTTAGGCTTTAGTGTGTCTGATTTATGTTAATAAAATCCATTTCTTATATACATGATTGAATCAGTGTATATATGATATAACAATTCCTAAAACATCTGTTATTCCTAAACATCTGTTATGTTATCTAATATTACACCATCAAACCAGTTCGGTGCCTTTATATTACATAACTGGACATCTGCAACCACGGCCTGTTATCTAATATTACACCATCAAACCGGTTCGGTGCCTTTGTATTACATAACTGGACACCTGCAACCACGGCCTTGATAAACTGAGATTAGGCCTAACATCTTAAGTCATTTCCCGCGCGAAGCGAGATTGATAATTTTAGGCGCGAAAATAATATTAGATGATTATGCATAAAACATATATATATATTACATGGTAAACATTTGGCCATATATAGAAACAGTTTAATGTATTTATATAATACATTACTATTTATATATAACAATAATAAATATTTCGTGCAAATTGGGGTTTTGCACACTGTTACACTGGACTACAGATCCGTCTGTATATATTAAGGATGGCAACGAATAGCGATTTAGGGATTCGAATATTCGGACGGGAAGATATTCGAATATGTATGTGTAAAGACGGATTCATATATCGACCTCTCGCTCCATATACAACGACTATGTTATTTCTTAATTTTCTGACAAGGAATGTATAGCTCTCGTATATCAAATAACGTGTATAAAAAGAGGCAGTTAGAATACACTAAATATACTAACTTAAATTGCATTTGCACGGATCCGTACCGACTAGGACGAGGTTTATATATGTTGTATTGACATTTGAATGTTCCTTTTACGATGACGTTAACATTATATTAGTAGTATAAACGGATAACACACCCAAATTCATTGACTAGCATACCATATTTGCAAAGATACGGAGTCATACAACAATATACCCTACTTCCGCCTAAAGTTAGTTTAGTTTATAGTCAAACCTGGCTTTATCAGCTAGCCAATGGAATGGCTGGAAGTGGCTGCTTAGCACAGGTTGCTGTTTAATAAAGGAATTTGTATTATAAAAACAACATATTGCGATCTGGAAACTGGCTCTTAATACAGATTGGCTGCTTAAAGCGACACTACATCGGTGAATCGGTGAAAACGCAGATGTCTGCAGAATGTAATTTTGCTATTCTATGGTATAATATTTTTCCAAATATTTGCCTCAAAAACTGAGTATTTCAACAAATAAACAAACGTCGTATACGCGGTTTGTTGACATAACAAAATAATGTAAATAGGGTATATTGTACATATAATATTTACCGTGATATCTCACATGTGTGCCTATGCATATTTATTGGTAGACTAATCTTAGTTAAATTATCTCTAATCGACAGTATCGCGTGTTTAGTATTGACTCCAATGACAAACAATTCAGGAGCGCAGATGACGTTATATGAAATCCTACTTTCACTTTTGAAAGTTTGCATACCACAAAAACACTGTTTATTGATTCAATGTTAGTGATCGAGTGTATTCAGAAGAATGTGTAATAGCTATGCATGTATACGTTAAAAATGCATTTTATTTGCTTTTTGCAATGTAATGTCGCTTTAATAGACACAAGTTTGACTGTTTCCACATTATAGGTCGATTTGTGAAACAAATCATTGCAACATTAGTTGAAACGCTCTGCACACCTTATTCCTGATGGAATCCATCGCCATGAGGGAGGGAGAACAGAACAGAACATTCATGTTTATTGACGACGTATGCATACTATATATAAACAAGTGATCAGTATGGTTCTCGTATTGATACTGTATTATAAACTAATATAGAGGATGCACATTCTAGCTAGTGTTTCTTGGAGAAGAGGCAATTAAAGTGCCTTGTCAAAGTGCACATTCGTAACGGCTATAGTTAAGCGTGACCTCTGCAGCGAATGCTCTACCTGTGCGCTATCACCGCGCTAGCACCGCGTTATCACTACATCCAGTCATATAATTAAGGGTGTGTGAGGTTAACTACTGTATCAGATGAAGTCGTTTGAATTCACTGTTGGGGAGCTGTGCGCTGGACGAGTGTTGTAATGAATCGTGGATGGACTCCTTTCCACAATAAATGATCATTTCGGTTGAGAATAATTCGGATATACATGTATAATTGATATGGAAAATATAGATTTAATATTTACTACTTTACTTTCTTTGCTCCTTTCTTACCCTCAGGGGTCAGCATTTCTGAATATAATCATTGATTTATAAGCCACCCGAAGTCACTAGATAAATTGGAGTTCGAGCCCCGCTGGAGCCGTTACGATTGTGCCCTTAGGTAAGGTATGCCTCTTCTCTCTCCCTCGTGACAATGGATTCCATAAGGAACGAGGTCTCGAGAGCGATTAATATAAGTTGTAATAACTTGTTTCGCAATCGAGCTAAAATGAATTTGTATAAACTAGATAAGTTCATAGTGCCATTATTTCATATATACGTTTGTCTGTGTAGAAACATGTTTTGTGTTCACCTGTATAAACATATCGATGAATTCAGCAATAAAATGTGATTGAACAAAGAGTGTTTTCAAATACAAGTATATCGATATTGAGGTGCATGCATGTATGGTCAGCTTTGTGTTACTCAAGAGTTGTTTTAAGTTTGATTATAACAATGCACAATTGTAGCAACTCGATGACTGTGTTGTGTGTTCATGCAAACATCGCATACATACGATGACTCTCCCGATATTATTGTTGTGAACCGCCTGCGTGGTCGAATGGTTAAGGTATGTGTGTGTTTTACGTTTATTTATCGTCGTTACCGGTTGCCCATATGAGCGACGTCTCCTGAAGAGATTAGTCATTTTAGATTTTGGAGGATAGTGCAACGATACAGACAGAGACTCATTCCACAGTCTCATCTGGTTCGTTTACGTGCACGGTGTACAGCACAGACCTCGGTTTAATGTCTCAGGAACGAAATAGAATGAAGTTTGTTTTCACAAGATCGAAACAAATAAGAATGTTACTGCATGTTTTTTCTCAATTATTGTTTTTCGTTACGTGCCAAATCCTAAACGCGGATAATGCCCCATTCTCCTCAGGGGATATAGTCACGTGTCGGAACCAGTAATGGAACTAGGTACGTAGTGTGGTGGACATAGTCACGTGTCGGAACAAGTAATGGAACTAGGTACGTAGTGTAGTGGATATAGTCACGTGTCGGAACCGGTAATGTAACTAGGTACGTAGTGTAGTGGACATAGTCACGTGTCGGAACCAGTAATGGAACTAGGTACGTAGTGTAGTGGATATAGTCACGTGTCGGAACCAGTAATGGAACTAGGTACGTAGTGTAGTGGATATAGTCACGTGTCGGAACCAGTAATGGAACTAGGTACGTAGTTTAGTGGATATAGTCACGTATCGGAACCAGTAATGGAACTAGGTACGTAGTGTAGTGGATATAGTCACGTATCGGAACCAGTAATGGAACTAGGTACGTAGTGTAGTGGATATAGTCACGTGTCGGAACCAGTAATGGAACTAGGTACGTAGTGTAGTGGACTGAATGGTACTGCAGACAAGTTGACATGCCACAGAGCACTCAACCATTGCCCACTTCCGGTCTCGCCGACGCTTTATGCTACACATCTGCGATAGCATAGACATACTGTTTGTTAATTACAACAACAACGTCATAACTATAATGTGACATGACATATACTGTAAACACACATACGTCACCTACTGTAAACACACATACGTCACCTACTGTAAGCACACTGACGTCATGTACTGTAAGCACGCTGTCGTCAGGTACTGTAAACACATAACGTCACGTACTGTAAGCACACTGCCGTCAGGTACTGTAAGCACACTGACGTCAGGGAATGTAAGCACATTGCCGCCAGGTACTGTAAGCACACTGACGTCATGTACTGTAAGCACACTGCCGCCAGGTACTGTAAGCACACTGACGTCAGGGACTGTAAGCACATTGCCGCCAGGTACTGTAAGCACACTGACGTCACGTACTGTAAGCACGCTGCCGTCAGGTACTGTAAGCACACTGACGTCAGGGACTGTAAGCACACTGACGTTAGGGACTGTAAGCACATTGCCGCCAGGTACTGTAAGCACACTGACGTCACGTACTGTAAGCACGCTGCCGTCAGGTACTGTAAGCACACTGACGTCAGGGACTGTAAGCCCACTGCCGCCAGGTACTGTAAGCACACTGACGCCAGATACTGTAAGCACGCTGCCGTCAGGTACTGTAAGCACACTGACGTCAGGGACTGTAAGCACATTGCCGCCAGGTACTGTAAGCACACTGACGCCAGGTACTGTAAGCACACTGACGTCACGTACTGTAAGCACGCTGCCGTCAGGTACTGTAAGCACACTGACGTCAGGGACTGTAAGCACACTGACGTCATGTACTGTAAGCACACTGACGTCAGGGACTGTAAGCACACTGACGCCATGTACTGTAAGCACACTGACGTCACGTACTGTAAGCACGCTGCCGCCGGGTACTGTAAGCACACTGACGTCACGTGCTGTAAGCACACTGACGCCATGTACTGTAAGCACACTGACGTCAGGGTCTTTAATGTTTAATGTGTTAATTACAACAACAACGTCATAACTATAATGTGACATGACATATACTGTAAACACACATACGTCACCTACTGTAAACACACATACGTCACCTACTGTAAGCACACTGACGTCATGTACTGTAAGCACGCTGTCGTCAGGTACTGTAAACACATAACGTCACGTACTGTAAGCACACTGCCGTCAGGTACTGTAAGCACACTGACGTCAGGGAATGTAAGCACATTGCCGCCAGGTACTGTAAGCACACTGACGTCATGTACTGTAAGCACACTGCCGCCAGGTACTGTAAGCACACTGACGTCAGGGACTGTAAGCACATTGCCGCCAGGTACTGTAAGCACACTGACGTCACGTACTGTAAGCACGCTGCCGTCAGGTACTGTAAGCACACTGACGTCAGGGACTGTAAGCACACTGACGTTAGGGACTGTAAGCACATTGCCGCCAGGTACTGTAAGCACACTGACGTCACGTACTGTAAGCACGCTGCCGTCAGGTACTGTAAGCACACTGACGTCAGGGACTGTAAGCCCACTGCCGCCAGGTACTGTAAGCACACTGACGCCAGATACTGTAAGCACGCTGCCGTCAGGTACTGTAAGCACACTGACGTCAGGGACTGTAAGCACATTGCCGCCAGGTACTGTAAGCACACTGACGCCAGGTACTGTAAGCACACTGACGTCACGTACTGTAAGCACGCTGCCGTCAGGTACTGTAAGCACACTGACGTCAGGGACTGTAAGCACACTGACGTCATGTACTGTAAGCACACTGACGTCAGGGACTGTAAGCACACTGACGCCATGTACTGTAAGCACACTGACGTCACGTACTGTAAGCACGCTGCCGCCGGGTACTGTAAGCACACTGACGTCACGTGCTGTAAGCACACTGACGCCATGTACTGTAAGCACACTGACGTCAGGGTCTTTAAGCACACTGCCGCCAGGTACTGTACAGATGGCATAATGCAAATGTGTGTATACTTCCGGAATTCGAACCTAATACAGCACTATATTCGAATGTACCGTCCATGCAAAAACTGCGTGAAGATTGGTACACGATCAGACTTTTCCAATTTAATCATATAATATAGCAATTATATATCGCCTCTAGTCACAACGGGGTATGTCATACGATTTCCCTGATTTTAGGATTGGTTATATCTACAATGTGTACTCAAATCACACACAGTGACTAGTTGCTTGAGTCATTTTTCAATAAATTATTATGCTTTTATTCACGTTACCATTATATATTACCATTTTACCAGCATATCTGAATTAAGGTGTCCCTAATCCTCAGTAATCTGGATTAAATTAATTCTATGCGTGAAAGGATTAATAAATCTTACTAAAAAGCACATTTCCACAATCTAGAACGATCTTGCGTTCATCGTTAATCGTTCAGTAAAGCACACACTACTGAACTTATATACCAATGTAAGCTATCATCAGTGATGGTCACGGGTTCGAACCCCACTCAGACTGTGTCGCATTTATATGAAACATTTGGAAGTTTCTTACGGAGGTTGGTGCACCAAGTACTGGTTAACCGCTGGAGCCTGCCTAGGTAAGGTATTGTTAGGTAAACGGCCACGGTAATGCCGGCGAAGACGATGACGGGGTCGACACCAAAAAGAAAATATAGATCTAAATTGGTAGATCTTTAGAGAAAACGTATATTTGTGAGTGGTTTGATTGTAGATAGGAGTGTCGTCACCATTGGATGGGGTTTGTTTGATTTGGTGGTTTAATCTCACACTAACAGCGTATGCCATATTGCGACTCCCCAAATATTATTGGTGGAGGAAGAATACTGGTGCCCTTCCGAGCAGTATGCCAGGTACGTATAGGTACCCGGGTCTTCTCAGCAGTATGCCAGGTACGTATAGGTACCGGGTCTTCCGAGCAGTATGCCAGGTACGTATAACCCCCACAACAAATACCCGGGTCTTCCGAGCAGTATGCCAGGTACGTATAGGTACCCGGGTCTTCCGAGCAGTATGCCAGGCACGCATGGGTACCCGGGTCTTCCCAGCAGTATGCCAGGTACGTATAGGTACCCGGGTGTTCCGAGCAGTATGCCAGGTACGTATAGGTACCCGGGTCTTCCGAGCAGTATGCCAGGTACGTATAGGTACCCGGGTGTTCCGAGCAGTATGCCAGGTACGTATAGGTACCCGGGTCTTCCGAGCAGTATGCCAGGTACGTATAGGTACCCGGGTCTTCCCAGCAGTATGCCAGGC
The DNA here is from genome assembly GCA_014843695.1 of Archivesica marissinica. NCBI lineage: Eukaryota > Metazoa > Mollusca > Bivalvia > Venerida > Vesicomyidae > Archivesica > Archivesica marissinica. The sequence goes on from CM026404.1 coordinate 62,426,495, forward strand.
AAGCATGGGTACCCGGGTCTTCCCAGCAGTATGCCAGGCAAGCATGGGTACCCGGGTCTTCCCAGCAGTATGCCAGGCAAGCATGGGTACCCGGGTCTTCCCAGCAGTATGCCAGGCAAGCATGGGTACCCGGGTCTTCCCAGCAGTATGCCAGGCAAGCATGGGTACCCGGGTCTTCCCAGCAGTATGCCAGGCAAGCATGGGTACCCGGGTCTTCCCAGCAGTATGCCAGGTACGTATGGGTACCCGGGTCTTCCCAGCAGTATGCCAGGTACGTATGGGTACCCGGTCTTCCCAGCAGTATGCCAGGTACGTATAGGTACCCGGGTCTTCCCAGCAGTATGCCAGGTACGTATAGGTACCCGGGTCTTCCAAGCAGTATGCCAGGTACGTATGGGTACCCGGGTGTTCCGAGCAGTATGCCAGGTACGTATAGGTACCCGGGTCTTCCGAGCAGTATGCCAGGTACGTATGGGTACCCGGTCTTCCGAGCAGTATGCCAGGCACGTATAGGTACCCGGGTCTTCCCAGCAGTATGCCAGGCAAGCATGGGTACCCGGGTCTTCCCAGCAGTATGCCAGGTACGTATGGGTACCCGGGTCTTCCCAGCAGTATGCCAGGTACGTATGGGTACCCGGGTCTTCCCAGCAGTATGCCAGGCACGCATGGGTACCCGGGTCTTCCCAGCAGTATGCCAGGCAAGCATGGGTACCCGGGTCTTCCCAGCAGTATGCCAGGCAAGCATGGGTACCCGGGTCTTCCCAGCAGTATGCCAGGCAAGCATGGGTACCCGGGTCTTCCCAGCAGTATGCCAGGTACGTATGGGTACCCGGGTCTTCCCAGCAGTATGCCAGGTACGTATGGGTACCCGGGTCTTCCCAGCAGTATGCCAGGCGGTACGTATGGGTACCCGGTCTTCCCAGCAGTATGCCAGGTACGTATGGGTACCCGGGTGTTCCGAGCAGTATGCCAGGTACGTATAGGTACCCGGGTCTTCCCAGCAGTATGCCAGGTACGTAAGGTACGTATAGGTACCCGGGTCTTCCGAGCAGTATGTCAGGTACGTATGGGTACCCGGGTCTTCCGAGCAGTATGCCAGGCACGCATGGGTACCCGGGTCTTCCGAGCAGTATGCCAGGCACGCATGGGTACCCGGGTCTTCCCAGCAGTATGCCAGGCACGCATGGGTACCCGGGTCTTCCGAGCAGTATGCCAGGTACGTATGGGTACCCGGGTCTTCCCAGCAGTATGCCAGGCACGCATGGGTACCCGGGTCTTCCCAGCAGTATGCCAGGTACGTATGGGTACCCGGGTCTTCCCAGCAGTATGCCAGGTACGTATGGGTACCCGGGTGTTCCGAGCAGTATGCCAGGTACGTATAGGTACCCGGGTGTTCCGAGCAGTATGCCAGGTACGTATAGGTACCCGGGTGTTCCGAGCAGTATGCCAGGTACGTATAGGTACCCGGGTGTTCCGAGCAGTATGCCAGGTACGTATGGGTACCCGGGTCTTCCGAGCAGTATGCCAGGTAAGTATGGGTACCCGGGTCTCCGAGCAGTATGCCAGGTACGTATGGGTACCCGGGTCTTCCGAGCAGTATGCCAGGTACGTATAGGTACCCGGGTGTTCCGAGCAGTATGCCAGGTACGTATAGGTACCCGGGTGTTCCGAGCAGTATGCCAGGTACGTATAGGTACCCGGGTCTTCCCAGCAGTATGCCAGGTACGTATGGGTACCCGGGTCTTCCCAGCAGTATGCCAGGTACGTATGGGTACCCGGGTCTTCCCAGCAGTATGCCAGGTACGTATGGGTACCCGGGTGTTCCCAGCAGTATGCCAGGTACGTATAGGTACCCGGGTCTTCCCAGCAGTATGCCAGGTACGTATGGGTACCCGGGTGTTCCGAGCAGTATGCCAGGTACGTATGGGTACCCGGGTGTTCCGAGCAGTATGCCAGGTACGTATGGGTACCCGGGTCTTCCGAGCAGTATGCCAGGTAAGTATGGGTACCCGGGTCTTCCGAGCAGTATGCCAGGTACGTATGGGTACCCGGGTCTTCCGAGCAGTATGCCAGGTACGTATAGGTACCCGGGTGTTCCGAGCAGTATGCCAGGTACGTATAGGTACCCGGGTGTTCCGAGCAGTATGCCAGGTACGTATAGGTACCCGGGTCTTCCCAGCAGTATGCCAGGTACGTATGGGTACCCGGGTGTTCCGAGCAGTATGTCAGGTACGTATGGGTACCCGGGTCTTCCGAGCAGTATGCCAGGTACGTATAGGTACCCGGGTGTTCCGAGCAGTATGCCAGGTACGTATAGGTACCCGGGTGTTCCGAGCAGTATGCCAGGTACGTATAGGTACCCGGGTCTTCCCAGCAGTATGCCAGGTACGTATGGGTACCCGGGTGTTCCGAGCAGTATGCCAGGTACGTATGGGTACCCGGGTGTTCCGAGCAGTATGTCAGGTACGTATGGGTACCCGGGTGTTCCCGGCAGTATGCCAGGTACGTATGGGTACCCGGGTGTTCCGAGCAGTATGTCAGGTACGTATGGGTACCCGGGTGTTCCGAGCAGTATGCCAGGCACGCATGGGTACCCGGGTCTTCCGAGCAGTATGCCAGGCACGCATGGGCACCCGGGTCTTCCGAGCAGTATGCCAGGCACGCATGGGCACCCGGGTCTTCCGAGCAGTATGCCAGGCACGCATGGGCACCCGGGTCTTCCGAGCAGTATGCCAGGTACGCATGGGCACCCGGGTAGAACCACAGACGTTCCTCAAGCCAGCGAGATAATGTCCTGGTATTAGATAATTCAATACCACCAAAGAGATTCCTACACACTACGGTGACGAGTAAGTGATTTGACGGCAATTCATTTAAGATGTGTTCTGTTACTTCAATCCCATACTGTACACTAACCTTGTACACTTAATTGTCCAATTAAACATATATATATAAATGATTCGTGAGGGCGGGCCAATTATAACATACAGTTACTACTGACAGTACGCATTATTTAACTTATTTTATCTCCCTCGACATGTGTTTATAAATTACACTCGTAAATACACAAGTTTTCTTCAACCGAAGTTAGGATTGTATAGAATAGGCTGTATAAAATCACAGTAACTCAAGTTTAAACGTGGTATTTTTCAACGATTGTGAAGCAAGTTTTAACAACTTATATTAATCACTCTCGTTGGCGCGGATGAAAGCGTATATGTGGTCATTCATGTGGGAGGAAACCGGAGTACCCGGGAAAAAACCCACCTGTCCGATCTGGCGACCACGGTACCATCTCACATACTTCCCGGTCCGAGGATCGAACCCGGGTTGCATTGATGAGAAGCGAGCGCGCTAACCACTGCGCTAATTGGACAGCCTTAGCTCAAGATTTAGAGATGCACTTCGTTTTATGGGGGCTCGTAATATAAGGTATCTTTTATTATTATTATTATTACTTTTTTTTTTTTAAATTAAAAAAAATTATTGTTATTTATTATTATTATTACTATTTTTTATTATTTATTATTTATTATTATTATTTAAGCCACATGTATGATTTATTCCGAGGAATCATGATTTGTAATCGATATTGTCTTATATTGATGTATACGTCGCGCTGTACAATCATCTCACATACTTCCCGATCCGACGATCGAACACGGATTGCATGGGTGAGAGGCGAGCTGCACTAATCGGACAGTCCGGACACACCAGCACAATTAACATGAGAACGCATACAATGTGAACAGACGAATATGTAGTCCAATGGTAACACGCTGGACTTGTAATCCAGGGATCGCAGGTTCGATCCCCTGTCTGACCCTAATAAAATTAACAGTCTTTCAGATGGGACGTTAAACCGAGGTCTCGTGTCGGTGCATTACACCGTGCACGTAAAAGAACCAGAGGAGATTCTGGAATGGGTCTCTGTCTGTATCATGCACTATCCTCCAAAATCTAAAATAACTAATCTCTTCAGGAGGCGTCGCTCATATGGGCAACCGGTAGCGACGATAAATAAACGTAAAAACACACGAACAGGTAATGATACAATGTTACGGGTATATCGTAGAATACCACCACGTTTGTAATTACGAGAAACAGATAATGTGCAAAAAGTATATGTGCATATTTTCTGAATTGTTTTTTAAAAAATCTAAATAAATTAATATAAACGGACTATAAAACAAAATCATCTTCTCCGTAACAGATCACTGTTGTGCAGTACATTCTAAGTAGATGGGTTTAGGGGCTTTAAGAAAATGGTATATTTATGGGGCTTTTAAGATAATGGTACATATATGGGGCTTTAAGATAATGGTACATGAATGGGCTTTAAGATAATGGTACGTTCGGGGCTTTAAGATAATGGTACGTTCGGGGCTTTAAGATAATGGTACGTTCGGGGCTTTAAGATAATGGTACATTATTGGGGCTTTAAGATAATGGTCCTTTAGGGGCTTTAAGATAATGGTACATTTGTGGAGTTTTAAGATAATGGTACGTTATGGGGCTTTAAGATAATGGTACATTTAATCATTATTCTCGGTATTATAATGCTTATATCGACCTCTATTATTGATTTTTAGTAGATCTGAATCACTAGGAAACCTTGGAGATGACATCATTTGCGATCACTAAGCCATTAAGATAACGGACTGACTGGAGTTTCGCTATTGATATAACATACAATAACGGCGCTAACGCCTGTGGATAAGTACATATATGTGCCCTAGGTATATTACTGCTGGAAGTGGATGGTTGTCAAGGAGATTGTACATATATGTGCGTTAGGTATATTACTGCTGGTAGTGGATGGTTGTCAAGGAGATTGTACATATATGTGCCCTAGGTATATTACTGCTGGTAGTGGATGGTTGTCAAGGACATTGTACATATATGTGCCCTAGGTATATTACTGCTGGAAGTGGATGGTTGCCAAGGAGATTGTCATTATTTTAAAAATATACGACGACCTGTGTTTACTGACCACCTACGAATAAACACCAGTGGCGTAGCTGGCACTAAATGGATGTGCACGCGCAGCGGTAGGGGGGTTGGGGGATGCCGCCCCAAATATTTTGTTGATTATGAAAAGCATCTTGGTGAGCTCTGGTGTATTGTCCGAAGTAATATTTATCATCACACTTTCTAAAAATGTCCTCAAATGTTGAGTTTCTGTACTTAGATGAATAATACATGTATGTTGTTAGTTCCAGCTACTTCAGGTCATACACGAGAGATTTCCAGGAATGTGTACATGTCCGGACGCTGTGGCATATAGGCAGCTATGCCACTGATCATCAGCTGTCTGACTCTTAGAGATCACCAATTTCGTTTCCCGTTAACACAGAACTACCTGTCAATACAGAACTACCTGTCAATACAGAACTAACTGTCAATACAGAACTACCTGCCAATACAGAACTTGTCAATACAGAACTACCTGCCAACACAGAACTAACTGCCAATACAGAACTAACTGCCAATACAGAACTACTTGCCAACACAGAACTACCTGTCAACACAGAACTAACACTCAACACAGAACTACCTGTCAACACAGAGCTACCTGTCAACACAGAACTACCTGTCAACACAGAACTACCTGTCAATACAGAACTACCTGTCAATACAGAACTACCTGCCAACACAGAACTACCTGTCAACACAGAACTAACACTCAACACAGAACTACCTGTCAACACAGAACTAACTGTCAACACAGAACTAACTGTCAACACAGAACTAACTGTCAACATAGAACTACTTGTCAACACAGAACTACCTGTCAACACAGAACTACCTGTCAACACAGAGCTACCTGTCAACACAGAACTACCAGTCAACACAGAACGACATCTACCTGTCAACACAGAACTACCTGTCAACACTGAACTACCTCTACCTGTCAACACAGAACTACCTGTCAACACAGAACTACCAACAGCGATCATGCTTTCGCATTCCTTTGGGTGATCGCTACAAACAAACTTGACTGCATATATTGTACTAATGTAGGTATGGCGCGTGTCTCTGCTCGGTAAATCGATGCAAGCATTATGTTTCATAGAACAATATCAGATAAGTTTAAGTCCAATGTTCGTGACCAGTAACACCTGTTGCACATGTCCGTGGGTATCGGCTGTGATCAGGGACGTAGTGGGACGGGTTACACATGTCCGTGGGTATCAGCTGTGATCAGGGACGTAGTGGGACGGGTTACACATGTCCGTAGGTATCAGCCGTGATCAGGGACGTAGTGGGACGGGTTACACATGTCCGTAGTTATCAGCCGTGATCAGGGACGTAGTGGGACGGGTTACACATGTCCGTGGGTATCAGCAGTGATCAGGGACGTAGTGGGACGGGTTACACATGTCCGTAGTTATCAGCCGTGATCAGGGACGTAGTGGGACGGGTTACACATATCCGTGGGTATCAGCTGTGACCAGGGACGTAGTGGGACGGGTTACACATGTCCGTAGGTATCAGCCGTGATCAGGGACGTAGTGGGATGGGTTACACATGTCCGTGGGTATCAGCTGTGATCAGGGACGTAGTGGGACGGGTTACACATGTCCGTGGGTATCAGCAGTGATCAGGGACGTAGTGGGACGGGTTACACATGTCCGTGGGTATCAGCCGTGATCAGGGACGTAGTGGGACGGGTTACTCATGTCCGTGGGTATCAGCCGTGATCAGGGACGTAGTGGGACGGGTTACACATGTCCGTGGGTATCAGCAGTGATCAGGGACGTAGTGGGACGGGTTACACATGTCCGTGGGTATCAGCTGTGATCAGGGACGTAGTGGGACGGTTTACACATGTCCGTGGGTATCAGCTGTGATCAGGGACGTAGTGGGACGGGTTACACATGTCCGTGGGTATCAGCTGTGACCAGGGACGTAGTGGGACGGGTTACACATGTCCGTGGGTATCAGCTGTGACCAGGGACGTAGTGGGACGGGTTACACATGTCCGTGGGTATCAGCTGTGACCAGGGACGTAGTGGGACGGGTACTGATGCCCCTTTAAGCCTGTGCTTAGTGCACAGGTACTGGTGACTATAGACCTGCAGTCAGAGACATTGAGGACGACCGGTCTACTGTTGGTTGAGATTTTATATTTTATTTGTTTTTCTAAATCTCACAGATCTACTACTGGGCTAGATTGTTCATCAGTTGTTTTATATAGAATTGATAAAACTTCAATTTATGTGGTTCACTGTTCACATACTTTAAAATTATACCAAATTTGATCACGCTCACGATCATATAATATTTCTGAAGCATGTTATAGTATATAGAACAGAAAAGAACAGAAATGTTATTAAGACTTGTACATGGTACATCGTCAAATACATATATACAAATATATATGATGTAAATATATACAACAATTGTATCGTGGTCATGTGGCATATAGAATCTGATAATAATAAGAAAATGCATCTAATTATGAGGATGAACAATAATTAGTGCTGATATTGGATTTATGTCATATTATTTAAAAGTGTTAATTTAATGTCAACTGCTTTATTATAGAATAAAGCTAAATTATATAGGATATTTCTTTTATTAGATTGCAACAATTCAATAAACTTAAGCATATTTGGTCTTACAAAATAATATTTCTTTATGTAAAGTTTTCTCAAATCTGAATAGCACGGGCAAACAAGTATAAAATGATATTCGTTTTCTAGGTCGTGTGTATTGCAACACAAACAATAGCGTTCATTTTGTGGAATTCTATTTTGTCCATATCTACCAGTATGTATTCGTAATGAATGTGCAGAAATTCTTAATCTTGTAATTAAAAAACGTAAGATATTTGGTACAATATCTAGATACGGTTCAGATTCAAATTTTAATTTACAGCTATCATACAAGCTTAGTACACCGCTTACAAACCAACCTTGAGTGAAACAATCAATCACACGTTGTTTAAACAAACTTATAAACTGGCTACACTGTACACTATATGGATTTTCCCAAATGTTCGAGAAACTATAGCTATTTAAAATATCTTTAAGTTTGGACGCCCAATTTCTAGAACCATTTGCACAATCATTTACAGCCTGGCTATATACACGTTTTAAAATTATATTATCTGTATGTAACAATTTAAACCAATATTTTACAATTCGAGTATAACGTGTTATGTAAAGTGGATATCTGGCTAATTCGCCATATACGCCTGTAGAACAAGTAGTTACTCTTACATTTAAAATACGTTTACAAAATTTCAAATGAATACGTTCTAGCTCCTTTAATTTTGTGAAACCCCAAATTTCAGAACTATAATTTAAGATAGAGCCCACAAAGGCATCAAAAAGCTGGCAAAGCAGCTTTGGTTTCAGGCTTATTTTTGTACAGTTAGTGAGGAGAATATTCAACGCTTTTAATGCTTTGCCTGACAAAAACTGTTGATTCATGGCAAAGTTACCAAAAAAAAACAACCCAAAAAAAACAACAAAACAAACCAACACCCCAAACCACCCCCAAAACCAAACCACACACCCAACCCCAAAACAAACAAAAAAAACAACACTAATATGACCATATCATCGGCAACCAACAATAGCAATAGGGAAATATCATCAATTAATAATCCAGACTCGTTGTTACCCTGTAAAAATAATTCTAAATCTTCAACAAACAATGAAAACAAAATGGGTGACATTATCTCCCCTTGTCTCAGGCCAATGGCGTATTCAAAGTAATCAGAATAGTTACCACAATTCCTGACGCAAGACTTAACCTTTTGGTACATATCTTTAATAATTAGTAAAAGATTGCCGTGTATACCAACTTTATATAATTTCATCCACAAGGCATTTCTATAAATAGTATCAAAACATTTACATAAATCGACGTACACGCAATATAATCTTTTATTATTGAAAAGATAATTTTGAACAATACTTGATAAAATAGCATCAACTGTTGAACGCCCCTTTCGGAATCCAAACTGAGCGTCTGATATTACATGGTTATTTTCACAAAATTTATCTATTCTTTTATTTAACACTGACGTAAATAATTTTGATAAACAGCTCACTAAGATAATACCCCTATAGTTATTTACATTGTTAACATCACCCTTTTTACCCAAGTTATTACAACTTATATTAATCACTCTCGATTCCTCATTCCTGATGGAATCCATCGCCACGAGGGAGGGAGAAGAGGCAACGTGGAATTTAAATGCCTTGCCTAAGGGCACAATAGTAACGGATCCAGTTAAATTGGGGGGTGAATGGGCGTATATACATGTATAGCAAAGGGCGCTGAGAGGTAACCTCGTTTATCGTAATAAAACTGCACAGAATAAGACCAAATATCAATCTTATAGATACACTTGGATACCTCCCTAGTCATTTAATAGTCAGTTTACATATTGCAATGGTTAAATTATAAACATTTATTTTATCAAGATTTCGAAAGTTTTGATGACTTATAAGATCGAGGCACGCCGGTGTATTACGTGTATTTATTGTCGCTACCGGTTGCCCATATGAGCGACGCATCCTGAACAGATTAGTCATTGTAGATTTTGGAGGATATGCAATGATACAGACAGAGACCCATTCCAGAATCTCCTCTAGTTCTTTTACGTGCACTGTGTGATGCACCAACACGAGATCTCGGTTTAAAGTCTCATCCACAAGACTGTGTCATTTTAGTATGGCACAGCGGGGGATCAGATCAGCGACCCATGTATTACAGGTCCAGATTGTTAACCACTGGATCACTGATCCACGAGTGTCCTGTTAGTGTCATTAGACTTATTGCCACATTTGCTCTTCACTCTCCCTCGTCGTGACGATAGATTCCACGACGAATGAGGTTTCGAGAGCGAGCAATCTAATGTACTTCCTTATTGAGATAAAACATGGTTATATAAATAATAAAAACAATGTTGACCCAAAATACACGGTGGAGAGTGTATCCTTAAACCAATGAGTAATCGTTGGTTTAAGGGTATACTCCGGAGTTCGAACCCCGCTGGAGTTATTACGATTGTGCCCTTGGGCAAGGCATTTAAATTCCACATTACCTCTTCTCTCTCCTTCATGACGATGAATTCCATAAGGAATTAGGTCTCGAGAGTGATTAATATAAGTTGAAAGGACTTGTTTCGCAATCGAGCTAAATCATATGTATAAACTAATGAGTAATCGTCAATTGAAACGTCAGATTTTAACCGAAGTAAATATAGTTTTTTCTGGGCGTCGTCTCGTGACAGTTATAGGTACGTTGTCACGAACATTAATACAGCTCAAGTCATTGTTGGGTACTCTTAATTGAAACAGAAATGGATATTGCTGTGTGCATACCATATGTAACACGATACAATTCATTGTCCTTACTGTAAAATGGGATCCCCGTGGCTGAGTGGTTATGGTCGCATACTTCAAAACACTTGCCCCTCACCGCTGTAGGTTCAAATCCCATGGCGGTTTCGAATTATTTCAAGGAAAGCGATTCGAATAAGTTACTATGCAACCTTTTCCCCAATTATATCTGTGCTATTGCAACTATTCCTATGTTATGTACCATTCTTGAATAAACTATTGTTAAACCCTTTCAACACCACATACCTCTAAATAGGCTTACAAAAAGTGTAGATCCAGATGAGCCGGCTCGTGACGAGCCGTCTCATCAGGATCTGCACTTTTTGCCAGTGATATGACTATTTTTAGACATAATTACCCATTTTGATAAATGAACTTGTCCAAATGTGATTTTCTGATTCATTTATTGGTTTATGAATATCATGGACCAGTCCATGTGAGTTACTTGGTGTTGAATGGGTTAAACTAATTATTTCACGCGAGGAAACTATCCAGCTGACTTGTGGTAAGTCGGTGGTTCTACCATGGCACCCGTCAGTGCATGTCATAATAGCTGGAAAGTCACCATATGGCGACGTTAATCCCCAAAAAAACAAACAATTATTTTCTGTATTTCGATTGAAGCAGTTGCGGAAAACTTCCGCATTCTGATGTATCAACCTTTCACAGCAAAGAAATGTGTTGTATCCGGTCGCATAGAGTGATATATTGTGGATGCAGTATGCACAGATAGGAACCAGTACTCAACTTTCCAACCTATGTAAGCGACTGGCAACTTTCTCACATGTCGCCATTTATCACTTGTCCCTGATGGGGAGCGAACCTGCAGCCCAGATTGAATAGCGGTGAAAGGCGAGTTCTAACGGCAGCGTGCTAGACCACTCGGCCACAGAGGCTAGTGTATGTATGTTCCATTAATGTCAAATCCCTTGCGGGATCCTAGACATATTTTCCTGGACAGGCTTAGTCGACATAAACGGCCAGTACTAAGCAGTGTGTGTGAAGAGACTTGCCCAATTGCGCTACTGACAGAGTATCGAACCCGGGGCCGTTTGATTAAAAAACCGACGCTCTACTACTGGACCACTGCTGCCACCATTGTAGTGTTTCACCGGTATATGTGTGCACATGCGTACACCGAACAACCCACCTCACATATGCTATTATTATATGGAAGTCGTGATAGCTCAGTGGTAGCGCGTTCGCTTCACGTGCGAAAGGCCCGGAGTTCGAGCCCCGCTGGAGCCGTTACGATTGTGTCCTTAGGCAAGGCATTTAAATTCCACATGCCTCTTCTCTCTCCCTCGTGGCGATGGATTCCATCAGGAATGAGGTATCGAGAGTGATTAGTATAAGTTATAAGAACTTGTTTCGCAATCGAGCTAAAATAAATTTGTATAAACTAAACATATGCTATTACATGTCATTTGCTCTAAGTGTAAAACACTGTCGTGACGTCATAGCTTTGTACTTGCAGTCCACTATTATTAATATTGGACTTCTGTTGAAAGGCCAGAGTATTATATTCAATCATACGCGTAAATGTACGAAATGAACAATTTTAATTCGGATCTTAATAAGTATGTGTCTTAAGTAAGATATAAGCCTCAAACGGATCCAATATGTAAGCACAGTCCAATAGTATATATATTGGATCGTTTCGGCTTATATCCTATAACATCATCATCATCATCATCATCATCATAGTGATTGTGTCACTCTGCATAGAGTATACTAGCAATGTCGTTAAAACGTCAACACCTGCAACAGTCAGGGATGGCGTTTCTCAAAATTAAAATGTTCCATATTTACAAGAAGTGGACATGGCGATTGGCCAGTACCAATTGGACCCCATCCACAAGGTGGTCTGGTCAATAGCATTCTGTGGTAGCTTGTTCCAGGGTACTATGGATGCAGGAAAGAAGCTGTTCTGGTATATGTTTGTACGGGCTCTGATTTGACAGCATAGCGTTGGTTGTGGCCTCGGTTGGTCCTGGCCGTAACTAAAGGTAAGTTTGGATTGATGTCGACTAGGTTGTGGAGGTATATATAATAGTATGCACAGATAAACTAACACATGCCAGTGGATGAAATACTAGAAATGTGGGGATACAGCGCAGCTTAAATATCCATATATATTTATATAACATGACACATGATACAAGATGATACCGTATATGTCTCAAATGAATAAATTACATTTCACTTAATCTTACCTAAAATGATGGCAGCACTTGCCACTATTAACTCCTGAGTCTGTCCAGCAATCACTAGACTATCGTATGTTACATCGGTCGTATACTTCGGTACTATGACTTCCATCTTGCAGGAGTCAGCCTCACCCTTGATGCAGGCCATGACATACCAAATACCAAGGTAAACATTGTACGTGACAGCGGTACCGTCAACAGTTGTTGGCAACGTGAAGCTCAGCCAGAAAGGTATGGAAAATCCGAGTGCCAATAGGCCCATAGCGACACATGTAACCACGATGCCGGCGACCAACGTCGTCGACCAAGCCATATTTTGTTATCCGTTTCTACACTAAATCTCTATTCTCAGTCAGACAAACTGTTGTCCACTCTATTAACACTATTCCGAAGGAACACAACCAAATTTCAGTCTATTCGAAAATATGTAAATAAACACTACATTCCTTATTCGAAATCAACAAGGATGATCCGTCATGAATAAAATCCCAAGCGAAAATAATAAAGTGTCACAAAAATATTATAACTTCTATTGAAATCCTGTGACATGTATCTGCATGAGTGGTCGCATAGCGAAACAACGTCCTATAATAATAGCCTACGGTTTCGGAGCGATACGACTGAACGAAATCTAAAAATGGGCTTGGACGATCTTAAACCATATCTACGCTTAAATTCCACCACTATATATATATCTGTACTAATCCCTGTTTAGCACGTTTGTGTAGCGGGAATTGAGACAAACACAGGTTGTTATAAACCAATATCTACAGGAGCAAACGCGAAATGAAAATAGTTTTAAGGGGACGTCACTTGATCAAATATTTGCAAAATTAAATGTCTTTGCTTTGATAAATGTAGAGGAAAACAAACGTATTGGGGTTGTTTACATAGCATTGTTGTTACTGAATATCAAGTCAATATATGTTTATTGCTCGTTTACGCTCATGTATTGGAATCAGTAATTATATGTAATGCTGCGAATGGTTATTGATTTATCGCATACGGTTTACATTAAAGCAGCATTACATCGTAATAAAGGATGTTTTGGGTAAAATATAAATACTAATGTGTGTGTTTACAAAAATCGAAATAGTCGCTCAGAAATGATAACATTCCAATAAATTTAAACCGTCGTATACGCGAATTTGTTTATCAACACACGACATGTAAACACGCACAGCGCGCATGCGTGAAACAACAGAGGATGTAGAAAACAACGTATATATTTTGAACATGAAAGACTATCTATATATCTTCCTCTAATGTCGAACCCCTCGCGGGGATGTAGACATGTCCCTAAAAGACTAAGGTAACAGAGGTATGAATCAACATATCAAGTAATTTAATTAAAAAAGACAACGTGGGACAAATTGGGACGATGCATTCCGAATGTAAACAAGTGCGGACGATGCGTTCCGGTTGTAAACAAAGCGTGACCGATCGACTCGGAAAGTCCTACTTTTGGTTTCGAGTTTGTTTTATCGCCAAAATACACTGTTTACCAAATGAACATAAGCAAACAAATTATCATGTTAGAATGTGTAGCAGCATTGCTACCCATACGTAAAAATTGAATTTTTCAAATATGTTTTATTTCATACGATGTAATGCTGCTTTAAATATATTCCAAACAATGTTCATTCTCTATGCAGTAGATCTATTTACCATTGAAACTATGTGCATGTTAAATCTATTGTATTACGTGGCCAACATAGGCTTATATATCTGTATGTTTATGACTATGTACCATGCACTAGTCTTGAAATAAACCTATGTCCTGTTCTGTTCTGTTCTGTTCTGTTCTGCTCTTGTTCTGCCCTGCACTTGCCCTGCCCTGCCCTGCCCAGCCCTGCCCTGCCCTGCTCTTCCCTGCCCTGCCCTGCTCTGCCCTGCCCTGCCTTGCCCTGCTCTATTATATGTGTACAACATTTATAGCTGCTCACAAGCTGTTGCCTCTGTGGTGTGTGCCCCTCCGAGCAGTATGACATGCACTGACGGGTACCCGGGTAGAACCACCGACTTACCACAAGTCAGCTGGATAGTTTCCTCGCGTGAAATAATTAGTTTAACCCATTCAACACCAAGTAACTCACATGGACTGGTCCATGATATTCATAAACCAATAAAAGAATCAGAAAATCACATTTGGACAAGTTCATTTATCAAAATGGGTAATTATGTCTAAAAATAGTCATATCACTGGCAAAAAGTGCAGATCCTGATGAGACGGCTCGTGACGAGCCGGCTCATCTGGATCTACACTTTTTGTAAGCCTATTTAGAGGTATGTGGTGTTGAAAGGGTTAAACAATAGTTTATTCAAGAATGGTACATAACATAGGAATAGTTGCAATAGCACAGTTATAATTGGGGAAAAGGTTGCATAGTAACTTATTCGAATCGCTTTCCTTGAAATAATTCGAAACCGCCATGGGATTTGAACCTACAGCGGTGAGGGGCAAGTGTTTTGAAGTATGCGACCATAACCACTCAGCCACGGGGGTCCCATTTTACAGTAAGGACAATGAATTGTATCGTGTTACATATGGTATGCTATATGTTATATTTCGGGTTTTACGCCTGCATCAGCACCATTTTGGGCTATATCGCCGGCGGGCAGTTTACTTAACAACACCTTTCCTGGGCAGGCTCCAGCGGTTAACCAGTACTTGGGTGCACCAACCTCCGTAAGAAACTGCCAACTTTTTCATATAAATGAGACACGGCCTGAGCGGGGCTCGAACCCGTGACCATCAGTGATGATAGGTTACAGTGGTATACAAGTCAGCGACCTTAACCACTCGACCACGAAGGCGGACCTATGGTATGCACACAGCAATATCCATTTCTGTTTCAATTAAGAGTGCCCAACAATGACTTGAGCTGTATTAGTGTTCGTGACAACGCACCTATAACTGTCACGAGACGACACCCAGAAAAAAATCTATATTTACTTCAGTTAAAATCTGACGTTTCAATTGACGATTACTCATTAGTTTATACAAATGATTTAACTCGATTGCGAAACAAGTTATGTCAACTTATATTAATCACTCTCGAGACCTCATTCCTGATGGAATCCATCGCCACGAGGGAGAGAGAAGAGGCAACGTGGAATTTAAATATGTGGTGTAGATATGGCAAGTCTAGCCTAGTACCTATACAGTTCCATATCGCTGGTTATATCGGAAAACTAATATAGCGTGACAGGTAGATGAATGTTTAATGTATATCCCATAGAGTGGTGGAACCTATGCTCGGCGTATTTTCCATTGTCATCCGTATTTAAAAAATGTATATAGTGCTATACTAATTTCGCTGTCAGAGCTGAAGCATGGTTCAATAGCATTCCGTTGAGTGTATCGGTAAGCTGATGCAACTGTCACGTGACTGGACCAGCTGACGAATATAAACACACAAATCATTGGGAGAATATTTCCACCGAAACTGAAACGGTGTATGAGTAACACAATCTACATCTAAACCGAAAAATAGTTTCTATACCATTTCTGATTAAGATCAATAGGTGTTTTTACTCAATGATATACTATATCAAAATATGATATTCAACAAGACATGGTGGATAAATAAAAAATAACAAGTACGCCGTGCATAGGTGCCCGGAAGTATTGAGTTCCCCATAAAAACGGGTGCCGAACCGACACCGTTGCGATAGCTGTATTGAGCAGCAAGGTCACATGATGACGCTAAAACTGTCAACAAGAGTGTTTTGAAAGTTGTTTTCACGACTTAAAAAAAAACGGCAACTGCAATTAACATTTTATACTGATCATTGTATGTGGGATTTACACCGAACATAGGTTCCACCACTGTAATTGTTTGTTGAGATTATATAGTGTCCATTGCCATATTACCATGCATGTACAGACGGATTTGTAGTCCAGTGGTAACACGCTGGAATGATAATCCAGGCAACTCAGGCTCGATCCCCCGTCTGACCCTAATAAAATTAACAGTCTTTCAGATGGGACTCTTCAGGAGGCGTCGCCCATATGGGCAACCGGTAGCGACGGTAAATAAACGTAAAACACACATACCGTGCATGTTTCACTTTGTAATGTTTTGTATTGATGCTTTGTTCATGTGCCAAACTAGGCTTATTACGAAATCAAGAGATATATGTACTTGGCTTACCAATGACAAACACAATTTACACCCGACTTATCCCGACAGATTGTTTATGCAAACAGGATACTCGTATAGAAAGCGACTACTGTCCCTAGGATTTGTATATACATGTACATCAAATTCGCTATTTTGAACCATTGTATACCAAAACATTATTCGATATAAATAGATCGGATTATCATGACACATTTGAAAAGTCGAGAACAACAGTAGTGTGTGTGTTTTACGTTTATTTATCGTCGCTACCGGTTACCCATATGAGCGACGCCTCCTGAAGAGATTAGTCAGTTTAGATTTTGGAGGATAGTGCAATGATACAGATAGAGACCCATTCCAGAGTCTCCTCTGGTTCTTTTACGTGCACGGTGTAAAGCACCGACACGAGACCTCGGTTTAACGTCCCATCTGAAAGACTGTTAATTTTATTAGGGTCAGACGGGGGATCGAACCTGCGATCCCTGGATTACCAGTCCAACGTGTTACCACTGGACTACATATCAGTAGTGTTATATTCCAACGGTATTAATACTTTAGGTCAGACGATGTTATTGATATAGTGGTCTGGGATTGGTTGAAAAAGTGTAGGGAAGCCCTTAAGAGTTATTGATACATGAACTGATTGGCTGAGTAGGTATTGTCACAAATATTGAAAATGACTTCTAAATATTAAAATACAATATATGAGCTGCATTTTGGAATATTTAAAAATATTTGCAGACTATTTGGTGACAAATAAACAGCATATTATAAATGCAGGTGTCAGTGCAACATTCACCACCAAATTACCTTCAGAGTAGGGGGTGGGTGCCTTTAGTGGGACATTAAAAAAAACGCAATTGGTCAACCCCATTGAAATTTGACATTTTCCTGTGGCTCAAAGGCCATTCTGTTGAAAATTACTCTCTTTTGTGCCAAACTATTTTTGGGGAAAATCTAATGGCACTGTGTGTTATAATGGTGGCCTATGGAAATTGCAATAGCGGTGTCTGACCTAAACTTTGAAAGCACAGTAGGATTTGCATACACATCAAATTCGCTATTTTTAGCGAGTGTATACCACAAACCATTCGATATCAACACATCGGAGTATGATCATTGCTCAGTGATGCTCCAGTTAGCATGGCAACTTTGAAACGTCGAGAACAACATGCTAGAATCACGCTACGCTGTTTTATACAAATTTATTTTTAGCTCGATTGCGAAACACGTTATTACAACTTATATTAATCATTCTCGAGACCTCATTCCTGATGTAATCCATCGCCACGAGAATCACGTTGAGAAAGATATTGTATTGCCTTCATGGGATAAAACAAGAACGACTATTATGTAATGGATAGAATAGCGAATTATACTTATAGTTCCAAAGTAACACTCGTTTGTTATTTCTTTACCTTATTAGCATAATTTATGCAAATATGCTAATTACACGAAATGGCTCGAATCTATGCAACGGAATGTCCGATTTTGTAAAGTGTATGTATTTTCAGAAATCCCCAAAACAATACTTATTTCATATGATGCACATTGAAATTACTTTATTGTGAAACAAAGACATTCGAATATTTCCAAGAGCAATTTATGCAAATTAATTAATTGCATCGTATTCGTGCTATAGTTTAAAACGTATTCTTGACTATTCAGTAAGTTCTATGTGAGCTACCCAACCATGATGGTGTTCCCCACGGATTGAATCGTAGACTATGTTTATACATTTTATTTTTTTTATTATACAAATTTATTTTAGCTCGATTGCGAAACAAGTTCTTTCAACTTATATAAATCACTCTCGAGACCTCATTCCTGATGGAATCCATCGCCACGAGGGAGAGAGAAGAGGCAACGTGGAATTTAAATGCCTTGCCTAAGGGCACAATCGTAACGGCTCCAGTGGGGCTCGAACTCCAGACCTTTCGCACCTGAAGCGAACGCGCGTCCACTGCGCTATCACGACTTCCACATTTACCAAAAGTGACAAATGCTAAAAACTACAATTTGCTAAACGATGAATATGATGCTAAGCGTTACACTTTGCTAACAGTTAAAAATGCTATAAGTTACAAATCGTTGAATGTTACAATGGCGTTAAAATAGCAATTTGTTAAAATATATAATAATAACAGTTACAAAACTATATTGGCATAAGCCTGGGTTACGAACCCGAATCATTGCAAACGACCACTCTACCGTTGCACAACCACCAAACCCCCAATCCAACTGACCACTCTACCATTGCACAACCACCAAACACCCAATCCAACTGACCACTCTACCATTGCTCAACCACCAAACCCCCAATCCAACTGACCACTCTACCATTGCACAACCACCAAACCCCCAATCCAACTGACCACTCTACCATTGCACAACCACCAAACCCCCAATTAAATTGACCACTCTACCCTTGCACAACCTCAACAGCCCCAATCAAACTGACCACTCTACCATTGCACAACCCCAACAGCACCAACCAAACTGACCACTCTACCATTGCACAACCTCAACAGCCCCAACCAAACTGACCACTCTACCATTGCACAACCCCAACAGCACCAATCAAACTGACCACTCTACCATTGCACAACCTCAACAGGCCCAATTAAACTGACCACTCTACCATTGCACAACCTCAACGGGCCCAATCAAACCGACCACTCTACCATTTCACAACCCCAACAGCACCAATCAAACTGACCACTCTACCATTGCACAACCCCAACATCACCAATCAAACTGACCACTCTACCATTGCACAACCCCAACAGCACCAATCAAACTGACCACTCTACCATTGCACAACCCCAACAGCACCAATCAAACTGACCACTATGCCATTGCACAACCTCAACATGCCCAATTAAACTGACCACTCTACCAGTGCACAACCCCAACAGCACCAATCAAACTGACCACTCTACCAGTGCACAACCCCAACAGCACCAATCAAACTGACCACTCTACCACTGCACAACCCCAACAGCACCAATCAAACTGACCACTCTACCACTGCACAACCCCAACAGCACCAATCAAACTGACCACTCTACCACTGCACAACCCCAACAGCACCAATCAAACTGATCACTCTACCACTGCACAACCCCAACAGCACCAATCAAACCGACCACTCTACCATTGCACAACCACCAAACCCCCAATCAAACTGACCACTCTACCATTGCACAACCATCAAGCCCCCAATTCAACTGACCACTCTACCAGTGCACAACCCCAACAGCACCAATCAAACTGACCACTCTACCAGTGCACAACCCCAACAGCACCAATCAAACTGACCACTCTACCACTGCACAACCCCAACAGCACTAATCAAACTGACCACTATACCATTGCACAACCATCAAGCCCCCAATTCAACTGACCACTCTACCATTGAACAACCCCAACAGCACCAATCAAACTGACCACTCTACCATTGCACAACCCCAACAGCACCAATCAAACTGACCACTCTACCATTGCACAACCACCAAACCCCCAATCAAATTGACCACTCTACCATTGCACAACCCCAACAGCACCAATCAAACTGACCACTCTACCATTGCACAACCCCAACCAAACTGACCACTCTACCATTGCACAACCACCAAAACCCCCAACCAAACTGACCACTCTACCATTGCACAACCCCAACTAAGCACCAATCAAACTGACCACTCTACATTGCACAACCCCAACATCACAAATCAAACTGACCACTCTACCATTGCACAACCCCAACAGCACCAATCAAACTGACCACTCTACCATTGCACAACCACCAAACCCCCAACCAAACTGACCACTTTACCATTGCACAGCCCCAACAGCACCAATCAAACTGACCACTCTACCATTGCACAACCCCGACAGCACCAATCAAACTGACCACTCTACCATTGCACAACCCCAACAACACCAATCAAACTGACCACTCTACCATTGCACAACCCCAACAGCACCAATCAAACTGACCACTCTACCATTGCACAACCCTAACATCACCAATCAAACTGACCACTATGCCATTGCACAACCCCAACAGCACCAATCAAACTGACCACTATGCCATTGCACAACCCCAACATCACCAATCAAACTGACCACTCTACCATTGCACAACCCCAACTGCACAATCAAACTGACCACTCTACCATTGCACAACCTCAACAGGCCCAATTAAACTGACCACTCTACCATTGCACAACCCCAACAGCACCAATCAAACTGACCACTCTACCATTGCAACACCACCAAACCCCCAATCAAATTGACCACTCTACCATTGCACAACCCAACAGCCCCAACCAAACTGACACTCTACCATTGCACAACCCCAACAGCACCAACCAAACTGACCACTCTACCATTGCACAACCTCAACAGCCCCAACCAAACTGACCACTTTACCATTGCACAACCCCAACAGCCCCAACCAAACTGACCACTTTACCATTGCACAACCCCAACAGCCCCAACCAAACTGACCACTTTACCATTGCACAACCTCAACAGCCCCAACCAAACTGACCACTCTACCATTGCACAACCTCAACAGCCCCAACCAAACTGACCACTCTACCATTGCACAACCCCAACAGCCCCAACCAAACTGAGCACTCTACCATTGCACAACCCAACAGCACCAACCAAAATGCAAGCACACTGTTGACAGATTATATATAATAACAACCATGGCTCTATAATCACGTTCTTTTATTTTATAGTTTAGTCATATTTTATTGCTCGATTCGTTTTACATATACACCTGAATACAAAACATGACCGATTAAAGAAAGGCAAACGTGTTGGGCCACAAGTTCTAGCAACATTAGTTACGTCCCTTCCCTATAATCACGGAGTTACATTCTACGGCCACAATCCACACTGCACAATTAAAACGGATGTTAAACGTCTGACCCTAATAAAATTAACAGTCTTTCAGATGGGACGTTAAACCAAGGTCTTGTTTCGGTGCTTTACACCGTGCACGTAAAAGAACCAGAGAAGACTCTGGAATGGGTCTCTCTCTGTATCATTGCACTATCCTCCAAAAATCTAAAATGACTAATCTCTTCAGGAGGCGTCGCTCATATGGGCAACCGGTAGCGACGATAAATAAACGTAAAACACACACACACTGTGTGCGTTATTAATAGTATTGAATGCTCAGCCCGGCCATTGATTAGACTACAGGAATCACTCTCATCTACTCATATACTATCCGACATCTCATATTCGTTGATGTGTGAATATGTTAAATGGATAATATTATTTGAATGCACAGCCCGGCCATCGATTATACTACAGGAATCACTCTCATCTACTCATGTACTATCCGACATCAGACGCGAGCCTCGGTGTACATGAGGTTGGAGCCTCGTACTTCTCTGTTCTATTGTTTTCTAGTTATAATTGTTGTTCCGAATCTTATTGTAATTAGTATAAACTTTATTTATTTTTACAATGATTGCGAAACAAGCTTTAACAACTTATATTAATCACCTTCGTTGGTACGGATGAAAGCGTATATGTGTTCATTCCTGTGGGCGGAAACCGGAGTACCCGGAGAAAACCCACATGTCCGATCTGGCGAGCACCGTACCTGCGAGATCGGACAGGTGGGTTTTCTCCAGGCACTCCGGTTTCCTCCCACACGAATGACCACATTTACGCTTTCATCCGCGCCAACGAGAGTGATTAATATAAGTTGTTAAAACTTGCTTTGCAATCGTTGTAAAATAAATAAAGGTTAAAAAACCATTATTGCTGGTCATGATCCGTGTTCCCCATGTCTGTTATTGTTGTCTAAACGCAATGTTCTAGCGCCATTTAGCGCACTAAAACCATGTAAATATAGAGATAAAAACATGAGATACGGGATGGTACAGAGCGACTCCTGGACCGACCATAACACAAAGGGCTGAGCATTCAAATAATAGTATCCATTTAACATATTCACACATCAACGAATATGAGATGTCGGATAGTACATGAGTAGATGAGAGTGATTCCTGTAGTATAATCGATGGCCAGGCTGTGCATTCAAATAATAGTATCCATTTAACATATTCACACATCAACGTACAGACGGATATGTAGTCCAGTGGTAACACGCTGGACTGGTAATCCAGGGATCGCAGGTTCGATCCCCCGTCTGACCCTAATAAAATTAACAGTCTTTCAGATGGGACATTAAACCGAGGTCTCGTGTCGGTGCTTTACACCGTGCACGTAAAAGAACCAGAGGAGATTCTGGAATGGGTCTCTGTATCTGTATCATGCACTATCCTCCAAAATCTAAAATAACTAATCTCTTCAGGAGGCGTCGCTCATATGGGTAACCGGCAGCGACGATAAATAAACGTAAAAACACACACATCAACGAATATGAGATGTCGGATAGTATATGAGTAGATGAGAGTGATTCCTGTAGTCTAATCGATGGCCGGGCTGAGCATTCAATACTATTAATAACGCACACAGTGTGTGTGTTTTACGTTTTATTTATCGTCGCTACCGGTTGCCCATATGGGCGACGCCTCCTGAAGAGATTATTCATTTTAGATATTTGGAGGATAGTGGAATGATACAGACAGAGACCCATTCCAGAATCTCCTCTGTCTCATTTATGTGCACGATGTAAAGCATCGAAACGAGACCTCGGTTTAATGTCCCATCTGAAAGACTGTTAATTGTATTAGGGTCAGACGGGGAATCGAACCTGCGATCCGTCTGTTAAACGCACACAAAATAACCACATTGGTTTATAAAATATTAGCGCTAACTAAGCGTCTTAGTACGCTCGCCCACATGGTTCGCCGGCAGCGAGGGTAAATAAGCTCAATCATCATCATCAGTTCGCGCACCGATGCAGCGTTTTCTATCATAAAAACAAGTCAGGCTAAAATAAAACGACGAGTTCTTTTTTAAGAGAATGAACGAGTAATATTTCATTCATGGACATAGAAAGCTCTTCTTACCACATCTTGGTTAGTGGTACTAGTGCTAGTAATGCCTTCTATGTTCATTCGATGACATGTAATTGTGTGTGTTTTACGTTTATTTATCGTCGCTACCGGTTACCCATATGAGCGACGCCTCCTGAAGAGATTAGTCATTTTAGATTTTTGGAGGATAGTGCAGTGAAACAGACAGAGACCCATTCCAGAGTCTCCTTTGGTTCTTTTACGTGCACGGTGTAAAGCACCGACACAAGACCTCGGTTTAACGTCCCATCTGAAAGACTGTTAATTGTATTAGGGTCAGACGGGGGATCGAACCTGCGATCCCTGGATTACCAGTCCAGCGTGTTACCACTGGACTACAGATCCGTCTGTCTTAAATAAATAATATTTGACCCCGACATGTAATTCAATCCTACACTGACTTATATCCCCATATTATTTCACCGATAAAGTTCTACATTTAACACCTTTTAGTTCACTAGTGAACATAGCAACAATTCAATTTTTAAGAATTTAATAACGCCCTGCTAGGATAATAAATCCGACAGTGGCCCTTACATAGAAAACGCTTGTCGCTTGTCGTTGTCACGACCACATATACGTTTACAGGTCCAACCTTATGGACAGACCAGTCTTTCCCATCTCTATTCGTTTTTTTAAACCTTTATTTTTCTATTGACATGAAACATTGCTTCGTTAATGGAAGACATGATGAACTGTATGTGTGTTTCTAGTATGGATCATTGGAATATCGGAAGCATATTCTTGGACCAAGGTTGGGATCAAATTGTAGATGTGTATGCATCTGAGATATGTGTGAAGCAATTTTGTAAAATAGCGTTAGTCTGTGTTTCTTTCGCTTCTCAGCAAATGTATCCCAATTAAGCTCACTTACTACAGAGTGCGATGGCACAAGACACACGTGTTACTGTTTCGTTTTGGATTGCGTTGATATCGTTGTTTTGTTTGTTGGTGCAGTTATCCCAAACACTGTCATATGAATGACGAGTGGATGCACTCTAGGCTATTTTGGTGCAGAATTTAGTGATCGTAGAAGTTCAATTCTCTGCAATGCCTTGTTTACTAATGTATTGATTTGCGATAACCATTGTGTGTCGTCAGGGATGGTGGGTAGGAGATGTGTATCAATTCTCACGTGGTTAATGGCAGAATTGTTAATAATAACGTTGGTGTGATGTGGTTTTATCCGTTTATAGTATACTCTCTGATTTGGAGGAGTTGAAGATGACGCGCCATTCTTTGAACCACGTGCAGATGAATAAGTCATCACTTAGAAGATATGCTGAGGTAGCAGGTTCGTCGACCATAATATTATACACACTGGTGCCGTAAGCAAATAGTAATATTTTGGCTTTGATGTGTGTGACTATGTCATTAATATAAATCAGAAATAATAGTGTGCCAATAATGGATCCCTGTGGGACACCAGCTTAGAAAGATGTCAAGTTGGATAATGGATCCCTGTGGGACACCAGCTTAGAAAGATGTCAAGTTGGATAATGGATCCCTGTGGGACACCAGCTTAGAAAGATGTCAAGTTGGATGATATGTTCGAGATGACGAAACGTTGCTTTCACAGCGATAAGTATGAAGAAATTCAATTTATCAAATTACTACGAATCCAACCTGAAGCTAATTTGTGAAGTAGGCCAAGATGCCAAATTCAATTATGTCGAACACCTTTGATATGTCACAATGACTATCCGAACCAGTTCCCCTTAATGCAGGATGTGACAGGATATATCATAAAGTAATATAATGCTGATTGACTGTTCAGCCACCATTTTAATGAACTAAATGGTTGACATTAAAAAGGGTTTGTTCGTATTCGTAGGAGATATTTTAGGATTAAAATAAACGTCGATACGGATGGGCACATATTCTCTGGAACATTCCTATGTACAGTGTTCTATTAATGTACAGTAACACCATTCTTTCAATCAATACACATTGAATTAAACTTTATTTCATTTGAACACTTCGTCTGCACAATCATAAACATTCATTTAGTCATTGTCGCCTTTACTGGACTCGCAACAACCCTGCTATTAACACTATCGGTTCGTATAGCCCGTCTACTCCAGGACGATGCAACGATGGATCTTTAGATAGATGGAAACATGCGTACTACTACATTATATCATCATGTCATCTTTTCAATTTATCCCCGTGACCCGCGATTTATAAATGGCAAAGATTCGTAAAACGATATGTTTAACTGATTTGAGTCTCCGATTGCAGTCTTATTATAATGCCATTCCTCCATACAATCCATGGCATACGGTTGATAGTCTGTGTAGAATTTGTTGGCAAATAAATGGTGCTTGTTGATCAGCGTGTTCAGGTCTCCCACACCAAACACACACACACCACGCACAAACTTCCCGCGACAAGGCTTTCCCCAAGCAGCAAACGTAGCCAACCAAGGTTTGTCATCAGGTTTTCCTGAATAAAAACAGCATACAATAAGATAGGATACAGTTCTATTTATCGTGAACAAGGGATATGCATACCCTAAGCTCAGTATGGCGACTCTTCTGCTAGTATTGGTGGGTATAGACGGATCTGTAGTCCAGTGGTAACACGCTGGACTGGTAACCCAGGGATCGCAGGTTCCATCCCTCGACTGACCCTAATAAAATTAACAGTCTTTCAGATCGGACTTTCGTGTCGGTGCTTTACACTGTGCAAGTAAAGGAACCAGAGGGGATTCTGGAATGGATCTCTGTCTGTATCATTGCACTATCCTCCAACAATCTAAAACGACTAATCTCTTCAGGATGCGTCGCGCATATGGGCAACCGATAGCGACGATAAATGAATGTAAAACACACACAGTATTGGTGTAGGAAGACACCCGGGTGCCCCTCTGATCAGCAGTATTTCAGACACGACCCTTCCGCAACATGCTGGAGAGTTTCTTCCGACCTTAACCACTGGGAGCATGGATACACATTACTAAGAATATAATATATACATGTATATAACATAATAACATGCACATAATTATAATGCATAATCTAGTATAGTCTCGATGGTAGTCTGTAATATATTTCCAACTTTAGGAATTCATGAACGGAGTACATATTTCATAAATACATATACCACCTTAGTGACCATAAATACATATACCACCTTAGTGACCATAAATACATATACCACCTTAGTGACCATAAATACATATACCACCTTAGTGACCATAAATACATATACCACCTTAGTGACCATTGGCTCCTTTACAACATGATGTCTAGACATATGCATGGTTGAGTGACGCCAAGCTTTGACAGTGACGCCAGACGGGTTGTCATTTTAACACATGATTGGATATCGTCTAAATAGTGTGTGTGCATAGTGTCATGGTGTATCATACTATCCTTAAAACAGAAATATGTTGGGGCCAGAACTGCACACCTGGCGCCGTGGATCATTTGTCCTGACCCCAAGCCGAAGCGTATGTCTTCCTGGTACCCAGTCTTTCAGATGGGACGTTAAACCGAGGTCTCGTGTCGGTGCTGTACACCGTGCACGTAAAAGAACCAGAGGAGATTCTGGAATGGGTCTCTGTCTGTATCATTGCACTATCCTCCAACATCTAAAATGACTAATCTCTTCAGGAGGCGTCGCTCATATGGGTAACCGGTAGTGACGATAAATACACGTAAAACACAACACCTTGTACCCGTTTAAAGATACACGAATAACATCCTCGTTTCATTTGAGTGAAGTGCACGTATAACTGCACGTAAAAGAACCAGAAGAGACTCTGGAATGGGTCTCTCTCTCTCTGTATCATGCACTACCTACAAAATCTAAAATGACTAATATCTTCAGGAGGCGTCGCTCATTTATGTGTGGTACATTTTAGGTGACAAACAGTCGTGCCGAATTAGCGGCGAAAGCGGAAAAAACAAACAGTTCCTGCAAATATAAATAATATTCCGGCAACTATTATCTCTATTTTCACAACTGCAATTGTTTTCTTGCAACTAACTATGAACTCTATTTTCACAACTGCAATTGTTTTCTTGCAACTAACTATTATCTATATTTTCACAACTGCAATTGTTTTCTTGCAACTAACTATTATCTATATTTTCACAACTGCAATTGTTTTCTTGCAACTAACTATTATCTATATTTTCACAACTGCAATTGTTTTCTTGCAACTAACTATTACCTCTATTTTCACAACTGCAATTGTTTTCTTGCAACTTACTATTAACTCTATTTTCACAACTGCGCTTGTTTTCTTGCAACTAACAATCTATATTTTCACAACTTTTTACTATTTTGTTTTTGCAACAAGTATTACTTAATGTGTCGCAACAATACATATTCTCTTAAAAATATGCATGCAGCTTTATAATCACTTTACTCATCGTGTGAAAGTTAATCAGTGGAATACTGGTTGGTTCAGTGGTTTGAGACAGGGATGTATTTTGTATCCTTTGTTATTCAATTTATATGTACTATTGTTTTTCACGAACAAGTTAGTTTACGAACAATTCGTGTCATGTGATACCTTACCTTTATAGTATGATCCCGGTGTTCCGATTTGATGGTTAAAGTTCAAGGTCGCCCAATAATACTCGTCTGGACTTAGAACATCTCTAAACCATTCTAGCAACTCCCGCGCAATTTTGTTATGTGTGACATAATGGACGAAACTCCGACTAAAAACACCATATGCGCTTCCTTTAACAACTGTAACATTATGTGGTGGCTCACCCTTTATCTGATTTGTTTTGATAGCTGCTGGTTTTGATTTGGATTTAGTATATTTGTAAACATATCGATATTTGAACCGAGATTGTAACATCCGGTTGCCGGTCAAGCCTTCAATATCGTTTGCCCCGTTATATGTTTTCAATATTTTTACTAGTTCTTTGTTCGACTTTAGAGGAAATTCTTGGCTTGGTAAATTTATGAAGTATTTCCAATCTTTACCCCGTTCCAATAAATTTTCCATACAATTTAAATCTGCCTGTAAACGCGTAAACCCTGCATAAACAATGAACTCTTTTCTAGAAGCGACAAAAACATTATTAAAACAATTTGCAATTCCCTGAACGGCATCGTGTACTTCTTGTTTAGAATCTGCATCAACGTGTAGGCAAAAATAGTTCTGTGGTGTATATATTGCACGTAGCAAACGCTCGGCCTGTTCTGTGTCTTTATATAAAAGAATGCTGTAGGCAATTGGAAATGCGGATTCTTCCGCTGACGAAATGTAGTTCAAATAACCCCTCGTGTTTTTGAAATTATCACAGTTTTTGGTCACCTCAATATATTCACTATCATTAACTGTTTTATGTGTAAAATTGCTATGTTTCATCATTTCTTGTGCTTTTTCTATTTCAGCTTTATCGCCTTTCAAAATGGCTTCGCAACTGATGTCGTGAACTAATCGCCTTGGAGTTCGTTTGACAAATGGCTCATGTTGTGCTAAATGAATGTTATCCGACATCTGCCGCAAATTTAAATAAAAATTCATTTCATCTGACGCAACTGTGTTGATCATAAACAGCTTTCCGGAAACATAGATACTGATGCAGACGACTACAATTAATACCAGCGAGCGTCTGCGAAACAACTTCCGCTTCATCTCCGCCCCAAAATCGTCGCTGAAACGATAAATGAAAATACAATTTTATTTGAGGGCTACTAGAGAGGCCAATCACCATGCTTAGGAGAGGAATGTATATAAGAGTGTATGTATCTTGTTTTCCAATCCTTTGTTATCTTCCTGCAACCTGTGTGTTTATAATTTACATGCATATATGCTCTTTGTACAAAAGAAGAACAATAAATAAAGTTTAAACTAATCACCATGCTACATGGATAAAATATTTGTACTGTTTCAGTTATATAACAACTAAGTTATACAATGAATACACAAACACAAGATGTGTATATAAACGTTATGTCTACATGCTACTCTATTCACAGACGGATCTGTAGTCCAGTGGTAACTGGCAATTAGCCGTCCTGTTTCAAGGTAGTGGTCCAGATTAAGCCAGGGGTCGATGGTTCGATGCCACACTAGTCTATACTATGCTATACTAAGATGACTCATATAGTATTTCTGGTGAAACTTTAAACCGAGGTCTTGTATCGGTGCACGTAAACGAACCGGAGGAAACTCTAGAATGACTTATCTCTTTTGGATTTGTCGCTCATATGTACTAACGGTAGCGACAATTAATAAACGTAAAACACACGCACGAACGCACGCACGAACGCACGCAAGCGCGCGCTCTCACATACACAAGTAAATATCGCTACAATGAAATAGTGCTGCATCGTGCGGCATCACTGTATGCAACCCGATACAAGAACGTGTGTCTACTGAGAACAGTTTATACAACGAAACACTGTCACTGAATGTGAGTTTGAATATTGAGTATCGTATTTCGTTGTATCAATTCACTGTAAAGACGGTGTGTTGTATCGAGTTGCATACGGTCTGCCTTGTATACGAATGTAAACATACGTAGCAAACCGAATATCCGTATGGTAAATATGTCGTCTGCTTCTTCGTAGAAGTATATTCCCTATTGTTTCCCATATCCACATATATATAAGTGCTATAAAGTTACTGTCTAACTACTATCGACTCATTATTAACTAGCCGTGACACCTATGTGTATGTAGATTAGTTCGTTACATTATGTTGATTACATATGTCCGCATGCATTGGTAGAGAGGGGCGGTTCAGAGGACCTGACTCGGATGCAATGCAGCTTAATGAAATATAGTGCAGCATTTAGCCACAATCTATTGGAGAAAAGTAGTATCCAAACACAGATTCGGAGCAGTTATTTCCCTTTATTACTAATCCCTGGTTCCGCCTAGACGGACATTTCAGTTTCAGAATGCTTATTGAGGTGTTATTCATTTGTTCTCAACTAAAGCCACATGTGTACGTGTGTTATACGTTTATTTATCGTCGCTACCGGTTGCCCATATGAGCGACGCCTCCTGAAGAGATTAGTCATTTTAGATTGTTGGAGGATAGTGCAATGATACAGACAGAGACCCATTCCAGAGTCTCCTCTGGTTCTTTTACGTGCACGGTGTACAGCACCGACACGAGACCTCGGTTTAAAGTCCCATCTGAAAGACTTTTAATTGTATTAGGGTCAGACTGGGGCTCAAACCTGCAATCCCCGGATTACCAGTCCAGCGACTCGGATTGGAATGCAGCTTCTTCATATATAGTGCAGCATTTAACCACAGTCCAGCGGAGAAAAGTAGTATCCAAACACGTCACAGATTCGGAGCAGTTAGTTCCCCTTTAATACTATCTAGACGGCCATTTCAGTTTTAGAGTGCTTATTAAGGTGTTATTCATTTAGTCTCAACTTAAAGCCACGTGTGTACGTTTTTAGTATGACTATATATACCTGATAACCTAAATAATGATTAGCACTAAATTTCAAATAAATTGTAGCTCATCTCGCATAAAAATAAAGATAAATACACATATGTCATTAATATAAATAAATACATGTACAATCCGGATGGGGGAAATAATCCACTTACTGAATTATATAAAAATATTATTAAAAAAATTATTATAAAAAAAACGTTGAAATCTACACAGAAAAGACATATCTGAGATAATAGTGAGTATATAATTGTAAGTGACCTGTATTGTTTTTGTAATTTAGAATGTTATGGAGATAGTCTGTCAGAAATCGCATCGCAACAGGTCAAACATTTGGAACGGCCCTCGAATAACGTAGCGTCGAGACGACGTAATAAATGTCGTGTTATTGTCATTTCTGACAGTTTGACAGTCTTGAGAAGAACAAGTACTATTTCTGGTTAGCAAATATCAGTTCGTGCGACTGTTTTTTATATACAAATTTAGACGAAAAATAGCGTTTGAGTCTTGACGGAAATTAAAGATATAGTTCTGTTCAAATAACGGTCACAATTTCTAAGTAGATTGTGGTCATGTAATTGTACACATTATCACCATTATCACCATTATCACCAGTATCACCAGCAGCATCACCAGCAGTATCACCAGCAGTATCACCAGCAGTATCACCAGCAGCATCACCAGCAGTATCACCAGCAGTATCACCAGCAGTATCACCAGCAGTATCACCAGCAGCATCACCAGCAGTATCACCAGCAGTATCACCAGCAGCATCACCAGCCCATCACCGCATCACCAGCATCCCAGTAATCACCCAGAATCACAGCAGCATCACCTTATCACCATATCACCACGCACCAGTATCACCACAGTATCACAGTAGCACCAGTATCACCTTATCACCATTATCACCAGTATCACCATTACTCACCAGTATCACCAGCATCACCATATCACCATTATCACACATATCACCAATTATCACCATATCACCCTTATCCCCAGTATCACCAGCAGTATCACCACGTATCACCATTATCACCATATCACCTTTCACCATATCACCAGCAGTATCACCAGCTATCACCAGCAGTATCACAGCAGTATCACCAGCAGTATCACCAGCAGTATCACCAGCAGTATCACCAGCAGTATCACAATTATCACCAGTAATCACCAGCAGTATCACCAGCAGTATCACCAGCAGTATCACCAGCAGTATCACCAGCAGTATCACCAGCAGTATCACCAGCAGTATCACCATTATCACTAGTATCACCATTATCACCAGTATCACGCAGGCGTCTCAGTAAACAAATAAAATGAAATACTTTTTAAATGTATTCGAAAATAATAAAATCCTTTTATAAAAAAGTGTAAAACTGTTTGTTTATTATAGTGTCACCCCTATATAAAGGGCCAGCCATTTCTGACTAATGAGACACCTCATTTTATGAACATCAGTACACCCGAATCCTATGCGTGTATGTCAGGCGCCATGCTGGTATGCAATCGGTACCATTATTTAACTAGCTGGCGGCTCACCAACCGGCCACATCAGAACGAACCCCTGACAAGGTTCGAACCTTCGACCTCCTGCTCCGTAGGCGGACGCCTAAACCACTAGGCCACGGAGACGGTTTTATACTAACCTAGTTCATTTTAGAAATATAGTATACCGAATTTGGCCGAACATCGTTCGGCTTCTTCAGCAGCTACTCATATCCTACACAGGGATTCGGCACGTTTGGGGGTACTAGTATATATATTTAAGTACAGGGATTCTACTCTGTGGGATGTCAGATTTCGCATCGATCAGTAAAATGGCCCTCTCTGAAACAATTGTGTACACATCTGTCCAAATATAACGCCTATCCCGAGTCTTTATATTGTTCTTCAAATAAAACACAACTTTAAGCTGCGTGAATGTATACTTTGCACACAATTGCCACAGACATTGGCCATAGCAGGTCACATTTCCATACTAGGACACGGGTTCTGTCAGCAACAACAAAAAAAGTATTCGCCAAAAATGTACGTCAAAAAGAAATTTCGTAGCAATTTCAATTTGTTTTGAAAATTTCTAAAGCGGCGCAATTCGCATTGAAACGAGCGTTCTGATTGGATTATTAGAATGTAACAAGATGTTTTTTTATATATGATATCCTAGTCGCATGATCTAAATATAGCACAAACATAGCTTTCCGGAGTGACTGGTCAATTGCGTGAGTTTCAATAATTGATATGGGTATATCATGTTACACCCGCTTAGTAGATCACAGTAGCGAACAACTGAATCGGCGTAAATAATTTTTAGCATGTCGTTTTCACATCGCAAATATAAAATACTGGACTCTGGCATCGGTTCATTTTCGCCTTTCTGAACAGTTATGTTATATGTTATATTTCGGGTTTTACGCCTGCATCAGCACCATTTCGGGCTATATCGCCGGCGGGCAGTTTACTTAGCAACACCTTTCCTGGGCAGGCTCCAGCGGTTAACCAGTACTTGGGTGCACCAACCTCCGTAAGAAACTGCCAACTTTTTCATATAAATGAGACATGGCCTGAGCGGGGCTCGAACCCTTGACCATCAGTGATGATAGGTTACAGTGGTATGCAAGTCAGCGACTTTAACCACTCGACCACGGAGGCGGACTCTTTCTGAACAGGTCTACATATATAATCTAAAAGCTTTCCACAAACTTATTTTTTAACATTTTTCAACATTTATCTTAGAAATAAAATAAAATAAATATGCAGATTATTAATGATCAGTGATTCTAATTTGATAGCTGGTGTACAATTGTTATAAGTATACTGTATGTAATAAAGTAGGTTCAAAAGCTCACAGAGTCCGTTCAAAAGCTCACTTAGAGCTTTGTGTTGTACTGTTTATATCTTGCCGACTCAAAATAAAAATATATCGTATCTTTGTTTATCCGCAACGTACATTATACAGAACACTATCACTCATTTGTATCTATTTTCAGCTGCACTAGAAATACTCTACTATTAGGAATACATTTCCATTTCAAAGCATCATATTTTATAATGCATGTAGTATATTTCCAAACAGATACAAAAACTAAACATGGAAGGTATATACCACTTGTCTATGAAGAAGTGTAGTTGTTTTCGTCCATTACTGTCCAGCAATCGGTTTTGTGATTATAGCTGGGAGCTGTGGTCAGGAAAGAAGTTCACACACATTACGCATTATTTTACACTTTCCTGATACTAACCCACGGCTATACCACACTTTACTGATACTAACCCACGGCTATATTACACTTTACTGATACTAACCCACGGCTATATTACACTTTACTGATACTAACGCACGGCTACATTACACTTTACTGATACTAACCCACGGCTATATTACACTTTACTGATACTAACCCACGGCTATATTACACTTTACTGATACTAACGCACGGCTACATTACACTTTACTGATACTAACCCACGGCTATATTACACTTTACTGATACTAACCCACGGCTATATTACACTTTACTGATACTAACGCACGGCTACATTACACTTTACTGATACTAACCCACGGCTATATTACACTTTACTGATACTAACCCACGGCTATATTACACTTTACTGATACTAACGCACGGCTACATTACACTTTACTGATACTAACCCACGGCTATATTACACTTTACTGATACTAACCCACGGCTATATTACACTTTACTGATACTAACGCACGGCTACATTACACTTTACTGATACTAACCCACGGCTATATTACACTTTACTGATACTAACCCACGGCTATATTACACTTTACTGATACTAACCCACGGCTATATTACACTTTACTGATACTAACGCACGGCTACATTACACTTTACTGATACTAACCCACGGCTATATTACACTTTACTGATACTAACCCACGGCTATATTACACTTTCCTGATACTAACCCATGGCTACATTACACTTTCCTGATACTAACCCACGGCTATATTACACTTTACTGATACTAACGCACGGCTACATTACACTTTACTGATACTAACCCACGGCTATATTACACTTTCCTGATACTAACCCACGGCTATATTACACTTTACTGATACTAACGCACGGCTACATTACACTTTACTGATACTAACCCACGGCTATATTACACTTTACTGATACTAACGCACGGCTACATTACACTTTCCTGATACTAACCCACGGCTATATTACACTTTACTGATACTAACGCACGGCTACATTACACGTTACTGATACTAACCCACGGCTATATTACACTTTACTGATACTAACCCACGGCTATATTACACTTTACTGATACTAACGCACGGCTACATTACACTTTACTGATACTAACGCACGGCTATATTACACTTTACTGATACTAACGCACGGCTACATTACACTTTACTGATACTAACGCACGGCTACATTACACTTTACTGATACTAACCCACGGCTACATTACACTTTACTGATACTAACGCACGGCTACATTACACTTTACTGATACTAACGCACGGCTACATTACACTTTACTGATACTAACGCACGGCTACATTACACTTTACTGATACTAACCCACTGCAATATTACACATTACTCGAAAACACCAGCGAAATGACGGTATTAGATTATAAAGATGGTGACATGTATAATGATTAAGGATGGCTCACTCGATTGTTAATCTAACATTCCCTGCTCTTGATGTAGTGAGCAACACGCTGGACTAGTAATGCAGTGGTTGCAGGTTCGACGCTCCGCCTTCCCTCCCCCACAAGTAAGCCATATCAAACTGACTAATAGCATACATAGACTTTAAACCAGAGTACCGTTGCTATGTATTCACCGTACACGTAACAGAACCAAAGGTAGCCTCTGGAATGGATCTCTGTCTGTATCATTGCGCTGTCCTCCTAAACCCGTATCCTGCATAACATATACCTAGCCTGATGCTGTTTTAGATCCCCCGTCTGACCCACAGGGATTCGGCACGTTTGGGTGTACTAGTATATATATTTAAGTACAGGGATTCTACTCTGTGGGATGTCAGATTTCGCATCGATCAGTAAAACTATCTGAAACTATTTTGTACAAATCTGTCCAAATATAACGCCTATCCCGAGTCTTTATATTGTTCTTCAAATAAAACACAACTTTAAGCTGCGTGGATGTATACTTTGCAAACAATTGCCACATACATTGGTCATAGCAGGTCACATTTACATACTAGGACACGGGTGCTGTCAGCAACAACAACAAATATTCGACGGGAGAGTTTTAACTGTGAATAACATTATCAATAAAATGTGTTTCCACTAACGTGTAGGTTTATTCGGCAAAAATGTATGTCAAAAAGAGGTTTCGTATAATGTTTCAATTTGTTTTGAAAATTTCGAAAGCGGCGCAATTCGCGTTGAAACGACGTTCAAACGAGCGTTCTGGTTGGATTATTAGAATGTAACAAGATGTTTGTTTTCTATATGAAGAATAATCATAATCCAATCAGAACGCTCGTTTCAACGCGAACTGCGCCGCTTGAGAAATTTTCAAAACAAATTGAAACATTCTCCGAAATCTCTTTTTGTCGTACATTTTTGCCGAATAAACCTACACGTTAGTGGAAACACATTTTTATTATTCACAGTTAAAACTCTCCCGTCGAAGATTTTTTTTGTTGCTGACAGAACCCGTGTCCTAGTATGGACATGTGACCTGCTATGGCCAATGTCTGTGGCAATTGTTTGCAAAGTATACATCCACGCAGCTTAAAGTTGTGTTTTATTTGAAGAACAATATAAAGACTCGGGATAGGCGTTATATTTGGACAGATTTGTACAAAATTGTTTCAGATAGGGCCATTTTACAGATCGATGCGAAATCTGACATCCCACAGAGTAGAATCCCTGTACTTAAATATATATACTAGTACCCCCAAACGTGCCGAATCCCTGTGGTCTGACCCTAATAAAATTAACAGTCTTTCAGATGGGACTTTAAACCGAGGTCTCTTGTCGGTGCTTTACACCGTGCACGTAAAAGAACCAGTGGAGACTTTGGAGTGGGTCTCTGTCTGTATCATACACTATCCTCCAAAAATCTAAAATGACTAATCTCTTCAGGAGACGTCGCTCATATGGGCAACCGGTAGCGACGATAAATAAACGTAAAACACACATTTAAGTGTAAACAAACAGTTAGTGTAAATTCGATGTCCAATGGTGTAAAGATGTATGTGTAAACAAGTAGATGACAAGTTATAAATAGTTATATATGTAGATACTAGTTAATTAATTGAAAACAATGTTAAACGTTAATTAATTGAAAACGCTATTACTAGTTAATTAATTAAAAACGCTGTTACCAGTTAATTAATTAAACACGATGTTACTAGTTAATTAATTAAACACGATGTTACTAGTTAATTAATTAAAAACACTATTACTAGTTAATTAATTGAAAACGCTATTACTAGTTAATTAAATAAAACGGTTTTACTAGTTAATTAATTGAAAACGCGGTTACTAGTTAATTAATTGAAAACCCTATTACTAGTTCATTAATTAAAACGGTTTTACTAGTTAATTAATTAAAAACGCTGTTACTAGTTAATTAATTAAAAACGCTGTTACTAGTTAATTAATTGAAAACGCTATTACTAGTTAATTAATTAAAAATGCTACTACCAGTTAATTAATTAAACACGATGTTACTAGTTAATTAATTGAAAACGCTGTTACTAGTTAATTAATTGAAAACGCTATTACTAGTTAATTAATTAAAAATGCTACTACCAGTTAATTAATTAAACACGATGTTACTAGTTAATTAATTGAAAACGCTGTTACTAGTTAATTAATTAAAAATGCTACTACCAGTTAATTAATTAAACACGATGTTACTAGTTAATTAATTGAAAACGCGGTTACTAGTT
This sequence comes from Archivesica marissinica, assembly GCA_014843695.1. Lineage (NCBI taxonomy): Eukaryota > Metazoa > Mollusca > Bivalvia > Venerida > Vesicomyidae > Archivesica > Archivesica marissinica. Next base: position 62,464,547 of record CM026404.1, read on the forward strand.
AATTAATTAAAAACGATTTTACTCGTTAATCAATTGAAAACGCTGTTACTAGTTATTTAATTAAAAACACTATTAATAGTTAATTAATTGAAAACGCTATTACTAGTTAATTAATTAAAACGGTTTTACTAGTTAATTAATTGAAAACGCGGTTACTAGTTAATTAATTGAAAACCCTATTACTAGTTCATTAATTAAAACGGTTTTACTAGTTAATTAATTGAAAACGCGGTTACTAGTTAATTAATTGAAAACCCTATTACTAGTTAATTAATTAAAACGGTTTTACTAGTTAATTAATTGAAAACGCGGTTACTAGTTAATTAATTAAAAACGACTTTACTAGTTAATTAATTGAAAACACGGTTAGTAGTTAATTAATTAAAAACGATTTTACTAGTTAATTAATTAAAAACGATTTTACTAAGTAAAATCGATGTACATACACTATTGCTGACACTTTGAACTACGCGCATATACAGTAAGAATGGTTACATATTGCTGTCCCACAGCCTCTTCCCTGTCTGCATAATAATAATAATAATAATAATAATAATAATAATAATAAAGACGTTATTTTACGAGAGAATTAATTTAATAAAAGTTAATCTACCACGAGGCCCTCAACATATATACCAATCAAATGCAATCAAAAGATAGGACTATAAGTGAAAACTGCACATTGGAATTATATAGTAATGTTAAAGCTGAAAAGTAGAGCATATATAATATATTATGGAATATGGTAAATTGTGGAATTGGCTAGAAGAGTAGAAACGAGGAATGAGACAATTAATGACAATAAATCTATATAGCAATGTGCAAATATGACTTACAGGGGTATCTTGAACATAAGTATAAATCAAGTTTAAATACAGCAATCCACATCATCTAGTAAATGTAACAATGATAATGCATGGACAAATGTGATAAAGACGTGTATGCTTATTATACGAGTATGTGACCTTGTATTATTCATGTTGTGCGTGTTTTGCAATTATTGATCGTCTCTCACGGTTGTTCACCCGAGACACGTCTATTGAAATGATTAGTCAGTTTCGATGTTGGAGGGTAGTGCAATGATATAGAGCTACAGACATATTCCAGAGATTCCTCTGGTTCCTTTACATGCGCTGTGTAAGGCACCGATACTAGACCTCGGGTTCCTTTACATGCGCGGTGTAAAGCACCGACACTAGACCCCGGGTTCCTTTATATGCGCGGTGTAAAGCACCGACACTAGACCTCGGGTTCCTTTACATGCGCGGTGTAAAGCACCGACACTAGACCTCGGGTTCCTTTACATGCGCGGTGTAAAGCACCGACACTAGACCTCGGGTTTCTTTACATGCGCGGTGTAAAGCACCGACACTAGACCTCGGGTTCCTTTACATGCGCGGTGTAAAGCACCGACACTAGACCTCGGGTTTCTTTACATGCGCGGTGTAAAGCACCGACACTAGACCTCGGGTTCCTTTACATGCGCGGTGTAAAGCACCGACACTAGACCTCGGGTTTCTTTACATGCGCGGTGTAAAGCACCGACACTAGACCTCGGGTTCCTTTACATGCGCGGTGTAAAGCACCGACACTAGACCTCGGGTTTCTTTACATGCGCGGTGTAAAGCACCGACACTAGACCTCGGGTTCCTTTACATGCGCGGTGTAAAGCACCGACACTAGACCTCGGGTTTCTTTACATGCGCGGTGTAAAGCACCGACACTAGACCTCGGGTTCCTTTACATGCGCGGTGTAAAGCACCGACACTAGACCTCGGGTTTCTTTACATGCGCGGTGTAAAGCACCGACACTAGACCTCGGGTTCCTTTACATGCGCGGTGTAAAGCACCGACACTAGACCTCGGGTTCCTTACATGCGCGGTGTAAAGCACCGACACTATACCTCGGGTTCCTTTACATGCGCGGTGTAAAGCACCGACACTAGACCTCGGGTTCCTTTACATGCGCGGTGTAAAGCACCGACACTAGACCTCGGGTTCCTTTACATGCGCGGTGTAAAGCACCGACACTAGACCTCGGGTTTCTTTACATGCGCGGTGTAAAGCACCGACACTAGACCTCGGGTTCCTTTACATGCGCGGTGTAAAGCACCGACACTAGACCTCGGGTTCCTTTATATGCGCGGTGTAAAGCACCGACACTAGACCTCGGGTTTCTTTATGTATTCTAGAGGAAATGAATGGAAATGAAATAACAAGCTGTTTGACTGGTTCCTGTTCGTGTTTGCAATAATAATACTAGATCTATACATATGTCTGGAAAGCAATACATCGACAAACAGCTCTGAAACAGTAAAGGAATGCCGCCAAATACAATCCTCAAATGTTCGTTGTTTGATAACTTAGTAGGGGTTGGTGCTATTAAAAAGTGTAAGTTAGTCTGAAATGTTTAAGTATACGAGAGGACATAGAAAACGCACACTTCGGATAAGTGTGTTTTACATGAAAAACAATAACTATATAAATACATAGTTTTAAACATTTTGGAATCTTTTAGTTTGAGTTTTGTAATACAGATGTGATATATCTATTTTTGATGGAATCCTTCGTATTTCGTTTTCATGTAATAATAATCATATAATGTAGGTGTGCGTTTTCTATGTCCTCTAGTGTACTTATGTGTACGTCATGCATAGGATATACACAATGTATATCAATTAGTATACTAGTATTATTATTATTATTATTATTATTCTCATTAGTATTATGAATAAAACACTTATTACTAAATAATTACTAATGTTGTTCAGAACTTGTGGCCCAACCCATTTGCTTTTGCTCTTATTATATATGTCTTTGAATTTATTATGTACATGTATATAGCAATAAAATATGATTAAACTAATAAAACACCATTATTCAAATACTCACGTGTTTATATATGCATGTGTTTTATTAGCATAGCGGCCCATACAGTATCTACCCATATCAATCAAATTCTACATAAACTGTCCCGATAAACAATAGGATGTAAATATCAATCAATCAATCAATCAATCAATCAATCAATCAATCAATCAATCAATCAATTTATTTCACATAAAACATTATTACAATGTTTAAAGTGTTATATACAAATTTTCAGAGAAGACATGTTATTATATAGATACCATTTTCTGAAGGTCATATACAAATTCAGAAAAACGGTTGCATGTACCAAGTAGATTTTGACGAATATAGATAATACATAATAGACAATCATGTTCTTTGACCAAGCTCAAACAGAAACCCTTATCTTATTTGCAAAGTAGAGATACTTTGACAAATTATTTATTACAATTTTAGAGGTAGAATTTAACAATGAGGCACACTTATTTAGGCTTGGCCAATGACAGAAATATGGTTTAAAGTACCTTATCCTCAAATTCCTGTAGTTAGAACAGACCAGTAAAAAGTGGAATTCAGATTCAAGTTTTTTCATACTACATGATTTACAGAGTCGTTGTTCCCGAGGTATATTGCTATATCGACCCGATTCTATAAATAAATGATGAGCAGACACCCGAAATCTAGACAGCGCAATAAGATATTTTCTCTCATGTATACATTCAAGGTATATCTCGCGGTCAAAATTATGTTTAAAAATACAGTATGACTGTAGACGCGGGGAATTGTTTATGTCCGAATACCATGACTGATAATAGTTATCAAATATACGTTGTTTAATTAACATAAGAGTGTGGTTATCAATAACCTGGTCCCTCCATACATATGCAAACCCAGCTCATCAAGAATATTTTTAACAAACATAGCCCAATTTTTATTTCGATATGTAACATTATTGTCCGCATCGTTTCTCATTGATGAGTACATTTTAAAAGTCAAAGATGATTCATCTTTAGCTAACAATTTTTTCCAGTATTTCAGCATAGTAAATTTTCTAAATATATGTTCCCCGTATAAGGCTGAATAAGGCTAAATAATAATAATAATAACTTTTATTTCCTCCAATTATAGGAGAGCATAACAGTAAATATTGACATATACGAATATACAAATTACAAAGGAGCACACACATATACAGAATATACAATGCGATATATATATACACACACGTACATACATATGTATACATAAAAACATACATATACATATATACATGCATACATACACATATATACATATACATACACACATACATAAACGTATACATACAAGGAACATAATTATACATGATGTTGAGGACTGAATCTATATCACGAGTCTGCACACACACACACTCATCCAGTTAGACAACATATAACATAGCGGTCCATACAGTACTATAGTATCTACCTCATATCAACCAAAATCTACATAAACTGTCCCGATAAACAATGAGATGTAGAGGTCGCCTATATAGCTGTGGTTCATCTTCTAGTACGGTCAATGGAGCGAATGTAAGCTTCTGCAAAGTCTTAACAACGAACATTTACAAAAGTATGTTTAGAAAATAAAATTGAGCGAATGTACGCTTCTGCAAAGTCTTAACAACGAACATTTACAAAAGTATGTTTAGAAAATAAATAACAATATTGATGATCGTGTTTGTATACTTGCCTAATATACGCCTAAAGTTAATGCAGATTTTCCGTCAGTCTCCGTACATTAACAGCTTTTAAAGCGACACTAAATTGATGAAAACGTTGCTACACAACTCCTCAATGTAACTATGATATATACTAATACGTCACATTGCTCTTAGAAAAGACAGCAATTAGATAATTAACTACCTTTAGTTAACAGCAAAACGTTTAGCTTGTTTAATATAATTGTTTACATGTGTAAAGATAGTTTCGTTATCGTTATCTGGTAGGTTTCCAAATCCGTAATGTAGTTTATCAGTATTTAGAGGATGGTGCGGCCTTGTGTCAATAAACTATTGCCGGCGTTGTACCGAAAACATAGTGCACCTGAATAAATAATGTTCACTATTGAGCTGTTATGAGTGTGTCCTTAACTAAGGCATTTAAATTCCACGTTGCATCTTCTTTCTCCCTCGTGCCGATGGATTACATCAGGAATGAGATCTCGAGAGCGATTAATATATTAATATAAGTTGTAAGAACCTGTTTCGCAATCGAGCTAATATAAATATGCATAATGTAATATTCTGTCCACAGACGGATCTGTAGTCCAGTGGTAACACGCTGGACTGGTAATCCAGGGATCGCAGGTTCGATCCCCGTCTGACCCTAATAAAATTAACAAGTCTTTCAGATGAGACGTTAAACCGAGGTCTCATGTCGGTACTTTACACCGTACACGTAAAAGAACCAGAGGAGACTCTGGAATGGGTCTCTCTCTCTGTATCATTGCACTATCCTCCAAAAATCTAATAGGACTAATCTCTTCAGGGGGCGTCGCTCATATGGGCAACCGGTAGCGACGATAAATAAACGTAAAACACACACTTGTATCTTGTAAATGATTATCGAATACGTCTGCGTTTCAATTATTGCATTTATTATGTATTCTTTCATGAAGGACCCGAGGTTATCTTACACCATACACGTAGAACGTAGGCACCTTTGGGGTTTGACTTTTGTTTATCTTGTATCTAAAGGTTGATAGCGTAACCGTAGTTATGACCACATTTACGCTTTCATCCGCACCAACGAGAGTGATTAATATAAGTTGTTAAAAGTTGCTTCGCAATCGTTGTAAAATAAATAACTTTTTTAAAAAACGTAGATCGTAAATGCAAATTAAGATTATTCCAGAGTTTAATAGACGACGGTATAACTGATTTTGGAAAACAATTCAAGCCGACGTGCAACAGTAGCATAATCATTATCATTTCTTAAAGTGTGGGTATTAGTTTCTGATACTGTATCGGGAAATTGAGCAGATAGATAGCCTGGTAATTCACCGTTGTTATATTTGTATACATGTACTAAAATTAGTGTTTGCATATATCATCTTTCCGATGGAACCCCAACCAATTTCATGAAGTAATCTTTCTAATGATACAGATCTTGTTAAACCGGTAACATGCTGTGTCATACTGGATTCTGTCTAATAACCCTGTTTCGTATTACAACGCGTGAAACATGTGAAACTACGTAAAAGTCGATAATCATAACAATAACAAATATCTAAAATACTGTAAGGAAAGCGTGGGTAAGTTACGGTTGTTTCTTGCAAGTGTTAAAACATAACTTCAGTTTTGGATGGATTTTACAGACGGATCTATAGTTCAGTGGTAACACGCTGGACTGGTAATCCAGGGATCGCAGGTTCGATCCCCCGTCTGACCTGAATAAAATTAACATTCTTTCAGATGGGACTTTAACCCGAGTTCTCGTGTCGGTGCTGTACACCGTGCACGTAAAATAACCAGAGGAGACTCTGGAATGGGTCTCTGTCTGTATCATTGCACTATCCTCGAACAATCTAAAATGATTAATCACTTCAGGAGGCGTCGCTCATATGGGCAGCCGGTAGCGACGATAAATAAACGTAAAACACACACATGGATGGATTTAATTTTACAAGCCATTATTTTGCCCAAGAGCTTACGTTTATCGTATTTTGATGAAGCAATTTCGTTCATCAAATCATTGACGAAAATTAAATTAAGCCATAGGCTGATACATTGACCTTGCCGTGTTCCTTGCTCTACATTGAACCATTCGGATGTAATTCCTTGCGTCCTAACACAACATTGTTGAGCATGTTGGATATTATTTTATACATTTGATAATTGACTATTTTGTGCAGTTTAAGCATAAACAGGTAACTCTGTCAAATGCTTGACGGCCGTCCAAGAAACATGAATATCATTTGGAATTATTTTCTTTTGCAAAATAAATGCTTTCACGCAACACAAATGATGTCATAGTACAATTAACCCTGTTCTAAAAACCACCTTGTAATACATTTACTTGAAATATGTACTTGCAATAGCATTCAATATGACCTAACTTTAAAAGATTTGAACATTTAGATATTGCCAGATAAATGTTTGGGTTATTCTTTCACTTAATACCGCCTTTATAAGACACCCATTTTAGATTAATTGGTATATATATAGCAACAGTCGGACATTTTCTGGAAACGTTGTAATGACACTTATAAGTAAATCTCCCCCTACCATGTTTAACATGTTCATAATTAATGCTATCATATCCGCACGCTTTTCCATGTTTACATTGGCTTAGTTGTTTCCGTCGACTGATCGTTTTGGACATTATCTCATTCACACTATTTATGAAATATATATCACATGATTTATTATATCGTTAAACATTAACTACATATACCGCATACCCTATACTATGTAGAATGCATTAGTAAAAGCTACCAATTTGTGTTGTTGTAACATCACATAACATGTTACACACTAGTCATTTGTACTATACATGGCTTGTACAAAAATATATATTTGATATATATATATATTACTATTGTACTATAAAAGAATCTATCTATCTCAAATGTGCGATTCATATTAATTCATATAAATATGTTTAATTTTGAACCATACATTTTGTATATAATTTTGGTGACATATAGGCCCATTGGGCCGAGTGCGTGATTATGTTTTTAACTGTTTGTTCTTTGTCATTGTATATATGCACATGTCAATATAATACAAAATTTACTTACTTAATTACTTATTAAAATGATGTATACACGAATCTGAATTAATAGTTTGCAAATCAACCGAGCGACCTATCAAATAATCTTCATCAAATTCGTCGTTACAAGTAAAGACCTGCAAACTAATCTAGCCAACAATGATTTATGTCACCGAGATTGTTGAAAATAACATAACATAACATATATTTTATTAGGCATTAAATGGTACAAAACACATCTATAGCCATCAAAATTAACAAATATGTAAAGTGCAAAGACAATTTACAGAGAAGTTTAAATAATATTATGTTCTCCCTTGTTTTCTATTATAATTAAAACTACATGATGAGCTTTAAAGCATAAAACTATTAATATTTCATATGAGCTCATTAATTGTTCGTTCTCTTTCTTTAGAAGCGAAATGCAAATATTTTGATAGAGTTAAGGTTCTGCTTTGTCACCTGAATCCTTTCGACCAGTCACAATACTTAGTAATTAGTAATGAGAGGCTGACTAAATGTGTAGATACATACAATATAATACATGAAAATCAGGCGGGCTTCCGGAAAAAGTATTCTTCAATAGTATTTATCTTTATTTATATATATCTGGTATCTATATTTATCTGGTATTTACCTTGAACTTTTTAGTAAATCTTCTACAAACCCAGAAACGTAAACTTTTGTTGCCTATGTAGATTTTTCCCGCGCTTTTGATAAATGCCAAGGGCTCAGTTATTTCATAAACTAATAGAAAATGGAATAGATGGAAATTTTCTGAGAATATTTCGCAATATGTACGATAATGTCAAGTCTTGTATTCAGTTAAAGGGAACATTTTCTCCCATGTTTGCGTGTAACTGTGGGATGCGTCAGGTGGGAAATCTATCACCCCTTTTATTTTCTCTGTTTTTGAACGACTTGTTAAGTTTCATGGAATATAAAGGTAATAATGGAATTCGTTTAAAGTATCTTTCTGAAGAAATTGTTCGAACACTTTGTATCTTTGTTCTCCTTTTTGCAGAAGATACTATTCTAATTGCGGATAACCCGGATGATTTTCAAAAATGTCTAAATGATTTTAATGATTACTGCCAAATCTGGAAGCTAAAGATCAATACAGACAAAACAAACGTCATGATTTTTGGTTCTAATAGGCGTGGTACGCGCAACATGTCCTTTACTTTAAATAGGCGTGGTACGCGCAACATGTCCTTTACTTTAAATAGGCGTGGTACGCGCAACATGTCCTTTACTTTAAATAGGCGTGGTACGCGCAACATGTCCTTAACTTTAAATAGGCGTGGTACGCGCAACATGTCCTTTACTTTAAATAGGCGTGGTACGCGCAACATGTCCTTTACTTTAAATAGGCGTGGTACGCGCAACATGTCCTTTACTTTAAATAGGCGTGGTACGCGCAACATGTCCTTTACTTTAAATAGGCGTGGTACCGCAACATGTCCTTTATTTAAATAGGCGTGGTACGCGCAACATGTCCTTTACTTAATAGCGTGGTACGCGCAACATGTCCTTTACTTTAAATAGGCGTGGTACGCGCAACATGTCCTTTACTTTAAATAGGCGTGGTACGCGCAACATGTCCTTTACTTTAAATAGGCGTGGTACGCGCAACATGTCCTTTACTTTAAATAGGCGTGGTACGCGCAACATGTCCTTTACTTTCAATGGATTAAATGTGGAAATTGTTGACAATTATAAATATCTGGGGGTTGTTTTCAGCCCTACTGGCAAATAAAATAAAGCAAGGCTCCATCTTATTACGCAAGCGAGAAAAAAGCAACACATCTCTTATACAAACGTATTCAAAATCTAAGTCTTCCTTTAGACCTACAGTTGAAACTATTTGATAACACGATTGTACCAATTCTGACATTTTCCAGCGAAATTTGGGGTATAGAAAATACAAACGACATAGAAAAAATACACTTGGAATGTTTACGTAAAATCACTCATTCTCGTAAATCCGTCCCAGTGTATTGCTTGTATGCATATTTTTAAACCAGGAAAATTTAACTTCTAATAGTATCCACCTAATAATAAAGCAAGCAGTAATTGATAAGTACTTGTCCGAATGGCGTTGTAAATTGCAAGCTTCGAACAAAGGCAAACTATACGGTCGCTTTAAAGAAAACCATGATCGTAAG
>CM026404.1:62475297-62657025 GCA_014843695.1 Archivesica marissinica
CTCATACACTGCAAGCATGAAACGAGCGATGCTCTCGTACACTGCAAGCATGAAACGTGCGATGCTCTCGTACACTGCAAGCATGAAACGAGCGATGCTCTCGTACACTGCAAGCATGAAATGAGTGATGCTCTAGTACACTGCAAGCATGAAATGAGCGATGCTCTTGTACACTGCAAGCATGAAACGAGTGATGCTCTAGTACACTGCAGGTATGAAACAAGCGATGCTCTCGTACACTGCAAGCATGACACGAGCGATGCTCTAGTACACTGCAAGCATGAAACGAGCGATGCTCTCGTACACTGCAAGCATGAAACGAGTGATGCTCTCGTACACTGCAAGCATGAAACGAGCGATGCTCTCGTACACTGCAAGCATGAAACGAGTGATGCTCTAGTACACTGCAAGCATGAAACGAGTGATCCTCTCATACACTGCAAGCATGTAACGAGCGATGCCCTTGTACACTGCAAGCATGAAACGAGTGATGCTCTCGTACACTGCAAGAATGAAACGAGCGATGCTCTCGTACACTGCAAGCATGAAACGAGTGATGCTCTCGTACACTGCAAGCATGAAACGAGCGATGCCCTCGTACACTGCAAGCATGAAACGAGTGATGCTCTCGTACACTGCAAGCATGAAACGAGTGATGCTCTCGTACACTGCAAGAATGAAACGAGCGATGCTCTCGTACACTGCAATTTCATCTTTCTGAACTGGTATATGACTTTAAATGAAGGTACAGTAAGTGAGAATGAAATGACTATTTAATAAACATGTCCGGAAAGGAAGGTAATAAAATTGTGACGAAGATGAATTCATTGATGAACACATGAAAGTAATCAATCCAGTTTTCCATTAAAATGTGCCACTTCATTTCACATTATGTGTTGAGAAAATGCCCATTCATACAACACTAACAATTTGTTTCATGGTTATGGCATCTTAATGACCAGTCCCAATCAAGGTACATGGCATACTCCAATTTTATGACTAAATTAAGAATAGATATTTCTTATTCAAGGTATTGTAGCTCTATGAGAAGGCGTGCATTGTAGTACATCAATTGACTCTTTGCTCTTTTTTAATTAAAAATGAATGTATGAAGATATTTGCACGTGCACCAGATAACATTTTAAATATTGAAACTGTGCAATTGAGTTTGCACAGGAATATAAACAGGTTTGTATCTTAACATTTCCCCACATAGAAGCAGCGCCTGGGATGTGCCATAACCAATGTGTCGAAAGATGACATCCATCATACATGACCGACATCCATCACACATGACCGACCGACATCCATCACACACATGGCCGACATCCATCACACATGACTGACATCCATCACACATGACCGACCGACATCCATCACACATGGCCGACATCCATCACACATGGCCGACATCCATCACACATGACTGACATCCATCACACATGACTGACATCCATCACACATGACCGACCGACATCCATCACACATGGCCGACATCCATCACACACATGACTGACATCCATCACACATGACTGACATCCATCACACATGACTGACCGACATCCATCACACATGGCCGACATCCATCACACACATGACTGACATCCATCACACATGACCGACATCCATCACACATGACCGACATCCATCACACATGACCGACATCCATCACACACATGACCGACATCCATCACACACATGACCGACATCCATCGCACACATGACCGACATCCATCACACACATGACCGACATCCATCACACAAGACTGACATCCATCACACAAGACCGACATCCATCACACATATGACCGACATCCATCACACATATGACCGACATCCATCACACATGACCGACCGACATCCATCACACATGGCCGACATCCATCACACATGACTGACATCCATCACACATGACCGACATCCATCACACATGACTGACATCCATCACACATGACCGACATCCATCACACATGACTGACATCCATCACACATGACCGACATCCATCATACATGACTGACATCCATCACACATGACTGACATCCATCACACATGACTGACATCCATCACATAAGACCGACATCCATCACACATATGGCCGACATCTATCACACATGACTGACATCCATCACACAAAACTGACATCCATCACACATGACCGACATCCATCACACATGACTGACATCCATCACACATGACCGACATCCATCATACATGACTGACATCCATCACACATGACTGACATCCATCACACATGACTGACATCCATCACATAAGACCGACATCCATCACACATATGGCCGACATCTATCACACATGACTGACATCCATCACACAAAACTGACATCCATCACACATGACTGACATCCATCACACATGACTGACATCCATCACACATGACCGACATCCATCACACATGGCCGACATTCATCACACATGACTGACATCCATCACACATGACCAACATCCATCACACATGGCCGACATCCATCACACATGACTGACATCCATCACACATGACCGACATCCATCACACATGACCGACATCCATCACACATGACCGACTGACATCCATCACACATGACCAACATCCATCACACATGACCAACATCCATCACACAAAACTGACATCCATCACACATGACCGACTGACATCCATCACACATGACCAACATCCATCACACATGACCGACATCCATCACACATGACCGACATCCATCACACATGACTGACTGACATCCATCACACATGACCGACTGACATCCATCACACATGACTGACTGACATCCATCACACATATGACCGACATCCATCACACACATGACTGACATCCATCACACACATGACTGACATACATCACACATGACCGACATCCATCACACACATGACTGACATCCATCACACACATGACTGACATCCATCACACATGACCGACATCCATCACACATGGCCGACATCCATCACACATGACTGACATCCATCACACATGACCAACATCCATCACACATGGCCGACATCCATCACACACATGACTGACATCCATCACACATGACTGACATCCATCACACATGACCAACATCCATCACACATGGCCGACATCCATCACACATGACTGACATCCATCACACATGACCAACATCCATCACACATGGCCGACATCCATCACACACATGACTGACATCCATCACACATGACTGACATCCATCACACATGACCAACATCCATCACACATGGCCGACATCCATCACACATGACTGACATCCATCACACATGACCGACATCCATCACACATGACCGACATCCATCACACATGACCAACTGACATCCATCACACATGACCAACATCCATCACACATGACCAACATCCATCACACAAAACTGACATCCATCACACATGACCGACTGACATCCATCACACATGACCAACATCCATCACACATGACCGACATCCATCACACATGACCGACATCCATCACACATGACTGACTGACATCCATCACACATGACCGACTGACATCCATCACACATGACTGACTGACATCCATCACACATATGACCGACATCCATCACACACATGACTGACATCCATCACACACATGACTGACATACATCACACATGACCGACATCCATCACACACATGACTGACATCCATCACACACATGACTGACATCCATCACACATGACCGACATCCATCACACATGGCCGACATCCATCACACATGACTGACATCCATCACACATGACCGACATCCATCACACATGGCCGACATCCATCACACACACATGACTGACATCCATCACACATGACTGACATCCATCACACATATGACCTTTTGATCGTTAATTCGTCTAAGCTTGATTGCCATCACACACATGACATTTGGATTGTTGTTAAATGTCTATGGTTGACATCAATCACACATAGCTCTTGGATTGTTGTTAAATGTCTAAAGTTGACATCAATCACACATAGCTCTTGGATTGTTGTTAAATGTCTATGGTTGACATCAATCACACATAGCTCTTGGATTGTTGTTAAATGTCTAAAGTTGACATCAATCACACATAGCTCTTGGATTGTTGTTAAATGTCTATGGTTGACATCAATCACACATAGCTCTTGGATTGTTGTTAAATGTCTAAAGTTGACATCAATCACACATAGCTCTTGGATTGTTGTTAAATGTCTATGGTTGACATCAATCACACATAGCTCTTGGATTGTTGTTAAATGTCTAAAGTTGACATCAATCACACATAGCTCTTGGATTGTTGTTAAATGTCTATGGTTGACATCAATCACACATAGCTCTTGGATTGTTGTTAAATGTCTAAAGTTGACATCAATCACACATAGCTCTTGGATTGTTGTTAAATGTCTATGGTTGACATCAATCACACATAGCTCTTGGATTGTTGTTAAATGTCTAAAGTTGACATCAATCACACATAGCTCTTGGATTGTTGTTAAATGTCTATGGTTGACATCAATCACACATAGCTCTTGGATTGTTGTTAAATGTCTAAAGTTGACATCAATCACACATAGCTCTTGGATTGTTGTTAAATGTCTAAAGTTGACATCAATCACACATATGGCTCTTGGATTGTTGTTAAATGTCTATGGTTGACATCAATCACACATAGCTCTTGGATTGTTGTTAAATGTCTAAAGTTGACATCAATCACACATAGCTCTTGGATTGTTGTTAAATGTCTATGGTTGACATCAATCACACATAGCTCTTGGATTGTTGTTAAATGTCTAAAGTTGACATCAATCACACATAGCTCTTGGATTGTTGTTAAATGTCTATGGTTGACATCAATCACACATAGCTCTTGGATTGTTGTTAAATGTCTAAAGTTGACATCAATCACACATAGCTCTTGGATTGTTGTTAAATGTCTATGGTTGACATCAATCACACATAGCTCTTGGATTGTTGTTAAATGTCTAAAGTTGACATCAATCACACATAGCTCTTGGATTGTTGGATGTCTAAAGTTGACATCAATCACACATAGCTCTTGGATTGTTGGATGTCTAAAGTTGACATCAATCACACATAGCTCTTGGATTGTTGGATGTCTAAAGTTGACATCAATCACATATGGCTCTTGGATTGTTGTTAAATGTCTAAAGTTGACATCAATCACAGATGGCTCTTGGATTGTTGTTAAATGTCTAAAGTTGACATCAATCACAGATGGCTCTTGGATTGTTGTTAAATGTCTAAAGTTGACATCAATCACAGATGGCTCTTGGATTGTTGTTAAATGTCTAAAGTTGACATCAATCACAGATGGCTCTTGGATTGTTGTTAAATGTCTAAAGTTGACATCAATCACAGATGGCTCTTGGATTGTTGTTAAATGTCTAAAGTTGACATCAATCACAGATGGCTCTTGGATTGTTGTTAAATGTCTAAAGTTGACATCAATCACAGATGGCTCTTGGATTGTTGTTAAATGTCTAAAGTTGACATCAATCACAGATGGCTCTTGGATTGTTGTTAAATGTCTAAAGTTGACATCAATCACAGATGGCTCTTGGATTGTTGTTAAATGTCTAAAGTTGACATCAATCACAGATGGCTCTTGGATTGTTGTTAAATGTCTAAAGTTGACATCAATCACACATAGCTCTTGGATTGTTGGATGTCTAAAGTTGACATCAATCACATATGGCTCTTGGATTGGGTTATATTGCTTGGCTGTGGACTGTTACATGGGTCCAGATTGGGTTGTATTGCTTGGCTTTTGACTGTTACATGGGTCCGGATTGGGTTACCGGTATATTGCTTGGCTGTGGACTGTTACATGGGTCCGGATTGGGTTATATTGCTTGGCTTTTGACTGTTACATGGGTCCGGATTGGGTTACCGGTATATTGCTTGGCTGTGGACTGTTACATGGGTCCAGATTGGGTTGTATTGCTTGGCTGTGGACTGTTACATGGGTCCGGATTGGGTTATATTGCTTGGCTTTTGACTGTTACATGGGTCCGGATTGGGTTACTGGTATATTGCTTGGCTGTGGACTGTTACATGGGTCCGGATTGGGTTACCGGTATATTGCTTGGCTTTGGACTGTTACATGTGTCCAGATTGGGTTATATTGCATGGCTGTGGACTGTTACATGGGTCCAGATTGGGTTATATTGCTTGGCTTTTGACTGTTACATGGGTCCGGATTGGGTTACTGGTATATTGCTTGGCTGTGGACTTACATGGGTCCGGATTGGGTTACCGGTATATTGCTTGGCTGTGGACTGTTACATGTGTCCAGATTGGGTTATATTGCATGGCTGTGGACTGTTACATGGGTCCAGATTGGGTTATATTGCTTGGCTGTGGACTGTTACATGGGTCCAGATTGGGTTATATTGCTTGGCTGTGGACTGTTACATGTGTCCAGATTGGGTTATATTGCTTGGCTGTGGACTGTTACATGGGTCCAGATTGGGTTATATTGCTTGGCTGTGGACTGTTACATGGGTCCAGATTGGGTTATATTGCTTGGCTGTGGACTGTTACATGTGTCCAGATTGGGTTATATTGCTTGGCTGTGGACTGTTACATGGGTCCAGATTGGGTTATATTGCTTGGCTGTGGACTGTTACATGGGTCCAGATTGGGTTATATTGCTTGGCTGTGGACTGTTACATGGGTCCAGATTGGGTTATATTGCTTGGCTGTGGACTGTTACATGGGTCCAGATTGGGTTATATTGCTTGGCTGTGGACTGTTACATGGGTCCAGATTGGGTTATATTGCTTGGCTGTGGACTGTTACATGGGTCCAGATTGGGTTATATTGCTTGGCTTGGATTAGGGAAAGGTTCTTGAACTGAACAAGACCTCCAGGAATATATCGTAACTTCAATATTTACAATATTCATTTAAAATCTTATTTAATCTTTGGATATTTGTGCTTCAGCTGATTAGATCTTGACTGGCAAAGATTTTTAAACAATAGGCAGGCCTTTTTAAATGACATTATACAGATATTTAATTCAATTGAATAATTATGCATAACTGATTATATGTTTTGCAAGCTGTTCTGTTTGATTTATTAATACAGTTCAATAAAATTTTCAGCTGTTATTTTGTATGTTTAAACAGTGTAGAAATGTAAATAGAATATGTAAATAGAACACATAATTTGGGATAAATAAATGTAAGGGGACTTGCTGTGATAGAAATTAGTAAGCTATTCTGGCTTGTACATAAGCTTCCCTTTATAATACTGGACACAAGTCGATAATATTTGAGTGGATTGATATATAACGAGGACGATAATAAAACAACTGTGAATTGTCATGGGAGAATGGATATGTACATTTCTCGTTGAATTTTACTGTGGAGTTTATATATTTGAGAATATTGTGTTTGAAGTTTGCAGGTTACAATCATATACAGACCAGATTGTGAAAATATAATAATGATGCGCACAAAACAATGAAGTGGAACCTCTGTCTTAATATGCAGCTGGTTTACCAAACCAATGCAACTTAAAAAGTTATTTAGGAAATTCCATAATTCGACGTATTGAATTTTATAGCAGAAAGTAGGATTACAAGAAATGTTTTCGATTAGCGCAGTGGTTAGCTCACTCGCTTCTCACCAATGCGACCCGGGTTCGATCCTCGGACCGGGAAGTATGTGAGATGGTACGGTAGTCACCAGATCGGACAGGTGGGTTTTCTCCGGGTACTCCGGTTTCCTACCACACGAATGACCACATTTATGCTTTCATCCGCGCCAACGAAAGTGATTAATATAAGTTGTCAAAACTTGCTTCGCAATCGTTGTAAAATAAATAAAGTTTTATGGTTCACCGGTGGCATGATGAAGAAAATGAAAACATTTACAGCACTATTTTCCAATGCACCAGTTACACGTTAAACATTGATGCCACCCATACAATTTTTGTGTACAATTTCGCATTGAATGTTACATTTTGTTTTCTCTTATTGCCATTAAAACATTTTACATTGATTTTATGGAGTTCGACTGTATTTCAGTATAGATCATATTCCCAGTTGCTCCAATGCCCGAGTACATTCAAATATCAATTTAAATAAAAGATTATTTTCCTAGATGTAAACAAAAGAATGCTGTTATTCCGTTGCATCCATTGCTGCACTGCGATACACACACACACAGAAAAACAATCTACAAGAACAAATTGAGAGGTATAATGTTTGCTGGAGATAAACTGAGGCTAATTTCAATGAAGCGTAATTGATCTAAGTATAATTTTGGAATCATTTGGAATCAAGTGACTTTTTAAGCCGGATATATCTGAGCAAACTCGCTCAAGGTGGAAACAATTGCATAAGGGTAGTAGATTACCTGTGATTGAATTTCATAAATATATTTGTAGGTAATATATATATATATACCATGGCACTCGATACTGCAGTAAACTTGATACTCGGACCAGTACTATGGAGTACTTGAAGCGTGCATGAAACACAAGTGATTGATCTCGATACTGTCAATAGGTCCTATAGCAGACGACAATATAAAATGAGCAGACACAAATAAGAACAATTTTGGTGGAATTTCGATCCCAAAGCTGAACTGTGCTTTTAATGATAACGGAGTTATTGGATTAATGCAATAAAATGGGCAGTTTGTGGACTTTGAGTCTCCTTTTCTAGTATTTTTTGTAAAATATTTCGGCAAAAGTCACTTGAAATATGGGAGGAAGCTCTTCTGTGCTGAATTGTACATCTAAGAAAAAAGATAAAGTTACGAAGGTGAACCAGCCACAATCCCAGAGGGAACCATGGAAACCAACAACAAATAAGGTATAAAGTGGATTTATATTCTAAAATCAATGTACAGACGAGTCTGTAGTCCAGTGGTCGCAGGAGGCGTCGCTCATATGGGCAACCGGTAGCGACGATAAATAAACGTAAAAAACAAAAAAACAAAATCAATGTGAAAGGAAACAATGCAACAATCAGAATCATTTAAAAGCTTTGTGTTAATCGTTAAGATTAATAATTATATATAATATGCAGCCTGGGGCATGTGCCTGATACCGGTGTCTATATGCAGCCTGGGTCATGGCCTGATACCGGTGTCTATATGCAGCCTGGGGCATGTGCCTGATACCGGTATCTATATGCAGCCTGGGTCATGGGCTGATAATGGTGTCTATATGCAGCCTGGGTCATGGCCTGATAATGGTGTCTATATGCAGCCTGGGTCATGGCCTGATACCGGTGTCTATATGCAGCCTGGGTCATGGCCTGATAACGGTGTCTATATGCAGCCTGTGTCATGGCCTGATAACGGTGTCTATATGCAGCCTGGGTCATGGCCTGATACCGGTGTCTATATGCAGCCTGGGTCATGGCCTGATACCGGTGTCTATATGCAGCCTGGGTCATGGCCTGATACCGGTGTCTATATGCAGCCTGGGTCATGGGCTGATAATGGTGTCTATATGCAGCCTGGGTCATGGCCTGATAACGGTGTCTATATGCAGCCTGGCATGGCCTGATAATGGTGTCTATATGCAGCCTGGGTCATGGCCTGATAACGGTGTCTATATGCAGCCTGGTCATGGCCTGATAATGGTGTCTATATGCAGCCTGGGTCATGGCCTGATAACGGTGTCTATATGCAGCCTGGGTCATGGCCTGATAATGGTGTCTATATGCAGCCTGGGTCATGGCCTGATACCGGTGTCTATATGCAGCCTGGGTCATGGCCTGATAACGGTGTCTATATGCAGCCTGGGTCATGGCCTGATACCGGTGTCTATATACAGCCTGGGGCATGGGCTTGATGCTGTTGTCTCCACAAATATACCCTTGGTCACTGACGTATCTGGGCGGCACCATGAATCAATGTCTGCTCAATCAAACATAATTATACTTATCCAGTGCATATATTGCATTTATGTATGGTTGGTACCTGTTGGTACCCCAGCCTTCTGACAAGATTTGCTAAAATATTTGATAGATTTTAATCAACATTTGCCCAACAATATGTTGTTACCGGAGGATTGGGTCAAGTGAATTTAATACTTTTCCACATAGAGATTTAGGCTACTACTACTATGTGTTCATGCATATGACAGCCATTTAGCTACCAATCAGTTGATAAACAGTCAGCATATCTACCCCACCTCCGTATAAACTACTGGCAATTGTGAAATTGTTATGGTGGTTTAGTGGTTACGATTTCATGTACGGCAGCTATCCAGCTGGCTTGCTATAGGTCAGTGGTTCTACCTGGATGCCCGTCCGTGCCTGCAATACTGCTCGGAGGGGCACCAGCGGTCTTCCTCCACCAATAATAGCTGGAGAGTCGCCGTATGACCTAAGCAGTTTGTACGACTTTAAACCCCAAAAACAAGAGGCGCGTCAATGTCGGAAAGGTTTAAAAAGAACTTTTTGTCAATGAATATATAAAATGATCTTTTTTGCCAAAATGTTCAGGATATTTTAGGAGTTTAAATTTTGTTAATCCAAAATAATAAAGTTCAGATATTATTAATTAAATATTTGAATTACCTATATGGACAATATCTGCCCAGTCATGCTTAATTAAACATAAACATATATTAAAAACATTAAATATCAGTTATTGAATTACATTCTAAGTTTGTTTGAAATGTTAAACTGTGCATATTGATTTCTTTCAATCAAGTTAACATTGAAATTATGAACAATGCAAAGATTTAAAAATTCAATTTTGAAGTTTCGAACTAAGTAATAGAAGAATGAATAGATAGAGGACTGTGTGTATTAGGGTATCCTTTCAGTACATTTGTTTCTTGTCAATTTCAGTTCAATTATTCTTTATTAACTCAGATTATTTACATGACGTATACATGTAATTAGTTAACAGATGTTGTGACACGGATTGAAATATAAATAATAAAGAGTACAGTAGCGAATAGGGCCACGTTCTGGAGATGGACTGTACTTTTATATTGACAACACTTGAAGTTTATGTTCGGAATTGTTGTATCCCCTTGGAACCTCTAGCAACTGCTACCATACCGGACAGCAAGAGAACAAGACTTAGCGGTGTAATGAATATGGTGTCAGCCTTGTAGCCGAGAGGTTGTGAGTTTGAGCCCTGTCAGAACCACGGTGGTGATGTCCCTTAGGCAAGCCACTTATCCAATGCATGGATTGCCTCCTCTCCCTTATATTGATGGATTCCATCAGGAACGAGGTCTCGAGAATGATGGATTCCATCAGGAATGAGGTCTCGAGAGTGATAGATTCCATTAGGAATTCGGTCTCAAGAATGATGGATTCCATCAGAATTGAGGTCTCGAGAGCGATGTATTCCATCAGAAAGGAGGTCTTGAGAGCGATGGATTCCATCAGGAATGATGTCTCGAGAACGATTAAACTGATGTTGTAAACACTTAAAAGTCAACGCAATCAAAAATATGTATAAACAACCAAGTTTACAATAACTACAAATAAGGACAGTGTCCGGTTGTGTCCACTATTTTCTGGCATATTATGAATGTTAATTTGTCCATATCAGGTTACCATGCATTTGTTTACGAATGGTGAAGTGCATAATGTATACCATGTATATCAGAGTTTGCCGTTGCATATATGTGGGAGGTGACTCAACAAATAGTCACTTAAATGTAAATGAAGACATTTATCTTTAATTTAAAGTCTATAGATGAGGTATTAAATTGCTTGAAATAAACCAAATTAATTCAAACTGCTTCAGATGTTTGTCTTCTGAGCTATGTGGATTATTCTGAGCTATGTGGACTATCCGTTATTGCACGTGTGTAATTCTATAATTCTTTGTAATTTTGGCTAGATATCAATATATAATTTTGTCAAACCTCTGTGGTCACCTCAATTAAGCCGCCAACCTGTATTAAGCCACCAACATGTATTAAGCAGCCAGTCTCCATATTACAATTATGTAGTTTGATTATACATTTGACCTCTATTAAGCAGCCACCTGTGCTAAGCAGCCACGTTCTGTAATTCCCTTGGCTAGCTGCTTAAGAAAGGTTTTACTGTAGTTTTGGTTTAACCATAGACATACATGATACACAGCCCCAAGTGGGATTAGATCAGAACTAATTAGGTCACCCTCTATAAATAAAGAAATCTATCTATCTATGATACATACTATAGTTGGTGCCAATTGACCTGACCCTTTATGGGGTCATACGACTTATTCATTATGCTCAAAACAAGTAATTGTCGAATAACAGTACATTCCTGCACCAAGTTCCTGTGATTGAACAGTTAGTAATTTATTTTAGCTTGATTGCAAAACTAGTATATTAAATACTCTCGAGACCTCATTCCTGATGGAATCCATCGCCAAGAGTGAGAGAGAACAGGCAATGTGGAATTTAAATGCCCTGCCTAAGGGCACAATTGGTAACGTCTCCAGCGTGGCGTGCACTCCGGGCCTCTCACACCTGAAGTGAAAGCACTACCACTACGTTATCACGACTTCCGATTGAACAGTTATCCATAGTCCTGTGATACCCGTATCGGCAAGGGCCATAACTAATGTTGCTAGAACTCGTGGCCCAACCCGTTTGCTTGTCTTTGATCCTTCATGTTTTGTATACATTGTATGTAAAATGAATCAAGCAATAAAATATGATTAAACTAAAAGATAGTCTGAAAACATTTATGTTGACAATATTTCCAGCTGCAGTGGCTGGGAACACTGTTGACAATATTTCCAGCTGCAGTGGCTGGGAACACTGTTGACAATATTTCCAGCTGCAGTGGCTGGGAACGCTGTGGACAATATTTCCAGCTGCAGTGGCTGGGAATGCTGTGGACAATATTTCCAGCTGCAGTGGCTGGGAACAATATTTCCAGCTGCAGTGGCTGTGGACAATATTTCCAGCTGCAGTGGCTGGGAACGCTGTGGACAATATTTCCAGCTGCAGTGGCTGGGAACACTGGACAATATTTCCAGCTGCAGTGGCTGGGTAGGGTACACTGTTGACAATATTTCCAGCTGCAGTGCCTGGGAACACTGTTGACAATATGTCCAGCTGCAGTGGCTGGGAACACTGTTGACAATATTTCCAGCTGCAAGTGGCTGGGAACACTGGGGACAATATTTCCAGCTGCAGTGGCTGGGAACGCTGTTGACAATATTTCCAGCTGCAGTGGCTGGGAACGCTGTTGACAATATTTCCAGCTGCAGTGGCTGGGAACGCTGTTGACAATATTTCCAGCTGCTGTGGCTGGGGACAATATTTCCAGCTGCAGTGGCTGGGAACAATATTTCCAGCTGCAGTGGCTGGGGACAATATTTCCAGCTGCAGTGGCTGGGGACAATATTTCCAGCTGCAGTGGCTGGGAACGCTGTTGACAATATTTCCAGCTGCAGTGGCTGGGAACGCTGTTGACAATATTTCCAGCTGCAGTGGCTGGGAACAATATTTCCAGCTGCAGTGGCTGGGTACAATATTTCCAGCTGCAGTGGCTGGGGACAATATTTCCAGCTGCAGTGGCTGGGAACGCTGTTGACAATATTTCCAGCTGCAGTGGCTGGGGACAATATTTCCAGCTGCAGTGGCTGGGAACAATATTTCCAGCTGCAGTGGCTGGGGACAATATTTCCAGCTGCAGTGGCTGGGAACGCTGTTGACAATATTTCCAGCTGCAGTGGCTGGGGACAATATTTCCAGCTGCAGTGGCTGGGGACAATATTTCCAGCTGCAGTGGCTGGGAACACTGTTGACAATATTTCCAGCTGCAGTGGCTGGGAACGCTGTTGACAATATTTCCAGCTGCAGTGGCTGGGGACAATATTTCCAGCTGCAGTGGCTGGGGACAATATTTGCAGTGGCTGGGACAATATTTCCAGCTGCAGTGGCTGGGGACAATATTTCCAGCTGCAGTGGCTGGGAACAATATTTCCAGCTGCAGTGGCTGGGGACAATATTTCCAGCTGCAGTGGCTGGGAACGCTGTTGACAATATTTCCAGCTGCAGTGGCTGGGTACGCTGGGAATATAATGTGTTATGCTTTCAACTTAGTGGAATAATATATTTTATTTCATTGAGAAAAGTTGCTAGCGGTATATTTCATAGTGAAAGCATAAAATAAACATAGGTGACAAAGAAAGTTGTAAATACACCAACAATCAGCGATCCCTGTTATGTGACATTAAACCACTAGACTGGCAAAGCAGGCATTAAAACATGGCTGTTCAAATCTTATTCATTCATTCATTGTTATTGTCCATTTATTGTCATGGTGACAGCTCAGCTACCAAAAGATACATTTAGCAACATAACAGTAATTATGCTATTCTTCATAAACTGAATGTTGTGACGTGAGACGTGAGAGGTATAACATAGAGATACCGTCCATGCTCGGCTATAAGATGACCCCCCCGAATTTGGTCCTGAAATCTGTGGGGTTTTGGCACGTACTCGCATATAAGACAGGTTGATAAAATGGGACACCAGACCATGTATAAATTGCATGCTTGGCCAGTGCAAGTTGAAGAAATGTTCAGTGTCAGAGTGCTTTCTTTTTTTCTAAAACATATCCATTTAACATACCGTTATTAATTTTAGTAAAAAATAATAAAACAATTATTTTTTTTAACACTCGCTTATAACACTGGAATACACTTTGAGATCAATCAATCTGGTGGTAAAAAACCTATCTAATAGGCGAGCAAGTACAGTATATTTCTTCAACTGTTAACATACATGTATATTATCGAATTAGAATGATAGATGACTTTAACTATGCTGAGTAATTATTTATATAGATTGAAATATGTTTCGCAACTATTGTGTGTAACGAAATCATTAATTTGATATTTTAATATAAAATTGGCTCAATTGCACTTAATATAAAGAGACACGGTCTGAGTAGGGCTCGAACCTGTGACCATCAGTGATGATAGGTTACAATGGTATACAATTGAGCGACCGTAACCAAACGACCACGGAGGCGGACCTTGTAGCATAGGACATCACAGTCGGACACAATCGGCTATGTCCCAACATTCGTTTTGGTCAGTGAGACATGTTAACCACTGGACCGCTGACCCATCTGTGTGAGACAGTTCCGGTGTCAGCTGATATATCAACCCTCATATCCCTCGAGTTATTCCTGATAGATGGATTTCCTATCTGCTTTGAGACAGTTCCAGAGTCAGCTGGTATATTAACCCTCGTACCCCTCGAGTTATTCCTAAAAGATGGATTTCCTATCTGCTTTGAGACATTTCCAGAGTCAGCTGGTATATTAACCCTCGTATCTCTCGAGTTATTCGTGAAAGATGGATTTCCTCTTTGAGACATTGTTATATGATGATATTTTCCACAAACAAGGAAACGCAATTTATGAGATAACTTGCATGAATTATTCATCTAGTTTTCTTGTTAATTATCAGTTCTACCTCTTGTATTGGCCACACCGGTGTAATATCCCTTCTTCTAATTGCTTGCTTACTCTACAAAACTAGCATTAAAAATTAATATTGAAGGTATTAACTTTATTCAAGTTTGACGAGTATATTGACATTAGTATATGACTGGTACAGAACTTTTTGTTTAGCTCAACTGAGCAAATCTCATGCAATGTATTGTTACCACAATCTGTCGTCCAGTATCTGACGTCTGTGAACATTTTCAACATCTTCTCCTCAGTAACCATTGGGTCTATATATCCACCATTTATGGTCATGATACTTGGGTAAATGGGGGATTACACAATTGTTAAAATCACATCATTATGTAATCCAAGATGGCCACTGTCTAAAAATAGCACAAATTCTTAAAAATTCTTCTTCTCACGAACCGCCAGCCGGAATCATGGTAGAAGATTTTGTCGTCCAAGATGGTTGCCGAAAGGTCAAAATATCATTCTTTTATTATAGATTTCATAATTCTTCTTCACGCAAACCACTTGGCCAATGGTAGCCAATTTCACACCTTTAGTCCATAGCTGTAGCATTTTCAGATTTGTTTAAATGGAGGTTGTCATGGCCACCGACTAAAAAATAACACAAATTCTTCAAACATCTCTTTCAAAGTTGTTAATAAGGTAGAAAATGGATTCAGGTGAGCGATACCGGGCCATCATGGCCCTCCTGTTTAACCCATTCAACACCAAGTAACTCACATGGACTGGTCCATGATATTCATAAACCAATAAATGAATCAGAAAATCACATTTGGACAAGTTCATTTATCAAAATGGGTAATTATGTCTAAAAATAGTCATATCACTGGCAAAAAGTGCAGATCCTGATGAGACGGCTCGTCACGAGCCGGCTCATCTGGATCTACACTTTTTGTAAGCCTATTTAGAGGTCTGTGGTGTTGAAAGGGTTAATATCCGTTTAATTATCATCACCCCCTGGTTAATTGTGGCTTCACCTACAGTCTATTTTAGTCAGTTTTGTTTTTATGGTGGATAGTGCAAAGACACAGAAGATGTTTCAATTCCAGAAGCAATCCTGATTCTTCTACATGCCCTAGAACCAATTCATGAGACCTCGGTCTGAAAGACTGTTAGGCTATAGAGAACATTTCTATGTCATGCAATCTGTGGTTGTTGTGTCCCCACTTTTATAAATTGATGGGGGAAGGTGTAATAGAATCTGATGTGCGCATGAATTATATTAACCCTTAACCTGCCAATCATGACTATTAAAGGTCACTTTTGCAAGTTAGAGCCCTTGAATTTCTTTAAAATGACAAAATATTATCCCAGTCTCCTTCAGTATTACCAGAGTTAAAGCCCTTGAATTTCTTTAAAATGACAAAATATTATCCCAGTCTCCTTCAGTATTACCAGGGCGACCCAGGTTTATCCTCGGACCGGGAAGTATGAGAGATGGTACGATGGTTGCCAGATTGGACAGGTGGGTTTTCTCCGGGTACTCCGGTTTCCTCCCACATGAATTACCACATATACGCTTTCATCCGAGCCAACGAGAGTGATTAATATAAGTTGTTAAAACTTGCTTCGCAATCGTTGTAAAATAAATAAAGTATTAAAAAAAAATACAAAATATTATCCCAGTCTCCTTCAGTAATAACAGGGTTGGAGACCTAGAATTTCTTTAAAATTATGAACATTTTTCCAATCACCCGCATTAGTGGCCTTAATTTAAAAAAAAATACAATAAGCTACCTGCTAAATATCATAAACTTCCTGTACCAACTTGATAATAGAGGGTCACTCAGGTCAAATTAAGGAAAAACATTGTTGCAAAGATGGTATCAAAGTTTTGATTATTTTGCTTTTGTTGTTACCAGTGGTCAATATTATTTTGACCAGACTGTTTAGCTAAGCAGGCTATAAATTATTTCTACATTTAAACCGACTAAACCACAAAATTAAATACGTCTCTTTGCTAACATTATATTTGTTAAAGTATCAAAACATGTAATCTACAAGAGAAAGGTGTTTAACACAAAAATACCACAAATCGATTTTTGTAAATATTTTGGCCATGATCAGACTTCATTATCTCATTGACCTAATCTGACAATATCTCTGTAAATGGATCATTCTATGATCGATTACTTTACATTCTAAGTAGGATAACAATTATTGTAATTGGTCCTGTTGTTGTTGATCTATTTATTGGAATATGTGAAAACAGATATTTTAAGTCAAAGACAGCGACTGTCAAATGTCAAAATGATTGTAATCCAAGTTTAGTTTATACAAATTTATTTTAGCTCGATTGCGAAACAAGAGCTTACAACTTATAATTAATTGTGGAAGTCGTGATAGCGCAGTGGATGCACGTTCGCTTCAGGTGCGAAAGGTCCGGAGTTCGAGCCCCGCTGGAGCCGTTACGATTCTACCCTTAGGCAAGGCATTTAAATTCCACGTTGCCTTTTCTCTCTGCCTCGTGGCGATGGATTCCATCAGGAATGAGGTCTTGAGAGTGATTAATATAAGTTGAAATAACTTGTTTCGCAATCGAGCTAAAATAACTTTGTATAAACTATAATTAATCACTCACAAGATGGAATCCATCGCCACAAGGGAGAAAGAAGCGAATGCGCTACCACGACTTCCATCAATCCAAGTTTCTTAATTGTATTTGCAGAATTAGGTTTTGAAACATTCATTCGAATGTGCATAATTTTATAAGACAATAAGTTCTGGTGTTGGGTGTTGCCTACCACCCATGGCAGCTCATGTTCATTTCCTGTCACTATTGTGTATACAATCTTATGTTATTATTTAACCCTTTCAACACCACAGACCTCTAAATAGGCTTACAAAAAAGTGTAGATCCAGATGAGCCGGCTCGTGACGAGCCGTCTCATCAGGATCTGCACTTTTTTCAAGTAATATAACTATTTTTAGAATTTTTTTACCAATTTTGATAAATGAACTGGTCCGAATGTAATTTTCTTATTCATTTATTGGTCTAAGAATATCATGGACCAGTCCATATCAGTTACTTGGTGTTGAAAGAGTTAAGATATGAATTTTAGCCTTTTTTATGGCATTATTAGCCTACCACTATAATATCTACCACCCAGGTTAATACGCTGTGCTTTCCATTCTGGTATTACATTTGCTAGTTTGATACGGTCACATGCCCGTATCAAACCAGTAAAATTCGTATCATAACTAGTTCCTTCTAAATAATGCATGCGCACTCGGTGCTACATGTAAATTGTTTACTTCCTGTAGCATATTATTGTGTCAAATTCGACAGATAACCGATGTTTTTAGTTTCGTAGTAATATTTCAATCATTTTCGTGTATCTAATTCAGTAATTGTGATTTATTCCTGATAAATGGATAACTGAGGGTATGATTTTGATGTTAAATGTTCAAATTCATATCGAAGTAATAAAGACGTTATTACGTGGCTAGTTTCATATCATCCTAGGTGGTATCGACACTCAGTTTGATACCTATGCTGATATGAAACTAGCCACGTAATAACCTCTAATTGCGAATCACTCTCGTTGGCTCGGATGAAAGCATAAATGTGGTCATTCGTGTCGGAGGAAACCAGAGTATCCGGAGAAAACCCACCTGTCCGATCTGGCGACCAGCTTACCATCTCACTGGATCGAACCCAGGTTGCATTGGTGAGAAGCGAGCGCGCTAACCACTGCGCTAATTGGACAATTGTTGATTGGTCACGTATTAGACTTTGGAAAATAAGCACAACACGGTATCAGTGACCGCAGCACGTAATCCAATAACCGACTTCTAGTTCAATTGCTGCGATCTGCTGTGTGAAATCTGCTGTGTGAAATCTGCTGTGTGAAATCTGCTGTGTAAAATCTGCTGTGTGCGATCTGCTGTGTGAAATCTGCTGTGTGCGATCTGCTGTGTGAAATCTGCTGTGTGAAATCTGCTGTGTGAAATCTGCTGTGTGAGATCTGCTGTGTGAGATCTGCTGTGTGAGATCTGCTGTGTGAAATCTGCTGTGTGAAATCTGCTGTGTGAGATCTGCTGTGTGAAATCTGCTGTGTGAAATCACTGTTGAAGACTATTGTGAATTTTGTAATAATAAGTAAGTAAGTTAGGTACAATATTTGCACCTTTGTACTGATCCAGGATTCTTTTCTTGCCAAAATTTAACACGGCTTAAATCTGGATTTTAATTGTATAGTCAATGTGCTTGTTCAGCGCCGAAGTTGAATGTTCTCAAGTGTTATTATGTTAACTAGATTAACATTGATATCGTTTCCAGCATTTTTTTAGTAAATGCGAAAACAAACCTACAATGTTACACAACACATCTATGAAATATTGGTACGCACACAACTTACTCTATGTATTATGGCAGAACCATGTAGTCTACTGTGTATGTGTGTTTTACATTTATTTATCGTCGCTACCAGTTGCCCATATGAACGACCCCTCCTGAAGAGATTAGTCATTTAAGATTTTTGGAGGATAGTGTAATGATACAGACAGAGACCCATTCCAGATTCTCCTCTGGTTCTTTTACGTGCATGGTGTAAAGCACCGACATGACACCTCGGCTTAAAATCCCATATGAAAGACTTAATTTTATTAGGGTTAGACGGGGGGTCGAACCTGCGATCCAAGGATTACCAGTTCAGCATGTTAACCACTGGACTACAGATCCATCTGTGGTCAGGCTGTGTACCTTACTATCTGGTCATATAATGTATGTGGGTAAGTCCAGTTAAGCCACCAGCTTGCATCTTTAGCTATCGTACCGTACCCGACATCTGTCAATCAAACCTATAGTTTGATGGGTGATTAGATACCACTTTAGTAGAGTCTTCTTTGCAATTTGGGGCTTCATAGCTATGCACATAAACAGGTTATTAAATGTGTGGGAAAAGCATAATTCCAGTGGTTTGATACTTAGTAAAGTATATTTTTAACAGATTTAACATGATACTGGTAAGAGGTTGGACTTCTATGCCAGATTTAACCCTACTACAAAATTCTCAGCTTGTGTTCAGAGCTGGGTTATTACCAGGTACTTAACTCTTTGCAAGCTAGTCAGATTTGTCATGCAATTTCATATAATATATTTCCAAAGTTTTCAGTTACAAATAAGAAAAACACATTAATAACTTGTCGTCTGCTACAATTATTTTAACATTTGTTTTACCCAGCATGCAAAGAGTTAATAATAGAAATTTGTGTCTATTACGTGAGAGAAAAATAGAATAATTATGGTTTCTGTTGTTTTCAGTCTTTGCAGAATGAAATAGAAGCCTATGAACCCAAGATAGACAGTCTGAGGACCCAAGGAAGTGAAGTTACCCGGCGGATCAACCCACTTGATAAAGAGCTTGTTGAAGACCAAATCAAGTAAGACTATAACATATTGCATGATTTATATTCATAAGTACAGACAGTGAGAGCCATATCAACATAACATATTCCATGACATAAGTTCAAGGTCAAAATAAGCACCCAGACTTCCGACAATTTTGAGATTTTGTGAACATTTTTGAGTTAGCTAACTATATACACTCGCTGTTTAGAATAACACAACTTCTCGATGACGTGAATCATCCTTTGAATTCCATACTGCTCTACGACCATCAACAACTCATTCTGGTTTTCACAAACTCGCGTGAATGATGGGTACCAGTGAATTTAAATGGAGGGAAATGGAACATTGCAGAAACACTTTATATAATAACAATAATATTGATATCATATCTACCAGTATTCATTTTAGCCGGAACTATGCTCGGAGTGAACTACTTGTACAAGTGCATCATATCGGAGTCCTGCATCAGTCTGTCTGTCTGTCTGTCTGTCTGTCTGTCACAATGGCTGCCTAAAAATCTACTTTGACTTCTCCTCCTGAACCGCTGGGTTAATTTTGATGAATCTTGGCATGAGGCGTCGTGACAACTAGTAGATCTGATAATATTATAACGAACTTTGTTCCAATCCAGAATGGCTGCCACAGCCACCATGATGGCCATAGTGAAAATCTATTTTCATTTTCTCCTGACATCGATGTCTGAAAGCTCAGCTTAAATTTGAAATGATTAAACTTAATAACTCTCATCAGAAAATACAGAGCAATTGGTAAAAAGAAAAAGTGGAGGTAAGATGATTCACGAGGTGATTAAATGATGAAAACTGAGCACCTTGACAGTTCTTGTGACTTTGGTGTTGGAAGACTGGATGGTGATGGTTGCAAAGAGTGCTTTCTTTCAGAGAATGTATTTAGGATTACATGGCTGGAGATAGGGCCGGGTGCACAACTCTGCGTGTTTTGTCACTTCAGCACTTCAGCACTTAGAAGTTATAAAAAGTAAAAACGTACAGTGTTTGTTTATTATAGTGTTGCCCATATTTAAAGGGCCAGCCATTTCTGACTTATGAGACACCTTTTATGGATATCAGTATTTCCCGGATCCTATCCTTGAAGGCCAGGTGCCTGGCTGATCGGTAACCATTATTTAACTAGCTGACGGTTCACCAACCGGCCATATAAGAATGAACCCCCAACCAGGTTCGAACCTTTGACCTCCAGCTCCGTAAGCGGAAGTCTTACACACTAGGCCATGGAGACGGTTATATACACACAAAATTAATATTGAAGAAATATTTGCTATGGTTCGATATTATTGAAACTGATCACATGCAAATTTATCTAATACATGTCAAAAATCAATTTTACTGTCTAAAAGGAAAATATTTGGCAGACTGATTGGAGCATAATATTTAAAATATTATGAAAATCGCACTTCAAATAAAGCAATTATGGGAATTTAAAAACTTGAAAAATTCTTCAAAATGGCTACCATTTTGATTTGTGGGTAGTTATGACATTCGTAGCTCCATAACAATTGACTTCCTGTTAGCCAAAGTATGAAAACATATGCAACAGACACAGATAATCATCATGTCGTAAATTCTTTCTTTGCAGTGCGACTTTTAAAATTCCTTCACCGTATTTTGTTTTAGTAGCTTTATTCTTTAAGATTAATATGAATTTTTGTTAACATTACGGTTTATACAAGAATTCATCCTGAAGCAGCAAAGCTAGATGGCAAACTAGAGACATTCCTAATACAGATTTGTTTTAAAATACTGAAGGAATAATTTCCTCAAATGATTGAAAACACAACATAAAGAAATCACATTTATACAGGAAACGAGAGAAGAAATTCAGTGATGTCAGAGCACGTTCAGGGAAAGCACAGAAAGGCTTCGAGATACTGGAACTTGACCTGGAAGAAATCCAGGGAAAAGTGGATCAGTATGTGGCCTGGTTGAAGAAGAAGGAGGAGCAAGTACAGTTGACCAGGCCCCAAGGATACCAGGTTCCCGAAGCCGAGGAAAACATGCACTATATCAATGTAAGTAATGTCTGCTGGGTGAGAGGGAGGGGGGGTACAGTGGACCAGGCCACGGACGGGGACACGGCCTTATACACATTTTCGACAATGTAAGTGAGGTTTTCTGTACTGTAAATATTTTATGATAATTCTAAATGAACATTTGAACTCAGTTATGGTTTGAACATTTTGGAAGAACGGATCTTGTCCAGACAATGTCTTCTATACCCCTAGCTGGATGTTTGCAAAACTTCACAGAAATGATCAGTGCAAAGTCTAGTTTTGGAAATCGTTGTCTCATTTTGCTTGATTGCTCTTTGATATCTTTGGATATCTTTGTCTCATTTTGCTTGATTGCTCTTTGGATATCTTTGTCTCAATCTGCTTGATTGCTCTTTGAAGATTTTAAGTGTGTCTTGTTTCTTGTCCGGGCATAATATTTTTAGATTTAGATGAGACTTCACATGAGATCTCACTAACAAACCTAAATATATGGTTTTTTTTATAAAAAACAACCTTCTAGTTTGTACCTTACAGGGCCTCTGCTCAAAACTAGAAAACAGACAATTCACACTGGACACAGTCAACAAGAAAGTTGAAGCTGTTCTAGCCGATCTGACACCAAAGGACCGGGAAGAAATGGAACAATCGATTAAATCACTAAGCACAGAGCACAACCGGGTGTACTCGATAGCTGTAGAACAGAAGAACATGTTGACAGAAGCACTAAATGCCAGGGAAGTGTTCCAAGTAGGTCTTGACCGAGTGAATCTCTGGTTGGACGATCGAGAGATGAAGATCAGCAAACTGGAGAAGCACAAACTGACGGCGAACGATGTAGAGAAGCAGATGGAGAAAGCGAAGGTGAGAACCCGTAATGTTTGTCATGTTTCTCTGAAGTATAGGCATTTAGATAGAGGATGGTTCCTAGTGGTTGATGAAGATCTTGGTATGTCATAGAGCTGTGCCACAAGAAAACCAACATACTGCTCAAGATAGTTCGTAGCCATAACTGTTTAGCAAATTCCAAACATATACAATGTAGCTTATTTAAGGAGATTTGTAATGATCAATCAGATGAAAATTTATGGCATGTGGTGCAAAAGAATCCACAATGCAAAATGAGGAAACCAATTTAAGCCATTTCATTCTGGATACATTTAAAGGCTTTTGCAAACAACATAGATCCAGATCAGCCGCAGCGTGACGCTGTGTGCTGATCAGGATCTATGTTTGTTAGCAAGTGTCTTAGCAAGATTATCTGAATAGCAAACAACATAGAGCCTGATCAGACGGCATGTTCCGTGGCGGCTGATCTGGCTCTATGTTCTTTGCAAATACTGTTTGAACGGTATCCAGAATCAAATAGGTTAAGAGACTTATCCTCATTAAAAGAGTATTTAGGGGACAGTAACTGACCAATGTCTCTCATTAGAATCTTCAATCCAGTCGACATGATTCATACACAATGGTTTAAGCTACCCGTAACCATGAAATCCAATTATCTGATCTATTAAGCTTCAAATATTACCGTTTAACCAAAAAAACAACCATTCTTGTATTGTTAGCATTGTTCTGCGTCTTGGATCACATTTATAATGATTGAATAAACCAAACGAATGAGATAAAATTATTACGTAACGGTTTATAGTGTCACACGATTATGCACCATTATAATTAATTAAGACTTCAGACGATTTGATTTACATAATTGTATCTAAGAGTTAATATCTAAAATCTTTAATGAACCATGGGCATGATTAAGGACATATTATCTGATTTGGAATCTTAAATTGCTTATATTATGAAAATGAATATTGGAAGATCTTTAATAATCATTGTGCCAAAGGGGGAGGGGCATTTATGTTTGTAGTTATGCGTGTATCCATCTGAAAGTATGTTCATTTGTCCCAATAATCTTGTGTGTCCAATTGGTTCGTTGTTGATCGACGCTCCACAAATGATTGACTGTGATGTGAAGATTTGTGTAAAATAGTTTATTAATCTTGTTAAATAATGGCAGAGTAATAGCCCTTGATGTTCGAATAGGACATGGCTCCGACGTTTCTTAGATCTCAAACTCGAACTCAAGGGATATATGATTTGTTGAGTCTGAGATTTGCTCTTGGCTCAACCAATCAGAAAGTTTCAGACTGAGTTTAAGATTGGAGAAATGTTTTATAACCTTGAAGCCAAACCTGCACTGCATAAATTGAATGTACATCTGTCTATAGGACACGGTTAAATTGAGGGTACTTATGTCCATAGAACACAGTTAAATTGAGGGCAATTGAGAATTATGTCTCCCCAGAGTTCTCCCCGGAGAGGGGGGAGACATATTGAATTTGTACTTTCTCTCTGTCCGTCTGCCATTTTAATATCATATGGACAAAATCTTCTGGCCAGATTTCACATGAATAATCAGTTTGGAGATTTGTCAAGAATACAATTTATCCGGACTACTTTCTGCTAAATCCGTAGCTGGATTTCAATGATACTTGCACATAATGATCAGTACCAAACTCATTTTTCACAGAGTTATCACCCTTGATTGTTTAGTTCACAGTTATGGCCCTTTGAAGATTTGTCCAGAATACAGTTTATCCGGACTACTTCTGCTAAATCCGTAGCCGGATTTCAATGATACTTGCACATAATGATCACTACCAAACTCATTTTTCACAGAGTTATCACCCCTTGATTGTTTAGTTCACAGTTATGGCCCTTTGGAGATTTGTGAAGAATACAGTTTATGACTGTTTGTTAATGATCAGTACCAAACCTAATTGTGCATATCATCTTCGAGTTTCGCTCAATTCCTTTTATTCACAGAGTTACCCTTTACTCCACTGATGTAACACTGCTGAGAAGACATGCACTTTTTTCATGAAACAATTTCTAGTGTAGAAGGACTAAGTGCTGTAATGACTTGCTTGACAACGTGGTAAAGGAGTTGTATTGTTAATACATTGTTTTAATTGATCAATGTTGAAATGATTTGCTTTGCTGATAGTTTGCTCATTAATTGTATATGTGATGAGTTATCTTACGTTACCTAATACAATAAATATATGCCTGACTGGATACTCACATAAATGTGCGCGACATTTCAGAAAGAGCACAATGCCATATAATGCATTTAATATATAGGAAGAGATCTCAAGTGCTAGTGACAATTTGGGCATATTTTTTTTTCAATGTCTTTAAATATGTTTGTAGAACAGTATGAACATTTGAAAAATGGTCTCTCTTTTTTTTGAATATAAATGGAAATATTAGTTAGAGTAAGCATAATTTGTGATAGGATTTGTGTGAGGAAATGTTCTGTGATAGTATTTTAGTGAAGATAAGATTTGTGTGAGGACATGTTCTGTGATAGTATTTGAGTGAAGATAAGATTTGTATGAGGACATGTTCTGTGATAGTATTTGAGTGAAGATAAGATTTGCATGAGGACATGTTCTGTGATAGTATTTGAGTGAAGATAAGATTTGCATGAGGACATGTTCTGTGATAGTATTTGAGTGAAGATAAGATTTGCTGAGGACATGTTCTGTGATAGTATTTGAGTGAAGATAAGATTTGATGAGGACATGTTCTGTGATAGTATTTGAGTGAAGATAAGATTTGCATGAGGACATGTTCTGTGATAGTATTTGAGTGAAGATAAGATTTGCATGAGGACATGTTCTGTGATAGTATTTGAGTGAAGATAAGATTTGCATGAGGACATGTTCTGTGATAGTATTTGAGTGAAGATAAGATTTGCATGAGGACATGTTCTGTGATAGTATTTGAGTGAAGATAAGATTTGCGTGAGGACATGTTCTGTGATAGTATTTGAGTGAAGATAAGATTTGTATGAGGACATGTTCTGTGATAGTATTTGAGTGAAGATAAGATTTGCATGAGGACATGTTCTGTGATAGTATTTGAGTGTGGATAAGATTTGTGTGAGGACATGTTCTGTGATAGTATTTGAGTGTGGATAAGATTTGTGTGTTCTGTGATAGTATTTGAGTGAAGATAAGATTTGTGTGTTCTGTGATAGTATTTGAGTGTGGATAAGATTTGTGTGAGGACATGTTCTGTTATAGTGTTTGAGTGAAGATAAGATTTGCGTGAGGACATGTTCTGTGATAGTATTTGAGTGAAGATAAGATTTGCATGAGGACATGTTCTGTGATAGTATTTGAGTGAAGATAAGATTTGCATGAGGACATGTTCTGTGATAGTATTTAAGTGAAGATAAGATTTGTGTGTTCTGTGATAGTATTTGAGTGTGGATAAGATTTGCGTGAGGACATGTTCTGTGATAGTATTTAAGTGAAGATAAGATTTGTGTGTTCTGTGATAGTATTTGAGTGTGGATAAGATTTGCGTGAGGACATGTTCTGTTATAGTGTTTGAGTGAAGATAAGATTTGCATGAGGACATGTTCTGTGATAGTATTTGAGTGAGGATAAGATTTGCGTGAGGACATGTTCTGTGATAGTATTTGAGTGAAGATAAGATTTGCATGAGGACATGTTCTGTGATAGTATTTGAGTGAAGATAAGATTTGCGTGAGGACATGTTCTGTGATAGTATTTGAGTGATGATAAGATTTGTATGAGGACATGTTCTGTGATAGTTTTGAGTGAAGATAAGATTTGCATGAGGACATGTTCTGTGATAGTATTTGAGTGAAGATTTATGATAGGTTTTGAATAAGGATATATTTTGTGATGTATTTATGGAGGTATATATTATATGTGTTAATTATTATTTAGCCAACAATGTTCACTGTTAAGGTAAGCATATGTGTTACTTCTTCTTCTACTCACAAACATTTACATAATTTTATGTGTACTTATTTAATGTATAATACATTGTGTGCTGTGGAAGTTATTTTAAAATATCACTTCACCCATTGTATAGGTCATGTATGTATGACAGAGTTATTCCCCACCTAATGTCACTTGGTATTCTGGAATCTGTTCAGCAGCACAGCCATTGTATGGGTTATGTATTTATGACAGAGTTATTCCCCCCTAATGTCACTTAGTATTCTGGAACATTGATACAGTAGCATATAAGTCTATGTCGCTATGGGGGAATGGTTGATGTATGGAGATACAGTAGTGTATAAGTCTATGTCGCTATGGGGGAATGGTTGATGTATGGAGATACAGTAGTGTATAAGTCTATGTCGCTATGGGGAAATGGTTGATGTATGGAGATACTGTAGCATATAAGTCTATGTCGCTATGGGGGAATGGTTGATGTATGGAGATACTGTAGCATATAAGTCTATGTCGCTATGGGGGAATGGTTGATGTATGGAGATACAGTAGCGTATAAGTCTACATCGCTATGGGGGAATGGTTGATGTATGGAGATACAGTAGTGTATAAGTCTATGTCGCTATGGGGGATGGTTGATGTATGGAGATACAGTAGTGTATAAGTCTATGTCGCTATGGGGGTGGTGTGTTGGGTGTGGTTGTTTGTTGGGGGTGGTTGTGTTGGTGTGCGTATAAGTCTATGTCGTATGGGGGATGGTTGATGTATGGAGATACAGTAGTGTATAAGTCTATGTCGCTATGGGGGAATGGTTGATGTATGGAGATACAGTAGCGTATAAGTCTATGTCGCTATGGGGGGAATGGTTGATGTATGGAGATACAGTAGCGTATAAGTCTACATCGCTATGGGGGAATGGTTGATGTATGGAGATACAGTAGCGTATAAGTCTACATCGCTATGGGGGAATGGTTAATGCTATTATTGTGTGATTAATCATGTATATTGTCTTGGCATTTTCCTAATATATTTGAACTAATACCTATACACAATTATTAAAATGTACTAAGCGTATTACCAAACTTATCCTAAAACGTATTACCAAACTTATCCTAAAAGTGTAAATAATTTCATCCATGTTTTCTTTTCTTTTTTGGACTTTCAATCCCTTTGCACTATAACCCACCTTGCACTGCGCCTTGCTTAAGGGCACAAACTCCATGCCTCTCACACCGGAAGCGAACGCGCTACTACTGCGCTATCACGACATCCACAATTAGATACTAACAAAGTGTTAATATTCATACATAATATGAATAATGTGTTGTCTTATTTTTCATGAAATTTAAAATATACATGGTTATACAAATTTATTTTAGCTTGATTGCTTTAACAACATTAGTCTAACCCTTTGCATGCTAGAGGCAGATAAAATCACTTTTGCAAACAGCATAGAACCAGATCGAACGGCCCAGAATGTGCCATCTGATCAGGCTCTATGCTGTTTGCTATTCAGATAGTGGAGCTAAAACACTTGACTGAATAGCAAACATTGATCCTGATCAGACAAGTAACACCGTGGCTGATCTGGATCTATGTTGTTTGCAAAAGTGATTTTATTTACCCAGCAGGCAAAGAGTTAATCGCTCTTGATGGAATCCATCGCCATGAGTAGTAGAGAACACAGTGTTGATGTAAGAGTCTCGGCTAAGGACATCACTATCATGGTTCCAATAGTGCTATGGTGATCTATCATATTTTACAAGCTAGCAATTAGTTGAATACTTATGCCTAATGTTTCAGGGTTTGATGCTGGAAATAGAGAAATACGAGCCCAACATCGACCAGGTGGAGACTAGGGTACGAGCCCTGCAGCAAGACTG
Source organism: Archivesica marissinica (assembly GCA_014843695.1). NCBI lineage: Eukaryota > Metazoa > Mollusca > Bivalvia > Venerida > Vesicomyidae > Archivesica > Archivesica marissinica. The sequence goes on from CM026404.1 coordinate 62,504,763, forward strand.
CAACCCAGACCAGTCAGCTGGACTCAACGAAAATCTTACAGGTGTGTGGCAGTTCATAATCTTAACCATTAACCTTCTCATTATGAATAAAGTCGCTTTTGCAAACAGTATAGAGCCACATCAGACAGTAAAAAAAACGTGCTGTCTGATCAGGCTATAATCCTGTATTCTATTCGGATAGTGGAGCTAAAACACTTGTCTGAATTGCAAACAACATAGATCCTGAACATATGCCGCAGCTCATCTGGATCTCTGTTCTTTGCAATTTCTGTCCAATATATTCGGCAGATTAAGTGTTAAATATTTCATATTTTATTCATTGTATCTCTGTACCAGGAGCCAACATTTCAACCTATCCAAATTTGGTAATCTATCAAAATTTACTAATAATATCAAACATACATACCGGTACCCAGACTCCTTATTATGCCAACTGGCTGATTTCAGCAATTAATATAATTGACATATAAATAGTACGAAATAATTATGAAATCATTCCATGGTATTATTGGAAATGAAATAAAAATATTCATGTTTATCATAGTTTGTTCATAATCATGTCAAGCGGCTTTTTCTCAAAATAATCTAGAATTTTTGTCATAAATATACATACATCATCCTCGGCTATAAATATCTAAATGTTTCTAATAGGTTATAAATATACATACATCATTCTTGGCTTTAAATATCTACACATTTCCAATAGGTTATAAATATACATACATCATCCTCGGCTTTAAATATCTACACATTTCCAATAGGTTATAAATATACATACATCATTCTTGGCTTTAAATATCTAAATGTTTCCAATAGGTTATAAATATACATACATCATCCTCGGCTTTAAATATCTACACATTTCCAATAGGTCATAAAGACAAAAAATCTAATATCCTACATATTTTGTCGTTTACAGATGCACAAAAGAAATTCTCTGACCTCCAAGATCACATGAAAGATGTACATGAGAAACTGCAGACCGGGCTTGCTGAGCGTAAAGTGCTCGAGGGAGACCTCCAGAAGGTTGAGCGCTGGTGTAAAGAAGCTGACATGAAGTGTGCAATAGATCTGTCCCTTGATTGTGCCATAGAAATACTTCAGGAGCAATATAAACAATACAAGGTAAACAATACAAGGTGAACAATACAGGGTAAGCAATACAAGGTAAACAATACAAGGTAAACAATACAGGGTAAACAATACGAGGTAAACAATACAAGGTAAACAATACAAGGTAAACAATACAAGGTAAGCAATACAAGGTAAACAATACAGGGTAAACAATACAAGGTAAACAATACGAGGTAAACAATACGAGGTAAACAATACAAGGTAAACAATACAAGGTGAACAATACGAGGTAAACAATACAAGGTAAACAATACAAGGTAAGCAATACAAGGTAAACAATACAGGATAAACAATACAAGGTAAACAATACGAGGTAAACAATACAAGGTAAACAATACAGGGTAAACAATACAAGGTAAACAATACGAGGTAAACAATACGAGGTAAACAATACAAGGTAAACAATACAAGGTGAACAATACAAGGTGAACAATACAATGTAAACAATTATGAGAAGGACCATACAACCAGTTGATTGAGACAAGGCCATTATGTGCAACGCCGTACAACCATGTGAGATAGGGCCATTATGTGCAACGCCGTACAACCATGTGAGATAGGGCCATTATGTGCAACGCCGTACAACCATGTGAGATAGGGCCATTATGTGCAACGCCGTACAACCATGTGAGATAGGGCCATTATGTGCAACGCCGTACAACCATGTGAGATAGGGCCATAATGTGCAATGCCGTACAACCATGTGAGATAGGGCCATTATGTGCAATGCCTTACAACCATGTGAGATAGGGACATTATGTGCAACACCTTACAACCATGTGAGATAGGGCCATTATGTGCAATGCCGTACAACCATGTGAGATAGGGCCATTATGGGAAGGGCCTTACAACCATGTGAGATAGGGCCATTATGGGAAGGGCCTTATAACCATGTGAGATAGGGCCATTATGGGAAGGGCCTTACAACCATGTGAGATACGGCCATTATGTGAAGGGCCTTACAACCATGTGAGATAGGGCCATTATGTGCAATGCCTTACAACCATGTGAGATAGGGCCATATTATGTGCAATGCCTTACAACCATGTGAGATAGGGCCATAATGTGCAACGCCGTACAACCATGTGAGATAGGGCCATTATGTGCAATGCCTTACAACCATGTGAGATAGGGACATTATGTGCAACACCTTACAACCATGTGAGATAGGGCCATTATGTGCAATGCCGTACAACCATGTGAGATAGGGCCATTATGTGCAACGCCTTACAACCATGTGAGACAAGGCCATTATGTGCAACACCTTACAACCATGTGAGATAGGGCCATTATGTGCAACGCCTTACAACCATGTGAGATAGGGCCATTATGTGCAACGCCTTACAACCATGTGAGATAGGGCCATTATGGGAAGGGCCTTACAACCATGTGAGATAGGGCCATTATGGGAAGGGCCTTACAACCATATGAGATAGGGCCATTATGTGCAACGCCTTACAACCATGTGAGATAGGGCCAGTATGTGCAATGCCTTACAACCATGTGAGATAGGGCCATTATGGGAAGGGCCTTACAACCATGTGAGATAGGGCCATTATGTGCAATGCCTTACAACCATGTGAGATAGGGCCATTATGTGAAACGCCTTACAACCATGTGAGATAGGGCCATTATGTGCAATGCCTTACAACCATGTGAGATAGGGCCATTATGGGAAGGGCCTTACAACCATGTGAGATAGGGCCATTATGGGAAGGGCCTTACAACCATGTGAGATAGGGCCATTATGTGAAGGGCCTTACAACCATGTGAGATAGGGCCATTATGTGCAACACCTTACAACCATGTGAGATAGGGCCATTATGGGAAGGGCCTTATAACCGTGTGAGATAGGGACATTATGGGAAGGGCCTTATAACCATGTGAGATAGGGACATTATGGGAAGGGCCTTACAACCATGTGAGATACAGCCATTATGGGAAGGGCCTTATAACCATGTGAGATAAGGACATTATGGGAAGGGCCTTATAACCATGTGAGATAGGGCCATTATGGGAAGGGCCTTACAACCATGTGAGATAGGGCCATTATGGGAAGGGCCTTACAACCATGTGAGATACGGCCATTATGTGAAGGGCCTTACAACCATGTGAGATAGGGCCATTATGTGCAATGCCTTACAACCATGTGAGATAGGGCCATTATGTGCAATGCCTTACAACCATGTGAGATAGGGCCATTATGTGCAATGCCTTACAACCATGTGAGATAGGGCCATTATGTGAAGGGCCTTACAACCATGTGAGATAGGGCCATTATGTGCAACACCTTACAACCATGTGAGATAGGGCCATTATGGGAAGGGCCTTATAACCGTGTGAGATAGGGACATTATGGGAAGGGCCTTATAACCGTGTGAGATAGGGACATTATGGGAAGGGCCTTACAACCATGTGAGATACAGCCATTATGGGAAGGGCCTTATAACCATGTGAGATAAGGACATTATGGGAAGGGCCTTATAACCATGTGAGATACGGCCATTATGAGAAGGGCCTTACAACCATATGAGATAGGGCCATTATGAGAAGGGCCTTATAACCGTGTGAGACAGGGCTGAGAACATTGACTGCTGAAGTGTATGATGAATAGTGTAGTAATACAATAAATGAAGTACATTTTCCTTGTAGACCTTGGACACGAGTGCCCGGATGTTTGAATCACTGCTACAGGAAGTCGAAGATAGATCCCAAAATGTCCAGCCATTTCTAAGTGAAACAGACGGAATGTCGTTGCAGCAGATGACGAAAACTACACATGATAAATTTGATAGGTAAGACGAAAACTACACATGATAAACTTGATAGGTAAGACGAAAACTACACATGATAAACTTGATAGGTAAGACGAAACTACACATGATAAATTTGATAGGTAAGACGAAACTACACATGATAAATTTGATAGGTATGACGAAAACTACACATGATAAACTTGATAGGTAAGACGAAAACTACACATGATAAATTTGATAGGTAGGACGAAAACTACACATGATAAACTTGATAGATAAGATGAAAACTACACATGATAAATTTGATAGGTAAGACGAAAACTACACATGATAAATTTGATAGGTAAGACAAAAACTACACATGATAAACTTGATAGATAAGATGAAAACTACACATGATAAATTTGATAGGTAGGACGAAAACTACACATGATAAACTTGATAGGTAAGACGAAAACTACACATGATAAATTTGATAGGTAAGAAGAAAACATGATAAATTTGATAGGTAAGAAGAAACACATGATAAATTTGATAGATAAGAATGCATGAGTTCTCATTATTGTTTACAGCAAAAAAAAGAGTACAACAGGAAAGTGCAGCCATCATTGAAAAAGAACAATTTTATAATGTATAATTATTGAATTTACATTGTTTTTCATGATTGTTTATCCCATGTCAGTTAGATATATAATATTCTATGTACTGTGCCACAATATATAATTATACAATGTATATAATACCAAGAATACTACGATAATATAATACATTAAAAAACACATAAATAATACACTAAATAATAATAATAAAATAATAATGATTTAAAGTCTTATTGCTGTTCAAAATGACTGTCATAATGTTCAGTACTTTGTTTCCATACAGTTCTATTGATTACATTAGCTTATATGCCTAACCCGGCGCGATATAGCCTGAACTGTGCTGATGCGCCGTTAAACCAAATACTCACTCACTGAATACATTAGCGGTAATAGCAAAGGAACCAATGTGCATAAATCACTTTTAGCATGGCTTTGTTAATTTGCTGACATACAAATCTGGACACTCTCATACATGGGACATTCACATACACGGGACATTCACATACACGGGACATTCACATACACGGGACATTCACATACATGGGACATTCACATACACTGGACATTCACATACACGGGACATTAGCATACAAAGGACACTCGCATACAAAGGACACTCGCATACAGTGTAATTCCGCGGGAATATGACAATAAATAATACTGGTAAGTAAATGTTTGTTTTATTTTACTGGTGTTTACAAATTACAAATGTATTTTCGTAGATTATCAAAAACCATCCAAGCTAGAGTTAAATCCCTTGATGAAGCTCTTCAAACCAGAGACCAGATAGGTGATGGTATACTGGAGGCAAATGATTGGCTGACTGGTATTCAAGACGACCTCAGGAAGATAACTCGTGCTATTGGCCCCACTGTGGATGATGCTGAAGACGTACTTAAGCAATACGAGGTATTATATGTTTATTTATCCTCTGGTTTATCGGGGCGATGCCTCCAAAGGTATATTAGTCATTTTAGTGCAAGATACAGAAGACGCTCCACTTCCAGAAGCATCCCTGGTTCTTTTACATTCCCGGTGTATGTCACCGATACATGTGACCTCGGTTTAAAATCCCATCTGAAAGACTGTTAATATTATTAGGGTCAGATGGGGGTTCGAACCTGTGATCCCTTGTATATTAATGTCAACATTATTCATTAGTTATTCCCTGCAGCCACCATTTTGTTTTTACAGAAGATGCTCCAATTCCAGAAGCATCCCTGATTCTTTTACATTCCCGGTGTATGTCACCGATACATGAGACCTCGGTTTAAAGTCCCATCTGAATGACTGTTAATATTATTAGGGTCAGATGGGGGTTCGAACCTGTGATCCTTTTTATGAATGTTTGCCTTGACTTTACGAGGATCAGGTGCAGGCATTAGAGACTACTGAGCATGATCGAAATATAGACGGTTATTGTTGGCAAAAGACTTTACTTTTGAAGATTAATGGGATGTTTACTGCAAATATTATATAATCGGCGACCAGGTACGTCAGCAGACGAAAAAGTGTCAGCAAGCAGTGTTGTCACAGCAACAGCTTGAAGAAAAGATGAAAGGTATTGATGAACTTAAGGAGAGAAACTATATAAGCTCTGCTTCCGTTTTGATCCTTTCCTATTCTTTGATTTTGTGTGCATGTATTGTTTTGTGAATGTATATAGTGGAATAAATATGTTTAAACCAAATATTATAGTGCTCAATAAATTGGTAACCTTGAATAAACTTTAGTATAATTGTTTTTGTTTTACGTAGAATGTTGCTGAAAAGATGGCCAACTACCAACCAACTGTTGCTCAGTTGAACCAGGCGGTCGAGCGGCTACGTAACCTCGGTCAACACACGGAAGCTGATGAAATACTTCGTATCATATCGCAGTATGAAATGCTCGGCGACCAGGTACGTCAGCAGACGAAAAAGTGTCAGCAAGCAGTGTTGTCACGGCAACAGCTTGAAGACAAGATGAAAGGTATTGATGAACTTGTGAAGGAATGCGAGGATTCTACCGACTCAGTCATTGGTTTACAAGTGCCTGTACCAGAGAAGATTAAGAAATTAAAGGTACGTCTGCTAAAATGTCTTCCTCGTTCGTTTATTTCCATTTAATGAGAGACATTTCTAATTTTCAATTACCTCCCTTGGCAGGTAATGTCTGATTTATTCCAAAATGTGAATAGGTCCTTTTAGTTAGAATCGTTTGTTTTTACTGTTGTTCCCCTAACCAGATGTTGCGGTATGATAAATGTAATTTTATCAAAATCGTGTTAATTAACTGATACCATTATTTTACAAATAAGTACTCTATGCTTTTATACAGTATGAGATATGTCAAGATATAGTAATTTAATACTCATAAGAAGCGATAAAGGAATAAAATTGCTAGCATGTTGTGCAAAGGAAACAACGATAAAAACAGAGGAGAACACTTAATAGGACCTATTTACTTTTAGGGAGTATTCAGGGGCAGTAACTCACCAATGTCTCTCATTGCTGCTTAGCCTAGCCTAATTGGAAAGTTCAACACCAATCAGTTGTGCACGATTTATCATTTATTTCAACACAATTTGTTTTACGCTTTTATTTACACTGTTTTCTCAAATTTTCAATTTTGCGCACAATATTTTTATTATTTGCTGCATACATGTGGTTTTCTTGATCTAGATTCTATTACATTGCAAACCTTTATTATGCATGAGTATGTTACTTGTCATTAGCAACTCCCAAATATTTACAATTTGCTACATTTAACCCATTCAACACCAAGTAACTCACATGGACTGGTCCATGATATTCATAAACCAATAAATGAATCAGAAAATCACATTTGGACAAGTTCATTTATCAAAATGGGTAATTATGTCTAAAAATAGTCATATCACTGGCAAAAAGTGCAGATCCTGATGAGACGGCTCATCACGAGCCGGCTCATCTGGATCTACACTTTTTGTTAGCCTATTTAGAGGTCTGTGGTGTTGAAAGGGTTAACTTGATCTTGCTTTCAACAATATCTTTCTCTCCGGGAATGTGAGACTGGAACCTTGAATGAAATCTGCCTGGATGTATATATGTGACACGTTTTATCAAAAGGAACCCTCTTGGTGGACGACGTTATGTCCAGAAATGACGTTGATATGTGACACCAGTGAAAACAGCAATTTCATGCTATCATTGCACGTGTAAAGCACATGTTTAGAACAGATACAGTAGCCAAAATTACTGAAATTTTAAAAATGGTCTTAGAAAATTATTGTAAATATAATTCTGGAAAAATATTATTTTCCAAAAATTTCCCACAGTATGTTCCTTTAAATAAAACGCACCATATATACATGATATTATATATTCTGTAAGTCAGGTAATATTTGTCTTGATAATACATTTAACTGGTAACCCAACATACCTGGGGTTATTCCCTGCCATTCCTATTTCATTTTGCCACAGTATCTCAAGCAGAGATACCATCTCTCTAATTATGGTCTCTCTCTGTTCATTTGAACATTGAACTCTAATTCACTCACTCAATTACATAATATTTGTACTAATATCCACATATTTGCTAGACGGGTCAGTAGTCCAGTAGTTAACACATTGGACTGCGATTCCAAAGATCGCAGGTTCGATCCCCATCTGAACTAATGATATTAACATTCTTTCATGTGGAATTCACACTGTGCATGTTACAAAAGAACCAGAGAAGACTCTGGAATGGGTCACTGTCTGTATCACTGCACTATCCTCCAAATCTAAAATGACTAATCTCTTCAGGAGGCGTCGCTCATATGGGCAACCGTTAGCGATGATAAATAAACGTAAAACACACACAAATTTGCAGATAGTATCTATGTTCTGTATCCATCAACGGGTCACATTGCTTCTGTGCTCATTTAAAGACGAAAATGGATACCGGTAGCCGTAAAGAAGCACATATAGGTTTGTCAATAGACATACATGGTACATTTACATGTATTATTTTGGGGCAAATATCAGTTGCTTTACAGAATGTATAATATTACATATGCTTCTAATGATTGGCTTGATTGTACTCAGATTATGTAAAATATGTTAACCTCAGGCTGTATCGGCAAAGCTTCAATCAGCTAGTCCATCTCTCTTTGCAATGGGAGACCGGGCCCAGCAGATTGGAATAGAGGGAACCAGTAGTGATGCTCAAGCTGTATCAGATATGATCGATGACATCAAAGCAAGAGTCGACGACCTCAAGAAAATTGCAGACAGAAAAACTAAACAGTGTGAATCGATTCAGAGAAATCGAGAAGATTTTGAGGGTTTTGTAAATGAGACCATGAATTGGCTTGATGCCAAAGAGGAAATGTTGGCCTCTTGTTCTTCACTTGACCTTGATCCACAAAAGGTGAAGTCATCTCTGCAAAAGCACCAGGTATGTTTAGAAGGTCAGAAGCATTAAATGGTAGAAAGACTGATGCATGCATAAAGGATCTAGTGCTCAATTCTGTTTACTGGGATATCGAAAGAATTTGCTGGAAAAATTAATTTGTGGATTTACACTTGATAGCACAGCATAATTGTGGGGGTGGACCTCTTGTGGCTGAATTGTTAATGTCAAGGACTGATAACCAAGTCTCATCCGATTCTGAGATAAAACTGGAAAATGACTGTAGCCTTTTAGTATGTACCACTCTAATTCCAAGCACAAATGGCCTTGTAATTTCATTTTTATCCATTTCTGTTTAGTTAGAGGCTCCGGGCTCGTGCATTGATCAGCATAATGTATTGTTCAATAAGGTTTGGGATTCTTGTATTAACTGGAGTTTACAGCTAAAAGATTATTGCGGAAAGAAAAATGAACAAATACCATAAACACTTCTCAGAAATCCAAGAAAAAATACAATCCGGAAGTAGATTTTAACAAAGCCAAAAATCTGTTAAACGTCATTTTAGACTGGCCACCCATGGCAACAAAGGCAAATAAACAAGTTTGTCGGTAAATCCTTCCCACAATTCTCGTTGATTTCAGTCTAAACTGGAATGATCTGAAACTTTAAAATTATCAAATCGAGTTACGGTACGTTCTATCAAGTTCAATTCAACGAAACTAGTTAACGTTTTTCGTTTAGTCGTGCCATAGATCCTCTAGTATTATTCAGCATACCTTTCAATGACCTTGAAATCCTGCAAATGGAGTTCCCTAGCAGTATACAGAGCCGGGCTACGGAGTGAGATCCTTAATGTGCTCAGTCAAATTGTAAATAGTTTAGCATTTATAGTTCTAACTAACAGTATCATTATTATGCTTTAAGAATATATTATTTATAATCCTTAGTACAAGCAATTTTCATGAATTTTTATGCTTGAATATAGATCCTTAGTTTATGCATGAAATACCATTTAATGTAGAGTTTATGCATTATTTATACTATAACCCATATATACATGTACCAGCCCATATAATATATACATAGATATACATTCACCGGATATATACATGTACCAACCCATATAATATATATATACATTCACCGGATATATACATGTACCAACCCATATAATATATACATTCACCAGATATATACATGTACCAACCCATATAATATATACATAGATATACATTCACCGGATATATACATGTACCAACCCATATAATATATACATAGATATACATTCACCAGATATATCCATGTACCAACCCATATAATATATACATACATATACATTCATCCCATATGTACATGTACCAACCCATATAATATATACATATATATACATTCACCAGATATATCCATGTACCAACCCATATAATATATACATATATATACATTCACCAGATATATCCATGTACCAACCCATATAATATATATATAGATATACATTCATCCCATATGTACATGTATCAACCCATATAATATATACATTCACCGGATATATCCATGTACCAACCCATATAATATATACATAGATATACATTCACCGGATATATCCATGTACCAACCCATATAATATATACATAGATATACATTCACTGGATATATCCATGTACCTACCCATATAATATAATACATATATATACATTCACCGGATATATCCATGTACCTACCCATATAATATAATACATATATATACATTCACCGGATATATCCATGTACCTACCCATATAATATAATACATATATATACATTCACCGGATATATCCATGTACCAACCCATATAATATATACATACATATACATTCACTGGATATATCCATGTACCAACCCATATAATATATGCATACATATACATTCACCGGATATATCCATGTACCAACCCATATAATATATACATAGATATACATTCACCAGATATATCCATGTACCAACCCATATAATATATACATAGATATACATTCACCAGATATATCCATGTACCAACCCATATAATATACTAGATATACTCCCAGATATACCATGTACACCCTATATATATGCATAGATATACATTCACCGGATATATCCATGTACCAACCCATATAATATATACATACATATACATTCACCGGATATATCCATGTACCAACCCATATAATATATACATACATATACATTCACCAGATATATCCATGTACCAACCCATATAATATATACATTCACCGGATATATCCATGTACCAACCCATATAATATATACATTCACCGGATATATCCATGTACCAACCCATATAATATATACATAGATATACATTCACCAGATATATCCATGTACCAACCCATATAATATATACATAGATATACATTCACCAGATATATCCATGTACCAACCCATATAATATATACATAGATATACATTCACCGGATATATCCATGTACCAACCCATATAATATATACATAGATATACATTCACCAGATATATCCATGTACCAACCCATATAATATATACATAGATATACATTCACCGGATATATCCATGTACCAACCCATATAATATATACATGTTTTCACCGGATATATCCATGTACCAACCCATATAATATATACATAGATATACATTCACCAGATATATCCATGTACCAACCCATATAATATATACATAGATATACATTCACCAGATATATCCATGTACCAACCCATATAATATATACATAGATATACATTCACCGGATATATCCATGTACCAACCCATATAATATATACATAGATATACATTCACCGGATATATCCATGTACCAACCCATATAATATATACATAGATATACATCCACCGGATATATCCATGTACCAACCCATATAATATATACATAGATATACATTCACCAGATATATCCATGTACCAACCCATACAATATATACATAGATATACATTCACCGGATATATCCATGTACCAACCCATATAATATATACATAGATATACATTCACCGGATATATCCATGTACCAACCCATATACCGGTAATATATATATATATACATTCACTGCATATATAGCGGATTATTTATGTGGTGCCGTGAACTATTGTGCAAGCTTAGTGATAGGGGGATCTAGAAAATATTCAATATTCAAAAGCAAAAACATTAAAAACAATCAAGGAAAATGTGCAAGCCCTGTTGTGGCATATTGGCAGCTGTGCCACTGTATTTTCATTCATAAATTATTACCTAACTTTCATTTTGGCACAAAGTAATAAATACTTGTAGATGTACACTATTATGTATGGAACATATTTATCAGTGCTGTTTTAACTATTAACACATATGACCTTGACCTCAGTATGTCAAAGTTTAATCCACCACAGATATAACCAACTTATTTACCACTTGTTGTTGCTTTTGTTAGTCATGAAATCCTATTCTATAATCCAAAATGTGTATTCTATAAAGTAGAGGTGTCACGATATGCCAGAATATTTTGCAATAATTACTGAACATATTGCAATATGTACCTCAATACATTGCAATACTTTCCCAACATATTGCTATGCGTACCTCAATATATTGCAATACTTTCTCAACATATTGCTATGCGTACCTCAATATATTGCAATACTTTCTCAACATATTGCTATGCGTACCACAATATATTGCTGCAGATATTTTTCTTGTGAGCAACTGCAAACTGTTGCATAACATCAACATAAGCTGAAGCAAAACAGTAATCAAGCACATTTCAGTTTTAGAATTGTAATTTGACCCATTTGTGATCCTCATAATTTATTTGATTAAAGTTTGGAACTGAGTTCTTTTGATTCAACTCACAAAATACTTTTAATCGAATGAACCATAAAATGACTGATAGCTTCACGAAAGTGGAATATATGAAATATGACGTCGAAAAACAGTACGTTAATTTCATATTGCGGTACAATTTAGTTTGACAACATAGTGCAATATTCCGATATACCCGTATATCGTAGCACCACTAATTCTATATGTATCTATATTTAGAGAATATTGCATAGGCAAACAATAGCCATTATGCATGAAGCCTCATTGTATGCATATAAAGTTGTTTATAATTTATATACATGTGCAATCAGACCTTGAAGCAGGAGTTTGCCAGTCGGATATCCCAAGTTCAGATGCGTGCAGAGGTGATTTATGTTATGTCGTATAATCAGTCTAAATATTGTGTTTACACTAACACTTGTAACTAACTGGATATCATCCAATATCACTGTAATAGACACACGATAATGTACCTAATTGTTGACGCAAAATCAGTTGTCATCGTTCACTTGAGTTTTAAGTTATATGGTGCCAATCAAGTGTGTGTTTTACGCTTATTTATCGTCGCTAACGGTTGCCCATATGAGCGACGCCTCCTGAAGAGATTAGTCATTTTAGATTTTTGGAGGATAGTGCAATGATACAGACAGAGACCCATTCCAGAGTCTCCTCTGGTTCTTTTTTACGTGCACAGTGTAAAGCACCGAAATGAGGCCTCGGTTTAAAGTCCCATCTGAAAGACTGTTAATTTTATTAGGGTCAGACTGGGGGATCAAACCTGCGATCCCTGGATTACCAGTCCAGCGTGTTAAACAGGCCTAGACAGTTAAGTTATATGGCGTCAATCAGGCCTAGACAATCAAGTTATATGGTGTCAATCAGGCCTAGACAATTAAGTTATATGGTGTCAATCAGGCCTAGACAATTAAGTTATATTGTGTCAAACAGGCCTAGACAATTAAGTTATATGGCATCAATCAGGCCTAGACAATTAAGTTATATTGTGTCAAACAGGCCTAGACAATTAAGTTATATGGCGTCAATCAGGCCTAGACAATCAAGTTATATGGTGTCAATCAGGCCTAGACAATTAAGTTATATGGTGTCAATCAGGCCTAGACAATTAAGTTATATTGTGTCAAACAGGCCTAGACAATTAAGTTATATGGCATCAATCAGGCCTAGACAATTAAGTTATATTGTGTCAAACAGGCCTAGACAATTAAGTTATATGGCGTCAATCAGGCCTAGACAATCAAGTTATATGGTGTCAATCAGGCCTAGACAATTAAGTTATATGGTGTCAATCAGGCCTAGACAATTAAGTTATATGGTGTCAATCAGGCCTATAGTTTACATGCATGCAATCCATTAGAGTGTAAGTCGGACTTCATGATTCCCCCTCAAACATTGACAGAAATGTGTAAAATAGCATTCAATGATTTCAGTGCACTTTTTTCTCTGCCTGTTTGCTACTAAATAATGATCGAAATAATACTGTGAGAATACTATTTTTTGACAGTTAGACAGCAGCATTTAATCATGGGGGCATGGGAGGGTGGGGAGGGTGAGGAGAACGGAATGATATAGTTTCTTTATAGTCGCCTCCACCGAGGCATTTGGGCAACTGGTTTCTCTAAGTAGATTATGTTGTCATCTAAGTTGTTTATGTTGACAACTGGAAAGGCATCTTCTTTCTTCTCAGGGTGACAAATCCGTTATCATCTTTCGAAGGGGTCCCTTGTAGGGCCACATCCTCCACAATTTGTCAGCTCACAGAAGCAATAATGGTTCCGGTTTCTTCGCTGGGGTCCTCACACCATCAAGAAGTCTGCGTCCCACCATCTTCCTTGATGGAGATCCATCCCCTTGAAGGAGCTGGCTAAAAGAAAACCTGCTATCTGCCATCGCCAGCACTAAGTGTTGCTGTCTCGCCAAGTAGGGAAGTTAGTAGTAAGTTTATACTCTACATGTATAGAGTCACTCGACTCCAATGGCGCGGCTTCCATCAGCGAAGTCCTTGACCCATATTCCTGCTGTGAGCTGTGCCTAGGTCACGACGTGCACGTTGTGGAGGAGAGACCTGGAGGGAGAGGGGGTTTTCTTAAGTGCTTGTTACTGGGGGATGTACAGCCCCAGGTGGTTTGTTTTCCCACCATTTCAGTCTAGAGTATTCACATTAGCCTAAATTAGGAATATCTTTGTCATGATTTCAGTGTAGAGTAGGAGGGTATACATTTGGTAAATCCTTCTAGTGTAAGTGTATTGTTTTATTACTGACATTGGGGACAGATGTCCACACTACTTGTTTGATGGTAATGTCCTAAGTACATAGAGTGGTATAGTTAAAGTCAACACATTCAATTATGTTTTTTAAAAGCTGTCCTAATATAGCTCATGACATGTTTTCCCTAGGTTTTACCTGATCTGTCTAAAGTAGGGTCATGATTTTACCACATATGTCTAAAGCAGGGTCATGATTTGCCAGATATGTCTATAGTAGGATCATGACTTTACCGATCTGTCTAAAGTAGGATCGTGAGTTTGCCAGATCTGTCTAAAGTAGGATCATGAATTTTTCCCACATCTGACTAAAGTAGGATCATGATTTGGTTGCATCTGTCTAAAGTAGGATCATCATTTGCCACATCTGTCTAAAGTAGGATCATGATTTGCCAGATCTGACTAAAGTAGGAGCATCATTTGCCACATCTGTCTAAAGTAGGATCATGAATTTTTTCCACATCTGTCTAAAGTAGGGTCATGATTTTGCCAGATCTGATTAAAGTAGGATCATCATTTGCCAGATCTGTCTAAAGTAGGATCATCATTTGCCAGATCTGTCTAAAGTAGGATCATCATTTGCCAGATCTGTCTAAAGTAGGATCATGAATTTGTTCCACATCTGTCTAAAGTAGGGTCATGATTTTGCCAGATCTGTCTAAAGTAGGATCATGTTTTGCCAGATCTGTCTAAAGTAGGATCATGTTTTGCCAGATCTGTCTAAAGTAGGATCATGATTTGGTTGCATCTGTCTAAAGTAGGGTCATGATTTTGCCAGATCTGTCTAAAGTAGGATCATGATTTTGCCAGAACTGTCTAAAGTCAGGTTGTCATCGGCCAAGCCCCACATTCCCATGCCCATTTTGTAAAAGAGAGCTCCCTGAGTAATCAATACATGTATAAATGACCATTTAATATTGAGAATAGATCGTATAATATATTTATATTGTCAATTTACTGGTTTGTACTGTATCAAATGGATGCCACTGACTGTATCACATGGATCACAGAGTTCAACTCTTTGCATGCTGGGTAAAATAAAGGCTATAAATACTTCAAATAATTGTAGCAGGCGACAATTCCATAACATGTTTTTATTATTTGTAACTGGAAATATGTCATGGAATTTTAGTTATTCGCAATGGTAATGAAATTCCATGACATATTTGACTGTTATCATGACATATTTGACTGTTTTGACTGTTATCATGATGTATTTGACTGTTATCATGACATATTTGACTGTTATCATGATGTATTTGACTGTTATCATGACATATTTGACTGTTATCATGATGTATTTGACTGTTATCATGATGTATTTGACTGTTATCATGATGTATTTGACTGTTATCATGATGTATTTGACTGTTATCATGACATAGTTGACTGTTATCATGACATATTTGACTGTTATCATGATGTATTTGACTGTTATCATGATGTATTTGACTGTTATCATGACATATTTGACTGTTATCATGATGTATTTGACTGTTATCATGATGTATTTGACTGTTATCATGACATATTTGACTGTTATCATGATGTATTTGACTGTTATCATGACGTATTTGACTGTTATCATGATGTATTTGACTGTTATCATGATGTATTTGACTGTTATCATGACGTATTTGACTGTTATCATGACATATTTGACTGTTATGACGTAGTTGACTGTTATCATGACGTATTTGACTGTTATCATGACATATTTGACTGTTATCATGACATATTTGACTGTTATCATGATGTATTTGACTGTTATCATGATGTATTTGACTGTTATCATGACATATTTGACTGTTATCATGACATATTTGACTATTATCATGATGTATTTGACTGTTATCATGACATATTTGACTGTTATCATGACATATTTGACTGTTATCATGATGTATTTGACTGTTATCATGACGTATTTGACTGTTATCATGATGTATTTGACTGTTATCATGATGTATTTGACTGTTATCATGACGTATTTGACTGTTATCATGATGTATTTGACTGTTATCATGACATATTTGACTGTTATCATGACGTATTTGACTGTTATCATGACATATTTGACTGTTATCATGACATATTTGACTGTTATCATGATGTATTTGATTGTTATCATGATGTATTTGACTGTTATCATGATGTATTTGATTGTTATCATGACATATTTGACTGTTATCATGATGTATTTGACTGTTATCATGACGTATTTGACTGTTATCATGATGTATTTGACTGTTATCATGACATATTTGACTGTTATCATGATGTATTTGACTGTTATCATGACATATTTGACTGTTATCATGATATATTTGACTGTTATCATGACGTAGTTGACTGTTATCATGACATATTTGACTGTTATCATGACATATTTGACTGTTATCATGATGTATTTGACTGTTATCATGACATATTTGACTGTTATCATGATGTATTTGACTGTTATCATGACATATTTGACTGTTATCATGACATATTTGACTGTTATCATGATGTATTTGACTGTTATCATGATATATTTGACTGTTATCATGATATATTTGACTGTTATCATGATGTATTTGACTGTTATCATGATGTATTTGACTGTTATCATGACATATTTGACTGTTATCATGATGTATTTGACTGTTATCATGATGTATTTGACTGTTATCATGATGTATTTGACTGTTATCATGACATATTTGACTGTTATCATGATGTATTTGACTGTTATCATGATGTATTTGACTGTTATCATGACATATTTGACTGTTATCATGACATATTTGACTGTTATCATGATGTATTTGACTGTTATCATGATGTATTTGACTGTTATCATGATGTATTTGATTGTTATCATGACATATTTGACTGTTATCATGATGTATTTGACTGTTATCATGACATATTTGACTGTTATCATGACGTATTTGACTGTTATCATGATATATTTGACTGTTATCATGACGTATTTGACTGTTATCATGACGTATTTGACTGTTATCATGACATATTTGACTGTTATCATGACATATTTGACTGTTATCATGATGTATTTGACTGTTATCATGATGTATTTGACTGTTATCATGATATATTTGACTGTTATCATGACGTATTTGACTGTTATCATGACGTATTTGACTGTTATTATGACATATTTGACTGTTATCATGACATATTTGACTGTTATCATGACATATTTGACTGTTATCATGACATATTTGACTGTTATCATGATGTATTTGACTGTTATCATGACATATTTGACTGTTATCATGATGTATTTGACTGTTATCATGACATATTTGACTGTTATCATGATGTATTTGACTGTTATCATGATTATTATTTCTTAATTATTATAAATAAATTAATCATTTATATGTTATATTTGTGAGCCATAACTGTTATAGTAACTTTAAACTTTATTTATTTTACAACGATTGCGAAGCAAGTTTGAACAACTTATATTAATCACTCTCATTGGCGTGGATGAAAGCGTAAATGTGGTCATTCGTGTGGGAGGAAACCGGAGTACCCGAAGAAAACCCACATGTCCGATCTGGTGACGACCATACCATCTCACATACTTCCCGGTCCGAAAATCGAACCCGGGTTGCATTGGTGAGAAGCGAACGCGCTAATCGGACAGCCAGTTATTGTAACTAATTATCGACAAGACACCTTTGGATCCTGTCTAGGATGCTAAGTCCCTTTTAAGTCTTAAAATGTCTCTTGTGGATTCATAATAAGCTCTCCTCTTCTTGAGAAGCAAATTGTACTTTCTATCTTGAACTCTTTGTAAGCTTTTCATTCATAAAACTTTACACGCATTGTATAAATGGAATAGCCAAAACACAGTGCGCGCGCAGCATAGTTCAAGGTAGGTATATCGCAGAATAACCCGAGGTAGATTTTACTCTACAAGTATATATGTTATTAGCTGGGTCGTGTTAGAATTAAGGTTAGCTGATAGTATTTTCTATTGCTTAATCCTAAGATAAATATGATCACTTATCTACTATATGAAAACATGGAAATGATAGAAAATTATACTAGTTTACTTGGACAATGACAATCATGGTTAAAACATATTTTCAAATTGTGTGTTGTAGACTCTAGCGAGAGATGCCCTGGATAAACTAGACACCATGAAGATGAAGGCGAACGTGGAGCAAACTCACTACCACGGCATGGAGGAACCAATTCCCGACCAGCTCACTGAAAAACTCCAACAAATTGACAACCTGGAAGACAGTATTAAGGTAGCTCTAAGTCCTCACGGTTTTATCGCATAACTACGTGAAAATAAGAAAGTATCAACCTATGTTCATCAACTGTTCAAAACATGGCATGTTTCGAGGGTGACAACAAAATCAAAACATGGCATGTTTCGAGGACGACAACAAAATCAAAACATGGCATGTTTCGAGGACGACAACAAAATAAATATTGGGCCTCTGTGTGATCAGACTTAAAATCACTTGCTCGAAATTCCACTGGTGGTGTTAAATTCATTCAAGTGAGGAATCTATCCAGCTGGCTCAGAGGGACACCTGGGATCTTCCTCCACCAATAATAGCTGAAGTGTTGCCATATGGCATAAGCGATACATGCAACTTTAAAACCCTAAAATCAAACACAAATGAAGGGCATCTGTGGTCAAGCAACTAGCTTCTGGCTGATACTTTTCCACTGCTTAATACACTCTCGTGCCGGATACGTCCAAGAAATTGTGAGTTTGAGTTTGTCAGAATCCCGATGGCGCTGTTCTTAGGCAAAACACTTAAATCCGCAAAAAACATGTTTCGAAATCGAGCTACTATAAAGTTATATAATGCATGAACTCTTTGGATCATGGTTTTTGTGAGTATGCATAATAATATTATGCTGCTATTGACAGTGGAAGTAAATGTAACGCAGAGACAGATGATCCTGTATGCATTGGCTCTCCCTGATCGTTAGTGGGAAAATCCACAAACAACAAGTATTACAAAATAAAACTTTTAATAAATTATTAGTAATTTTGAATGCTTCGGGCCTGCAACATCTGAACAGTCTACGAGACATGATGTTTCATTAGTAACCAGCAAGGCCCTCTCTAACCCTATGCTCAATATATTTAAAGTACAAAACATGATTATTTAAGTGCATTGACTAGAATTTAGTCCTCTAAGTCACCAAGTGCAAATCCATATAATACAATGAACGAAAATATCAAACAAATAAACCCAAAATTCATCAATGTATGTGTATCTCAATTACGGTAATGAAATCAATACCTGGCTATGATACATAAAGGAAATGAGACCATTCACAGACATTCAAAGAGGGACACCAGCACTGACATGCAGTGTATTGCTAGCATTAATGGTTAATGGGTATGATTACAGGGAGCCATTTCCAAGAAGGAGCAGTATTTAACAGAGGCGACTGCTGACAGAATGCAGCTGGAGGTATCTATGAAGCAGATCAGTGATTGGATACAGGGAGCGGAGGATCTGCTGGACTCCGGGTATGAGGGCCTCGATTATGACACACTCAACGATACTATCAGTGAGCATAAGGTAAATATGTGTAATATTTTCTAACATTTGTATTAATGAAGAATCTAAATATATACAGATAATTAAATGATTAATCATGGTTGATTGAAAGAGGCAATAAATGATTGTTCTATTTATGTTTGATGGGGCCTCCGTGGCTGAGTGGCTACGGTCTTTGTCTTCAAATCACTTACCACTGTAGGTTCAGGTATCAGAATTCTTTCATGTGAGAAAGCTACCCAGCTGGCTTGCTTGCAGGTGGTTGGTGGTTCTACCTGGGTACCCGTCTGTGCCTGAAATACTGCTTGAATGGGCGCATGGGCTCTTTCTCTACCAATAATAGCTGATAGGTCGTTTATGCAAATTAATTTTGGCTCGATTGCAAAACAATTTCGTACACCACTAGTTGAATCGCTCTCGAGACCTTATTCCTAATGGAATCCATCGCCACGAGCGAGAGTGAAGAGACAATGTTGCATTTAAGTGTCTTGCCTAAAGGCACAATCGTAACGGCTCCAGCTTGGAGCAAACTCGTGGCTTTTCACTCATGAAGTGAATGCGCTACCACTGCACTATCACGACTTCCATTTAGTGCGACTTTAAACCCCAAACACGCTACCACTGCACTATCACGACTTCCATTTAGTGCGACTTTAAACCCCAAACACGCTACCACTGCACTATCACAACTTCCATTTAGTGCGACTTTAAACCCCAAACACACTACCACTGCACTATCACAACTTCCATTTAGTGCGACTTTAAACCCCAAACACGCTACCACTGCACTATCACGACTTCCACTGTTTGCGACTTTAAGCCACAAGCAGAAACAGATTATGGTCCCTTACATTCTGTTTGTGTTTATGTATTTCAGGACTATTTCTCGGAAGCTAGCATGTGTCAGGATGAAATGGAACAAGTTATGGAACTGTCGGAACGTCTGCTGCCAACGCTAGATCTCAACGACACAGAAACCTTGAGACAGTCCCTGAAAAACACCAGCCAGAAACTGGCAAACATCATGGCATCGTCTCAGAGACAACAATCCAACATGGAGCAGAAAGCTCAAGAGCTGAATGAATATCAGGTAAATAGGGGATGCCATATTCATAAATCAATAAATTCCAGTTATTTGAAACATCGTTAACCCTTTCCCCATTAGTAGCGCCTCTCGACGCCAATGCATATACATAGGTCGACACATTAGTAGTGAAACAAGCTATAATGAAGATCGGAACAACATAGTGTATACAACACTTAATAATTCCTAGTAACCTCCATGAAGGTGGAGTAGGCAAGTTCACAGCTTATCCATTGCATACGATTGGTAAATTACAGCCAAATGTATGAAATAAAACTACATCCCTATGGGGGAAAGGGTTAAAAAAATAGAATGTCATTTTCCAAATTTTTATATTTTTTTCTTCAAATATTTGTAACAGAAACTGAGTATCTCAACTCATAAACAAGCATCATATACATACAACACTTGTGGACATAACTATTTTATATATAATTATAGGAACTTACAGGGTTTGTTTTTCATACCATATTTTATGAAACTCGTTTTGGAATTTTGCTATTAATCTTGTCAAAACATGAGTGTAAGATCATTTTTATCACATTAACACAGTAACCATCAATTTGAAAAAGAATTTTTCTGTTGCCTATATATTTTGAGCCTTATTACATCTCAAGGAAATCAGTGGGGTGCATTCATACGCTGTAGTAAATAGTCCCTGATAATCAAGCAACTTCACGCAAATAATCAACGTTTTACTTTTAATCACTATACTGTATCCCGCTAGTGCATATTTAGCATTTTATTGATTTTCAACAAAGAAAGAAAGAAATCACGAGTTGCAAATTATATATCAAATGTGTCAAAAGAAAACTGTTGTGCAGCGACCAATCAGAACCCTTCCAGGTTGTATTACACGTGTGGACATACAAAACAATATAACATAGCATGTGTATCATGAATAGAGATTTTCTATCAATGGTCGCAAAGAGTGTTTACTAAACATTACCGTTATATATCGCCTTTTGCAGTAGGATTGAGTAGTAATAAAATGTCACTTCCGGGTCGTGTTAACTGTTTCGGAAATTCATACATTCACTGTTGCAAATTCGTAGATCGCATATACCTCATTTATGAAAATTAATTATTCAAATTAATTAGGAATTATGTGTAGTAGCAATGCTATTTATACATGCAAACATTATTTTGCTTTTTGCGATGTAATGTCGCTTTAATGAATGAGTTTTCATTATGCAGGTTTGTGTTACTATATGATCAAGTTATGATTGGCTGTCCGATTAGCGCAGTGATTAGCTCGATCGGACAGGTGGATTTTCTCCGGGTACTCCGGTTTCCTCCCACACGAATGACCACATTTACGCTTTCATCCACGCCAACGAGAGTGATTAATATAAGTTGTTAAAACTTGCTTCGCAATCGCTGTAAAATAAATAAAGTTTAAATTTTGTTATTGTGTTCCTCGAGTTGTCTCTTGTTCTAACACTTCAAACACTTTGATAGACCTGTCTCTTGCCCAGTCCTCTCTTGTGCTGCCACCATTACATCATGTGACACGTGGGGTGATCTTGTAGGACATAATTTCACCTTTGAATACTGAATCAATTGTGTACAGTCAGAAATATTTATTACAGAACCACAATTTCAAATGGTTTACCACTAAAACATAGATGTACATGTATTTATTACAGGACCTTGTTATGCAAGTGACATCTGACCTTCACATGTTGGAAGATGAGTGGGAGGCCCTGGATAGTGTACCATTAAACACTCCATCAAATATTAATAAACATCTGTTAGAGACAAAGGTAAGAATACAGGTGTAAGGCCCTATTAGTTTAATAATATTTTATTTGCTCTATACACATATAGGATCATACACTCGTTTGAATTTTGCTATTAAGCGAGCCTTGACAAGCTTAATTAATAGCAACTTTCCAAAGTGGTATCAATCATGAGCTTAAGATCATTTTTATCACATTACCATAGCGCTCTCGTTTTAATAAATAACATTACTACTTTCATTTTAGCGCCATGTGACAGCACAATTTGTCATGATGTCACTAAATTGTCATGACATCACTACGCGTTATAACCAATCAGAATTCTTCCAGGTGTTACTTTTACACATGTGTACAAATATAAGAATACATGTGATGGTTGTTTGAAACTGAATACAAGCAAGGTTACATGATCAATATATTTCTTCACCTTTGTTCAATGTCGCTTCATTTTGGGACAAAAAAACAAAAACTTATCGGTCCTAACAATGTGGTATTGTATGAAAAATGTCATGAATTTAAACTTACGATTAATTGATTGATCTTTTCTTCTTAGCAATATATTGAGAAGGCTGAAAGTTTGCGGTCAGTTATCAATGAAATCAATGAAAGGTCACATGACCTGGATCGTGATGCCTCGGAGAAGAGCAGGTTGTTCGTTCACGATCTGCTGGCAGAGGTCAACGAGCGCTGGAAGAACCTAGTTGCTAAAACGGAGGGAAAACAGATGGCGCTACAGGTACTTTCAGTTTGAATCAGTTTGAGCATTTAAGTTATTTTGTAGTTACAGTTTTGTATGTATCATTATTAGTGATAATGAAATTACTACCGGTAAACATGTGTAAATTACTACCGGTAAACATGTGTAAATTACTACCGGTAAACATGTGTAAATTACTACCGGTAACCATGTGTAAATTACTACCGGTAAACATGTGTAAATTACTACCGGTAAACATGTGTAAATTACTACCGGTAAACATGTGTAAATTACTACCGGTAAACATGTGTAAATTACTACCGGTAACATGTGTAAATTACTACCGGTAAACATGTGTAAATTACTACCGGTAAACATGTGTAAATTACTACCGGTAACCATGTGTAAATTACTACCGGTAAACATGTGTAAATTACTACCGGTAAACATGTGTAAATTACTACCGGTAAACATGTGTAAATTACTACCGGTAACCATGTGTAAATTACTACCGGTAAACATGTGTAAATTACTACCGGTAAACATGTGTAAATTACTACCGGTAAACATGTGTAAATTACTACCGGTAACCATGTGTAAATTACTACCGGTAAACATGTGTAAATTACTACCGGTAAACATGTGTAAATTACTACCGGTAAACATGTGTAAATTACTACCGGTAACCATGTGTAAATTACTGTCGGTAAACATGTGTAAATTACTACCGGTAAACATGTGTAAATTACTACCGGTAAACATGTGTAAATTACTACCGGTAAACATGTGTAAATTACTACCGGTAAACATGTGTAAATTACTACCGGTAAACATGTGTAAATTACTACCGGTAAACATGTGTAAATTACTACCGGTAAACATGTGTAAATTACTACCGGTAAACATGTGTAAATTACTACCGGTAAACATGTGTAAATGAATGAATGTAAGATTATCACATCTGTTAAAACTATTCATTTAAAGCAGTACTGTAAAATTGTGTGCGCATCTGTAGTCCAGTGGTTAACACGCTGGACTGGTAATCCAGGGATCGCAGGTTCGATCCCCGTCTGACCCTAATAAAATTAACAGTCTTTCAGATGGGACGTTAAACCAAGGTCTCGTGTCGGTGCTTTACAATATGCACGTAAAAGAACCAGAGGAGACTCTGGAATTTGTCTTTGTCTGTATCATTGCACTTTCCTCCAAAAATCTAAAATGACTAATCTCTTCTGGAGGCGTCGCTCATATGGGGCAACCCGTAGCGACGATAAATAAACGTAAAACACACACACTAAGAGAGCTTTATTGCTCTCTTTTTGTCTTGTCCTTGGTATTGATTATATCCCATCTACTCTGTCCTATGATGTTCACATGTACTATATTGACATTGAATTTGTATTTGTTTTTATGATATATATTCTATTTTACCAGAATAAACTATACTATACTATTAGTACATGACTTTATATTGTAGGACCTAGAGGCACACTATGAGGATTATACCACGCTCCTTGGCGCTGTAGATCAGATCTTAGATGAAAGTGAGGCCAAGCTGCCCTCTCCTGTTGACCTTGATACTGTCGGATGTCCACAACTCGTGGCTCAACTTGACCAAACACAGGTTGGAGTTTTTAATTGTTTAGATGCTTAGTAAGCACTTTAATTGCCTTCAAAGACTCAACAAAACTTATTAATTGGAAGCTATACAGAATTAGGATTGTGCCTTTCAGGCTATGCGAAAAAGTTCAAGCCCAAAGTTTATGATATATGCAGCATAAAATGGCATAAATTGTGTACAGGATAGTACATGGTACAGCATAGTACATGGTACAGGATAGTATATGGTATGTTATGGTACAGGATAGTATATGGTATGGTACAGCATAGTATGTGGTACGGTATGGTACAGGATAGTATATGGTACAGTATGGTACAGCATAGTACATGGTATAGTATGGTACAGGATAGTACATAGTACGGTATGGTACAGGATAGTATATGGTACAGTATGGTACAGGATAGTATATGGTACGGTATGGTACAGGATAGTACAGGATAGTATATGGTACAGTATGGTACAGGATAGTATATGGTACGGTATGGTACAGGATAGTACAGTATGGTACAGGATAGTACATAGTACGGTATGGTACAGGATAGTACATAGTACGGTATGGTACAGGATAGTATGGTATGGTACAGGATAGTACATGGTACAGTATGGTACAGGATAGTATATGGTATGGTGTGGTACAGGATGGTATATTGTACAGTATGGTACAGGATAGTACATGGTACAGTATGGTACAGGATAGTACATGGTACAGTATGGTACAGGATAGTATATGGTACGGTGTGGTACAGGATGGTATATTGTACAGTATGGTACAGGATAGTACATAGTACGGTATGGTACAGGATAGTACATGGTACAGGATAGTACGGTATGGTACAGGATGGTACATGGTACAGGATAGTACATAGTACGGTATGGTACAGGATAGTACATAGTATGGTATGGTACAGGATAGTACAGTATGGTACAGGATGGTACATGGTACGGTATGGTACAGGATAGTATATGGTACAGGATAGTACATGGTACAGTATGGTACAGCATAGTACATAGTACGGTATGGTACAGGATAGTACATAGTATGGTATGGTACAGGATAGTACATGGTACAGTATGGTACAGGATAGTACATGGTACGGTATGGTACAGGATAGTACATAGTACGGTATGGTACAGGATAGTACGGTATGGTACAGGATAGTACATAGTATGGTATGGTACAGGATGGTATATGGTACAGTATGGTACAGCATAGTACATGGTACGGTATGGTACAGGATAGTATATGGTACGGTGTGGTACAGGATGGTATATGGTACAGTCCTTTGAGTGCAGGAGTTACTGGAGCTTATTGTACAGTATGGTACAGGATAGTACATGGTACAGGATAGTATGGTATGGTACAGGATAGTACATGGTACAGGATAGTATATGGTACGGTATGGTACAGGATAGTACATAGTACGGTATGGTACAGGATAGTACACAGGGCGTTCATTTGACCCGAGCTCCCGGGTTTTGACGCACGAAAATTGATAAAGACGCTTTTTGACTCTTGGTGAAAATGCCCTGAGAGTCAACTTGACCCGGGGCGTTGATCGGCCATGCGTCATCAAATATTTTCTCAGCGGAGTAATTATCAAAATATGTCTGTCTACGAGGTCGAAGACCGTAATCGTTCATATATAAAACGCAGTTATTTTCATCAAAAGTCTGCTGCATTTCGTTATGAACACGATCGTGATTTACGAGGGACTCACAATCGGACAAAATGGCGTCTAGGCAAACTTTACGTAAAATCTTTATCTCAACCAGCCGATCAGAATATAGTATCAACCACGCATAAAGCGCCTTCATCACTTGCGCCGCCCAGGGTTAGGTTCAAAACGCGTGGTTGATGTCATTATTCAGTTGGGTGGTTGAGAAAAACGGCTTACCCAAACTTTAGTATCAAAGGGAAATAAATCTTTAATAACGTTTCTCTAATACCTGTACGGCTCGGTATTTTTCCGGTAAAAATTAGTTTTTATCAAAAGACAATTATTATTGATTGTCACAATAAACACCTTTAGCAAGTTTTACAAACAACCAATTACCGTTTGTGTTGTTTGCCATCATATGTGCTGCTAATCATGAGAACTGAGAAGTTTAAGTAGGTGTTGACATTATGTGTATTGTCAATGTACAATCGGCATAGATAAAACGGTGTTTTTGTAACACGTGTATTGTCAATAATAAGTTGTCTGCTATTTGAGAAGCTTATAGTGGGCCACTGATATAGAAATTATACGCCGGAATCGTTTGATGATGACTTTTGCTATTGTTTGTTACAGATTTCTATGGGGTATTCATTGTGTGCACCACCCATTAATCATTTCATTGTTTCTACATTATTCCTTCATTTTCTGGAGAATATTCCTAAATCATTCTTAGTTATATTTTCAATCAGATCGGAGATAAAAAATTAAAGAGTATCAGTTTTAGAAATTAAATCTTAAATATGGTTCAGAAAAGCCTTAGTCACTTCGGAATTGGCACACCCAGCAAACGTAAGCTGAGTGATAGTGTTAGTGAACCTGGGACACCTAAACGCCATAAAGTAGACTGTGACACTCGTAAGTCTAAAGTGAAAAGAAAATTCAGGTCTGAGTGGCTTAATGAATTTGAGTGGCTGGAAATGAAACAAACTGATGATCAGATTCTGTTGTATTGTACTTGGTGTAGAGATGCTAAAAAGAAAAATCCCTTCGCTAACAGTGGTAGCACGAACCTACAAAAATTACATGTACGTAAAGTACCAACATGCATATATTTGACTCTTGAAAATTCCAGCTTGACTCTTGAAAATTCCTGTTTGACTCTTGAGATTTTGACCTCAAGGGTCATTGACTCTTGAGTTTCAAAGTCTAGTGAACGCCCTGGTACATAGTATGGTATGGTACAGGATGGTATATGGTACGGTGTGGTACAGGATGGTATATGGTACGGTATGGTACAGGATGGTATATGGTACGGTGTGGTACAGGATAGTACGGTATGG
Organism: Archivesica marissinica; assembly: GCA_014843695.1. Lineage (NCBI taxonomy): Eukaryota > Metazoa > Mollusca > Bivalvia > Venerida > Vesicomyidae > Archivesica > Archivesica marissinica. The sequence goes on from CM026404.1 coordinate 62,533,408, forward strand.
TACAGGATGGTATATGGTACGGTGTGGTACAGGATAGTATATGGTACGGTATGGTACAGGATGGTATATGGTACAGTATGGTACAGCATAGTATATGGTATGGTATGGTACAGGATAGTACATAGTACAGTATGGTACAGGATGGTACGGTATGGTACAGGATAGTATGGTATGGTACAGGATAGTACATGGTACAGTATGGTACAGGATAGTATATGGTACGGTATGGTACAGGATGGTACATGGTACGGTATGGTACAGGATAGTACATGGTACAGTATGGTACAGGATAGTATATGGTACAGTATGGTACAGGATAGTACATGGTACAGTATGGTACAGGATGGTACATGGTACAGTATGGTACAGGATAGTACATGGTATGGTATGGTACAGGATAGTACATGGTACAGTATGGTACAGGATAGTACATAGTATGGTATGGTACAGGATAGTACATGGTACAGTATGGTACAGGATAGTACATGGTACAGTATGGTACAGGATAGTACATGGTATGGTATGGTACAGGATAGTACATGGTACAGTCCTTTGATTGCAGGAGTTACTGGAGCTTATTGTACAGTATGGTACAGGATAGTACATGGTACAGTATGGTACAGGATAGTATATGGTACAGTATGGTACAGGATAGTATATGTTACGGTATGGTACAGGATAGTACATGGTACAGTATGGTACAGGATAGTACATGGTACAGTATGGTACAGGATAGTATATGTTACGGTATGGTACAGGATAGTACATGGTACAGTCCTTTGATTGCAGGAGTTACTGGAGCTTATTGTACAGTATGGTACAGGATAGTACATGGTACGGTATGGTACAGGATAGTACATGGTACGGTATGGTACAGGATAGTATATGGTATGGTATGGTACAGGATAGTACATGGTACAGTCCTATGATTGCAGGAGTTACTGGAGCTTATTGTACGGTATGGTACAGGATAGTACGGTATGGTACAGGATGGTATATGGTACGGTATGTTACAGGATAGTACATGGTACAGTATGGTACAGGATGGTACATGGTACAGCATAGTACATGGTACAGTCCTATGATTGCAGGAGTTACTGGAGCTTATTGAGGTTGCTGCACCGAAGATCACCGCACTGAAGAAATGTGCTCACCAGCTACAGAAGAACCTGCCCACCGCCGAGGCCAAAGTTCAATCTCAGGACATCGTCATGGCGATGCTAGAAAAATACGAAAGGTCTGTAGCCTCTATACAGGTCTTCTTACAGCCTATCGACCCTTTTCAGTGCACATGGCTTATGGGAACTTCTGGGTAGTCAAAACAAACTAAAATCTAGTAATTTGTATTTATACCATCTCTTGTGGAGAAATATAACTTTGCATATGTCTGTCGGTCTCTGAACTATCCTTGGCTGCTCAGTGATCGAGTGTTTTGGCACCTACCTTTATCAAACTTGGTAGGGAGGTTTGTAGTGACAACCTTGCAGGTTAAAGGTCAAGGTCACCATGATAATATTAACAGTAAAAGTGTGTCTGCTCAACAACTAGTGAACAGTTGAGCCTAGGTTCATGAAATTTGTAATGAGGTTGTTGATAACCAGTAGACAGTGACTGTTAACAGGTGAAAGTTTAATAGGTTAATAATACAGCACCCACTAGAGGGCGTATATTACAAACTTTTCTTGCTTAGTATAGCTTTGCTGATAGATTAGTAAGGTGAAATATTCAGTTACGGCATTGTCTTTGGGTTGTACAGGATTGGTGACAGGGCTTGTGAGCAGAAACAGTTATTGCAAGAGGAAATAGATGACCGGGAAGGTTTTAACACAGAAGCGCAGCAGACGGTCGAGTGGCTCACAGAGACAAAGGCCGAGCTGGCACAGCTGGCTCCCTGCATGGAGGAACCAGACATTATAGAGAAAATTGAAAAAATAAAGGTAGCATGCAAAAAAGCAGCACTTATTTATTTCTATATATTGTCTTCATACGCGTGTGAAGTTACCCCCACCCCAGGAGGATTACCCCTTTGAAAATGTCAAATTTTCTTCATAAGGAGCTATGTTTTAACCTTCTGAGTTCTAGATAAATATTTATGTCGTTGGAATAAGAGTTGTTCCTTTTAGGCTCTAGAAATTGTTCACATAATATATATATGTCTCTGCTTAACATAGATGTCTCTTGAAGTACACATGCCTCATATACAACAAGGTCTTAATTCTACATATGAATAAACTATGTGATCCAATTCGCTGCCATTGTTTAATATGCTCTTAATTCCTACAGTTGATTCCTGCAGCAGTTCCATTGTTTAATATGCTCTTAGTTCCTACAGTTGATTCCTGCAGCAGTTCCATTGTTTAATATGCTCTAAGTTACTAGAGTTGATTCCTGCAGCAGTTCCATTGTTTAATATGCTCTTAGTTCCTACAGTTGATTCCTGCAGCAGTTCCATTGTTTAATATGCTCTTAGTTACTAGAGTTGATTCCTGCAGCAGTTCCATTGTTTAATATGCTCTTAGTTCCTACAGTTGATTCCTGCAGCAGTTCCATTGTTTATATCTCTATTTCAGTTATCAGAACAGGAGATTGCCATCCGAATGGAACAGATGCGTCACATGGCACAGCTCCATGAGACCAAGTTCAAATCTCAAGGTCGTAATGTACCAAAAGAGCTACAGGATCAGTATTCCATCATGGCCGCCCTGGAACAGGAAGTGAATGCTACCATGGCAATCAAAGAGGAGGAGCTTCTGCACTTGAAGGCAGATCGTCAAGCCTACAAAGCAAACCTGAAGCTGGTGACCACATGGCTCACTCAGGCCCAGGAGCAACTAGAAGACAGGATTGCCGATATTCCAGAAGCTAATTATAGACATGAGGTAAAAACTGTTTACTATCTTGTTTATTTCCTAGGACTCCCCATTCATTTATGATCTTATAGTTTCCTAGGACTCCCCATTTGTTTATGATATTGTAGAGTGTCCTAGGACTCCCCATTTGTTTATGATATTGTAGAGTGTCCTAGGACTCCCCATTTGTTTATGATATTGTAGAGTGTCCTAGGACTCCCCATTTGTGTATGATATTGTAGAGTGTCCTAGGACTCCCCATTTGTTTATGATATTGTAGAGTGTCCTAGGACTCCTCATTTGTTTATGATGAGAGTGTCCTAGGACTCCCCATTTGTTTATGATATTGTAGAGTGTCCTAGGACTCCTCATTTGTGTATGATATTTTAGAGTGTCCTAGGACTCCTCATTTGTTTATGATATTGTAGAGTGTCCTAGGACTCCCCATTTGTGTATGATATTGTAGAGTGTCCTAGGACTCCCCATTTGTTTATGATATTGTAGAGTGTCCTAGGACTCCTCATTTGTTTATGATATTGTAGAGTGTCCTAGGACTCCCCATTTGTGTATGATATTGTAGAGTGTCCTAGGACTCCCCATTTGTTTATGATATTGTAGAGTGTCCTAGGACTCCTCATTTGTTTATGATATTGTAGATTGTCCTAGGACTCCCCATTTGTTTATGATATTGTAGAGTGTCCTAGGACTCCCCATTTGTTTATGATATTGTAGAGTGAACTAGGACTACCCATTTGTTTATGATATTGTAGAGTGTCCTAGGACTCCCCATTTGTTTATGATATTGTAGAGTTACTTGTAGACTTGTTCTTTGATTGAGGGACGTCTAAGATATAATGCATTAACTAATGGGAGTTTTTATTACTATTTACCTCACGCTAAAATTCTCAAGTGGCCCTTTCTTTAAATTTTAATAACTTGTTTCCAAATACTATGGATAATTGCCTGAATAAGTGTGGCTTATGTTTGTAGTGTGCGGCTCTGTATGTTTAAAGGATTTCTCTCTTAATAGCGTTTCAAATGACCGTTTACTCTATGATATAAGGCTATGAATAGAATTTCTTATCTTTAATTTCTGTTGATATTTGACAGTGCAGCATTTGAATGTTATTTAAACCAGCTCAACACTCGTCCATTTATCAAAAACCATACCATAATTCTGTTTTCAAAAGTGAATTTATATTCAAACAACTTTATCTGAAGAATTTTTTTTTATGGTAAGAACCATACGGCATGATAAAATCGAGGTTAAAACCTTCAATGGCCTGAATAATGCAGTTCTTGCGGCTAATTAAGTAGTTAGGTACGATTTTCTAAAGAATTTTAATTTGGTGAATTTAGATTATTGATTTTTGTCTGTTATATATAAAGAGATTTGAGAATCAGAGATACCGGTGAATTAGGTTACACATTCTGTCGTATGTGTGTGATCCCAAGATGTGATTAGAGCTGGATTTTTATAGTTGTCAGTTAGAGATGAGTGATTGCCATCTGAAACCTGATCAGCTTCGGTAAAAAGGGTACATTAATATTATAGGTAATTATTCCGTTATCTATCCGGGTTATGAAAATCTTATTCTCGCATTCATCACATTTACCATTTTTGCCGTTTGCAATTCTTAATTTACTATTTTTGCTGTTGGATTTTTTTTTATTTCCCAACATGCCATTCATGTCATATTCTGGTAGTACGCCAAATCTGTTTCATTTCAAGCTAAAGAATATTTGAATTGCCGTTGTTTCAGAGACTTTCAAGGGCTATGTACACCAGCACAACTTTCCATGATAGAGCAATTTCTTTCTATTTTTTGCATAATAGGCAATTATTTATTTAAATAGCTAGTGGCTATACCCGGTAGGTCATAAATCAAATACAGATTATTTGTTATCAATGTTGGAATAGTGTCGGAGAGCATGGTTTTCGCACTGTTCGGAGTTTAGACTTGGCTTTATAAGGAATATTGATATACACAACTGTATTGTAAGTACGGTAACTGTTTTACCTGGCACAAACTCAACAATAGATTATTTGTTATTCAAAATTACAATACTCGTAAAGATGTGAACAATGACTTTCTTTGTACCGTCTATGTTTCATACCCAAATTAAATGTTGATTTCGAAGTCTGGAAAAGTGTTAATAATGCTGGGATTTTTGTGTTAGACCATTGGCGTTTTGTGTTAGATCATGGAGGAATTGCATTATATTATTGAGGTTTTGCATTGGATCATGGGGGTTTTGTGTGAGATCCTGGAGGGTTTTGTGTGAGATCCTGGAGGGTTTTGTGTTAGACCATTGAGGTTTTGTGTTAGATCATGGAGTGTTTGTGTTAGATCATGGAGTGTTTTTGTTAGATCATGGATGGTGTGTGTTAGATCATGGAGGGTTTATGTTACATCATGGAGGGTTTGTGTTAGATCATGGATGGTTTATGTTAGATCATAGATGGTGTGTGTTAGATCATGGAGTGTTTGTATTATTTCATGGAGTGTTCATGTAAGACCATGGAGGGTTTGTGTTAGATCATGGGAGTTTTGTGTTACATCATGGAGATGTTGCATTAGATCATTGGGTGTTTGTGGTAGATCATGGAGGGTTTATGTTAGATCATGGAGGGTTTATGTTAGATCATGGAGGGTTTATGTTAGATCATGGAGGGTTTATGTTAGATCATGGATGGTTTATGTTAGATCATGGAGGGTTTATGTTAGATCATGGAGGGTTATGTTAGATCATGGAGGGTTATGTTAGATCATGGAGGGTTTATGTTAGATCATGGAGGGTTTATGTTACATCATGGAGGGTTTGTGTTAGATCATGGAGGGTTTATGTTAGATCATGGAGGGTTTATGTTAGATCATGGAGGGTTTATGTTAGATCATGGAGGGTTTATGTTAGATCATGGAGGTTTTGCTATAACGATAAACATCACTTCAAAATAAGGGTTGAAATCTTGCATACATTTGAAGTTATTGACCGGTACCTTGTAGAAGTTTATGGACCGGCAAATTGTAGACGTTTATGGACCGGCAAATTGTAGACGTTTATGGACCGGCAAATTATACATAATTGATGACCGTCATTTTTGACATGTCTTAAAGTGACAACAGTATATAACAATAGGCTGTAGTCAAGGACCTGGACGTATCACTATGCTTCAAGGACTTAACCGCTAATGTGATCTTTTTGTGATGCTGCAACATTAGTCAAGTTGCATTATAATGGAATACAGCATTTATAATGGAATACAACATTTATTATAGAATACATCATTTATAATGGAATACAACATTTATTATGGAATACATCACTTATAATGGAATGTAACATTTATAATGGAATACAACATTTATAATGGAATACAACATTTATAATGGAATGTAACATTTATAATGGAATGCAACATTTATAATGGAATGGAATACAACATTGGAATACAACATTTATTATAGAATATACATCATTTATAATGGAATACAACATTTATTATGGAATACATCATTTATTATAGAATATACATCATTTATAATGGAATACAACATTTATTATGGAATACATCATTTATTATAGAATATACATCATTTATAATGGAATACATCACTTATAATGGAATGCAACATTTATTATGGAATACATCATTTATAATGGAATGCAACATTTATTATGGAATACATCATTTATAATGGAATACATCATTTATAATGGAATACATCACTTATAATGGAATGCAACATTTATTATGGAATACATCATTTATAATGGAATACATCATTTATAATGGAATACATCATTTATAATGGAATACATCATTTATAATGGAATGCAGCATTTATAATGGAATACATCATTTATAATGGAATACAACATTTATTATGGAATACATCATTTATTATAGAATACATCATTTATAATGGAATACATCACTTATAATGGAATGCAACATTTATAATGGAATACATCATTTATAATGGAATGCAGCATTTATAATGGAATACATCACTTATAATGGAATGCAACATTTATAATGGAATACATCATTTATAATGGAATACAACATTTATAATGGAATACATCATTTATAATGGAATACAACATTTATAATGGAATACATCATTTATAATGGAATACATCATTTATAATGGAATACAACATTTAGTATGGATACAACACAGATATTAGTCATATTAAATTATGCGAACATGAACAGTAAAAAAACAAATATTGTTAAATTTTATATATCTAAATTATAAGGAAGTGATTAAATATATCGATCTCGTCTAAAATATGCATTTAATAGAAATGTGCCGATTAAATATAAATTATTCTAATATATGAAAAATGATACAGATCAAGATTTTAAATATTTGTAAAATTAATATGTTATAAAGGTGTTTATCAATGGAGAAATGAATGTCGAAGCATAGAAAACTCTCAATGGACAATAGTATAACGTTGCCAATTTAGTGTATGCATTGCGCTATTCATTAACATTTAACCCTTTCAACACCACAGACCTCTATATAGGCTTACAAAAAGTGTAGATCCAGATGAGCCGGCTCGTGACGAGCCGTCTCATCAGGATCTGCACTTTTTGCCAGTAATATTACTATTTTTAGACATAATTACCCATTTTGATAAATGAACTTGTCCAAATGTGATTTTCTGATTCATTTATTGGTTTAAGAATATCATGGACCAGTCCATGTGAGTTACTTGGTGTTGAATGGGTTAAGAATATCTATCAATAGTAAAATTCTTGAAGCATTGTGATTAGGTGACACATGTTACACATTATTTAGGACTATGAACACATACTCCAGTTTCAATATCGGACACATTTACTATTTAATGTTTACGGGAAAAGTTTCCTTTGTTGTGTATTGATCAGGGAAAGCAAGAAACTCATCAATTTTACTTTATTTATATATGAATGTTCTGCTGTATCCACTTTGGAAACAAGGATATGTACAAGTCATGATAGCGCAGTGGTAGTGCGTTCACTTCAGGTGCGAAACGTTCGGAGTTCGAGCTCCGCTGGAGCCGTTACGATTGTGCCCTTAGGCAAGGCATTTAAATTCCACATTGCCTCTTCTCTCTCCCTCTCATGGTGATGGATTCCATCAGGAATGAGGTATCGAGAGTGATTAATATAAGTTGTAAGAACTTGTTTCGCAATCGAGCTAAAATAAATTTGTATAAACTAATAATAGTGATTGCATCCTTAATTAAAAATTAAATCCGGGTTCGATCCTCGGACATGGATGTATGTGAGATGGTACGATGGTCGCCAGATCGGACAGGTGGGTTTTCTCCGGGTACTCCGGTTTCCTCCCACATGAATGACCAAATATACGCTTTCATCCGAGCCAACGAGAGTGATTAATATAAGTTAAAACTTGCTTCGCAATCATTGTAAAATAAATGAAGTATAAAATAAAAAAAATAAAAAATCACTGTTCCAATTTACCTCTGCCATAAATGATACAACAATCTCAAAGCGGCCATCAAACAGTATCGTCATCTGTGCTTGCCCGTCTATGCAGTTGAGTTTGACATCGGTGGAGTTAGTAAAGTTAATAATAATATCCTGTATCCATACATAGCCTCGGCCACAACTTATTCATTGCTCTTCATGTTGACCATTTTCAAGGCCAAAAAACATGTCAGAAAAAACATGTCCATATTATGATGGATCAATATTTATACTGTCTCCATGGCCTAGTGGTTAAGGCGTCCGCAAACAAAGCGGGAGGTCGATGGTGCGAAACCGTGTCAGGGGTTAATTCTGATATGACCAGTTGGTGAGCCGCCAGCTAGTTAAATAATGGTTACCGTTTGCCTATCAGCCAGGTGCCTGGCCTACAAGCATAGGATTCGGGAAGTACCGATGTTCATAAAAAATGGTGTCTCATAAGTCAGTAATGGCTGGTCCTTTATATAGGGCCAACACTATAATAAACAAACACTTTACGTTACTTTTTATTTATTGATACTTGGCTCATTTTATCAAGAACATGGAAAACATCCGAGTGTAGGCATTTACTATCTGGCCTCTTGTGTTTTCAAGGCTTATTTTAAATCATTGTTTACGGTGTTACTATCAGGCTTATGTATTCCCGACAAACTAATCCCAGACACCGGGCATGGCTTCCCGAAATAAGGCCAACAAATATTGACAAACATGACTTTTCATCTGAGGGCATTTAATTTGAAACTGTTGACACTTTGAAAGGGAGTCATGATAAAGGTCTTAGGTGAATTGGATTAGAAAGCTTAGTGTTTTCTCTAGAAGGTATTTCTATGTATTGTCCTTATCTAGTGTGATCATTGAATATAAACTCATTGCTTGTGATGGGATATTGTGTTATTGAATGGTAATGTTACAACACTATGGTACTTTAAATAAGTGCAAATATATTGAAGACATGAATGAATGAATAAATAAATATTACTTTATAATATTATAAGTGTGCAGAAACCCCAAATAAACATTACATAATGTATAAACCTATTGGTAATCTATCTGTGGAGCCGAGAGGAATATTTGTGCGTCGCAAAATTGAGGTGATTCTTGTATTTACTATTATTAATTTTTTTTAAATTGTTTCAATAAAATTCATCTTTGGAGTTAATTCTGTCTTTAGGTTCATTTTGAATGCACAACTACCGGTACTATGCATGGGGAAAATGGATGTCATATGAACAAATTATTGAATGCACAACTACCGGTACTATGCATGGGGAAAATGGATGTCATATGAACAAATTATTGTATGCACAACTACCGGTACTATGCATGGGGAAAATGGATGTCATATGAACAAATTATTGTATGCACAACTACCGGTACTATGCATGGGGAAAATGGATGTCATATGAACAAATTATTGTATGCACAACTACCGGTACTATGCATGGGGAAAATGGATGTCATATGAACAAATTATTGTAGAAATGACACTGACAGAGGTATTGATAATTCAAAACTTTCTACATAATATGAAATTAACAAAATAAATTCTATTAGTGTTTATTAACCCATTTCTTTCTGGATACCGTTCAAACAGTATTAGCAAAGAACATAGGGCCAGATCAACCGCCACGGAACGTGCCGTCTGATCAGGCTCTATGCTATTTGCTATTCAGGTGATCTTGCTAAGACACTTGGTTATGTAGCAAACAACATAGATCCTGATCAGCATGCAGTGTCACGCTGTGGCTGATCTGGATCTATGTTGTTTGCAAAAGCCATTAAATGTATCCAGAATGAAATGGGTTAAAAGAGGATGACATGGATAATTTAGTTAATGTTCCATACGGCCATGTAGTAGAACAATCAACTGTTCATGGTGTATTTTCAGGAGTTACTGGGTGAGTTTGAACCATTCAAGAAGAATGTAGACATCCTGCGTACCAAGGGAAGCGAACTTATCAAACACACGTCGGATCCCGTCGAGAAACAGACCATCCAGAGGGTACTGGCAGACACAAACAAAGCCTGGTCTAATGTACAAACGAAGGGCGGAGAGAAGACAAAACAACTGAAGGAGGCTGAAGAGCTTGCTAAAGGCTTTAGCGAGACTGCTGACACTATTGAGAAATGGTTGGAACAATCTGAGGGACAGATAGCGTCACAGCCAGCCTGGGTGGATATAGACAGGGTGAAAGATCAACTTGCAAGCAATAAGGTCAGTCTGAATATACACACCATGATCAAAGGTGAAAAGCGAGCCTCCGTGGGCAAGTGGTTACAGGTGTTGGCTTTAAGTCACTTGCCCCTCACTGCTGTAAGTTTGAATCCCAGTGGAGGTGTCAAATTCTTTCCAATGTGGAAGCTATCCAGCTGTCATGTGGAAGGTCGGTGGTTCTACACGGGTGCTCGTCTGTGCATGAAATACTGCTCAGAGGGGCACCCCGGGTCTTCCTCCTGAAATACTGCTCGAATGGGCACCCCGGGTCTTCCTCCTGAAATACTACTCGAATGGGCACCCCGGGTCTTCCTCCTGAAATACTGCTCAAATGGGCACCCCGGGTCTTCCTCCTGAAATACTGCTCGGAGGGGCACCCCGGGTCTTCCTCCTGAAATACTACTCGAATGGGCACCCCGGGTCTTCCTCCTGAAATACTGCTCAAATGGGCACCCCGGGTCTTCCTCCTGAAATACTGCTCGGAGGGGCACCCCGGGTCTTCCTCCTGAAATACTGCTCGAATGGGCACCCCGGGTCTTCCTCCGCCAATAATCGCTACATGACCTAAGCTGTTGATGTCACTATTAGGCCCCAAAAACAAACAAAACAAAAGTGGACAATTTTAAAAACTCAAATCAATGATCTTTATGTCACTAGATATCTACAGGTACTTGTCCAATACTGGTACGTAATCTTTTATGACTGAATTATTCCTGAAACACGATATCCAATTAAAGAAGAACAAATATTTCACACCATATTTATAATGAATCTATTTTGTTTGAACTTCATTAACTGTTTAATGACATAAGACATTCTTAATGTATTTAAGGCGAATAAAAGCTTATGAACATTTGTCCAACCCAACATTTTCACCGTTTTGGTCTTTTATCAGTTCTATAAGGTTCAAATTGAAAAGATATAAAATCTGTACTTCAAAAAAGCCTCCTTGATTATAACGTACCATAAAACATACTCTTTAACATGCAGGGATATAATCTGCAGACCTAGCCAGATTGAACATTTATATATTGCACAAACACTATACTAATAGCCCAGCCATTGAAGGGGAAGAAAGATCATGTCAGAAGAAAAATGAAGAAATAATGAATCTTTTGTATATTAATGGTTTTATTTGTCAATTTATTTACAAATATAAATCAACATTTCTTGCTAAACTAAATGCAATACAAACATGATTTATGTATATATGATATGCTATAGGCGTAATAGAGGCATTTTGGCTGATATATCACAGATAAATGATATGATCTGGAAAAATTGGAGTAACTAAAGTCTTCTGAAATTCGATACAGTTGGAACAGTCAATATATTACATAAAGACTAGCTAAATGTTGAGGTAAGCTTAACTGATGACATCTTCGTAGTTTCCATCGTATTTTCAAGTGATTCAAAAGATTTAAAACATTTAAGCTTAAGAAATCTCATGAAACTAGTACTGGTATGATGACTGTAGTTCTGAAATTACCAGTAATACTGTGAATTGTTTAAATGTGTGATTGTCATCTGTTATTTTATTCATTTACAGAAGCTCCTGAATGAGTCGGAACAGCAGCAGAAGAAGCTTGGTCACCTAAATGCTTTAGTGAAACAAATGGAGCCTCTGTGTGACACAGTTCCTCAGATGGAGAGACTAGCTGATCTGAGTCACAAGATGTTCGATGTGAGAGCCAGGAGCCAGGACAAAGTGAGTGACCTGGAGGATGTGAATGAGCAGATAGAGGAGTATGAGCTAGAACTAGGAGATATCAAACAATGGATGGAGAAGACGAGAGCCCATCTAACCATGAGAGATGATAACCTAACACTGAAAGATCAGCTACACATGCAACAGGTTCGTTTGTTTTTTGTTGTTTTTAAATATTTGATAAGTTTATATATCGCTGCCTCCAATTAGTCGGGACGTTGCCGCCCAAAAAAAAGAGTCATATTTTTGAAATATGAAGAAGCACCCCTGTATAACACAGACACATGGCACCTGCATATTATTAGATCAGGTGGGAGATTAAACCTGCAATCCATGGAGTTGCAGTCTAACAGGTTAACCACTGGACCATTGACCATCTATTCAGGAATGTTATAACTGTTGCATTCAGTTATACATGTATGACAAAATTATACAATCATGTAGTTATATTTTTTCCGGCTGTCCAATTAGCACAGTGGTTAGCGCGCTCGCTTCTCACCAATGCAAATCCTCGAACTGGGAAGTATGTGAGATGATACGGTGGTCGCCAGATCGGACAGGTAGGTTTTCTCCGGGTACTCCAGTTTCCTCCCACACGAATGACCACATATATGCTTTCATCCGTGCCAACGAGAGTGATTAATATAAGTTGTTAGAACTCGCAATCGTTGTAAAATAAATAAAGTTTAAAAGTTATATTCTTTCAGTATAATTCAGTGTACTAAGTAATACAGTATGATTACATGTAAATGGGGTTGGATCCAATGAATGAACATATTGAGTGTGGAGTGGAGTTCTTAGTAAATGTGTATTTATAGAAAAACTAGCAAATTCAGCTCAGTGACCATTGCTTGGTAAATTCTGGGCATTTCTAGTTTATACAAATTTATTTTAGGTCGATTGCGAAACAAGTTCTTACAACTTATATTAATCACTCTCGAGACATCATTCCTGATGGAATCCATTGCCATGAGGGAGAGAGAAGAGGCAATGTGGAATTTAAATGCCTTGCCTAAGGGTACAATCATAACGGTTCCAACAGGACGCAAACTCCGGCCCTTTTGCACCTGAAACGAATGCGCTACCACTGCGCTATCATGAAGGCATTGGTAATTGATAACAAATGAAACCATGAAACTTTACATCTTTACTTTATTTTCCAGAGCCTTATATGTGACATAGAGAGTCACAAAGGGAAGGCACTCTATGTACTGGAGAAGCACGCAGAGCTGCATGCAGTTATCGGAGATGAATCCCGACTCCACAACACTAGTCTTGCATCTGAAATTAACGTACTTCTCGACCAAGCACGGACAGATAGAGACGAGCTCCATGAAGCAGTTGATCAACAAGATCGCTATGAAACTGAATTACGGTCTCTGTCGTCATCGATTACAGATGCTCAGGACAGACTTCTAGGTTCTCCAATCCAAGCCAGCAGCGTGGACGACCTTAAAGCACAGATTTCAGAGCGTAATGTAAGTAGAATATTTGTATTTCCATCCTTGGATTTTATATATCCGCACTTACATTGTACTCGTTGGTGTCAGTTGTTTCATCAATATTGCATGCAGACACTGTGTATCAAATTGTAGTAGTTTCAAGTGTAGAATTGAAGCACAATGTTATGAAAATTATTGGAGAATACAAGATTTTATGGATTTATTCAGATTTCACTATTATTCAGATTTCATAATTATTCAGATTTCATAATTATTCAGATTTCACAATCATATCATATCATTTTCCTCTACTAATGTTTCTTTAGTTTATTTCACTTATTCGTTTTCTCCCTTCACATATTATACCTTGATTCACTGTTTTTCTTTAAACTTCCACCTACAGTACCGGTAAGCATCTTCAATTTTACATCGATTTTCAAATTTGTAAAAATATAGTTATCCAACTTATTTCTTTTGCTAATCTAAAATATGTAATATAATTATAATATTATGTACTTAATTCCTAGCAAAACTGCATATAATGAAAATATACAAACTAGATTACATTATTGAACGATGTCCTCAATACACCAACTGATAGAAAAATTGTACAAAAAATAAATATTATAAATCAAAATTGTCAGAGGGCCAAGTTTGCAGTGACCTATCAAATTCCTTATTTAATGACACTCAGCAATTTGTTCTAAACCAATCAAAAGAGTTTTTGTTAATTGATATTTGTTACTGAGATCATTACATGATCAATTAAAGGCAGATCTAAACACGAAAGATTGTTCATATATTGATATATATATAGTATTATAAAGTGTACTTGTTACATTTGCCAAGCTATGCCTGGATTTTTTTCATTGAAGATGGGTCGAATCTTACAGTATGAAATAAAATGACAGACTTGGCCAACAATTTTGACAACTGTGCAATTATAACAATAAAATGATTGGAAATTGTCCAGAAGTTATGGTAAAGCAATGTATCCATGGACTATTAGTTTAATTGTGTTGTGCAAGTTAGTAGCAATTGAATAACTAATGATTCACAATGAATTTTGCATGGTTAGTGCAATGATAAAAGCATGGTTACTGGGTTACTGGGAATTTTCTACCAGGAACTAGACGATGATTTTGAGAAATTTATAGGATACCACGGAAACTCTAGTTGTAAATTTTCAAAAATAATTTGTAATTGGGTTTGGCGCGCGCGGAAAACGTGGAAATGTGGAAACCAATTTATATACCTGTAAGTTGAAGATGCTTGCGTGTTTCTTTTTTCTTCCATTATTTTTATTTGTGTAACTATCAGTCTGTGTTAGTTGTTTTACAAGTCTCTTAACGTTAATGTGTTCAGTTAACCACATGTATTCAATTAGAACACACAATAAATAACGTCTAACTTCGATTCTTGTATCTTTGTCTTCATAATTTCTCCAACATTTTAACTGGATGTAGAAATTCTATTAAAATTCTATTTTAATTAATAACTAAGTCAAATTAATCCTTGTATGTATGTATGTGTGTGTGTGCATGCATGCGTGCGTGTGTGCGTGCATGCGTGTATGTCCTCAAAGTTGTTGTTTGGTTTGCACAATCAAAACTATAGCCTTGCTTTGTTTGTAGCATTAAACATACATTGCTGGAAACATGCAAATGGTACTTTATTTACATTTACAATGAAGAATTTGTAACTGAACATTACACACAGTTTTCATAAATAACTGAAATTCCTGTTCATGACTATTCACGAGCTCCCCTGGTCGTTGTTTGTATGCAGGAAAGCTTGCCCAGTAGCATGTGAAAGATCAGCAGTTCTGTCCAGGGTCTAGGTTGTGTGTATGTAATGCTTTCATTTATTGTCACAGCAAATTGATCACTAGAGTGACTCCCCCTTTTAGATGTTGGGGGAATATAGTGCAAAATACAGACACAGTTTCAGAGCACCCACATGTAAGGGACTAGTTCTAGTCATTGTAGTAATGGTGAGGAGGGATTCTAGTCAACGACTTCATCGCAGATATATCACATAGCCCTATCCAAACTACTCGTTGTTCAGTCATATGGTTCCAGCAATGTCTCATGCTTCTTGTATTCAGTGTTTGTCTTTGCATTCATAGTTTGCTTGTTAGCGAAATCAAAACTGGAAAATAGGTTCTGCAAATTTTAAGATGATATAAGATAAGTGTATTTTATAAATCTAGTAATTTTTCTTCATTCCGTTGAAAAATGACATGTAGTAACTAAGATAAATATACAGAAATAAAAACAGATAGCTCGGTAGACTTTCTATTTTCTTAATAATTTCCTTAGTGACCTTTCAGCATGTATTTAACTGTGCATTTTTTAAGCGTTTATTTATCATTGTCTCTGGTGCTTTTTTGGAGTAACACGGCCAGAAATATGTTAGTTATGCTAATGTTTTAGAGAATATTACAGGATTCATCATTCGCCCCAATTCCAGAAGCATTCCTTCCTTTACCTACCCAGATGTATAGCACTGTTACCTCAGATTATACATACATGTAGTCAAATCTGAAAAACTAAGTAGTATCATTGTGGTGGGATGGAGCATCAAACCTACCATAATCTGGCTATAAAGTTCAACTAACAAATAACCCATTCCTAAATCTATATCTCCCTCATTCCATGTGCTTGTAGTTAGATTGTCTTCATGCCTCTATCTCTAAGTAGTTTCATGTGTCAGAATTTCTAATAATAATCATGAAACATTTCATTTTGGAAGTCCAATGCTGTTAGGTCAACTCATGCTTGGCTGACTGGATGGTTGTAGCATATTATAATATATGAGTTTGTTCAGGTCAGGTTATACTTGGCTGACTGGATGGTTGTAGCATATTATAATATATTAGGTTGTTCACAGGTCAGGTTATACTTGGCTGACTGGATGGTTGTAGCATATTATAATATATTAGTTTGTTCACAGGTCAGGTTATACTTGGCTGACTGGATGGTTGTAGCATATTATAATATATTAGTTTGTTCACAGGTCAGGTTATACTTGGCTGACTGGATGGTTGTAGCATATTATAATATATTAGTTTGTTCACAGGTCAGGTTATACTTGGCTGATTGGATGGTTGTAGCATATTATAATGTAATAGTTTGTTCAGGTCAGGTTATACTTGGCTGATTGGATGGTTGTAGCATATTATAATGTAATAGTTTGTTCAGGTCAGGTTATACTTGGCTGATTGGATGGTTGTAGCATATTATAATGTAATAGTTTGTTCAGGTCAGGTTATACTTGGCTGATTGGATGGTTGTAGCATATTATAATGTAATAGTTTGTTCAGGTCAGGTTATACTTGGCTGATTGGATGGTTGTAGCATATTATAATGTAATAGTTTGTTCAGGTCAGGTTATACTTGGCTGATTGGATGGTTGTAGCATATTATAATGTAATAGTTTGTTCAGGTCAGGTTATACTTGGCTGACTGGATGGTTGTAGCATATTATAATATATTAGTTTGTTCAGGTCAGGTTATACTTGGCTGATTGGATGGTTGTAGCATATTATAATGTAATAGTTTGTTCAGGTCAGGTTATACTTGGCTGACTGGATGGTTGTAGCATATTATAATGTATTAGTTTGTTCAGGTCAGGTTATACTTGGCTGACTGGATGGTTGTAGCATATTATAATATATTAGTTTGTTCAGGTCAGGTTATACTTGGCTGACTGGATGGTTGTAGCATATTATAATATATTAGTTTGTTCACAGGTCAGGTTATACTTGGCTGACTGGATGGTTGTAGCATATTATAATATATTAGTTTGTTCACAGGTCAGGTTATACTTGGCTGACTGGATGGTTGTAGCATATTATAATATATTAGTTTGTTCACAGGTCAGGTTATACTTGGCTGACTGGATGGTTGTAGCATATTATAATATATTAGTTTGTTCACAGGTCAGGTTATACTTGGCTGACTGGATGGTTGTAGCATATTATAATATATTAGTTTGTTCACAGGTCAGGTTATACTTGGCTGACTGGATGGTTGTAGCATATTATAATATATTAGTTTGTTCACAGGTCAGGTTATACTTGGCTGACTGGATGGTTGTAGCATATTATAATATATTAGTTTGTTCACAGGTCAGGTTATACTTGGCTGATTGGATGGTTGTAGCATATTATAATGTAATAGTTTGTTCAGGTCAGGTTATACTTGGCTGACTGGATGGTTGTAGCATATTATAATGTATTAGTTTGTTCAGGTCAAGTTATACTTGGCTGATTGGATGGTTGTAGCATATTATAATATATTAGTTTGTTTAGGTCAAGTTATACTTGGCTGACTGGACGGTTGTAGCATATTATAATGTAATAGTTTGTTCAGGTCAGGTTATACTTGGCTGACTGGACGGTTGTAACATATTATAATATATTATTTTGTTCACAGGTCAGGTTATACTTGGCTGACTGGATGGTTGTAGCATATTATAATATATTAGTTTGTTCACAGGTCAGGTTATACTTGGCTGACTGGATGGTTGTAGCATATTATAATATATTATTTTGTTCACAGGTCAGGTTATACTTGGCTGACTGGATGGTTGTAACATATTATAATATATTAGTTTGTTCACAGGTCAGGTTATACTTGGCTGACTGGATGGTTGTAGCATATTATAATATATTAGTGTGTTCACAGGTCAGGTGATACTTGGCTGACTGGATGGTTGTAACATATTATAATATATTAGTTTGTTTCTTTAACTAACTGTCGACTAGCTTGTTTATTCCCATCCCATCTAGTATATTAGTCTTCTCCAACTATTTAATCTCTTTACCCGATCTTCTCAATGATCTAATGATTGAATTAAACATTCATACAGCATTTAACACAAACCTTGTGCCATATCATGAGTTAGCAGACTTAGTTTAGCATTGTTAACCCCATGAAATCTGATACATTTACCTGAATGATTTTGAATTTACGCCAATAGCAGCACTATGGTGATAAGATGTGAGTGTACTAAGCTCCATACTATGCGTATTGTTCTCGATATTTCCTGATGACAGTTGTCGATCATGCACGTTACCAAAGATCTTGAGTATTTGGAATTTGGTAGTACATATTTCACAACATAATTAGCTGAACAATAAATATGTTATACATACATGTATGTATTTACTTTGCCAAAAATATTTATATACCTAAATATAGTAAATAACCCAGTGATACGTCTATTTCGATTTATTTGTAGTTTTCTATAAATTTCCAGTTTTGGTAAATGGTTTTATTGTATTGCTTGCATGTCTGCATGTGTTTTTCATATTTTTGGTTTTGGCGCTTTTTGCAGGAGTTAGCGCAGCAAATAAAAATGTACCAGGCTAGAATCAATGAACTTAGTGAAAAAAGTCACGATTTAGCGGAGAGGAGCGCTGACCTTGGACCACTCTGTGCGAGAAAACTGTATCACACTGGAGATCGTGAGACACGTGTCTTGGACCTTGTCAACACATTGAATGCTCCTCTTGAGCCATACGTTTCGCCTTTGAATTCGCCACGATCACCAGAACACAGTATTAAATATCGCTATCAAAATCCACTGAAATTATTTAAACATGGAGTTGGGCCATTGCAAGCATCAGCTACGTATGGTGATCCTGAGATGCAATTTCCTGATGATATTGTACTGTATCCGGCTGGGTCATCGCACTCTTCATTACCATCATCAAGTCCAGGAATGTTATCGACCACAGGTTCCGAAAGAATTAAACCTATTGTTGATATGAAGAATCTGTCCTCTCATAATGTGTCGAGAACTGATCTGTCAGTGGGTTTACACACAGCTTCGAATCCAGATGTTGCTCGGATAGATCCTGGTGTAAAGGTTTCAACTGATGAAAGTCCTAGTTTGTCAAAAATGAAGAAAGATAAGGATGGTCGGACACAGGATGATCTTGAAGATAATTTCTCTTCACCAGCTTCCAAGGCATCTGCTCGAAGTTTATCAGAGGGCAGGCAACCATTATCAGACACCTTACTGCCAGATGGTGAAAGTATGGAAGTGTCATTAGAAATCCCACAAATGTACAATCTGCCACCAAAAAGAAGTCATGGCTTGGACAAGGAGCGTAACGGACAGCCTAAACTAAAATCTTGTAGATCTTCCACAGACAGAGATTCAAACCACAGTGAGATTGGTAGTGTTAAGTCAGGTAGTACAGAAGACCCAAGATCTAGCACTTCAAGATTGACAGATTTTGAAGGTGACTCCACCTCCTTGTCATCTCATCCAGTTACAGCATCACCATCATCTTCATTAGCCAATCAGGTATTTTCCTATGGAAAGTCAGGTGACCAAAGACAACTAATGAGCTATGGTGATAATGCTGATGATGATTCTGAAATGAATGCAGATATTCCTGAGGAAATGATGTTATTGAAACAAAGAAAGACTGTGGCTCTTTCACCATATAAACCCCGGTCCAAATATCTAGCCTCTAAACTAGGATTTAGCGGTAATAAAGATGACACAGATAAAGAACAGGCAGCACAAACATTCGAGAATGTAGCAAATGATTTCAATACTGATGCTGGCAGTGAACCTGATGCTTATTTAACCGCTTATAAAGATAAACCATGGAAAATGAAAGGGGAAAGTCCACAAGCAAACAAATTTCCAATCAAGGGAGATCACACTATTGGAATAACTTCAAATTTGAATAAATCTGAACATGAACCAATGTACATATCAGAGATGGATGGTAGGACAACATATGAACCAAGATCACCGTCAAATCTGAACATACCATCATCTCCAATGTCGCCTGACCTTTCTCAGCCATCCAGAACAGCTGAAGGAGATGCTCCAAGAGTAACGATAGGAGGTCACAGGTCTTTATCACCAAATGTTGGAGGTTCCAAAGGAAATGATGACGAAGATCAGAAGTCATCAAGTCCACTGTCAAAGTCCTTAACCTCTGGACTGATAAAAGCAATGAGTTCAAAGGGCAGGACTAACAACGATAGGCTTGGCATATCTAACAAAGAAGCTTGGGATCCGGTGGGTGTTTCTTTGTATTATTACAAATACATTTTGCAAATGTCCAAAGAAATTCATTATTACTGTACAAATTAGTTACTTTCCAAAATATATCATATTTCAGAAACTTGGTTTTGCAAATGTTTTTTCTTAAAGCATAGTCAATCTTCAACACTCATATTAGCTAGATGAGAAGGAACTTATTGCATGAACCAAGTAAATGAATAAACAATAGTCATAGCTGCACAGACCAGTATTCCATTATCAGTCAAACCTGTGTAACCTGTTATCTTTGTGAAGCTGTTTGAAGCTCACTGAAAGCTCAAGTTGAAGGATTTTGCTCGGTTTTGTCTGTCATCCATCTGGACATACGACCGTCTGACTCAGTCAGCACTGTAAGCACTTGTAAATACTGAATAAACTCTATTTTATCCTATTTTTTCATACTAGTCTCCAGTTACATCTTGATATAAAAAAAAATTTTTTTTCAATAATCGGCGATTTCCATAGAAAAGCTAGGTCACTATTGTGGACACGAGTTTGACACAAGTTACACTTTGATGAAATATTGGTGATTAATATCAGAAACTAGGTCTCTCTGGCAAATTAAAGAAACACATGGTAAACACTAGTAAGCTATTGTATTGATTCAATTTTGCTAAGTCAGCCAAACTTGGTCACAAGGTGGTGTGAGTAAACTAAGATGATTAGTTTAAAATTAAACCTCACAAATACAAAATCTACTTAACACTCTGTGGCCGATGTCACGAAACTATTATAGCATAGACATATTTTAAGTCGGTTGTATCAATTGATATGATTGGTTCTTAAAATAGACATCCAATATGACATATGTACAATTGCTGCTGATTTACCACATTTCTTAGCTATGTCAGATTATTGAAGCACATCCCAAATTTATGGAATCTTGTACCATTTCTTCTTCAAATTTTGTTTGCTCACCCATTGCCAGGTGAGCACTGTCAGGATGGTTATCTTGTAAACTATAGTATCACATTGCATATTTCATTGGCAGTAGGACTTTAAGTGCATCTTTCCACTGGGGAACTTGAACCCTGGGGTCAGATTTACGAATGTTTGAGCATCTGTGATTGGGAAAGTACAGTCAAACCGGTCTGAAGCAGCCAGTCCATGGAATTGCAGAAAGTGGCTGCAATAAAATGTGTGTTAATGAGTCTGGAACCTGGCTGCTTAACACAGGTTGGCTGCTTAATAGAGGTCACCACTAATGCAGGTTGGCTGCTTAATAGAGGTCACCACTAATTCTGGTTGGCTGTTTAATAGAGGTCACCACTAATGCAGGTTGGCTGCTTAATAGAGGTCACCACTAATGCTGGTTGGCTGTTTAATAGAGGTCACCACTAATACAGGTTGGCTGCTTAATAGAAGTCACCACTAATGCTGGTTGGCTGTTTAATAGAGGTCAACACTAATGCAGGTTGGCTGCTTAATAGAGGTCACCACTAATTCTGGTTGGCTGTTTAATAGAGGTCACCACTAATGCAGGTTGGCTGCTTAATAGAGGTCACCACTAATGCAGGTTGGCTGCTTAATAGAAGTCACCACTAATGCTGGTTGGCTGTTTAATAGAGGTCACCACTAATTCAGGTTGGCTGCTTAATAGAAGTCACCACTAATGCTGGTTGGCTGTTTAATAGAGGTCACCACTAATGCAGGTTGGCTGTTTAATAGAGGTCACCAATAATGCAGGTTGGCTGTTTAATAGAGGTCACCACTAATGCAGGTTGGCTGTTTAATAGAGGTCACCACTAATGCAGGTTGGCTGTTTAATAGAGGTCACCACTAATGCATGTTGGCTGTTTAATAGAGATCACCACTAATGCATGTTGGCTGTTTAATAGAGGTCACCACTAATGCATGTTGGCTGTTTAATAGAGGTCACCACTAATGCATGTTGGCTGTTTAATAGAGGTCACCACTAATGCATGTTGGCTGTTTAATAGAGGTCACCACTAATGCATGTTGGCTGTTTAATAGAGGTCACCACTAATGCATGTTGGCTGTTTAATAGAGGTCACCACTAATGCATGTTGGCTGTTTAATAGAGGTCACCACTAATGCATGTTGGCTGTTTAATAGAGGTCACCACTAATGCATGTTGGCTGTTTAATAGAGGTTTGCCATGAACACAGGCTTGACTGTATTATATGATTAACACATGGCTTGTGGTCTAGCCTCCTGACCTGCATTAACCCAGCATTCAGTGGTGTAACATGCTCATTTGCACAAGCAGATGGTAAATGTACAGGATTCACTGTATTTGCATGAACCAAGCATGCGTTGAAGAAGTAACAATGCATGCAGATAGAGATTTACTAATAATAGTCAAGTATTGCATCTTCGCGAAGGCTTCATGGTGAAATGGGTACAGTGCCATACTTGTAATTTAGATGTTGTGAGTTCGGACCCCAGCAGAAACATGGCAGTGGGTTTCTCAGGCAAGACTCGTAAATCCACATTACTCTGTCTCTCTCCCTCACGGCGAAGGGTTCCAAGCATTACCCCGTCTCTCTCCCTTTCGGTGAAGGGTTCCAAGCATTACCCCGTCTCTCTCCCTCACAGCGAAGGGTTCCAAGCATTACCCAGTCTCTCTCCCTCACGGTGAAGGATTCCAAGCATTACCCCATCTATCTCCCTCACGGCGAAGGGTTCCAAGCATTACCTCATCTCTGTCTCTCATGGCGAAGGATTCCAAGCATTACCCCGTCTCTCTCCCTCATGGCGAAGGGTTCCAAGCATTACCCCGTCTCTCTCCCTCATGGCGAAGGATTCCAAGCATTACCCAGTCTCTCTCCCTCATGGCGAAGGGTTCCAAGCATTACCCCATCTCTCTCCCTCACGGCGAAGGATTCCAAGCATTACCCCATCTCTCTCCCTCATGGCGAAGGATTCCAATCAGGAATAAGGTCTCGAGAATGATATAAAACTGTTATAAGAACTTGTTTCGCAATTGAGCTAAGATAAATTTGTATCAAGTAAATAAATAAAAATGGCATATCCAAATATAACCCGTTAAAAGGCACAGTCTAAATTGTTTACTTTCTGTTTTGCTGACGTTCAGATACACGAGTGTCGTAAAATCAATCATATCATCAAAAAGTAATAATCAATAATCGTATCTAATCAGTGATTTGATCAATATTAAAAGTTCACCTTTTCACATAGCTGTGGTGAATAAGATATCTGTTGGGTGCAAAGAAAAAGAGCAGTCATTTTATACAAGCAATTCAGTTAACAGTTAACAGCATTTGCAAAATGTTAATGTATCACTTTTAATTTGTTCACATAATTTTGTTGTAATTATTCGTGTGTGGCTTTTATATGTTCATAGCTGGATTGGAGAGTGTGTTGTTTATTTGTTTGAGAACTACTAGGAGTTGGTTTAGAAGACTAGCGCGTGTAATTGTTGTGTTTGTGTCGTCGTGTCACCTTTACTTTGTTTCTACCCTATGCTTGTTTTCACCGTATTAGGATTTGTCTCGGAGTTCTCCAAGCTTGCTAGATCCACATATCCAAGGGTTACGGGATCGCAGTTCATCTTTTGGGTCACGGTCACGTCTTGGAGGTTCAGGGTCATTGCTAGGGTCACATAGTGCGTCTCGCAGCTCTAAGTTTGATGATCTTAGTTCTTCGTGGCAAAATTTACAAAAGCAGGTAGGGGAAGAATTATTATTTGTCACTGTATGTTATACTGTAGATTGGGACAAATCTGTGATCTCATATTTTCGTGAATCTTCTAGCGAACGTTTATTCGTGAATGTGACACCATCTTTGGTATATTTTCATCTTTCGATATTTATTTCGTGAATTCACGATCGAAAGTAATGGGCAAAAAATGCAGAAATATGACTCACGAAAATATTCCAATTTACAGTATGTTGACGGCATGCAATACGAGTGTCACCGATAACAATATACCATACTGTAACATACTGTAAGCATGTATATCTGGTAGACCTGTATCTTACAATTTTCTCTATTTACGTGTTACTTTATGCACATACCTTATTATATTGTTATATTTTCTATTACACTTTTGTATCAAGTGTTTATGCTTGCATCCGACTACCATAGTCAAACCAGCACAGTTATTTGAGAAAGTGGTCATAACCCATTCAACACCAAGTAACTCACATGGACTGGTCCATGATATTCATAAACCAATAAATGAATCAGAAAATCACATTTGGACAAGTTCATTTATCAAAATGGGTAATTATGTCTAAAAATAGTCATATCACTGGCAAAAAGTGCAGATCCTGATGAGACGGCTCGTCACGAGCCGGCTCATCTGGATCTACACTTTTTGTAAGCCTATTTAGAGGTCTGTGACAGTCCATGTGAGTTACTTAGTGTTGAATGGGTTAATTTGGAAACTTGCCCCTCTTGTGATGATAATACGTTCAATGTTCAATCGGTGTAATATAATTCGATCACTCACTGATACAAATAAACATTCTCTATATATGTTTTTTTGCACAGCTTGTTTGATTTTGTATTTGTAGAATTATTGTAATTCCAACATCTCGTGGAATTGATCGTTTCATAAATCATTCTGAAATTTTAGTCATGTAGAAAAGCTAGTACAATATTATCATTGATTAATTGGTTGTGGTTGTAGATTCAAGTTCTCTAGTTGCAGAATATTACAATATTTGTACTGCTGTGTTTTATTTATTTATATAAAGTCAGATTCATGATAAAATTGTGTCAACGTTATTCGTCCATAGTTCCAATCTGATATTTCCAGTCCAATACTTTCTTTGATATATATGTAAGATCTACTTTGATTTCAATTGCTCATATCTTATGAAGATTGCAAAGTATATTGATGCCTTTGAGTTTAAAATGTGAAAGTAAAAACAAACGTGCCTATTAAAGGCTGATTTAATTCTCGGATCATTGAAAAATGCAAGCTTGCATTAACAGAAATTTTGATAAAGAAATTTGTTTTTAACCTGTATTTGAAATTATATTTGAACACTCAATATACTTTAAAGAAAGAAATTAAAAATAAAAGTAGGGATATATTTACACTAATTGTTAAAGTGGAATTGTATCGTATGGAATGTAAATTTTATAAAATTAAATTTTTTACATACAAGTATCAGCAACACTACACATTATAATTTGATATAATTATTTCCAGTTGTTAACCCTTTCAACACCACAGACCTCTAAATTGGCTTACAAAAAAGTGTAGATCCAGATGAGCCGGCTCGTAACGAGCCGTCTCATCAGGATCTGCACTTTTTTCAAGTAATATAACTATTTTTAGAATTTTTTTTACCCATTTTGATAAATGAACTGATCCAAATGTAATTTTGTTATTAATTTATTGGTCTAAAAATATCATGGACCAGTCCATGTCAGTTACTTGGTGTTGAATGGGTTAAACAATGTGTATTTTACAACATAACAAACTGAAAGTGAAAGTAGTACTTACCTGAATCTGTTTGCCATGCTCTGCGGAACCCATTGCCCTCTATATTGGCAATCTGATCAAACAGCTATGAAAGATGTTTCAACATTTGTTGTTGCATCACTGATGTGCATTAAGCATTGTTTCATACATTTGTTGATAAACAATTCGCGTTTATATATGCGACGGTGCTATATATATATATTTTTTTTTTTTGGGACTTTTATTTACAGACACAGTCATTGGAAATTATATTCTTTAATCTTTACTAGTAAATAGTTGGTACTTTTTACTACAAAGTATCCTTTATTCTCCTTGGTCTAGGGGTTACGGCATCCGCATACGGGGCTGGATGTCGAAGTTGCAAACCTCGTCAGGGATTCGTTCTGATATGGCTGGTTGCTGAGCCACCAACTAGTTAAATAATAGTTACTGATTGTCTGCCAGCCTGGCACCTGGCATGCAAGCATAGGATTCGGGAAAGTACTGATGTTCATAAAAAGAGGTGTCTCATAAGTCAGAAATGACTGGCCCTTTAAATAGGGATGATACTATAATAAACAAACACTTTACTTTTATTCTGATACAGTTCCACTTTAAGAGAAATGAGTGATTGTTGTATTCGATTTCTAATAATAACTTAAAGGCGAGATTAAACTGCGGGTACATGGAGTACATTGTAGTAAGTGAGTTTAACTTCAGTGGTTTAGCATTATGACTTTATGAGCAGAATTATAGCTTATAATATAGGTGACACTAATGTGGATTACGGTTGAAAATAATTGATTTGTGTTTCATTCGTTTGAGCCTATAATCGTATCGGTTAGGTCGTTAAAGACTTAATGGGCTTTGGAATCAAGTGTTGCTCGATTAAGTTATCGGAAATATATATCCAGAAAAATAAAATAGAAAATTAATGTAGCTGATTTTGTGGATCAAAGGTCGCATACTAAAGACTGATGAGATTTAACTTTGTAACAGTAAGTGATGGATGTGACATTATATGAGTAACGTAATACTCCGCGATGAGCCGTAACTCTATACACATGTATGGATTTATATAGCGGCTATTTAACTATTCCATGACAGAACTTCAATAAGTGACGCGGCTCTAATAGTGTTGCAGAAATGATTAATTCACATGTTTTTATGAATAAGTCGAAAGTGAACATTGTGCTGATGATAAAAAAAATGGAATTTGAATTGAATCAAAATAACTGCAGAAATCATGCATATTGGTGAATTTTGAGAATGGATAAATGGATTTAAGTTATGTATCCTAATTGCAATTCAATTGACTGCAATACTGTAAAGAGTTTAGCTGAAGTAGGAAATTAAAGCATATTATTGCCAAGTGTGCAAAGAGTTTTAAAGATATACTGGTAGTGTGATTCTTGAAGCCCAGTCAAAAGTGGAGAAGAGCTAGGATTAATAACGATATTCATGATTTATCTAAGATTAGCTGCTTTAAGACTTTTAATGCGATTATCAAATTTGCTTTTCTTATTTTTGAATATTTAAATATTGCAGAGTTGACGTATTTTGCATATCTCAGTGTCATTGTTTGAGAATGACATTACGGACAATAAACTGACAAATTATAGCCCAATAATGAGAGACTTGAAAATTAGCCATTCACAATGAAAATGTTTGTATGAAACCAAGAGTACGCAATTATTTGTTTAGGAATTTCGTGTTTGATTGTAACAATTGAACTATGCATAAAGTTTAAGCTTGACAAACAAGAATGTTAGTTGGTATTCATAATCTGAGCAGGAGGACGAGGACATTGCGTCCGGCTCATACTTTCGACAGTCCGTCAGACTCTGAAACGGAGGTGTTCAACCGGTTGGAAGAATTAAATCCACAGAATTGTGAGGTTTCCCTGGACTGCGACTCAGTTGACAGAATTTTTCCATTTCTAAAACATCTTCCAATACCAATTGTTAAGAAATTCACAAATTATTCAGTTAAAGGAATTAAAGAATTACCAAGAAGTAGTGGATTACCTCCAGACGAAGTAGCTACAGCTAATGGTGAAAGTAATAGCGCAGTGAATGGTGAATCTTCTGATGTTGAAAATAACAATTGTTCTTTGTCACCACAGCTGGGCACGAAGGAGCGCGAGCTGCAGGTGGCGTTACAGAAGCAGGAACGATACCAGTCTACAGTGCAGGATGTGACCGCGCGCATGGAACGTGTACAACAAAAACTAATGAATCTCGGGACATCTCCTTTCAAGAATCTGGATCAACAAGTCAGAGATCAGAAGGTAATTTTGCTGGTTACATTCCTTGTCCATCGCAATATTAATATCTAGTGAATCATGCCTTGTATAACAAGCTGGGCAATGTTTTAGTTATGACCCCTTGACCTACTCAATTGAATGTCATCTTTTCACTGTACACATATAATGGACTGAAATCATAATTACTTTCTAGGGACCTCTGCCGCCAAGCGGTTAAATTCCTTGCCCCTCACCCATTTAGGTTCAAATCCCACTCGGGGCCAGCAGAAGGTCAGTGGTTCTACCTGGGTGTCCATCCATGCATGCTTTAAATGGACCACCGATAATAGCTGGAGATTATAATTTGAAATCAAAATTCACCAAATTGTGACATTAACAACACAGCTGCTGCTTTCATTAATATTGATCACGTTCAGAATTTAATGTATGAAGGGTACACATCGGGGTCACGCCTCAATGGGTGAGTGACCTTTCGTTTCTCACAGTGCATTCGGGTGAGGCACACCTATATATAAACTCAAAACACACTCACATATAATTACTTCAACATAGAGACTGCCAGTGAATTTTTAGTTTAATTGTATATTACAATGCCGAAAATAGAGCCATATGATGATATTATATACTAGTGGAAATAGAGCCATATGATGATATTATATACTAGTGGAAATAGAGCCATATGATGATATTATATACTAGTGGAAATAGAGCCATATGATGATATTATATACTAGTGGAAATAGAGCCATATGATGATATTATATACTAGTGGAAATAGAGCCATATGATGATATTATATACTAGTGGAAATAGAGCCATTATCTCCAAGTATACAGATGGATGAATACCCATGCATCAAGTTGGGTAATGTTTGTAACTCTCTCTAGAGACCGTAGATAAAAACAAAGTGATTTTACCAGATTACAAAAACCAACCAGAAGATCTGCGTGTTAATTAGAGGAGGGGGTGAGGTGGGGCATTGGGGGCGATTAAGTTGAGACACAAGTTTATTAATACTGCTACGTTTGTTCCCTACCATTAATTTGAGTTACAAAAACCAACTAGAAGATCTGTGTGTTAATTAGAGAAGGAAGGGGTGAGGTGGGGGGGATTGGGGGCGATTAAGTTGAGACACAAGTTTATTAATACTGCTACGTTTGTTCCCTACCATTAATTTGAGTTACAAAAACCAACTAGAAGATCTGTGTGTTAATTAGAGAAGGAAGGGGTGAGGGGGGGGGATTGGGGGCAAATACTGCTATGTTTGTTCCCTACCATTAATTTCAGTGTCTACAGTGGTCTTTGTTGGAAGCTCAGTCGTCTTTCTGCTTTGATAAATTCATTGAACCTTTTGTTGTAAGATTGATTTATCTATTTAAAGGACTGTCAAGTGCATTAGTAGTGTGCCTGTTAAACATTGTGTCTCGTAAAATAATATACACAACAAATCAATATTGGTCTTTATCGAAAATTTTAAGTCATCAAAATTGATAAGTTTGTCAAAATAGTAAGAAATAAATGGATGCCTTGGAGCAACATGTTTTCAAAATGTGGCACAAATCTGATAGGCAGACGTTACTGTCAATGGAACATAGAGCTATGTACCGTATTTACTCTAAGTCTTGGGATACCTTAAGTCTTGGGACACCTTAAGTCTTGGGATACTGTTAGTCTTGGGATACCATAAGTTTTGGGATGCCTTAAGTCTTGGGATACCGTAAGTCTTGGGACACCTTAAGTCTTGGGATACCGTAAGTCTTGGGATACCGTAAGTCTTGGGATACCGTAAGTCTTGGGATACCGTAAGTCTTGGGACACCTTAAGTCTTGGGATGCCTTAAGTCTTGGGACACCTTAAGTCTTGGGATACCGTAAGTCTTGGAACCCCCCTTTTCTGTTTCTAGTACTGGCCACATCACGGTTGTCATTCTTGCGGCGGTGTTTGGGTCTATGGTTCATATTGCCACTGTACTGCAAGGTTGATTTTTTATTGGTTAGGCGGCAAATGAACATACTTGTAAATTCATAAACGGGATGCCATATTGGATACTTTGGATAATATGGCCCATTCAATTGTGAGCCTGTGAGATAAGGAAAACTCCCAAATGGATTAAATACAGTTGGTGAAGCACCTTGTTAATGGCAAATAGCAGTCAGTTGTCGTTAATAACTACGTGGCGCCACCTGACCCGGTCCCGATATATTTGGAGTGATTCGGATTTTATCGTACTTTCCTTAGAAAACAATGTAAACACGCTCATACATAATAACACAAAATAATAGATAATTATGCCTTCAACCTGCTGCTGTGTACCCCAGTGTCATTTAAGAGGAGGACATGAGTTTCCGAAAGATTATGATAGGCGTTCCAAGTGGGTGAACGCGATTAGAAGGATAGACGAATCGTTCAAAGATTGGCTTCGAAGATGTAAGCCTTTTTTCTCAACCACCCAACTGAATAATGACATCAACCACGCGTTTTGACCCTAACCCAACCCTAACCCTGGGCGGAGCAAGTGATGAAGGCGTTCTTTATGCGTGGTTGATACTATATTCTGATCGGCTGGTTGAGATAAAGATTTTACGCTTCGAAGACTGCAGTCGTATGCAAAGGCCATTTCAGAGCTAATGATTACGTTCAACAGACCATCGATGGTATGTTTAAGCGCTTGTGTTTTTAAGAAAAGCTTGAGAATTAAAAAGAGTAGCATTGAGCGGAACTAGAGTCCTGCTTCATTGTCATTACACCGTTGTAGAGGCGTTAGTACGGGCGAAATACTGATTTCGGAATCAGTCATAATTAATTAGATTGTTCTGAAAAAGACAAAAAAAAACATTATTAGGATTAATAAACAACACCGATATGATTCGAACCCGTGTCTCCCGTGTCACAGATCAACGCTCTAACCACACGGCCATTTCGACATTTACGTATTTAGAGACAAAGTTATCGTATATAATAGTGTATGCTAGCCGTAAAAGATGTTTATTTTTCCCAGTTATACAATTTTAATTCTGTTAGGTGTTGCAATTCGGGTGGAATACATATTCTTGACCATTTTTAACGTCAACTACAAGGAATTTTTTTACATATCATCGTTGTATCGACCATTGCATTAACTTAGCACTGTCGGACATGACCCGTGTTTACGTTTCACAGGATCGCCGCATTTCTCGGTCTTTATTGCTTATTACGCTAAAATCTGAAGCAAAATTAATACCTTTCAACCAAATCCATTTTCCTTCCTGTCTGCTTTGCATTTCTCTTCTTTAATTCCGATTTTAACTGTGGTATTGTCATAAGACCGAACTTCGATGCCATGTTAATGATGTTTATTCTGCGAGAATTCCAGGACCGGGTACAGTGGCGCCCCTAGCGGCTGCCAAGGAAGATAACTGACTGCTATTTCCCATTGTCATGAACAAAGTGTTGAAACTGACCTGTATCAGTTTCTGTAGTACCAGTATGTATATATCATAACTGAAAGATACGTCATGCTTGTAAGATGCACAATCTTGATAGGTGGGCTTTTATCTGAAGGACTGACATGTGTATATTCCTGGTAGGTGATTCCCATTCCATCACCCATCTAGTAATCCCATCTCCACCCATCTAACCATCCCATCCACCAGTCTACCAATCCCATCCCATCCACCCATCCCATACACCCATCTAGTAATGCCATCCCCACCCATCTAACCATCCCATCCACCAGTCTACCAATCCCATCCCATCAAACCATCCCATACACCCATCTAGTAATGCCATCCCCACCCATCTAACCATCCCATCCACCAATCTACCAATACTGTCCCATCCACCCAACCCATACACCCATCTAGTAAGCCATCCCCACCCATCTAACCATCTCATCCACCAGTCTACCAATACTGTCCCATCCACCCAACCCATACACCCATCTAGTAATGCCATCCCCACCCATCTAACCATCCCATCCACCAGTCTACCAATACTGTCCCATCCACCCAACCCATACACCCATCTAGTAATGCCATCCCCACCCATCTAACCATCTCCTCCACCAGTCTAACAATACTGTCCCATCCACCCAACCCATACACCCATCTAGTAATCACATCCCCACCCATCAACCCATCCCATCCACCAGTCTACCAATCCCTACCAATCCCATCCCATCCACTCATCTGGAAATCTCATCCACCCATCTAACCCATCCTTTCCACCTAACAATCCTCAATCCATCCACTTATCTGACCATCATTTTCTATTCACCTGTCTAACCATACCATCCACCCATCTAACCATTTCATCCACCTGATTAACTATCGCATCCCCCTGTATAGCAATAGCTTCCACACGTGTCTAATCATCCATTCCCTTCCACCAATCTCACAATATTGCCTCCCATCCTCCCATCTCAAAATATTCCCTCCCATCCTCCCAATATTCCATCCCATCCTCCCATCTCACAATATTCCCTCCCATCCTCCCATCTCACAATATTCCCTCCCATCCTCCCATCTCACAATATTCCCTCCCATCCTCCCATCTCACAATATTCCCTCCCATCTCACAATATTCCCTCCCATCTCACAAATATTCCATCCCATCCTCCCATCCCTCCCTCCCCTCACAATATTCCCTCCCACCCTCCCATCTCTCCATCTCACATCCTCCATCTCTCCCAACCCCATCCTTTCCCATATTCCCTCCCATCCTCCCATCTCACAATATTCCCTCCCATCTCCCATCTCACAATATTCTCATCCCTCCCATCTCACAATTCCCTCCCATCTCATATTTCCCTCCCATCCTCCCATCTCACAATATTCCACCACACCTCCCATCTCACAATAATCCCATCCTCCCATCTCCCAATATCCCCCATCTCACAATCTATTTCCCCCTCCCACAATCCCATCTCACAATATTCCCTCCCATCTCCCCTCTCCAATATCTCACAATATTCCCTCCCACCCTCCCATCTATTCCATCCCTTCCTTCCATCTCATCCCTCACAATATTCCCTCCCATCTCACAAATTATCCCTCCCATCCCTCCTCATCTCACCATATTCCCTCCCATCCCTCCCATCTCACCCCATCCTCCCATCTCCATATTCCCTCCCAATATTCCCTCTCACATATTCCCTCCCATCTCCCTCCCATCCTCCCATCTCACAATATCCCTCCCATCTCACAATATTCCCTCCATCTCACAATATCTCCCTCCCATCTCACAATATTCCCTCCCATCTCACAATATTCCATCCCTCCCATCTCACATCTCACAATATTCCCTCCCATCTCACAATATTCACCCCATCCTCATCCACCCCACCTCCCATCTTATATATCCCCCTCACATATTCCCTCCCATCCCTCACAATATTCCCTCCATCTCACAATATTCCCTCCCATCTCACAATATTCCTCCCATCTCACAATATTCCCTCCCATCTCACAATATTCCCTCCACATCTCACAATATTCCCTCCCATCTCACAATAGTCCATCCCATCTCACATCCCATCCCATATTCCCTCCCATCCTCCCATCTCACAATATTCCACCCCATCCTCCCATCTCACAATATTCCCTCCCATCTCACAATATTCCCTCCCATCTCACAATATTCCCTCCCATCTCACAATATTCCATCCCATCTCACAATATTCCCTCCCATCTCACAATATTCCCTCCCATCTCACAATCCCATCCAGTCAACCCATCTAACAATCCCATCACATCCACCTGTATAGCAATCTCATCCACCCATTTAGCCATCCCATCAATGTGTTCTCATATTTCAGGAGGCAGAGCAGGAGATAGAATGTATACGAGAGGACATTGCTCGTGTGAAGGAACGTGGGCGTCAGATCATGGAGGCCGCCGACCCGGAGGGGTACCAGGCCATGCAGGCTACACTGGCCATGCTAACAGACAAAATTGACAATCTTCAGTCCATGGCAGACGACAAGGCTAAGATACTACAGGTGAATCAGTACTCCCAATAGTTATAGGTCTCAGATCACTTGTCAGGGTAATCTATTGCTACAGATAGGTCAACTAGTGTACTGTCTCTTGTTATCAGGTATCTCTCTCGGATTTCAATACCTGCTTCTAATGAAATCTTCTGTGAAACTACTGACTTGATTTTGATGAAACTTGGTATGGAACATCGGGGGGGGGGGGGGAACTAGTCTATGAAAACAGTTAAAATCGTTCCTATCTAAAATTCAAAATGACCTGCAGGCATGCTATATTTAAAATATATTTTCGATATTTCCTCCTGAGCCTCCTGGGAGTTTCAGTGAGGGAGATAACGTCCTACCCAGAAATTTCAATTAGGGGGATAAAGACGGGGATATTGTTCTCTTAGCATTAAAATATATAAGGGGGATAATGGCCGGGGGGATAATGAACATTTCCCAGTAGGATAGCATGGATGGTTCAAAGCCTCGAAATCTGTATTAAGTCGGATGGCATGGATGGTTCAAAGCCTCGAAATCTGTATTAAGTCGAATAGCATGGATGGTTCAAAACCTCGAAATCTGTATTAAGTCGGATGGCATGGATGGTTTAAAACCTCGAAATCTGTATTAAGTCGGATGGCATGGATGGTTCAAAACCTCGAAATCTGTATTAAGTCGGATGGCATTGATGGTTCAAAGCCTCGAAATCTGTATTAAGTCGGATGGCATGGATGGTTCAAAACCTCGAAATCTGTATTAAGTCGGATGGCATTGATGGTTCAAAGCCTCGAAATCTGTATTAAGTCGGATGGCATGGATGGTTCAAAACCTCGAAATCTGTATTAAGTCGGATGGCATTGATGGTTCAAAGCCTCGAAATCTGTATTAAGTCGGATGGCATGGATGGTTCAAAACCTCGAAATCTGTATTAAGTCGGATGGCATGGATGGTTCAAAACCTCGAAATCTGTATTAAGTCGGATGGCATTGATGGTTCAAAGCCTCGAAATCTGTATTAAGTCGGATGGCATGGATGGTTCAAAGCCTCGAAATCTGTATTAAGTCGGATGGCATGGATGGTTCAAAGCCTCGAAATCTGTATTAAGTCGGATGGCATTGATGGTTCAAAACCTCGAAATCTGTATTAAGTCGGATGGCATGGATGTTTACAGGTGTCTAGCCTACGAAGCAATGAAAACTCTGTAGCTTAGATAATATATGTTTTAAAGTACAGTGCATGTATTCTCATATTCAAACTTGTTATAATATCAGAATGCCACAAAAGGAAAGGAGCAACACACGGTTGCCCTGGGTGCTTACAAGAAACATGTCAGTGACATGGAAGACTGGTTGGATGAGATGAAGGTCCGGCAAGCGGCAACACCTCTAGCAACAGAAACAGTCGGAACGCTACAACAACAACTACAGGAAAATAAGGTTTGTTGAAACTGACAGTTGATTTTAGAATTAATTGTATGATAGTTCCTTGTTAAAATGTTGCATTTAGACCTCAGGAACATTAGTTTATACAAATTTATTTTAGCTCGATTGCGAAATAAGTTCTTTCAACTTATATTAATCACTCTCGAGAACTCATTCCTGATGGAATCCATTGCCATGAAGGAGAGAGAAGAGGCAATGTGGAATTTAAATGCCTTGCCTAAGGGCACAATTGTAACAGCTCCAGCGGGGCTCAAACTCCGGACCTTTTGCACCTGAAGCGAATGCGCATCCACTGCGCTATCACAACTTCCACATGGAAGAACATTGAAGTGTATCATATCACTTGGGGCTTAAGCACTTAAGAGTGTAATGAAAATGAACACGTTTGGAAGAAATAAAGGTACACTTACCCCGTAGAAATGTCACTGCCGTTTGTTTTTGCTATTGGCAGTTGATTGTAGATCTCCACAGGCAATAGTGAATAGTAACCACAAAATGTGCATGCGAGGTCCAAATGGATTTATTCTGATATCACCGCTAATTAGTATTCACCGATATTAGAGTCATTGGGGATAATACAAAAGTATGTAATGTTGTTGATTTCTTTTAGGACCTTCAGAATGAGTTGAACCATCGCCTGCAGCATGTGGCCGACCTTGCCATACGCTGTGACAATCTCTGTGAATTAGAAACACCTGAAACCGCGGACAAACTCCGCTCCCAACTTGCCACGCTTCAACAAAATCTTGGAAATCTGAAACTGGGTGCTATTGAGAAACAAGCGCCTCTGAGGGCAGCCATCAAGGAGAGTGAGAAGAGAACGTGGGAGATGGATGATTATGAAAAGAACGTGAAAAACTTGCAGAAGTGGATCACAGACACAAAGTCACTTACCCAGACTCAATTCCCAACCGAGGAACCTTCCACTGTTGCCATGACATTGCTAGAAAAACGTGAACTACAGCAGGTGAGGGATATATGGGCTATGCATATATATATATATAGTGCCTGAGCCAAGCGTAGAACTCGGAGGCAAACCAGTTTTATAAGTAGTCAAAGAATTGAAGCCATAATTTATGGCTGGGACATTACAAACAAATATTGAACAATTGCTTGAATTGACAAGTCATACAAATATTGAACAATTGCTTGAATTGACAAGTCATACAAATATTGAACAATTGCTTGAATTGACAAGTCATACAAATGACAGCAGATCTTTTATACTCTGCCACTCCATTTCCTTGTTATTATTATTTATTTATTGAATCGGGGGGGGGGGGGGGGCATTTAAACGAGGGTATATTAGTTCCTATTTTTAAGAAGAAAATGATGGTTTTTATGACGAAAATGTTGTCGGGAGTGTGAGCATTTTATTAGAATAAATATGGTATGTTTCGTTTGGTGTTGTAGTTGTACTAAAATCTATGTTTCCCTGAAACATTCTTACTTGTATCATGTGAATAATCATGTACTACCGGTCAACTCTATAAATAAAGTAGGTTAAATATTTGATAAAAACCCCCTCTCCTGATTTGGAGATTAAAAATGCTCAGCCATAAGTCAACCTTGGTCATAAGTCGAGGGGTATGCTTGGGTTTGTGATATCTGGTATTTTACTTGCACCCACTCATAAGTTGAGAAAAATGTATCAATATTTAGTGCTACCAGATATTTTGCATAAATTTCGACACGATAAGCATATTTAAGTGTGCCGTTTTGAAACATGTTTTTTGCAATTTATTGATGATTTCTTGTCAAAAGATGCAAATGTTTTGGGTGATGTAGACTCAAACAATATGAAAAAGTTGGCAGTTTCTTACGGAGGTTGGTGCACCCAAGTACTGGTTAACCGCTGGAGCCTGTCCAGGAAAGGTGTTAGGTAAACTGCCGGCGATATAGCCCAAAATGGTGCTGATGCAGGTGTTAAACCCGAAATATAACAATATAAGACTCAAACAAATTGCAATGTTTATCAAATGTGGTTATTTAACTTGACCATAAGTCGAGGTGGGTTTTAGAATAAATTTTGGATGCAAATTTGTCGACTTATAGCCGAACATTTATGGTATTTTTAAATTTGGGATGAAAAAGAGAATTTTAAACTTGGAGATAACAATTTTGTTTTGCAGCAACTACAGACCGACCTGTTTCAGCATCGTAACCTCGTGCATCAACTGAGCACCGAGATGGCTGCACGTGACCAATACCGACCAACCAAGAATCCAACTCTGCAACATACATTCACTCCCCTGAGTGAGGAAGCCATTCAGCCGAGATGGGAGGCTCTGTCGAAGGAACTGACTGAGAAGAAGGAGAACTTAGAAGAGCTTATTAGAAAGACTAATGTGAGTGTTTTACCCCCGCCCCCCCCCCCCCCAATTAGGGCCTTGTATTGTTATATTAATTAGTTGCATATGTAACTCAATACAACAAAAGTATTGTTGCATACCTGTAATCTATAACTATCCAACTGAACACAATTAAAGCAGCATTACATCGTAATAAAGGATGTTTTGGGTAAAATATAAATACTAATGTGTGTGTTTACAAAACTCGAAATAGTCGCTCAGAAACGATAAAATTCCAATAAATTTAAACCGTCGTATACGCGAATTTGTTTATCAACACACGAAATGTAAACACGCACAGGGCACATGCGTGAAACAACAGAGGTTGTAGAAAACAACGTATATATTTTGAACATGAAATACTATCTATCTATCTTCCTCTAATGTTGAACCCCTCGCGGGGATGTAGAAATGTCCCTAAAAGACTTAGCTAACAGAGGTATGAATCAACATATCAAGTAATTTAATTAAAAAAGATAACGTGGGACAAATTGGGTCGATGCATTCTGAATGTAAACAAGTGCGGACGATGCGTTCCGGTTGTAAACAAGTGCGTGACCGATCGAATCGGAAAGTCCTACTTTCGGTTTTGAGTTTGTTTTATCGCAAAAAAACACTGTTTACCAAATGAACATAAGTATACAAGGTATAATGTTAGAATGTGTAGCAGCATTGCTACCCATATGTAAAATTTGAATTTTTCAAATATCTTTTATTTCATACGATGTAATGCTGCTTTAACCATTTGCACGCTAGCAACAGATAAAATCACTTTTGCAAACAGCATAGAGCCAGATCAGATGGCACAGAACGTAACACAGAACGTGCCATCTGATCAGGCTCTATGCTGTTTGCAATTCGAATAGTGGAACTAAAATACTTGGCTGAATAGCAAACAACATAGATCCTGATCAGATGTGGCGTTACGCCGCGGCTGATCTGGATCTATGTTGTTTGCAAATGTGATTTTATTCACTCAGCAGGCAAATGGTTTAATGACAAAGTCATCAAGGACAATTAAGGAGAGGACAACCATAAGCTGTATAGCTTTCTGTCCAATTCCTTATTTCAATTTTTGTAAATAACCATGTACATGATAGAAACTAAATATGTTTAAACCAAAGTCATCAATCATTCTGAATTAGTAATGTACATGTACATGTGTATTGTTACAGAAACATGACGCTATGTTATGCTATCTTTGAAAACGTGGTATTTGCTTATCAATATTACTGTATAGAGCTATATAAGTATTACTGTATAGAGCTATATAAGTATTGCTGTATAGAGCTATATAAGTAGTGCTGTATAGAGCTATATAAGTATTGCTGTATAGAGCTATATAAGTATTGCTGTATAGAGCTATATAAGTATTACTGTATAGAGCTATATAAGTATTACTGTATAGAGCTATATAAGTATTACTGTATAGAGCTATATAAGTATTGCTGTATAGAGCTATATAAGTATTGCTGTATAGAGCTATATAAGTATTGCTGTATAGAGCTATATAAGTATTACTGTATAGAGCTATATAAGTATTACTGTATAGAGCTATATAAGTATTGCTGTATAGAGCTATATAAGTATTACTGTATAGAGCTATATAAGTATTACTGTATAGAGCTATATAAGTATTGCTGTATAGAGCTATATAAGTATTACTGTATAGAGCTATATAACTATTACTGTATAGAGCTATATAACTATTACTGTATAGAGCTATATAACTATTACTGTATAGAGCTATATAACTATTACTGTATAGAGCTATATAAGTATTGCTGTATAGAGCTATATAAGTATTACTGTATAGAGCTATATAAGTATTACTGTATAGAGCTATATAACTATTACTGTATAGAGCTATATAACTATTACTGTATAGAGCTATATAAGTATTACTGTATAGAGCTATATAAGTATTGCTGTATAGAGCTATATAAGTATTACTGTATAGAGCTATATAACTATTGCTGTATAGAGCTATATAACTATTGCTGTATAGAGCTATATAAGTATTACTGTATAGAGCTATATAACTATTACTGTATAGAGCTATATAACTATTACTGTATAGAGCTATATAAGTATTACTGTATAGAGCTATATAACTATTACTGTATAGAGCTATATAAGTATTACTGTATAGAGCTATATAAGTATTACTGTATAGAGCTATATAACTATTACTGTATAGAGCTATATAACTGCCGAGCCAAATGTTAGCATTTTTCGTGGAGTTTTGTATTGGTGATGTCTTATATTGGCGCATTTCTTTTTTCCCTCTAAAATTAAACCCACACTCAGCTCAGAAAGTAAAAAAAGCCAATGGGATAGAAATCTAAACATTGAAATCACGAGTTTATAAATATGTAACAGAGTTTATTATGTAGCTATATGTATATATAAATAAAATAACAAATTCCAGTTTCTGTTTGGAACGGGATTCATTGGGATATACCATATATATAGCCGTCAAATTGACCTACATTTTGAAAACTACGCATTTGCTTTCGCTTTGTTTATATTGAGCTTAAAATGCACTATGTCAAGGTTTAGATTTCGCGGAATTGTTACTGATCGCCAATATAGCCAAAATAAAGCCTCCGCCAAAAAATCTACTTATACAGTAAATGATATGTTTATGCACATTTTAACGTAGGAAATAATATAAATGAATATTCAAGCAATGAAAACATTAAATTTCAGGACATTATTGGACCAAAGAAGTATGGTCGCCGTAGCTTCACAACGGAGAGACCACCACAGCTGAATGATATCCGGTGCCACCTAGGTGCACTGAATGACCTCTGGCAGCAGCTGCAGGTCCAGGTAGATGATAAACAGCTTCGACTGGAGAAGGTTCTAGAGTTCCAGCAGAGATACCAGGATGCATTGCACAAAGTCTCCAGCTGGCTCGACCTGGCCGAACACAAGCTGTTTGCCCCAGATTCAACCATGAACTCCGAAGAGAAGGTCAAGGAAAACGAAGTGAGTTGCAGTTTTCATTCATCTTTCATTAAAAGGAAGCCAAGTATGTTACTGTACATACTTGCCTATAAGACGATCTCGCCTATAAGACAACCCCCATACTTTGGTCCTGAAATCTGTGGGTTTTGGCACTCGCATATAAGACGGGTTGATAAAATGGACAGCAAGCACAAGTATAAATTACATGTTTGGCCAGTGTAAGTTGAAGAAATGTTCAGTGTTGAGTTCTTTCTTTTCCAAAACGTAATGATGATTAACCCTTTGCCTGCTGAGTAAATAAAATCACATTTGCAAACAACATGGATCCAGATCAGCCGCGGCGTAACGCCGCGTCTGATCAGGATCCATGTTGTTTGCTATTCAGCCAAGTGTTTTAGCTCCACTATCCGAATAGCAAACAGCATAGAGCCTGATCAGACGGCACGTTCTGTGCCGTCTGATCTGGCTCTATGCTGTTTGCAAAGGTGATTTTATCTGCCGCTAGCGTGCAAAGAGTTAATGATCCATTTAACACATTTTGAAGAAGAAAAAATTTAATTTATTTTTTCTCATAGGCGAGTAAGGACGGTAATTGAAAATATCTGTCAATGAACTGTACATGTATCATTATACATGTGAAATAATACAGATTATTTGTACAGTTTTAGGAAAGGACAGAGTACTACCATGTGGCATTGGGGTTTGAAACTGTCCCCATTGAGAAGGTCCACATTTCTTTCATATGAGCTAAGATTTCATCAAAATAAAGCTGTCTAGAAATTGAGAAGTAAATTCAGTTTAGTTTATGGAAATTTATTTTAGCTCGATTGCTAAACAAGTTCTTACAATATTAATTAACTTAATCGCTCTCGAGACCTCATTCCTGGTGGAATCCATCGCCATGATATAGAGAGAGAAGGGGCAATGTGGAATTAAAGTGCCTTGCCTAAGGGCACAATCGTAATGGCTATAGCTTTGGCATGAGCTCCGGGCCTCTCACAACTGAAGCGATTACGGTATTCAGTAGCGGCTGGGTGCGTAAAATATATATAACCCATAGAAATATGTTTACTCTTAGAAATATGTGTAACTGGCTACCTGTCCCTGTGCCTGTGTTAACCCATGTGCCTGATGGTTGTTGAGTCTGGGATATTTTCCTGCCTTGAGTACGTTTCCTGCCTTGAGTACGTTTGTTTCCTGTGAGTTCATCAGCAATCATGAGCATTGCTGGAGACAGTAAAAACAACTTCTGCTTAAGGAAAAAGTTTTTATAAAAGCTACTTTTAGCTTCCTACTTAGTCCTTTGCATTATGTATATGTACCGTATCTTCTCGGCCATAAGTTGATCTCTAAGTCGAAGGTCAAATTTTGGCTTGAAAATGTTGAATTTAAGTTGGACCGTTCCATAAGTTCAGGGTACATTGTGGACTTATGATATTCGTTACAACAATGGTTTTTCTCTTACTTTTTTAATGAAACTGAGCTCAATTTGAGGTATCTGGCAGACTTTATTCCATCACAAATCATAAACAATACACTGATGCACAACAATAATTTATAAAGCTTGTTTATCAGCTTTTCGGTGGTTTATTATGTAAATAATTGTCTAAGCAATTTGTTATATTAATTCAAATAAACAAACAAACAGACATAAATAAAGTTCCAACAAATAAAAAAACAATTCAACAAATTTTTCAAATATTTTTACGTTTGTTTCTCGCCCATAAATCGACCTTGTACTTTCATCACATTTCTGGATGAGAAAAAGGTCGACTTATGACCGGGAATATACGGTATGTCGTTGTATGTTATATGTGATTTATGTTTTGCCACAAATATTGTTTAAACCAAATTCTGCCTACTTTGTGTTATAAGTGAATAACTGCATATGACCAATTTATTTTTTTAAACTTTATTTATTTTACAACGATTGCGAAGCAAGTTCTAACAACTTATATTAATCACTCTCGTTGGCGCGTATGAAAGCGTAAATCTGGTCATTCGTGTGGGACCAATTGCTTAAGAAAAATCATCTTTATCTCACTCAGGACATACAACGAGAAATCCGCTCACTCCAAGGGGAGATTAACACGATGGGTCATGCCGCCCAGGAACTTCTTGCTGTCACCAATGCCGACAGTCATGATCTTATCCGGCAGAGTCTGGGTAACCTGAACAACCGAGTGCAGACGTTGGAGTCCCAGGCCCGAGACCAGGGGGAGAAGCTGCGAGCTGTAGATAGAAATTACAAGTCGTACAAGGTAAATGATTGAACATTGTGAATGTAGACAATGGCAGCGTCGAACCTGTCTTAAGCAAGCCAAGGGAAGAATATGAACTGGTTGCTTTGGATAGGTGGCTGATTAACTGAGGCCAAATGTTTAATGAAACAAGATATTTGGTATCTGGAAACTGGCTGCTTAATACAGGTTTATTGCTTAATAGATTTCTACAAATGTATTTTAGCTCAATTACGAAACAAGTTCTTACAACTTATATTAATCACTCTCGAGACCTCATTCCTGATGGAATCCATCGCCACGAGGGAGAGAGAAGAGGCAATGTGGAATTTAAATGCCTTGCCTAAGCTCACAATCATAACGGCTCCAGCGGGGCTCAAACTCAGCCTTTCGCACCTGAAGCAAACGCGCTACCACTGTGCTGTCATTAGATGTTACCAATAACACATGTATTACGAGAGATAGTCAGAGATTAAATGTGTTCTGCAGGCAGATGACATGTGTTTTCAACTTCTGTAGCTGCTCAGTCTACAGTCTTTGTTGTGTAGGTTAACATCCCGGGAATTAAGATTGGGTGACAGTCCTTCTGTTGTGGAGGTTAACATCCTGGGAATTAAGGTTGGGTGACAGTCTTTCTGTTGTGGAGGTTAACATCACGGGAATTATGGTTGGGTGACAGTCTTTCTGTTGTGGTGCTTAACATCACGAGAACTAAGGTTGGGTTGACAGTCTTTCTGTTGTGGAGGTTAACATCCCGGGAATTAAGGTTGGGTGACAGTCTTTCTGTTGTGGAGGTTAACATCACGAGAACTAAGGTTGGGTTGACAGTCT
The DNA here is from genome assembly GCA_014843695.1 of Archivesica marissinica. Taxonomy (NCBI): domain Eukaryota; kingdom Metazoa; phylum Mollusca; class Bivalvia; order Venerida; family Vesicomyidae; genus Archivesica; species Archivesica marissinica. Next base: position 62,577,650 of record CM026404.1, read on the forward strand.
TTCTGTTGTGGAGGTTAACATCATGAGAACTAAGGTTGGGTTGACAGTCTTTCTGTTGTGGAGGTTAACATCCCGGGAATTAAAGTTGGGTTGACAGTCTTTCTGTTGTGGAGGTTAACATCACGAGAACTAAGATTGGGTGACAGTCTTTCTGTTGTGGAGGTTAACATCCCGGCAATTAAGGTTGGGTTGACAGTCTTTCTGTTATGGAGGTTAACATCCCGTAACATCCCGGCAATTTAGGTTGGGTTGACAGTCTTTCTGTTGTGGAGGTTAACATCCTGGGAATTAAGGTTGAGTGACAGTCTTTCTGTTGTGGAGGTTAACATCCTGGGAATTAAGGTTGAGTGACAGTCTTTCTGTTGTGGAGGTTAACATCCTGGGAATTAAGGTTGAGTGACAGTCTTTCTGTTGTGAGGTTAACATCCCGGGAATTAAGGTTGGGTGACAGTCTTTCTGTTGTGGAGGTTAACATCCCGGCAATTAAGGTTGGGTGACAGTCTTTCTGTTGTGGAGGTTAACATCCCGGCAATTAAGGTTGAGTGACAGTCTTTCTGTTGTGAGGTTAACATCCCGGCAATTAAGGTTGGGTGACAGTCTTTCTGTTGTGGAGGCTAACATCCCGGGAATTAAGGTTGGGTGACAGTCTTTCTGTTGTGGAGGTTAACATCCCGGGAATTAAGGTTTGGTGACAGTCTTTCTGTTGTGGCGGTTAACATCCTGGGAATTAAGGTTGGGTGACAGTCTTTCTGTTGTGGAGGTTAACATCCCGGCAATTAAGGTTGGGTTGACAATCTTTCTGTTGTGGAGGTTAACATCCTGGGAACTAAGGTTGGGTTGACAGTCTTTCTGTTGTGGAGGTTAACATCCTGGGAATTAAGGTTGGGTGACAGTCTTTCTGTTGTGGAGGTTAACATCACGGGAATTAAGGTTTGGTGACAGTCTTTCTGTTGTGGAGGTTAATATCCCGGCAATTAAGGTTTGGTGACAGTCTTTCTGTTGTGGAGGTTAACATCACGGGAATTAAGGTTTGGTGACAGTCTTTCTGTTGTGTAGGTTAACATCCTGGGAATTAAGGTTGGGTTGACAGTCTTTCTGTTGTGGAGGTTAACATTCCGGGAATTAAGGTTGGGGTGACAGTCTTTCTGTTGTGGAGGTTAACATCCTGGGAATTAAGGTTGGGTGACAGTCTTTCTGTTGTGGAGGTTAACATTCCAGGAATTAAGGTTGGGTGACAGTCTTTCTGTTGTGGAGGTTAACATCCCGGCAATTAAGGTTGGGTTGACAGTCTTTCTGTTGTGGAGGTTAACATCCCGGCAATTAAGGTTGGGTGACAGTCTTTCTGTTGTGTAGGTTAACATCCTGGGAAATAAGATTGGGTGACAGTCTTTCTGTTGTGGTGGTTAACATCACAAGAACTAAGGTTGGGTTGACAGTCTTTCTGTTGTGGAGATTAACATCCCGGCAATTAAGGTTGGGTTGACAGTCTTTCTGTTGTGGAGGTTAACATCCCGGCAATTAAGGTTGGGTGACAGTCTTTCTGTTGTGGAGGTTAACATCCTGGGAATTAAGGTTGGGTTGACAGTCTTTCTGTTGTGGAGGTTAACATCCCAGGAATTAAGTTACATCTATGAGGAGAAGGCTACTGTTGGAAGGAACTTATTAGAAATACTTAAATTTGACAGCTTTTATGCCTCGGTACCCTTGATTAAACGTATGTATTATGTAGTTAAAGTTTCCGTATAAGTTACACAATAAATTACTGGAACATTAAACTGCTATGTAATTGTTCATTTCCAGGATGAGGTAGAGAACTTAGAAACCAAGATGTTAGAGACACGAGACATGATGACCAGTCCATCGCCCACCTCACCGGTCAGACTGCAGATGGACAACATGCAGGTACGAACAGAGTTTATAAAACTCTTTCTGATGTGGATGACATTGCGTTGCAAACTATTCTAGAAAATAAATCATTGTTAGTAGCACACAACGCATTATTCGTGATTTGACATAGCAGCTTATGCACTTATTTTCTGGCATAGAAAATGTTTCCATGGAAACCTGGAAATTATGCTAGTTCTTGCACATCACCAGGTCCTGTATTAGACACCTTCCAACATTGAGGTATTTTACACGCTGCACCTGCACGTAGCACATCACCAGGTCCTGTATTGGACCCCTTCTCAAATGAGGTAGTTTATATGCTGCACCTGCACTTAGTACATCACCAGGTCCTGTATTGGACCCCTTCTCACATGAGGTAGTTTACACGCTGCACCTGCACTTGTAATATTTTTCCTAGAAAGTAGTGACATTTCATTGAAAACATCCCGTCGGGGGATAAACGACCATTTCAACGTATTTGTCATTAACTGCATACATATAGACCACTATGTAACCCGATACAACACATTGTGCATACATATAGAACACTATGTAACCCAATACAACACATTGTGCATACATATAGAACACTATGTAACCCGATACAACACATTGTGCATACATATAGAACACTATGTAACCCGATACCACACATTGTGCATACATATAGAACACTATGTAACCCGATACAACACATTGTGCATACATATAGAACACTATGTAACCCGATACAACACATTGTGCATACATATAGACCACTATGTAACCCGATACAACACATTGTGCATACATATAGAACACTATGTAACCCGATACAACACATTGTGCATACATATAGAACACTATGTAACCCGATACCACACATTGTGCATACATATAGACCACTATGTAACCCGATACCACACATTGTGCATACAGTATTCATTTCAGTTTATACACCCATACCTATTTACAAATTCCAAAGTGTAGAATTTTAGCAAATCTTCCGGATGTTCATGCCTACATTCTTGCCTGAATAACTTGTGAACTTTGGGAACCTCCGTGGTGAAATGGATTCGGTGTCAGCCTCGGAACCGAGCCCTACCAAAACCATTGTGGTGATGTTCTTAGACAAGATTCTTAATTACTATGAAATCGAAACACACTGCCTCATCTCTCTCCCTCATGGCGATAGATTTCATCAGGAATGAGGACTCGAGAGCGATTAAACTAATGTTGTAATCGTGCTAAAATATATTTATATAGATTAACTTATTGATAAGAGATATAAACACCATATTTCTTTTAAAGCTAAGTTTGCCGGTAAGTGAGGTTGCTGCTGTGTGCAGTGTACATGGCTATTCATCATCATCATCATCAGCTTCCATATTATATGTAGCTATTCAATGGGATGTTTTGCATTCAGTGTTGGAAATGTGTATTACTGTAATAATAATGGATTCAAATATTACGCTAATTATTTGTCGTCCAAATTAACACGGTTCAAATATTACGCTAATTATTTGTCGTCCAAATTAACACGGTTATGTTCATTATTCTACAACGAACGGCAGTAACATTACGTATTCATTACACCAGACCAGATTTGAAACGTTGCCATTTTGACTTTTTCAAGAGTCGTAAGATTGAACAGCTATCGCCAAATTTAGCGCACTGATCGTAGTAACAATTAGACATGTGAAATTACTCTGTAAATACTATACAGATTTCAATACACTGGGGGCGTGGCTAATTTAACATTGCTTATAATGGGGAATGTTTTTTTACCAAAATTATTAGATAAAGAAAATGAATGCATTCATCGAAAAACAATTGCAAATTACCTCATTATAAATATGGACCACTGATATAGATTATGTTCATTCTCTATCGAAATATATGTATTATGTTATGTGAATGCTTACTCTGCTTAAACTATGTTTATGTTTCTATAACTCTTGCAGGAGGTAACAGCTCTTAATGATTCTGTAAGGCAATTAGAGTACACTCCTCTTTTATGGAAGTAGAGCTATAATATATAGACATTTTTTGTAACTCTGTAGTTCAAGATGGCTGCCAAAATGGCTGTCAACTCTGAATTTCTATTTTTAGAAGTGATTGTTTTACGTAGATAGAAGTAGATGACTATTTTTGATGTGCACTTTCTTGAAATTCTTGAATGATTTTTCTGTGACTTTTTGGAATATACATTTTGAATTGATCGTTGTAACAATGATTTGTTGATTTGTTTACATGTCTGTTATTCGCTTTGGATAGAATGACATGTATATTGTTGTATGCCAGAATTTTTTTATTGTGAATAATGATCAGTGTGTTGTATTTGAATTTAATACATGTCATAATTTAAGGTGGATGGTGTGACACATTATTGCATTGTACAGTAAATTGTCAGAGCATGACTTGTTATTCAAAGTAAAACTGATTTCTTTACAACATCTTAGATGGATCTGTAGTCCAGTGGTAACACGCTGGACTGGTAATCCAGGGATCGCAGGTTCGATCCCCCGTCTGACCCTAATAAAATTAACAGTCTTTCAGATGGGACGTTAAACCGAGGTCTTGTGTCGGTGCTTTACACCGTGCATGAAAAAGAAACAGAGGAGACTCTGGAATGGGTCTGTATCATTGCACTATCCTCCAAAATCTAAAATGACTAATCTCTTCAGGAGGCGTCGCTCATATGGGCAACCGGTAGCGACGATAAATAAACGTAAAACACAAATACAACATCTTGTCCATCACTCGTGAGAATTATTTATATTTAGTGCAATTCTATTTTTAAGAGATCACGTAATGATTTCATAACATGTATTAGTTGTACCCCCTACACCCTACCAAACAGTTTACAATATTATAGTTATAATTAATTCTAACACGACCCAGCTAATAACATACATACGTGTAGAGTAAAATCAATCTCGGGTTATTCTGCAATATACCTACCTTGAACTATGCTGCATGCACACCGTGTTTTGGCTACGTCATTTATACAATGCGTGTAAAGTTTTATGAATGAAAGTCACGTGATGTTTGTAAAAAATACCGTTGGAATTCACGGAAGTGAGCTATTTTTAGAATCAGATAATCTCTTGTCCATCTTGTTTTTCTGTTAAGTAACGTTTCAGTTACTATTCTGTACAGTTTTATTTGACAAAATAAATAAAATTATTGATCAGTTACAACTTTTGTTCATTTATGCACTATATTGATATTTTCCCTAAAAAATAACGTCATCACCCCTTACGCGGGAGGAAATTTCGAAAGCCAAATGCAGCGGCGTTTGAAGAAAATACTCCTTTAAAATTATTGGAAGTAAGTCGTGTTAGAATCGAAATAATAAGGCCAAAGGCCTTCGTGATATATCTCTACTCATAAGAACTTCAAACTCGGGTTATTCTGCGATATACCACGGTTGATACTTATTATTTCTTAATTATCCAACTCAGCACAATTAATGAATGACCAAAGTCCTCAATCGTTCTAAATCTATAATATACATGTAATTTGTTGTAGAAATATATCTGGTCGTCAGTGGCTGAGTGGTTAACGTTGTTGATTTCAAATAATTTGCCCCTCAACGCCGTAGGTCTAAATCCCACGGGGTGTCAAATTCTTTCAAGCCAGGAAGCTATCCAGCTGGCTTACTGTAGGCTAGTAGTTCTACCCGTGTGTCCATCCGTGCCTGAAATACTGCTCAGAGGAGCTCCCTGGGTTTTCCTCCACCATTAAGAGCTGGATTAAGAAAAAATCCTTTTTATATGGACAGTTTAAAGGAACCTAAATCAAATTTTTCCAAATAAGAAAATAGCAAATGTTTCATATTCTATTCCAATAACAAGGAATTTACTGTAGCGTTCATGGTATATGCAGCATATGTTGTTCCTGTATTTATATTTGTTTTACGTGTTACGTGTACTGTGTAATGTTGTGTGCCTGGCTTATTGTGTAGGACGCTATTGGCTACGAACAGGTAAACAGTGTGTTCTTGGCATTTGTATGTGTGACAAGGCCAGCGTGTGTAATTGTGTAAAACAAACATTAATTCCTGGGAAGATTGATAGAAGGAAATATAAACATTTGCATTATAAACAGTTTTCCTAATAACTATCAATTTTTCTGTAGAATACTGGTAACAATTGCATGACTATTTTCTTCTAAAAAGTTTTGAAATTTCATAATCTCATGAGATCTGATTGGCTAAATTAGAGAAAACATGACTTAGTTACAGCCAATCAGAAAGCTTGTGACAGAATGTGAGTTTCAAGATCTAGTTTTGCATACATGACTGAATGTTCCGATGTTTTTCATTAAAATTCTCGATCAAAATGTATGGATTGAATAGAGATGCTTTTCTATTTGGAGAAATATGTTTCTCTTGGTTGCTGTTTTCTTGAACCCATTCAACACTAAGTAGCTGACGTGGACTGATCCATGATATTCTTAGACCAATAAATTGATCAGAAAATTACATTTGGACGAGTTCATTTTTAACAAAATGGGTAACACAGACGGATATGTAGTACAGTGGTAACACGCTGGACTGGTAATCCAGGGATCGCAGGTTCGATCCCCCGTCTGACCATAATAAAATTAACAGTCTTTCAGATGGGACGTTAAACCGAGGTCTCGTGTCGGTGCTTTACACCGTGCACGTAAAAGAACCAGAGGAGATTCTGGAATGGGTCTCTGTCTGTATCATGCACTATCCTCCAAAATCTAAAATAACTAATCTCTTCAGGAGGCGTCGCTCATATGGGCAACCGGTAGCGACGATAAATAAACGTAAAAACACACACTGTCGAAAAATAGTAAAATTGCTAGCAAACAGTGCGGATCCTGATGAGACTTCTTTTTGCAAACCTATTTAGAGGTATGTAGTGTTGAAAGGGTTAATATCTAAATGCATGCATTTCATACTGGTAATAACCACTATCACCCTGTATAACCAGATACAACAAAAAGTCTTTACTGTGAATAGTTGATACAACTGAACAATGAATGAAATCCCTGAACGCTATTTGCAATACAGTCAAACTTGTCTTAAGCAGCCAGCCAAGGGAATCACAAAAAGTGGCTGCTTAGCACAAGTGGCTGCTTAATAGAGGTCAAGTGTATAATAAAACAAGATATTGGAAATCTGCTAACTGGCTGCTACAGGTTGGCTGCTTAATAGAGGTGACCACTAACACAGGTTTCACTGTAGTTTCAATAGACTATACATTGTATCAACTGTTTGCAGTAACGACAGTTTGTTGTATCAGGTTGCAGAGAGTGAATGTACTATTACAAAGCCAGTGATATATTCCTGCTGTATGGTAGTATAATACTCTTTATCCTGCTGTATTACTAATGGTAGTATAATACTCTTTATCAAATTCTTACAAATGAGGAAGCAATTCAGCCGGTGTGCGGACGGTCTGTGGTTCTACTCACACATGCTAATGGGTGCTTATGTGTCTAGGAGAACTATAGATCTATTGTCTAATGGGCTAGGATTAGCTGCTTTGTGGCTATGAATTCTTTTACGTGGCTAATAGAACATAGGAGAAGAAGATTGGGGTAGCCGCTTAAGTACCCAGTCATGAGGCTGTCTGTCCGGGTGCACATCCATGTCTGAAATACTGCTCGCAGGGGCACCCAGACATTTGTACGATTTCAACACACACACTAGTATTTTATATCCATTGGTAGATGTGATGTTTTTCAGGCATTAACCCTTTACACGCTAGCGGCAGATAAAATCACGTTTGCCAGTACGTGCAGTCTGATCTGGCTCTATGCTGTTTGCTATTCGGATAGTGGAACTAAAACACTTGGCTGAATAGCAAACAACATAGATCCTGATCAGCCGCAGCGTTATGCAGCGGCTGATCGATCTAGATCTATATTGTTTGCAAATGTGATTTTATTTACTCAGCAGGCAAAGGGTTAATACATGTGTATTCTCTACTTACTCTATATGATATCACCTCAGTTGACATTAAGTTATGAATCAATGGTTGATTTACTGAGAAGACCTGTTAATTTGCAAGCTAGGTTTGACAACTTGAGGGGTCGGTGTAGATGTTTGTTTATTCTGCAAATGAAATGAAAAAAGAAAGCTATGATTTGTTTTATAATTATTCGTGGTTAAAGGACAACTAATGCCCATTCTGTGTTCACGCTATTTTAGCTAATATTATAAATGCATTAAATATTATTCTTTATATTTTAAATATTATTATGACGTTAATTAACGGACAGATTTTCTGGTTAACTAGAATTATTGACCATTTTGAAAGAGATCAAGTTTTAAATTAGCTTCATCAAATTGTATTTGTAGAAAATTGAAGGACAGATGAAGAAATGTGAAACCCAGCTCAAGGGAGTGAAACAACGACAGTCTGAGTTGTCATCCCTAGATCCAGAGATTATCTCCCCTTATGAAATGGAATCTCTCCAGTCCAACTTTATGGATCTTCAAAGAAAGGTTTGTCGTTATATATCTTTTCTTGTGTGAATTTGATGACCCTTTCCACTATAGTACTGGTTCGTCATTATGAGATATTAGGAATAGATATAGTTACATGTATATAAATAAGGCATATTCACCTACCGTATATTATAAGGGCTGATGTTGCTGCATCATTTAGTGCACATACATTGTTTAGTGCACAGGCATTGCTTAGTGCACAGTCATCATTTAGTGCACAGGCATTGTTTAGTGCACAAACATTGTGTAGTGCATAGTGCACAGGCATTGTTTAGTGAACAGGCATTGTTTAGTACACAAACATTTTTTAGTGCACAGGCATTGTTTAGTGCACAGTCATCATTTAGTGCACAGTCATCATTTAGTGCACAGTCATCATTTAGTGCACATGTGCACAGTCATCATTTAGTGCACAGTCATCATTTAGTGCACAGTCACCATTTAGTATCATTTAGTGCACAGTCATCATTTAGTGCACAGTCAGTGCACAGTGATCATTTAGTGCACAGTCATCATTTAGTGCACATTCCTCATTTAGTGCACAGTCATCATTTAGTATCATTTAGTGCACAGTCATCATTTAGTGCACAGTCATCATTTAGTATCATTTAGTGCACATTCATCATTTAGTGCACAGTCATTATTTAGTGCACAGGCATTGTTTAGTGCACAGTCATCATTTAGTGCACAGGCATTGTTTAGTGCACAGTCATCATTTAGTGCACAGTCATCATTTAGTATCATTTAGTGCATAGTCATCATTTAGTGCACAGTCATCATTTAGTGCACAGTCATCATTTAGTGCACATGCATTGTTTAGTGCAAAGTCATGTGATCAATTTTTGTATCAAATTCATGCTCTGCTACATTTAAGTTATGCACTAAAACTGGGTTGGGTAAGGGGCTGTACCAGTCCTAGCTGTCCTATATCAAATTGTCTGCTCCTGGTTTATAACATTTGTTCTATAATAGAAGAGAGATAATTGACTTGTAACCTCTTATCTATGGGAGGTATTTACTACTGATAGGTGTATGTAGTATAAATACCAGTGATAAATAAATTATTGGTTTCCCCTGCCTTCATAGTAAATTATCGTAATTTGAAAATAAAGCAAACATGTACGTATTGATACTGGGTTGTTTGAATAATGTATTTAAATTACAGATCAATTGGAATACAAATGGATTTAACTTCACAAATGACAACTTTGCAAATATTTATTGAGAAATTGGTTCTGTGTTATTGTATTGCATTAGTGCAGGCAGGGGTGTAAATAAACATGGTACTATTATAATAGTGCATTCACTGTGATTGTGATAAATGAGCATGGAAATACACAATGATTGACAATAATGTGGGATAAAGTTTTTTTCATGTGGTCTATGCTTGAGTCTATGTTTGAGTTGTTGCAGTATATAGCATATATGTGTTCATGTGGTCTATGTTTGAGTTGTTGCAGTATAGAGCATATATGTGTTCATGTGGTCTATGTTTGAGTCTATGTTTGAGTTGTTGCAGTATATAGCATAGCTGTGTTCATGTGGTCTATGTTTGATTAGTTGCAGTATAGAGCATATATGTGTTCATGTGGTCTATGTTTGATTAGTTGCAGTATAGAGCATAGCTGTGTTCATGTGGTCTATGTTTGATTAGTTGCAGTATATAGCATAGCTGTGTTCATGTGGTCTATGTTTGATTAGTTGCAGTATATAGCATAGCTGTGTTCATGTGGTCTATGTTTGATTAGTTGCAGTATATAGCATAGCTGTGTTCATGTGGTCTATGTTTGATTAGTTGCAGTATAGAGCATATATGTGTTCATGTGGTCTATGTTTGATTAGTTGCAGTATATAGCATAGCTGTGTTCATGTGGTCTATGTTTGATTAGTTGCAGTATATAGCATAGCTGTGTTCATGTGGTCTATGTTTGATTAGTTGCAGTATATAGCATAGATGTGTTCATGTGGTCTATGTTTGATTAGTTGCAGTATATAGCATAGCTGTGTTCATGTGGTCTATGTTTGATTAGTTGCAATATATAGCATAGCTGTGTTCATGTGGTCTATGTTTGATTAGTTGCAGTATATAGCATAGATGTATTAGTTACATGAAGAAGAAATATTGTGTCTGCAGTTCATTCAAATTTAAATTTCGTTATTACACTCTGTATACATGGAATGGAGGTTATAAAACGTTTCTCTAATCTCAAACTCAGTCTCAAGCTTTCTGATTGGTTGACCCAAGAGCAAATCTCAGATTCGACAAATCATATCACATGAGCTTGAGTTTGATATCCCAACCATGTCAGCCTACACATATGAAATAAATAAAGGCCCGTTTCTGTCCTAATCAAATAAATAATGTTGCAAAAAATAATATGCATAAATTAATTTTTTAAACATGTAAAAAATTGTCCGATGAATATTAATCATAGGTGATGGAGAAGAAAGCAACACTACAAGAGTCTGTGTCGGTACAGGAGCAGTATGAAAAGCTTCTGTACGACTATGCTGACTTCCTGGAGACAGCAGACGACAAATTAAAGACGGATCAAATCTCAGCCAGGGACCTGGTGCACCTCAAGCAGCAACTCATAGCTCATAAAGTAAACCGTTATATCTAAATATTCTATAATTAACAGAAACAATAAGAATATTTGAGGCATCTCTCGGTCATGACTGCAATATTGTATGTTCATTTTCAACCTACTTTATTTTGGTATATATGCGTACTATGTGTTATATACATATACATGTAATCTGCATAATCAAGGTATTTGGCCTCAGTAAATGCAGTGTATAGTGTTGATTTATGGCTTGACAGTCATGTTACAGGTGAATCATAATATTGATCAGCCATTGACATATTTATAACCTGTCGGTATATATTTATGATAATTATGCCCTCAAGTGTATTTTTGCTCTTCAGGATTTCTTCAGTGACCTTGAAGTTCACCGTGCCATGTTGGACTCTCTGGTTGCGCAGTGTGACAAGGCTACCAAGCAGAAACATCTTCCCCAGCATACTCGACTTAGTAATCTCACATATGTTCTACAAGACAAGGCCAGCCTCCATGGGCAACGACTCGATCGGCTCACCCGCCAGTGGGCCGAAATGGAAGAGAAATTCAACCAATTGCAACGTTTCCTGCACGATATTGAAACTCAGATACCTAAACCTATTGCAAATGAAGACACTTTACAAACTATACAACATAAAATTTCAACTTACCAGAGATTACAAAGGGAATTAACTGAAGAAAAGCCGTCAGTGTTTCTGGTAGTTGATAAAGGGAAGCAACTCTTGCATAGTGTAAACTGTCCAGCATTAGAAATGTTGGTGACAAATGTTGCTGAAAAATGGGTGGATTTGAATACAGATTTATCGCATCAATTGAAAAGGTGAGTAACTAAAGATACTTGTTTTTTACTTTGATTGGTTAGATACATCGATTCATTTTAGCTTTTCTTGAAAGTGTCATTATTTGCACAATTACTGACAACTATGTGTACTACATTACCATCAGTACAATTACTAACAACTATGTGTACTACATTACCATCAGTACAATTACTGACAACTATATACACTTCATTACCGACAGTACAATTACTGACAACTATGTGCACATCAGTACAATTACTGACAACTATGTGCACATCATTACCAGCAGTACAATTACTGACAACTATGTGCACATCATTACCAGCAGTACAATTACTGACAACTATGTGCACTTCATTACCAGCAGTACAATTACTGACAACTATGTGCACATCATTACCAGCAGTACAATTACTGACAACTATGTGCACATTATTACCAGCAGTGCAATTACTGACAACTATGTGCACTTCATTACCAGCAGTACAATTACTGACAACTATGTGTACATCATTACCAGCAGTGCAATTACTGACAACTATGTTCACATCATTACCAGCAGTACAATTACTGACAACTATATACACATCATTACAGCAGTACAATTACTGACAACTATGTTCACATCATTACCAGCAGTGCAATTACTGACAACTGTGTGCACTTCATTACCAGCAGTACAATTACTGACAACTATGTGCACTTCATTACCAGCAGTGCAATTGCTGACAACTATGTGCACATCATTACCAGCAGTACAATTACTGACAACTATGTGCACATCATTACCAGCAGTGCAATTACTGACAACTATGTGCACATCATTGCCAGCAGGTCATTTATTGACAACTGTCTGCATGCACTCCAGTGGCCGCAATACATTTACTGACAACTGAGTGCACTCTATCGCCAGCAGATCATTTACTGACAACTACATGCACTTCATTGGCAGCAATACACTTATGGACAAAACCGTGTTCCCTCCATTTGTTAGCAGACATACACCAAGACATACACAGTTTACGTACCTTCATAGTTCTCCTCTGAACAAACTCGTACAAGTTGATCACTAGGACCTTTGTAATACAGCACCTCATTCTAGCAATTTGTCACAGTAGCTCCATTCCAATTAATGTTTCCTCATTGTTGTGAAGAGATCTGCCTTTTATGCCTCTCGGTAGATTAGATTTGATTAATAACAGTAGAACATGTTCTTGAATTAGAATCAAACACATTGAAAAAAGTCAAGTCAAATAAAGTGTAAAACAACGTAAATAGTCTTCTTTGTATTTCATGTGCTTACACGGAAAACGAATATTCTGAAACATCAATCATTTCCTCCACATTGTTGTTTACCGCACGACTCGAACATTGTTAACTTGAACATTGTTAACCGTATATAAAATATTTTATACATGTATGTAATGCTGCAGATCGCAATCGCTTGGTGAACAGTTACAAGTATTTGAGGCAGAGGCAGCCATATTGAAGTCCTGGCTCACTGCTGCAAGATCAAAACTGAACGGAATAAAACAACTCTCGTCTACAGATCTCAAGAGTATAGCTACAGTCAGAGGGAAAATTGATAACATATTGGTAAGTTTTATTGTTTTGGCATCAATATGCATTTCCTTGTATCAAAAACTCCTTTTTCTCTTTCATAAAAGACTATTCTGTACATCAAATTGCATTTTTACAATAGTCTTTTGGAGCTTCCAGTGGTTTGAAAGATTTCTTTGCAACCACATGGTTTAGACAAATTTATCTTTTGTTCCATTGCGAAATTTTTACAATATTAGATTAATCGCTGTGGAGACCACATTCCTGATGGAATCCATCACCATGAGGGAGAGAGAAGAGACCTCATTCCTGATGGAATCCATCATCATGATGGAGAGAGAAGAGACCTCATTCCTGATGGAATCCATCACCATGATGGAGAGAGAAGAGACCTCATTCCTGATGGAATCCATCACCATGATGGAGAGAGAAGAGACCTCATTCCTGATGGAATCCATCACCATGATGGAGAGAGAAGAGACCTCATTCCTGATGGAATCCATCACCATGATGGAGAGAGAAGAGACCTCATTCCTGATGGAATCCATCACCATGAGGGAGAGAGAAGAGACCTCATTCCTGATGGAATCCATCACCATGAGGGAGAGAGAAGAGACCTCATTCCTGATGGAATCCATCATCATGATGGAGAGAGAAGAGACCTCATTCCTGATGGAATCCATCACCATGAGGGAGAGAGAAGAGACCTCATTCCTGATGGAATCCATCACCATGAGGGAGAGAGAAGAGACCTCATTCCTGATGGAATCCATCATCATGATGGAGAGAGAAGAGACCTCATTCCTGATGGAATCCATCATCATGATGGAGAGAGAAGAGACCTCATTCCTGATGGAATCCATCACCATGATGGAGAGAGAAGAGACCTCATTCCTGATGGAATCCATCACCATGATGGAGAGAGAAGAGACCTCATTCCTGATGGAATCCATCACCATGATGGAGAGAGAAGAGACCTCATTCCTGATGGAATCCATCACCATGAGGGAGAGAGAAGAGACCTCATTCCTGATGGAATCCATCACCATGAGGGAGAGAGAAGAGACCTCATTCCTGATGGAATCCATCATCATGATGGAGAGAGAAGAGACCTCATTCCTGATGGAATCCATCACCATGAGGGAGAGAGAAGAGACCTCATTCCTGATGGAATCCATCACCATGAGGGAGAGAGAAGAGACCTCATTCCTGATGGAATCCATCATCATGATGGAGAGAGAAGAGACCTCATTCCTGATGGAATCCATCATCATGATGGAGAGAGAAGAGACCTCATTCCTGATGGAATCCATCACCATGATGGAGAGAGAAGAGACCTCATTCCTGATGGAATCCATCACCATGATGGAGAGAGAAGAGACCTCATTCCTGATGGAATCCATCACCATGATGGAGAGAGAAGAGACCTCATTCCTGATGGAATCCATCACCATGATGGAGAGAGAAGAGACCTCATTCCTGATGGAGAGAGAAGAGACAATGCAAATTTAAAGGTCTTGTCTAAGGACAACACCACTATGGTTCTGACGGAGCTCAAACTAACAACTTGGAAGTCACTGCGCTCGCTTCAGATGTGAAAGGCCTGGTGTTTGAGCACCGCTTGAGCCATTTATAATTGTGCCCTTAGACAAGGCAATTCCACATGCCTCTTCTCTCTCCCTCGTGGTGATGGATTCCATCAGGAATGAGGTCTCGAAAGTGATTAATATAAGTTGTAAGAACTTGTTTCGCAATCGAGCTAACATATATTTGTATAAACTAAACTTACAACTTCTCGGTTGTAAGGTGGACACCACTGAGGCTCCACAGTTTTTGCATGAATATACCTTTCTTTGTACCAAGAACTCCATTATCCTTCCTTACAGTTAATTTTGTATATCGCCATGTTTAATTGCAATTGTCTCATGGACCTTCCAGTGTCTCATGGACCTTCCAGTGTCTCATGGACCTTCCAGTGTCTCATGGACCTTCCAGTGCCTCATGGACCTTCCAGTGTCTCATGGACCTTCCAGTGTCTCATGGACCTTCCAGTGTCTCATGGACCTTCCAGTGTCTCATGGACCTTCCAGTGTCTCATGGACCTTCCAGTGTCTCATGGACCTTCCAGTGTCTCATGGACCTTCCAGTGTCTCATGGACCTTCCAGTGTCTCATGGACCTTCCAGTGTCTCATGGACCTTCCAGTGTCTCATGGACCTTCCAGTGTCTCATGGACCTTCCAGTGTCTTGAAAGATATCTTACCTCATGATGGTCAGGATTCTATGACAACCCTCTATACATCAACCACTATATTCAGAGTGGGTTTTGCGTCTATATTTAATCCGCTACAGCTATTAGTTTCAAACGTGCCCTAGATGGCGCCATCCATACACATGAAGTACTCGCCTTTATGAAGTAATATCAACCAGATAATGTTCCAGTTTCTTTAAAATGGGCTATGATTGCACCAAACTGTATAAATTCCCCCGCTGAGAGCGTCGACTTTTCCTTGTTCGTTGTAAATGTCCCTCTTTTAAATAAGAATGAGAGATATTGATCAGTTAGTTCCCCTGAATACCCTTTAAGGAAGATAGGTCTTTTTAATTGATTTGCTAAATTTTCGTTCCTTTGCATCGCACATTATTAATGTTTTTTTCCCCATTTTCTCAACTTCTAATTATTAAATCTCTACAGATATCCAATGGATATTTTACTGTAAAAAATTATTTATCAATTAATTAACATGATTTCGATAACATCACATTTATCGTACAGCAACACCTGGTTAGTGAGCAACATTAAAAACAAAGGATTCCAACTGAGGAACAATATATATTTTGTGCTGAGTCAGACATTATATGCCAAGGGAGGTAATAGAAGTACGAGCAATATCGCTGGTTGTTCAACTTGGACTCTAGAAATGGTTCACATGTATGGATGGAAGTATCTTGTATCTTGTACTGTTGATAGGTAAGGTCAAATCTGCTTTATTTCTTGCTTTGGAGATCATGTGGTCCGTCGTTCCAAATATTTATATCTGATTGCTTTAGGAATTCCGCAAAGAAGTAGAGAACCAGCTTCCGTTGAAGGAGAAGGTGCTATCGATCGGGAAGCAACTGCAACAGAGTCAGGTGTACCAGACTTCAGACCTGGTGGACCGCATGCGCTACCTGGAGCATGAGTGGGCGCACCTGGAGCATGACATCAACAACAGTGAGGAGTACCTGCACCAGGCACAGATGGATCTGATGCCATCGAGACAAGCCCTCGGAGAGCTCAACACCTGGCTAACAGAAATCGAGGAAACCCTACGAGACGAGAGAAGCAAGCCCCTAAAGAACCTGGCTGATATGGAAGTTCTTCTCAAGAAGTACAAGGTATATTTCAATAAGGTTTTGTTATGCTTTAAGAAGTTACTTTTAAATATTGTATGTGACATTGTGTGTTCTAGTTTAAGCAAGATCGACCTGTCCAGTAAATATTATATGTGGATAATTGTATATTCCAGTTTTACAAGATAGACCTGTCCAGTAAATATTATATGTGGATAATTGTATATTCCAGTCTTACAAGATAGACCTGTCCAGTAAATATTATATGTGGATAATTGTGTATTCCAGTCTTACAAGATTGACCTGTCCAGTAAGCAGCTTACTGTTGATTTTGTCAACCAAGATGTCTTGCAACCCAAGGATGACGTTGACGGACCACCACCAGCCGAGGTGAATGAATTCTCTGAACGTCTGGGCGTGCTCAACAATCGCTGGAAGGATGTCAGTAAGCACGTCTCTGATCGCCTCAAATCCCTGGAGGCTATTCACAACAAGTGGGATGAGTTTGAGAAAGCAGTAACTCGTTTGATTGGCTGGTTCCATGAACAGGAAGACAAGATAAAGAAGTACCGTCTCATTGGGCATGAAGTCAGTGTACGACAGACGCTGAAAGATGTCAAGGTGAGTCACTTTTGAGTCAGTGTACAATAGATGCTAAAATATCTCAGTGAATCACATGAAGTCTGTGTACAGCAAAGTCTGTGTATGTTGAAAGCTTGCGTGAAAGTACATATGATAGCTAAAACAGTATACACAGATTTCTCCTATGTTGCTATTGCTATTGTAACCGGCTGTCAGCGAGAATATAAAATTAGTCAAACAAGCTATAGTTTATATGTTCATTTACTTACGAATTTTAGACTGGAAACAAACAACTGTGTAATGGGCTGTTAGTTGACTCAGCTGTTCTCTCCTGAAATTACATGTATGTAGCCAAGCGTAAATGCACCACAATGCACTTAATGCAAAGCCCAGGGCCCCCCAGTATTGGGTCGAAAATTTAGCTGTATAGAAGATTACGTCTGTTAACATTAAGTTGCTATAGTGATGCACATACACACAAAGTATCCCCCTTCAGCACGGACTATCCCCTTTGAGGGCATCCAAACTTCTTTAAAATGTTTTCACCAAACTACAAAACATCCCCTTTGAGATCTTCTTTGATCTATATGACTGTTTTAAATATCCACCTTAAGAATGTGCATTGACCTTGACTCGTATTGAAATTTCAGGCGTTGCATACGACATTGAAATCGAAGCAGATTGAGATGCAGCAGATAAAAGAGCTGGGAGAAATGTTGGTGGAACTGAGTGAGGACTCTCCACAAGTGAGACAATGCATCAAGTCAAGTCTCGGCAACGTTGACGAGCTGAAGGGAAAGCTGGACGCCAGTGTCAAACAGGTATCTATTTCTTAACCCATTTCATTCTGGATACATTTAAAGGCTTTTGCAAACAACATAGATCCAGATCAGCCACAGCGTGACGCTGCGTGCCGATCAGGATAGATGTTGTTTGCTACATAGCCAAGTGTCTTAGCAAGATCATCTGAATAGCAAACAGCATAGAGCCTGATCAGACGGAACATTCCATGGCAGCTATTGATCAGTGCTCTTTATTTGGAACTATTAACCTTTTGCACTCTGAGTAAATAAAATTACATTTGCAAAAACATAGATCCAGATCAGCTGCAGCACACCGCCACGTCTAATCAGGATCTATTTTGTTTGCTATTCAGCCACGTGTTTTAGCTCCACTATCTGAATAGCAAACAGTGTTTGCAAAAGTGATTTTATCTGCAAAGGGTTATCAGCAGATTAATGCAGAATGATTTATATATGATATATGATCCCGGGTCATTTAAACTATATAAAATAAAAGTATGAAAATGGACAGGTTATGTTGCTGTGCTTGTGGAACCTTGAACGGAAGTTGTGTTTCAGGTGCACCAGTTGTTGGAGGATATATTGGCTCAGTGGGACAGTTACCACGGTGAATTACAAGTGGTGAGTCAGACCCTAGCGGAAACAGAATACTGCCTGCAACGCTACAGCCTCATTGGAGGAGATATAGCAACGTTAAAAATACAAGTGGAAAAACTTGAGGTATGTTGTCAATAAGGTAAAAATGATAATGTTGTCACTTTTAAATGGTCACAAAGTGGGCCAAGTGGTTGCAGTCGTTGACTTTAAATCACTTGCCTCTCACAGCTGTAAGTTCGAATCCCACCTGGGGTGTCAAATTGTTTCAAGTTAGAACAGAACGTCGATGGTTCTACTTGGGTGCCTGTCCATGACTGAAATACTGCTTGGAGGCCACTCAGGGTTTGAGCTCCACCAATAATAGTTGGAAAGTCGCTAATTGACCTAAGCTGTAGGTGCGACCCTGCGCCTCCAAGACAAGAAAAACAAACATATTTGAAATAACCGGGGATAGACCATAAAACCCATACCATCCAACTTGAAATAACCATGGATAGACCATAAAACCCATACCATCCAACTTGAAATAACTGTGGATAGACCATAAAACCCATACCATCCAACTTGAAATAACTGTGGATAGACCATAAAACCCATACCATCCAACTTGAAATAACCGTTGATAGACCATAAAACCCATACCATCCAACTTGAAATAACTGTGGATAGACCATAAAACCCATACCATCCAACTTGAGATAACCGTGGATAGACCATAAAACCCATACCATCCAACTTGAAATAACCATGGATAGACCATAAAACCCATACCATCCAACTTGAAATAACCATGGATAGACCATAAAACCAATACCATCCAACTTGAAATAACCGTTGATAGACCATAAAACCCATACCATCCAACTTGAGATAACCGTGGATAGACCATAAAACCCATACCATCCAACTTGAAATAACTGTGGATAGACAATAAAACCCATACCATCCAACTTGAAATAACTGTGGATAGACAATAAAACCCATACCATCCAACTTGAGATAATCTGTAGTCCAATGGTTAACACGCTGGACTGGTAATCCAGGGATCGCCGGTTCAATCCCCTGTCTTGACCCTAATACCATTAACAGTCTTTCAGATGGGACTTTAAATCGAGGTCTCGTGTTAGTGCTTTACACCGTGCACATAAAAGAACCAGAGGAGACTCTGAAATGGGTCTCTGTCTGTATCATTGCACTATCCTCCAAATATCTAAAATGAATAATCTCTTTAGGAGGCGTCGCTCATATGGGCAACTGGTAGCGACGATAAATAAACGTAAAACACCACATATGAATACAGCTCATGTAATAAGGCCATGTCTTTAACCCATTCAACACCAAGTAACTGACATGGACTGGTCCATGATATTTTTAGACCAATAAATTAATAACAAAATTACATTTGGATCAGTTCATTTATCAAAATGGGTAATGTTTTTTCTAAAAATAGTTATATTACTTGAAAAAAGTGCAGATCCTGATGAGACGGCTCATCACGAGCCGGCTCATCTGGATCTACACTTTTTTGTAAGCCTATTTAGAGGTCTGTGGTGTTGAAAGGGTTAATGGCCATCACGTTGGACTGTGTGTCCAGGGATCACATGTTCGATGCCCCCCTCACTCTAATAATATTAACAGTCTTAGAGAGATAGGACTATACACAACCGTCTCATGAATCAGTGCAATACACTTATACACCGGACATGTAAAAGAACCAAGAATACTTCTGGAATTGGAGTGTCTTCTGTATTTTGCACTATCCTCTAAGAAATAAAATAACTAATATACCTTTAGAGGCATCGCCCCAAATAATCAGGGGGCAACGATTAATAATTGTATCCAACAATAACCCATCAAGACATATTTATCAGTTTAACCTTCTATGAGAGATCACCGTTCATAAAATACATCCTTTGCCATTCTAGTGAGTGGTGTTTACAACCTTCTACGAGAGACCATCTTTCATAAAATACATCCTTTGCCATTCTAGTGAGTGTTGTTTACAACCTTCTACGAGAGATCACCGTTCATAAAATACATCCTTTGCCATTCTAGTGAGTGTTGTTTACAACCTTCTACGAGAGATCACCGTTCATAAAATACATCCTTTGCCATTCTAGTGAGTGGTGTTTACAACCTTCTACGAGAGACCATCTTTCATAAAATACATCCTTTGCCATTCTAGTGAGTGTTGTTTACAACCTTCTACGAGAGATCACCGTTCATAAAATACATCCTTTGCCATTCTAGTGAGTGTTGTTTACAACCTTCTACGAGAGATCACCGTTCATAAAATACATCCTTTGCCATTCTAGTGAGTGGTGTTTACAACCTTCTACGAGAGACCATCTTTCATAAAATACATCCTTTGCCATTCTAGTGAGTGTTGTTTACAACCTTCTACGAGAGACCATCTTTCATAAAATACATCCTTTGCCATTCTAGTGAGTGGTGTTTACCGATGCATTTAACTGTATTTCTGATCCCTTTATCAACTTTCAGAGTCTGATGGCGGATATGGAAAGACATGTTGTCCGTTATGAGAAATTCTCTAACTTGGCAACCAGACTGTCGGAAGTCTGTGAGCCTACTACCAGACAGGAAATTAAGAGCACCCAGTCCGATATTCAGAGAAGATGGCACGATATTTTCAATGAGCTACGAACGAGAACGGAGAAGTTCCGTGAATGTCTGCAACAGTGGTTGGGATACGAGGATGAATACAATTCCGCAAAAACTTGGCTGGATGCCAAGGAGAAACTGTGTGATGAATTATTGTATGGGAAAGAGCAGAGAACAAGAAGGGATGCAAACCTGAAAAACTGCCAGGTAACACTAGAAGTAGATCTAAGATCATTTCTCTGTTCTAATTCTATTCACTTTATTATTACAAATCTGATCGTGGTGACAATTGTTTGGAAAATTACTCAACATATGCAATGATCTAAGTAGTTGCTGTATCCATCCATGTAAATGCACAAAAAGTATTTGTGAATTCTGAAAATATCTGAGCATCATTATGTTTTATCACAGCAAATGCATCCTACATGTACGTTCATTCTATTTCTCAGACCTTGCAGAGAGAACTTGACCATTTCCAGTCCCAGCTTGCCGATTTGTACAGAGTGGGGGAAGATGTTACCAAAAACATGGACCCTTCATCAATAGTCAACATCACTTCCAAATTGTCGGCACTTGAGCAGCGAATGCTCACACTGCGGCAGAAGCTATCGAAGCATGTTCATGGTCTCCAAGGAGACCTATCGCAGCAGAGGAGGTTCCAGGAAGCTTTTGACAATGTTAAGGCATTTGTGTCGCAAGCCCAGAGGATTCTAGGAATGGAAGATCCAAATAGGTCAGCAGACGAAAAAGTGATCGGTGATCGTCTAGAACATCTCAAAGAACTCTGTGCTCAGTTCAATGATAATTCTGCTAACCTCGATTCACTCAATGACCTTGGTTACAGACTCGCACTGAATGAAACCGCAGCAGCCGATTTGCAGGATTTGAACCATAAATGGCACGAGTTATTCACAGAGACCAAAGAAAGGTGTAAAATGCTTCAAGGACTGCTACTTGTGCAGCAGGACTTCCAGTCCAAGTGTGACACCTGGATGACCTTCCTGGCTCAGACCGAGGCTGATCTTTCCACAGAAATTGCAGGAAATCTGATTGACCTGCTTGCTCAACAAAAGAAATGTGAGGTAAGAAGAGTTCCTTTATAATTATTTCAAAATTATGCAGGCCTTCTTGTGGTGTTGTACATTGTGTCTCATGCCCTCTGCCATGTGAAGATAATCATTGTATGGTTGACATGTCCGTATCTTGTCATGCTTTAGGTTGTAAAACAACAAATAAATTACCTATTAAATACATACAAATAGTAAAAAGTAAAAACATACAGTTCATTTATATTTCCAATCTTTCATTTCTTCTGATACCACATCCACTGTGAAGAGGTATTGAAATCAGCCTGAAACACACCAAGAATATTTCAAATTTAATGTGCTCACCTGTGAATCACTGTATTTACACACTGTATTCCTCCGCCAAATAATACAGTATACCAAACTTCAGTTTGCAATGGCCTGAATTCTTATACCACATCTTTTCTACACATCAACTAGTCTGAAGTTTTCTCAAGTCACATAATTTCTCAAAAAACACAAAAACTATACACTGCCTGTCATGAAAATGCATTTTACCAAAAAGAAAAATGAACTATATTAGTTATTGGGACTACATTCGAGTGGACCGCGGATGCACTTCTGCCTATTTACGTATATACAACCTTTACATTCAGTGACTTGAGACACAAATTGCCCTCAGTCTTCAAACTTCTGGCATAGCTATTGGCCATTAGATATTGAGGTTAAATAGGTCAGGGTCAAACTGAACACTGTTTCACTAAATAACATCTCAACCACCAGATGCAATGTCATCAAACATTATCGGGGCTTTGATAATATATAGTAGATAGACCCCTATTGATTTTAGATAGTGAATCAAAGGTCAGGGTCTCAGGGAACTTGCATTGAAAGTATGATGCACTTCAATTCACATGAACAAATTCCTGTGTGACATATCTTATTTTTCTTGACACATATTGTGTGCATAAAATTATATAGTGTGTTTTAAATACACAGATCTTATTCCAACATACAGAGTAAAATGAAAAGCAGCTCTTCGTAGATTATTGTGTCTTAATTCCCAGCAACCGTTGTTTTCTAGAAATTTGAAGCTGAAACGTACAGCCGGCAACAAATTCTTCACGCCATTATCAATGATGGCCAGACCATGATGAGTGAAGGTGGCCTTGACAATAAGGAGGAGTTCCAGCAAAAACTCATCCTATTGGCTAACCAGTGGCAGAGTGTGCTGAGGAGAGCCAATCAGAGAAAAGCTATCATAAACTCTACCATCAAGCAATGGCAGGGCTTCAATGACACATCAGAGAAGTTGAGGGAGTGGCTAGGAGAAAAAGAGGAGGTTCTTCAAGCCTTCAGCTTTGACACGGCTTCATTACAGAAAGTCAAAAATCTCGTAGAAAAAGCAAAGGTATTGTTTCATGTATTTGTCATACAGTTACAATATACAGTACTTAAAATGATGTTAATATATTTAGTCTTATGAGTGAGTAATTAATAAAGTATTATGTACATGTCGTACATGTATTGCTTTATCAACTCAAATATTCACCACAAGTACATTGTGTATGGCGGGTTATCTCAGTCATGGTTTATTTCAGTACTGCAAAACCAATGGAGCATAGCTAATGCTATGTCAAATCCCAACGATCGGATCTACAGTTACTGTGAGCTTAATTACCGCTAATTGCTTTAAATTATGAAATAATCTAACGGGACACAACGTGTAGGTCGTTATATCTGATATTGTTACAAGCAGACGTAATTCAATGCAAATATATAGTGAACACTGTCAGTACCAGAATTGTCTAGTAATAAAATTTGTGAACGATACTTTGGTGTTTCAGAACACCCAGAATGAATTCAAACTCCAAGAGGACCTCTTCAAGAACATGAATACTCAAGGGAAGCAACTCGTACAGCGAGCAGATGAAAAAGCTCAGGAAGAGATCAAAGTCAGCATGGCTCAAGTACAGCAGCACTGGCACCAGATATTTGTGAAGCTCGATGGTGAACGAGAAAAACTTGAGAGTGTGCTGAAACGATGGCGGGAATGTGAAGACGATATCGAGGATATACTCACATGGCTCAAGGATACGAGAAAGACACTTGCTGGTACATTACCTCACGCTTACGAGGAGTTGCAGGCAGACATGCATAAATGCAAGGTGAATGAGTGACATTGTTGGTTTTTCTATTACCTCCCTTGGTAGACATAGTCTGATTTATCCAGAAATCTATATTTGTCCTGCATATTGGAATCCTTTGTTTTTACTGTTGGTCCCTAACCAGATGTGTGATAAATGTGATTTTATCAACATGTTAATTAATTTATAACACATTTTTTTCCAGTAAATAATCCATTACTGTACGACTGGTGATCTGTCGAGATTTAAGAATTTAATAATAATAAGATGAAAATTGATAGCATGTGGTGCAAAGGAAGCAATGATGAAAATGGAGAAAACCAATTTAAAACATCTATCCTCCTCCAAGAGTATTCAGGGGGAAGTAACTGACCAATATCTCTCATTGAGAGGTATATTTATAAACTTAAAGTCAATAAATACATCCATTTTAAAGTCATTTATTCAGACCCATACTTTCTTATATCTGTTCTTTGTCATTTGAGGTCTTTTCATCAGGTACTTTTGGTATACATTGCATCATTTTATGTATAAAACGAAGTAGTTTATTATAATTATTGTCTGGATACATTTCAGGATATTGAAACAGCATTTGCTAATGCTGAGCCGAAACGTCAGTCCCTTCTTGCCAACGAAAAAGTGCTATCCAAGACCATCGAACCTGAGGACCTCAATGTTCTCCACCAGAGAATCCGTCTGCTCAACAAACAGTGGGACGAACTACGCAACCAGGCCAGTCTACGCGCCCAGCGCATTGATGATACCATGTTCCGCTGGTCAAACTTCAGCCAGAAATTTAAGGAGCTCTGTGACTGGATAGATAGAATGGAGGTGAAGGTCATATCGAGTAAAGACTTCCATATCGAAGATCTTCTCAACCGTATGGAAAAGGTTAGTAGAAAGTTGTTTGGCAAGGACCTTAGAACATTGTTTCACTGAAAATATTTGAATTCTTGCATAATATTTAAATTAATGAAGGTCAAAATGTGTTAAAAGGTCATCTGTGTGTTGCTTAACTGTATGATTACAGTCAGGCCTGTCCAAGGGAATCACAAAAAGTGGCTGCTTAGCATAGGTGGCTGCTTAATAAAGGTGACCAGTAGTTTTCTTCATAGTCGCCTCCGCCGAGGCACATGGGCGACTGGTTTCTCTAAGGAGTTTATGTAGACATCTAAGTTGTTTATGAAGACAACTGGGAAGGCATCTTCGTTCTTCGCAGGGTGACAAGTCCTGTAAAAGGTGACCATTAACACAGGATTGACTATATATATTGTAAAATGTGTATTGTTCTCTTCTGATTTGCTATAGGACTTTAAGAACGAATTGACTGACAAAGAAAAGAGTAAGAATGACCTTGTCACTCAAGGTCATGCCTTGATGAAGATCAGCAGTGAGGTCAGGGCCAGTGATATAGAACAAAAGGTGACAAGGTTGGAAGATAAATGGGAACATCTCAAAGCTGTTATAGCATTCAGGTAAAATGTCTAATAATTATACCAACAAGTTTTGAAATACTTGATACAAGTAGCAGCAAATGAGTGGTTAGCAAGGTGTATGTCTATCTCAGATTATATAATTAACCCATACCATTAGGAATGGGGGTTATTGTGTGTGTCTGTCTGTCTGTCTGTCTGTCTGTCTGTCTGTCTGTCTGTCTGTCTGTCTGTCTGTCTGTCTGTCTGTCTGTCTGTCTGTCTGTCTGTCTGTCTGTCTGTCTGTGAACCATCTCGAAATGTTGTTGATGGATGGTGGTGAAATTGTGTGTATACATAGAGTGCTGATCTTGGAGGATTTTGGGAGAAAAAGGTCAAGGCGGTTAGCGAAGTGTCCCATTGACTGCTACAGTAAACTATGCATGCTTACAATTCGAAAGAGAAGCACGATAGTCATATAGTTTTATATTGAACACCTATAGGAAGCCACTTATGACTTTTCAAATAAGTCATTCCTTGTGACCTTGAGATTGACCTTTCAAGATCATGTGAAATCAAGCATATGTTCTTATGTCAAATACCAGCCCTGGGATTTCCATATATCTAAGTACTATCGTCTAGTTGTGTTCTGTTTCTGCATCAACTTGTACAAACGGTGGTCCTTGGACTGAGAAATAACTCGTAGTGTCAGTGTATTTCTGATGCACCTCAATCTATTTTACTGTACTTTAATAACATGACACCTTTGTAAGCCTGTTATACTAGATTTTGTCCTGGTTTTACAGACAGCGCAAGCTACAGGAGACATTGCTGGCTGTTCAACAACTGGACGTCAGTATGAGTAATCTACGTAAATGGCTGGCCAACATGGAGGATAATTTGTCTGCCCCTATTGTCTATAGGGAATGTGAAAGCAAGGAAATACAGAGAAAGTTACAACACCAAAACGTAAGTTATTAATGCTCGAACGTGAACTATTTATAGTACATTTTGGATGTGATTGTATCAATTTGTTGCAACATATGTTTTATGGATGCACATTTTAAGGATGCACATTTTAAGGATGCACATTTTAAAGATGCACATTTTCAAGTTTTAAAGCTAATTAACAACATTACGAGACACCTTATATCGACAAGTGATAGAAACATGTATCTGTACAAGTGAACCTCTCTGTACAGACCACCCAAAGGTGGTCATTATGTACATTAGTGTGTCATAACAGGTTAAATACACATCTGGGTTGGTCGGTCTTTAACATGGGTTGAACTGTCTAATTTAAAATGTATCTTATGATTGGTCAGTCCTTAACTTAAATGTATCTTATGATTGGTCGGTCCTTAACTTAAATATATCTTATGATTAGTCAGCCCTTAACATGGGTTGAACTGTCTAACTTAGATATATCTTATGATTGGTCAGCCCTTAACATGGGTTGGACTGCATAACTTAAAATGTATCTTATGATTGGTCGGTCCTTAACTTAAATATATCTTATGATTGGTCAGTCCTTAACATGGGTTGGACTGTCTAACTTAAATATATCTTATGATTGGTCGGTCCTTAACATGGGTTGGACTACATAACTTAAATATATCTTATGATTGGTCGGTCCTTAACATGGGTTGGACTGTCTAACTTAAATATATCTTATGATTGGTCGGTCCTTAACATGGGTTGGACTGCATAACTTAAATATATCTTATGATTGGTCGGTCCTTAACATGGGTTGGACTGCATAACTTAAATATATCTTATGATTGGTCGGTCCTTAACATGGGTTGGACTGCATAACTTAAATATATCTTATGCTTGGTCGGTCCTTAACATGGGTTGGACTGCATAACTTAAATATATCTTATGCTTGGTCGGTCCTTAACATGGGTTGGACTGCATAACTTAAATATATCTTATGCTTGGTCGGTCCTTAACATGGGTTGGACTGCATAACTTAAATATATCTTATGCTTGGTCGGTCCTTAACATGGGTTGGACTGCATAACTTAAATATATCTTATGCTTGGTCGGTCCTTAACATGGGTTGGACTGCATAACTTAAATATATCTTATGCTTGGTCGGTCCTTAACATGGGTTGGACTGCATAACTTAAATATATCTTATGCTTGGTCGGTCCTTAACATGGGTTGGACTGCATAACTTAAATATATCTTATGCTTGGTCGGTCCTTAACATGGGTTGGACTGCATAACTTAAATATATCTTATGATTGGTCGGTCCTTAACATGGGTTGGACTGCATAACTTAAATATATCTTATGATTGGTCGGTCCTTAACATGGGTTGGACTGCATAACTTAAATATATCTTATGATTGGTTGGTCCTTAACATGGGTTGGACTGCATAACTTAAATATATCTTATGCTTGGTTGGTCCTTAACATGGGTTGGACTGCATAGCTTAAATATATCTTATGCTTGGTCGGTCCTTAACATGGGTTGGACTGTCTAACTTAAATATATCTTATGATTGGTTGGTCCTTAACATGGGTTGAACTGTCTAACTTAAATATATCTTATGCTTGGTCGGTCCTTAACATGGTTTGAACTGTCTAACTTAAATATATCTTATGATTGGTTTGTCCTTAACATGGGTTAAACTATCTAACTTAATGTATCTAATGCTTGGTTGGTCCTTAACTTAAAATGTATCTTATGATTGGTCGGTCCTTAACATGGGTTGGACTCTATATCTCATATGACCTTCTTCATTGTTGGTCTCTAGCATAGGTTGAACTATATAACTCATATGTAACTTATCCATGGTCATTATTTTTTTAAGGATCTGCAACATGACATAGAGCGTCACAGTCCGGGTGTCGGATCCGTGCTGAACCTGTGTGAGGTGTTGCTGCATGACTCAGATGCTTGCCCAACCGACGTAGAGTTTAATGGTCTCCAAACAGCCATGAAGAACCTCGAACGACGTTGGAGAGGAATATGTCAGCTCGCTCCAGAACAAAGATCAAGGTGAGGGCGGCACAACATGCTTGTAATCAAATGAATCTGACATTTAATATATTGTAAAGCTGATAAATAAATGTATCTTGAATATAGAAGATGACCCAAGTGACCTACCCATTCTTCCAACCTAGATACACACCTGCCTATCTGCATAGCTTGACATTTATAGCCTTATGAAATTATCTAACCTATCCACAGTGAATGTCTGCTGGATAGACATGACACCCGGGTATATCTAATCTATCTACATGACACCCGGGTATATCTAATCTATCTACATGACACCCGGGTATATCTAATCTATCTACATGACACCCGGGTATATCTAATCTATCTACATGACACCCGGGTATATCTAATCTATCTACATGACACCAGGGTATATCTAATATATCTACATGACACCAGGGTATATCTAATCTATCTACATGACACCAGGGTATATCTAATATATCTACATGACACCAGGGTATATCTAATCTATCTACATGACACCAGGGTATATCTAATATATCTACATGACACCCAGGTATATCTAATATATCTACATGACACCAGGGTATATCTAACCTATCTACATGACACCAGGGTATATCTAATCTATCTACATGACACCAGGGTATATCTAATCTATCTACATGACACCAGGGTATATCTAATCTATCTACATGACACCCGGGTATATCTAATATATCTACATGACACCAGGGTATATCTAACCTATCTACATGACACCAGGGTATATCTAATCTATCTACATGACACCAGGGTATATCTAATCTATCTACATGACACCAGGGTATATCTAATCTATCTACATGACACCCGGGTATATCTAATATATCTACATGACACCAGGGTATATCTAACCTATCTACATGACACCAGGGTATATCTAATCTATCTACATGACACCAGGGTATATCTAATCTATCTACATGACACCAGGGTATATCTAATCTATCTACATGACACCCGGGTATATCTAATATATCTACATGACACCAGGGTATATCTAACCTATCTACATGACACCAGGGTATATCTAATCTATCTACATGACACCAGGGTATATCTCTTCTATCTACATGACACCCGGGTATATCTAATCTATCTACATGACACCAGGGTATATCTAATCTATCTACATGACACCCGGGTATATCTAATCTATCTACATGACACCCGGGTATATCTAATCTATCTACATGACACCCGGGTATATCTAACCTATCTACATGACACCCGGGTATATCTAATCTATCTACATGACACCAGGGTATATCTAATATATCTACATGACACCCGCATATATCTAATCTATCTACATGACATCAGGGTATATCTACTCTATCTACATGACACCAGGGTATATCTAATCTATCTACATGACACCAGGGCCGGTATTTATAAACTGTTTCTCAAATCTCAGACTCTAGCTCAAGTGATATGATTGGTGGAATCTGAGATTTGCTCTTGGCTAAGCCAATCAGAACTCTTGAGTCTGTGTTTGAGATTGGAGAAAAGTTTGATAACCTCCAGTACTCTGTTCTCCCGAACAATCAGTTCTGATTATTACTGGCAGGCGAAGTCAGGAAACAGTCAGTTAGTCTAAAATGTTATGTGCCAAGTTAAATAGTATATATGGTAGGTTACTGTATTAAATGACAATTGAAATAATTAATATGCTGTAATATATCCCAATACATTTTGTCCATTGTATGTCATGTATGTTTCATCTGCAGACTCGAGGAGACGTGGAAGCTGTGGCAGACATTGTTAGATGACTGCAGAGTCTTTGGTGATTGGCTGAAAGTCATGGAATCCGAGGTCACTGAGGTCACAGCTGACCAATTAAATGTGACCACTTCCAGTGTGGAGTATAGCAGATGTGAGGTGAGTGTACATTAATATTGATTGGTCATTCATTAGCTGTAGAGTGCGGTATATTAAATCGGTTCTATAATGACCCCCAGGTAGAACCACCGACCTTCCGCAAGCCAGCTGGATAGCTTCCTTACATGAAATAATTTGACAGCACCAATGTGATTCGAACCTACAGCGGTGATGGGCCAGTGATTTGATGTCCTTAACCACTCGGCCATGGATGCCCCATTGACTATTTGTCTTCCTATTCTTAATTACGTTTCTTTACTGTTGTTTCAAGAACTGGAGGTACATACATATATACATGATACTTGGCGTTTGGTCTATCTGTTGTATTAGTTTGTTTCGAGACAATTACTGCAATACGCCTCATTCTATCTTTATGAAATTTGGTCACAATGCACGATGGTTACCAGCCAGATTGCACCAATAATGAGAGACATTGGTGAGTTACTGTCCCTGAATACTCCCTAAAAGTAAATAGGTCCTATTAAGTGTTTTCCTCTGTTTTTATCGTTGTTTCTTTTGCACAACACGCTAGCAATTTTATTCCACTATCGCTTTATATGATTATTAAATTACTATATCTTGACAGATCTCATACAGTATATGCAATGGGTACTTATTTGTAAAACAATGCTATCAGTTAATTAACACGATTTGGATAAAATTACAATTATCATACCGCAACATCTGGTTAGGGAACAACAGTAAAAACAAAGGATTCTAACTGAAAGGACCTATTCACATTTTGGAATAAATCAGACTGTATCTGCTAAGGGAGGTAATAGAAAATTAGAGATGTCTCTCATTGTAGTTATGTCCCGTAGATTTTTTAAAATTGTGATTTTCTTTCATAACAGTAAATTTATATGTATTCCAATCTTGATGAAACTTATTGAGGTAGCAATATTACTGATCATGTAGCCTTGACATAGTATGATTAGCAGTCAGATGACCAGAGAGTTATGGCACTTTTGATATTTTAAAAATGGTGACTGAAAATAAATAATTATTAATTTATACAAATTTATTTTTTGTCTCCATTGCGAAACAAGTTTTCACAACATTAGATTAATCGCTCTCGAGACCTCATTCCTGATGGAATCCATCACCATGAGGAAGAGAGAAGAGGCCATGTGGAATTTAATTGTCTTGCCTAAGGGCACAATCATAACAGCTAAGGCTGGGCGAGAACTCCGGGCCTTTCGCAACTGAAGTGAACGTGCTACCACTGCACTATAACTACTCCACGAATAATTATTCACAATCTACTTGTCATACCTTTGTCATAATATATATGATTATACCTTATCAACAATATTTGATTACCAGCTTTACAACAATAATGCATTAATTCAATTATATTAAGATCACTCACCGTTTGGGAATACAGTCAAACCTGTGTTAGTGGTCATATCTATTAACCCTTTCCTTCATAGAGATTTAGGTTAATATACTATTATATCTCCATACAAATGACAGCCATTTAGCTATCATGCAGTGGATAAGTAGTCACCATATCTATCCCACCTCCATAGATATTACTGGGACTACACGAGATTCTGGCCTTTATTATGAGCATTGGTTTGGCTACTACATTGTCAATGTATGTCATATTGGTAATGGCGTCAAGAGGTGCATCTATGAGGGAAAGGGTTAAGCAGCCAATCTGAATTAAGCAGCCAGTTTTAATATTCCTGATATGTTACTTTGTTATACATTTAACCTCATTTAAGCAGCCACCTGTGCTAAGCAGCCACTTTCTGTGATTCCCTTGGCTGGTGTTGTAACACAGGTTATAATTTGTCTCAATATTTCAGGCTGTACAGAGAAAGATACACGAGAATCTAAGTAAGTTAGAGAACATCAACCGTCAGTACCGGCGGCTGGCACGAGAAGGTCGCACCGACACAGCAGGTACCCTAAAGTCAATGATGCATGATGCCAACAATCGGTGGGATCACATGCAAGGTCAAATGTCCACGAACTTGCGGGAGCTACGACATTCAACAAGTATACGTGAAGATTTCAACCAGACAAAGGAATCCTTGTTGAGTTGGCTTACCGAGATTGACATGCAGTTGACAAACATAGAACATCTCTCATCAATGGATGTAAAGACAAAATTACGTGAAATGCAGGTAAGCCAAGTATTACGTGCCTTCTGTTTGTAGGAAGTCAAGTAGTATGTTGATACGGATAAGACAGCTTGAAGTATTATGAATAATCAAAGTGGTGGTAGTGGCTGAGTGCTCTAGGGACCTCTGTGGCTGAGTGCTCTAGGGACCTCTGTGGCTGAGTGGTTACGGTCGTTGACTTCAAATCACTTGCTTCTCATCGCTGTAGGTTTGAATATCACTGGGGGTGTCAAATTCATTCATGTGAGGAAGCTATCCAGCTGGAGAGGCCCATGCGTGCCTGAAATACTGGTCGAAAGGGGCACCTAGGGTGTTCCTCCACCAATAATAGCTGGAGACCCGCCATATGAGCTAAGCTATTGTGCGACTTTAAACCCCCAAAACACACAAAGTTGTAGTAATTATATCTGTTGAATACCGATACATAAAAGAGACACTCCACATTGGATACTGTTGGTTTTAAATTAATAATAGCTCAGTTCATTTCTAAAATACTGTGATGAAAACCAATTACATGTATACAACATATTTCTGAAATATTGTGATGAAAACCAATTACATGCATGTAACATATTTCTGAAATATTGTGAAGAAAACCAATTACATGCATGTAACATATTTCTGAAATATTGTGAAGAAAACCAATTACATGCATGTAACATATTTCTGAAATATTGTGAAGAAAACCAATTACATGCATATTTTTGGTTTGTGTGTTTGTCAACGTATTTCTGAGATAGTGTGATGAAAACCAATTACATGCATAAAATGTATTTCTGAAATATTGTGATGAAAACCAATTGCATGCATACAACATATTTCTGAAATATTGTGATGAAAACCAATTACATGCATACAACATATTTCTAAAATATTTCTAACTTTGTGCAGAGAATACAAGAGGAAATCGATTCAAGATCCAGAAAATTGAATTTCCTGGATGAAACCGCCCTCTTCCTGATACAGAAGGGGGACAGCACAGATGCTATTACCACCCAAGCCGAGATTGACTCCTTCCGTCAGTACCACAGACAGGTGCTGGACAGAGTGGCAATTACCACTGCTAGATTGTCAGCCATGCAGGTAACTCCATTCTTTGACCATTTCTCCTAATATGTACCATAAAAGTATAAAATTGATACATAATTAGTATCTCTATAATGACATGAAAAATGTTGCTTAATCCTTTACTCCTTACAAAACCCTTTATCCATTCACACATATGTCCGCCGTTCCACACCGTTATCTATTCCCATATACATTGAATGATTGAGTATGTAGTCAGGGTTCATTCTAGGTCAGAATTTTTGGGAGAAGTGAGAAAGCGCGTGATCGCTTCCTTAAATGGTGTTCTTTAATATACTTCTGTAAAATAGGGTTAAAATGCACAGTATAACCATTAAATACAACATTTGAATAGAAGGAGTGCTTTATAATGGGCCAGTGTATCTTACTAGACAAAATTTTGTTTGAAAATCATAACCCAAAAAATGTGTTTGTTTTTTTGTGTCTTTTTTATAGGGAGTAGTGGGGTCCCCAGAGGGCGAAGTCAGGGTGCCTAGGGCGACAATTTCGCCCACATCGCCCTCTAGAATGATCCCTGTGTAGTATAGTGTGTCTATTGCTCATCAGCAGTATGGAGATAAAATGAGTAATTGATCTTCTGTTGTGGAGCAAAGTGTCCAACTATTGTTATGTTTTCAGACGGAGGAGAGAATGCATCTAGATGGAGATGAGTTGGATCGTCTGGAACGTGAGCTGTATGCACTAGCCCCGGGTGAACCACTAACATTGGATTGGGACATGAAGGAGATCGAAGCTTATCTCGAAGCATCACCACCTGAGAGTCCTCCCGGCAAGCGCAGGGCAATGTTGAAAAAGCTCCGGGAAAGGTCACGGTCACGTTCCACCTCTCCGAAAAAGCTATCAACAGTTACTGCAGCTACTCATTCGTCGTTACAAGCATCGCCCAACTTTAGACGGCAACCTACTGATACCGTTGATGCAGCATCATCTATCAGACTACATCGCACTGAGTCTCCTAGCTCGCGAAGACTTGAGTCACCTAGGTCACATAGACCTGGCACAGCTTCACCAACAAGGTCAAGGTCACCAACAAGGACATTGAGGACAAAATCTCCAAGACGGGTTGCCAAAGACTACGCTGAGGGCAGAGGTACTTGAGTAATTCATAAACTATTTAATCAAATAATTATATTGTGTCAATTTGTTATCCATCTCCGTGGCCTAGTTGTTAATCACTCTTGTTGGCGCGGATGAAAGCGTATATGTGGTCATTCATGTGGGAGGAAACCGCAGTACTCTGAGAAAACCCACCTGTCCGATCTGGCGACCACCGTACCATCTCACATACTTCCAGGTCCGAGGTTCGAACCCGGGTTGCATTGGTGAGAAGCGAGCATGCTAACCACTGCGCTAATCGGACAATCTTTATTTAGTCACTTATTTACAAGAATAAAACATGATTAACCATGATAAGCATAGCTATACATAATACGAAATACTACCTGATAAATAATAATGTACATGTACGCATATTTGTTTTGGTTTGTATTTATAATTTGGAAATATTCATGTATGTATTATGATGATTATAATGTATTTAACGTATTATTGCTTGTTTTGTGCAGCATATTCCCCATCGAGACAAGAGAGGTTTAACAGAATGAAGTCAGAATTGACACATCGTGGTAAAGAGGATCAAGTAGAAGCCATCTTGGAGAAACTTGCCGATGCCCTCGTACTGGCTACAGAGAAATTGGACACCGCTGAACGGCAAATGCGCCTAACTATGCCAATAGGTCCAGGGGTTGAGCACCGCTCCGCTAACTACGTAGGTTCCTCTTGCATTTTCTTAAACTCTTCATGATAAATTTAATTTTTTTAATTTGTTATTAAATCATTGGTTCTTAGATATGTACTATGACTGTGTATTATTTTGTAGTCACAATTCTAAGTAAATTCCACAACATATTTCCAGAGTTTTCAATTACGATTAAGAAAAACACATTAATGAATTGTCGTCTGCTGCAATTAATTGAACTATTTATAGCCTTTATTTTACCCAGCATGCAAAGAGTTAAACAATGAATGTTGTGTTTGTTAATGCTTGATATTGCCATTAGTTACAGAGCATGACTGAAGCTGGGAAGTGTGTGGAAGATGTCCGCAGCATACACCATCTTCTGAAGGAAGAGACGGGCCTGCATACCATCACCAGTGCAGATAACCAGGTGGAAGGTCAGTCACGGAGTAATTTGTCACGGAGTAACTTACCTTGAATGCAATATTGGCGGTAGTTTAGTACAGATTATTTGCATAGAGAATTGTCAATATAAAGTAATTCCCGGATTACATCCCACAATGCACCTTGACCTATTTCTACTGGAGGTAGACCAGATGAATTTATTACCGTGGAAGTCGTCATAGCGCATTGGTAGCGCGTTCGCTTCAGGTGCAAAATGCCCAGAGTTAGAGCCCCGCTGGTGCCATTACAATTGTGCCCTTAGCCAAGGCATTTAAATACGATACTTCTTCTCTCTCCCTTGTGGCGATCGATTCCATCAGGAATGAGGTCTCGAGAGTGATTAATATAAGTTGTAAGAACTTGTTTCACAATCAAGCTAACATAATATTTGTATAAACTAATTTATTACCAAGTGCATTTTCATTACCTAGGAAGAATTTATGTTACATTGTTAGGTTTAAGTTGACTATTTCTTCAAGGTGTGTGTGAGAAGAATACATTGTTATGCTGTGTTGTATTCTATTATGCTATGATGGACATGCCACAAGAAACTGAAGTCTTGTACCCATATCCACCCATATCCATCCATATCCATCCATATCCACCCATATCCATCCATATCCACCCATATCCATCCATATCCATCCATATCCACCCATATCCATCCATATCCATCCATATCCACCCATATCCATCCATATCCACCCATATCCATCCATATCCACCCATATTCATCCATATCCATCCATATCCATCCATATCCACCCATATCCACCCAATCCATCCATATCCATCCATATCCACCCATATCCACCTATCCATCCATATCCACCCATATCCACCATATCCATCCATATCCACCCATATCCATCCATATCCCCACCATATCCATCCATATCCATCCATATCCCCCATATCCATCCATATCCACCCTATCCATCCATATCCATCCATATCCACCCATATCCATCCATATCCACCCATATCCACCCATATCCACCCATATCCATCCATCCACATCCACCCATATCCATCCATATCCACCCATATCCATCCATATCCACCCATATACACCCATATCCATCCATATCCACCCATATCCATCCATATACACCCATATCCATCCATATCCATCCATCCACATCCACCCATATCCATCCAACATTTTATTATTAAACCTTAAAATGATTAAAATGCACTGATTAAAATATATACAAACTGTCTTAATTTGTATCTGTACTAAGATATTTTTAATTTGTATCTGTACTAAGATATTTTTAATTTGTATCTCTACGATATTTTTAATTTGTATCTACTAAAATATTTTTCATTTGTATCTGTACTAAGATATTTTTAATTTGTATCTGTACTAAAATATTTTTAATTTGTACTAAGATGTTTTTCATTTGTATCTGTACTAAGATATTTTTATTTTGTATCTGTACTAAGATATTTTTAATTTGTATCTGTACTAAGATGTATTTTTAATTTGTATCTGTACTAAGATGTTTTTAATTTGTATCTGTACTAACATATTTTTAATTTGTATCTGTACTAAGATGTATTTTTAATTTGTATCTGTACTAAGATATTTTTAATTTGTATCTGTACTAAGATATTTTTAATTTGTATCTGTACTAAAATATTTTTAATTTGTATCTGTACTAAGATATTTCATACTATCCTCGGTTTGTATATTTATAGCCGTAGTCTCTCGTTGGGAAATGTTACAAGCTGGAGCCATACAGAAAGATTATCGGTTAACTCAGCACCGGAAAGAGTGGCATCAGTTCCGGTCTGACCTTGACAACATGATGGCATGGCTTGATGAGGCGGAAGCTCTTCAGCATACCCATAAACCCCTGCCAGAGGAGATCACCAAACTCGATTCGATAATACGACAACATAAGGTACATTATAGAAATGAATTCTCTATTGGGGTAACACATTAGTGGTAGCATGTTAGTGTTTGTGTAGTGATATAAGTGAGAATAGTGCAGCTCGTTTAATCTTAGCTGAGTTTTCTCTTTTCTTTTATGCGATTCAGTAAATCCTTAAATGTCTGAGTAAATCTTTAAATGTCTCAGTAATTCCTTAAATGTCTCAGTAATTCCTTAAATGTCTCAGTAATTCCTTAAATGTCTGAGTAATTCCTTAAATGTCTCAGTAATTCCTTAAATGTCTCAGTAATTCCTTAAATGTCTGAGTAATTCCTTAAATGTCTCAGTAATTCCTTAAATGTCTCAGTAATTCCTTAAATGTCTCAGTAATTCCTTAAATGTCTCAGTAATTCCTTAATTGTCTCAGTAAATCCCAGTAAATCCTTAAATGTCTGAGTAAATCCTTAAATGTCTCAGTAGTTCCTTAAATGTCTCAGTAATTCCTTAAATGTCTCAGTAAATCGCAGTAAATCCTTAAATGTCTAGGACTTGGCATAGAACAGTTTTGGTCACTTCTATCTCAATACACACAACACATTGCATTCTGTCATCACAGTTATTCAGATAGTCATCAGTCTTCTATATACTCTTATATTCGTATATATAGTTGTGTAGTGAGACTTTATAGATAATACATATAGGATCTTACACGAGTCGTGATTTCATACCATATTTTGTGAAACAAGTTTGGAATGTTGTTATTAATAGAGCCTTTTGGCTAGTTCCATAAAATATGGTATGAAATCACCACAAGTGTAAGATCCTTTTACTCACATTACCACAGTAAATAAACCATAAATTTGAAAAAGGTTTTCTGTTTGCCATTATACAATGAAATCAGTTGGCTGCATCAATACGCCGTAGTAAATGCTCCCTAATAATTAAAGAAACTACAAGAAAATAAACAAGACAAACTGTATTCTGCCAGTGCATATTTAGCATTTTGTTTATTTAATTTCCACCCCTAAGAATAAGCTAATTACCACCCCTAGTAATTATTGTCGTTATCTAATTCCAAGCCTTGGAATTAACGCCATTGGCTAAATACCTCATCTAAAACTGCATATGCACGTCACCACCTGCCATTAGCTAAATACCTCATCTGAGACTGCGTATGCACGTCACCGCCTGCCATTGGCTAAATACCTCATCTAAAACTGCATATGCACGTCACCGCCTGCCATTGGCTAAATACCTCATCTAAAACTGCATATGCACGTCACCGCCTGCCATTAGCTAAATACCTCATCTGAGACTGCGTATGCACGTCACCGCCTGCCATTGGCTAAATACCTCATCTGAGACTGCGTATGCACGTCACCGCCTGCCATTGGCTAAATACCTCATCTGAGACTGCGTATGCACGTCACCGCCTGCCATTGGCTAAATACCTCATCTGAGACTGCGTATGCACGTCACCGCCTGCCATTGGCTAAATACCTCATCTGAAACTGTGTATGCACGTCACTGCCTGCCATTGGCTAAATACCTCATCTGAAACTGCGTATGCAGTCACCACCTGCCATTAGCTAAATACCTCATCTGAGACTGTGTATGCACGTCACCGCCTGCCATTGGCTAAATACCTCATCTAAAACTGCGTATGCACATCACCGTCTGCCATTGGCTAAATACCTCCTCTAAAACTGCATATGCATGTCACCGCCTGCCATTGGCTAAATACCTCATCTGCGACTGCGTATGCACGTCACCGCCTGCCATTGGCTAAATACCTCATCTGAAACTGCGTATGCATGTCACCACCTGCCATTGGCTAAATACCTCATCTGAGACTGCGTATGCACTGTTGTGTGTTGTTTTTGGCACGCCTGCCATTGGCTAATACCTCATCTAAAACTGTGTATGCACGTCACTGCCTGCCATTGGCTAAATACCTCATCTGAAACTGCGTATGCATGTCACCACCTGCCATTGGCTAAATACCTCATCTGAGACTGTGTAAGCAGTCACCGCCTGCCATTGGCTAAATACCTCATCTAAAACTGCGTATGCATGTCACCGCCTGCCATTGGCTAAATACCTCATCTGCGACTGCGTATGCACGTCACCGCCTGCCATTGGCTAAATACCTCATCTAAAACTGCGTATGCATGTCACCGCCTGCCATTGGCTAAATACCTCATCTAAAACTGTGTATGCACGTCACCGCCTGCCATTGGCTAAATACCTCATCTAAAACTGTGTATGCACACGTCACCGCCTGCCATTGGCTAAATACCTCATCTAAAACTGCGTATGCACGTTACCGCCTTCCCCTTCCACATGATTACCGTCTCCCATTAGGAAAAATTCCATATAATATTATATGTACATAATCATGAAACATTAATCCATGTACTTTTATATATAATCTTCAATACTTACTACTCTTTGTAGGAAATCTTTAAGGAGGTACCTGTATATGTGTATTTCTGTGTTCATCATGTGCCACTAAATCCTTCATCTTCTCTTGTGTTTCTTGGATTCATTGTTTTACTTAACACTGGTTCATGTGTGTATTCATATACCAGTGGTTTTCATCAGTTTTATTTAACACTGGT
Organism: Archivesica marissinica; assembly: GCA_014843695.1. Taxonomy (NCBI): domain Eukaryota; kingdom Metazoa; phylum Mollusca; class Bivalvia; order Venerida; family Vesicomyidae; genus Archivesica; species Archivesica marissinica. Next base: position 62,618,274 of record CM026404.1, read on the forward strand.
TCATGTGTGTATTCATATACCAGTGGTTTTCATCAGTTTTTCTTAACACTGGTTCATCGGTGTATTCATATATACCAGTGGTTTTCATCAGTTTTACTTAACACTGGTTCATGTGTGTATTCATATACCAGTGGTTTTCATCAGTTTTTCTTAACACTGGTTCATGTGTGTATTTATATATACCAGTGGTTTTCATCAGTTTTACTTAACACTGGTTCATGTGTGTATTTATATATACCAGTGGTTTTCATCAGTTTTTCTTAACACTGGTTCATGTGTGTATTTATATATACCAGTGGTTTTCATCAGTTTTACTTAACACTGGTTCATGTGTGTATTTATATATACCAGTGGTTTTCATCAGTTTTACTTAACACTGGTTCATGTGTGTATTCATATACCAGTGGTTTTCATCAGTTTTACTCAACACTAGTTCATCGGTGTATTCATATATACCAGTAGTTTTTCATCAGTTTTACTTAACACTGGTTCATGTGTGTATCTTATGGCCTGCATATATACCAGTGGTTTTCATCAGTTTTACTTAACACTGGTTCATGTGTGTATCTTATGGCCTACATATATACCAGTGGTTTTCATCAGTTTTACTTAACACTGGTTCATCGGTGTATTCATATATACCAGTGGTTTTCATCAGTTTTACTTAACACTGGTTCATGTGTGTATTCATATATACCAGTAGTTTTTCATCGGTATTATTTAACACTGGTTCATGTGTGTTTCCGGAATAGAAGTGTTCCAGATTGTTTTTTTATTACAATAAAAATAGTAGGGGAAATTTTGGACCGAAGAAAAGGTCTGGTTGGAGGGTATTCCGGATTGGAGAGGTTTTATTGTAGTTTTTATTGGTATTACTTAACACTTGTTCATGTGTGTCATACCTTGGTATATACCAGAAGGTAACCCCCACCATTATTTGTATGTGGATATATAGAGGGTGGCCTTGGAGGAGTACAACATGAACACCTTTTTGATTTATCCTGTCCGCACACACACACAGACAGACACATGCAGACAGACACACGCAGACAGACAGACACACGCAGACAGATAGACACATGCAGACAGACAGACACATGCACACAGACAGACAGACACACGCAGACAGACAAAATCAATAACCCTTGTTATGCACTAACATATAATATTACATCAGTATGATACTGAGTATCATTATGGTTTGGTGCATTTTCACTCTTTGTATCAGCATCTATACATTGTACATGGGGGTTTGCAGTTCTAGTGCTCTCTTCTCTCACACCTCTTCACGTAAATACATTGCTATTATGTTTTCTTTAAGACTAGTTTTTATCATAATATCAGAGTATGTGATAGTATTTTTACTCATTTATTAAATGTTAATATTTATTTATTTCAATTCTCTGTTTTTATTATGTAACGGATACTGCTACTAATATATGAGTTATTAGCGAGTTCATAGATTTGCGAGTTTGTGTCCTGAATCTTTAGGAATATATTTTTTTTTAAAAACAATATGGAAACTGTTATTGTTTACAGGATTTCCTTGTGCAGCTTGAATCAAAGAAAACCCGTGTTATATCTATCAACTTGACCAGTCGAGAATTGATCGACTCCGGCAGTGATGAGGGGAGACAACTCAATGATCAACTCATGCTAATGAACAAGAGATGGGACTCGGTGTGCGCGCATGCGACTCGGCTACAGAGCGAGCTGCAGGATGCGCTGATGCAGTGCCAGGAATTCCACCACACTGTGCACGACCTGCTACTCTGGTTGGAGGGCATTGAGTTGAAGATTCAACAGTGTGAGCCGATTAAACTCGCAAATGACGAGGCAGCTTTGTGGACCATACTTAGAAAATTACGGGTTTGTGCATTATTTGTTTGTGTAACAGGAAGTACTGTTTGTACAGTGTCATTTTGGACTGATGTTTTACGTGATTTCTGTCAGTCAGTGCATATTGTATCTGTCATTGCCAACCTCTCCCGTTTCACTTCCAAAATGTTAGAGAAGGTGATGCTATGCGATCTACTCATCGTAACAATCACTGATGATAAAGACATAAAACACCTAAATTTTTGCCTCTCAATAACAGCGTCTACTGTATATCAGTAGCCGGCATTATATCGGGATGAAGTACTTGATTTGGGAAGCTAGAAATGTAAGTTTCCTCATGCACTGTACAGAGGTTTATAATGTAACTCATCTATCTGTACTTTCATATTCTAAAATGAGGAAGTATGTGGGAAATATGTTTTTTTTAATATTTCAAATTTTGTAATTGTAAGTTATTTTATATTCTAACACAACCCAGCTAATAACATACATACTTGTAGAGTAAAATCTACCTCGGGTTATTCTGCGATATACCTACCTTGAACTATGCTGCGCGCGCACCGTGTTTTGGCTATTCCATTTATACAATGCGTGTAAAGTTTTATGAATGAAAGTCACGTGATGTTTGTAAATACTACCGCGGGAATTCGCGGAAGTGAGCATTTTTTGAATCAGATAATCTCTTGTCCGTCTTGTTTTTCTGTTAAGTAACGTTTCAGTTACTATTCTGTACAGTTTTCTTTGACAAAATAAATAAAATTATTGATCAGTTACAACTTTTGTTCATTTATGCACAAGATTGATATTTTCCATAAAAAATAACGTCATCACCCCTTACACGGGAGGAAATTTCGAAAGCCAAATGCAGCGTTTGAAGAAAATACTCCTTTGATTCTCGTCTAAAATTATTAGAAGTAAGTCGTGTTAGAATCGAAATAATAAGTATCAACCTTGGTATATCGCAGAATAACCCTCGTTTGAAGTTCTTATGCGTAGAAATATATCACGAAGCCCGAAGATTCCAATTATTAATTATTAATAATTATTAATTGTCGAGAGTTCCAATTACAGTACAGACTACAGAGTTTATTACTTTTGAAGAATCTTAGTTTCAATTGGCATATCAAACATTGGAATCCCTAATGTAACTCGATATTTATGGGAATCCCTAATGTAACTTGATATTTATTGGAATCCCTAATGTAACTCAATATTTATGGGAATCCCTAATGTAACTTGATATTTATTGGAATCCCTAATGTAACTTGATATTTATTGGAATCCCTAATGTAACTTGATATTTATTGGAATCCTAATGTAACTCAATATTTATTGGAATCCCTAATGTAACTCAATATTTATTGGAATCCCTAATGTAACTTGATATTTATGGGAATACGAATGTAACTCGATATTTATGGGAATCCCTAATGTAACTTGATATTTATGGGAATACGAATGTAACTCAATATTTATGGGAATCCCTAATGTAACTTGATATTTATTGGAATCCCTAATGTAACTTGATATTTATTGGAATCCCTAATGTAACTTGATATTTATTGGAATCCCTAATGTAACTTGATATTTATTGGAATCCCTAATGTAACTCGATATTTATGGGAATCCCTAATGTAACTTGATATTTATGGGAATCCCTAATGTGAGAATAGTTCATTTATTAAAATGCACAATTCCAGGACATCAGATTTGATTTAGAGAAGAATCGACCCAGAGTTATGTCCCTTAGAGACACAGCGGATCAGCTGCTATTGAACTCTGACTCCCCAGAGATGTGCCAAGCCAAGGACAAGATGCATATAACAGCCAACCGTCTCAAAGCTCTGCTTAGACTGTGTTCATCCTATATCTCTAGCTTAGAATCAAGACTGGACGTGAAAATGCCTGTACGTTTCCATTTCTTTCCTTTTTATCAGATATCATTTTGTTTGTTGTCACTCCCATACGTTTTAAATTATTTCCTGTTATAGACATAGGATTATTTATATTTATTTTAGCTCGATTGGGAAACAAGTTCTTACAACTTGTATTAATCACTCTGGAGACCTCATTCCTGATGGAATCCATCGCCTCAAGGGAGAGAGACGAGGCATGTAGAATTTAAATCCCTTGCCTAAGGGCATAATCGTAACAGCTCCAGCGGGGCTCGAACTCCGGACCTAATGACTCCAGGCTAATAGGATTATTTGCTACCACTATGTATTTATAATTATTTCTATTGTTAAATAAAAGTTTAAACTTTACGATTGCGAAGCAAGTTTTAACAACTTATATTAATCACACTCGTTGGCGTGGATGAAAGTGTATATGTGGTCATTCTTGTGGGAGGAAACCGGAGTACCCTGAGAAAACCCACCTGTCCGATCTGGCGACCACAGTACCATCTCACATACTTACTGGTCAGAGGATCGAACCCGGGTTGCATTGGTGAGAAGCGAGCGCACTAATCGAACAGCCTATTGTTTAATAACATGTAATAAATACACATATGTTTATATATATTTTCAATATTAACCTGCACAGATACGAAGCCCAGACAGAAGCTTTGACATGACTGGATCACCAGCATCTTCCGGTGCAAGCAGTCCCCGAGACATTGGGATACGTACCAGCACACCCACGCGTCCATTCCGTCCACACTTCCGTCCTATTCCCGGTACCATGACATCATCAAGGCCAAGAACCAGATCACCATTTGCTCTATCTAGAGAGGTATGCATGTTTTATATCATCACTCCATAATGTTACAATGTGTCTTTTCTTTAACATAATAATCTAGACTGTATAGAATTAGTGAATCTCACATTTACCACAGATCTATAATTGACAGGGATAGGACACATTCACTTGTCACGTTTCCACTGTTTACGTAACTTTCTGAGTGTAGAGATTGAGTCTAGAATTTTAATGTAGAGATTTTAGTTTAGAATTTTAGTGTAGAGATTGAGTCTAGAGTTTTAGTGTAGAGATTTTAGTTAGAAATTTAGTGTAGATTTTGATTGTAGTGATTGACTGTAGAGATTGAGTGTAGATATTAAGTGTAGAGATTGAGTGTAGATATTAAGTGTAGATATTGAGTGTAGATATTAAGTGTAGAGATTGAGTGTAGATATTAAGTGTAGAGATTGAGTGTAGATATTAAGTGTAGAGATTGAGTGTAGATATTAAGTGTAGATATTGAGTGTAGATATTGAGTGTAGAGATTAAGTGTAGATATTGAGTGTAGAGATTGAGTGTAGATATTGAGTGTAGATATTGAGTGTAGAGATTGAGTGTAGATATTGAGTGTAGATATTAAGTGTAGATATTAAGTGTAGAGATTAAGTGTAGAGATTAAGTGTATATTATCTGTATTTACATGTACATATACATAACTGTTGTTTATAGGTCTCTGTATTTACATGTACATATACATAACTGTTGTTTATAGGTCTCTGTATTTACATGTACATATACATAAATGAACCAAACTCAATGATTTATAATATTTATTAAATTATTAATTGACAATTTTTTTCCATCAGAAATCAAGAGGTCAATTTGGTAACGTAAATACATACAAGGTAATTTACATAACAACCAGTGTGAAGTAATATGTTTGTTATTCACAGTTGTAATTGTAACCCACTTGTATTTCACTTTCAGAGTATTTTAAAACTTGTGAAGGGATGTTTGGGACACATTGTTCCCACTATCTTTCAAACGTCACCTCCATAACTGCTATTGCATGTTACCTGTAGTTTTGTCTATATTTAAGCTAAACAGCTACATCCTTATTATGAAGTTACAACTGTCACTTGAAGGAAACAAAAAAGTCCTCAAGTCTTGGACTGTTTAGTTATTTCTGATCTGTTACTGATCTGGACTGTTTAATTATGTCTGATCTGGACTGTTTGATTATGTCTGATCTGGACTGTTTAATTATGTCTGATCTGGACTGTTTAATTATGTCTGATCTGGACTGTTTAATTATGTCTGATCTGGACTGTTTAATTATGTCTGATCTGGACTGTTTGATTATGTCTGATCTGGACAGTTTAATTATGTCTGATCTGGACTGTTTGATTATGTCTGACCTGGACTGTATAATTATGTCTGGCCTTGACTGTTTGATTATGTCTGACCTGGACTGTATAATTATGTCTTATCTGGACTGTATAATGATGTCTGACCTGGACTGTATAATTATGTCTGACCTGGACTGTATAATTATGTCTGACCTGGACTGTATAATGATGTCTGACCTGGACTGTATATTTATGTCTGACCTGGACTGTTTAATTATGTCTGATCTGGACTGTTTAATTATGTCTGATCTGGAATGTATAATTATGTCTGACCTGGACTGTATAATGATGTCTGACCTGGACTGTATAATTATGTCTGATCTGGACTGTATAATGATGTCTGACCTGGACTGTATAATTATGTCTGATCTGGACTGTTTGATTATGTCTGACCTGGACTGTATAATGATGTCTGACCTGGACTGTATAATTATGTCTGACCTTGACTGTTTGATTATGTCTGACCTGGACTGTATAATTATGTCTGGCCTTGACTGTTTGATTATGTCTGACCTGGACTGTATAATTATGTCTGACCTGGACTGTATAATTATGTCTGACCTGGACTGTTTGATTATGTCTGACCTGGACTGTATAATTATGTCTGACCTTGACTGTTTGATTATGTCTGACCTGGACTGTATAATTATGTCTGGCCTTGACTGTTTGATTATGTCTGACCTGGACTGTATAATGATGTCTGACCTGGACTGTATAATTATGTCTGACCTTGACTGTATAATGATGTCTGACCTGGACTGTATAATGATGTCTGACCTGGACTGTATAATGATGTCTGACCTGGACAGTATATTTATGTCTGACCTGGACTGTTTAATTATGTCTGACCTGGACTGTATAATGATGTCTGATCTGGACTGTTTGATTATGTCTGACCTGGACTGTATAATGATGTCTGACCTGGACTGTATAATTATGTCTGACCTGGACTGTTTAATTATGTCTGACCTGGACTGTTTAATTATGTCTGACCTGGACTGTATAATGATGTCTGACCTGGACTGTATATTTATGTCTGACCTGGACTGTATAATGATGTCTGACCTGGAATGTATAATTATGTCTGACCTGGACTGTATAATGATGTCTGATCTGGACTGTATAATGATGTCTGACCTGGACTGTATAATTATGTCTGACCTGGACTGTTTAATTATGGAGGTCGCCTCTTGGATTAGCCAAGTCACATAAAAAAAATTTTTTAAATATCACAACAAATGTTTAATTTAACATTTCTATTAAAAGCTGCTTGTGTAGCTACTAGGAATTATTTAACAAGTTTATTTATTTATATTTGTGTTAGTTGCATATGTTTCATTATTTTGGCCAACAGGAAGTAAATGTTTATGTGGTGATGACATCATAATTACCCACAAATATTCAAAATGGCAGCCATTTTAAGTTTTCAAATTCTCATAACTGCTTTATTCAATGTGCGATTTTCGTAATGTGTTTGCTATCATGCGCACATTTCCAATGGCAAACAAGCCAAAGTTTCTCCTTTAAATGCTGTGATTTACTTGGAACATGGTGTGACAAAATACCCTGAGCAAGCAGAATGTGTAACAGTATTGTAAAATAATAGTGTAGTGTGCCGTGATGCTTTACTTAAAGTATTAAAATACACTTATTGTATACTTAATGATTATTGTTCATTTAATGAAGTTTTATTTAGATGACAACAATATTACCGATTACATATTCTATATAACCACAGATTATACTCTCACACCTTCAGTAGAATTGTAAGTTGCAACATTTGTAGAAGTCTCTATCAACTTTGGCTAGAAGTGATAGTGTGGTTTTATGCTAATGTAGTTTAATTTAACTATCATACACACACATTCTTTCTAAAAGGTAGTGTTTATAATGTCTTTAACCCTTAAAATGCCGAATAAATTAACAAATGAGCAAACAAGATAGATCCAGATCAGCCATGGGTCTGAACAGGTTCTACGTTGTTTGCTATGTAGACAAGTGTTTTAGCTCCAATATCTATCCGAATAGCAAACAGCACAGAGCCTGATCAGACGGCACGTTTTGTGCCGTCTGATCTGGCTCTATGCTGTTCGCAAAAGTAACTTTAGTGTAATTAGCATTTTAAGGGTTAATGTCATATTTGCCGTTTGAGAAAGATGTAATTTCCTTTTATATCAATTTCTTTCTTATTACTAAGTGGCATATTGCTGTAGCGGTGTTGGTTCGAAGCCCATCCTGGAGGTTATAATATATTTCTCCAATTTCAAATTCAGCTTCCAGCTATCGGATTTGTTAAGAGTTGAACGCAGATCTCAATTTTAACCAATCAAACAACTTGAACTTGAGATTATGTCTTCAGTTCTGTTTTCTGAATATATGAATATTTATGCTCTGTTTTCCGGATATATGAATATTTATGTTCTGTTTTCCGGATATATGAATATTTATGCTCTGTTTTCTGGATATATGAATATTTATGTTCTGTTTTCTGGATATATGAATATTTATGTTCTGTTTTCTGGATATATGAATATTTATGCTCTGTTTTCTGGATATATGAATATTTATGTTCTGTTTTCTGGATATATGAATATTTATGTTCTGTTTTCTGGATATATGAATATTTATGCTCTGTTTTCTGGATATATGAACATTTATGTTCTGTTTTCTGGATATATGAATATTTATATTCTAATACAATGTAGATGTGGTGCTATCAATTATGTGTGCACTTTCTTAGTTAAACTTCAACTAATCTCAAGCACGTAGCTCCTTTTTAAAGCACTGAAGCCCTGGGCCTGCAGATTGCCACAGAAAATGAATAAATCCGAATAGACCAAAAATACAATAAAATGCTGAGTGGGTATTACCATATCTGTATAATATATAGAATCTAGACCAGCAGTCATATATTTTAGCCACGTGATCGTATATGTTTTTGTCATCTCTGCATATAGCAATTATATACTAAATTTGGTAACATTTAAAAAAATACATCGAAATTTGAACATCTAAAATGTACATTAAAATGAGTCAAGAGTACACCATCGGCATTCTGGGATTTATAATTTCTTGGCCCAGGCCCCTCCAACACCACTGTACCTTTGGTCCTCAATTTATTGTTTACATCTCGTGATAAATCAGACTTTATCTGCCAAGGGAGATAACAGAAAGCCAGCAATATTTCACATTATAAGCTTGAATAAGCATTTTGTCGTAAATGTTCTATTTTAGTAATGTGCAGGTACATAATTCCAGACATAAAGTTCACTGATAGTTTGAATCACAAAATCTTGAAATTAATCCTTAGATTTCTCCGTCTCAATACGCGTTTCCCACAATGCAGTAAATCGGTAAGGAATGGTTAATTTCTTCTTCTCTTTCTTATGCATTTCATTACTTGTTTTTGTCTGCAGCTTTTATCAGGACTGTGCCGAATTATGTCGGGAATTTACCGACTTTTTGCTCGGCGATTCATAACAGCCGACGGAACGACGAACACGTAATTATTTCTCTCACCCCTTTACGATATTATTAATGTTGCCTTTGTTGACAGATCTAAGCATATCGCTGCATACGATTGGTGATGGCATGCGGGCATGGAGTATATATTTCGAAAATTAACAATTACATATTTTATTGTTATTATGTTAACTAATTGATAGCATTTGCAGGTCTTGAGCTAGACATATAAAATAAGGAAGACAGTGTTCATGTATTAGGGTGATGCTTGGTGTCTCAACCATAATCTCTCTATATAGTTCTTTGAAAATGTATCTCCCCCTGCTGAATCTAGGGAGAAAGCTGAGGGAGAATTTCTACCATGTCTCCTAGCTTGAGCTCTAACATCCGCCAAGGGAGACTATTTCGCCCTCATCTCCATCTATCTCGAGCCCTGGCATCAGTCGAGGGAGACTATTTCTTCCACGTCTTATCTCGAGCCCTGGCATCAGTCGAGGGAGACTATTTCTTCCCCGTCTTATCTCGAGCCCTGGCATCAGTCGAGGGAGACTATTTCTTCCCCGTCTTATCTCGAGCCCTGGCATCAGTCGAGGGAGACTATTTCTTCCACGTCTTACCTCGAGCCCTGGTATCAGTCGAGGGAGACTTTCTTCCCCGTCTTATCTCGAGCCCTGGCATCAATCGAGGGAGACTATTTCTTCCCCGTCTTATCTCGAGCCCTGGCATCAGTCGAGGGAGACTATTTCTTCCCTGTCTTATCTCGAGCCCTGGCATCAGTCGAGGGAGACTTTCTTCCCCGTCTTATCTCGAGCCCTGGCATCAATCGAGGGAGACTATTTCTTCCCCGTATTATCTCGAGCCCTGGCATCAGTCGAGGGAGACTATTTCTTCCACGTCTTATCTCGAGCCCTGGCATCAGTCGAGGGAGACTTTCTTCCCCGTCTTATCTCGAGCCCTGGCATCAATCGAGGGAGACTATTTCTTCCCCGTCTTATCTCGAGCCCTGGCATCAATCGAGGGAGACTATTTCTTCCCCGTCTTATCTCGAGCCCTGGCATCAGTCGAGGGAGACTTTCTTCCCTGTCTAGCTTGAGCCCTGGCGATTTGTGTATGGATGGTATATTATCAGATAACTTTAATTTTTGCTTGCCTAAATTTAATCATAGAAGAATTAATATACGGTAGTGATTTTTTCTGCAAAAATAATTTTGTAATTAAATCTTTGCTGAATGCCCTTAGCCGAGCCGTATGATCATTTAGTTTGTACAAGTAAATTTGTATAGTAAATTCCGTGTGATTATTGCCTTTGAGTGTGTCTACTCTGTGAATATTTATCGTATAATAATACAAAAATGTAATTTCAAATCCATGTCTCGCGGAAGAAGTCACTACATGGGAGCATCACATTAAAGTATATATTATGTGAATACTGATATCTAATAATAGTATTATATTATATATTTCCGACAAAGCATCATTTTCTTTCAGTTTTCAAGAAAAGTTTAAATTAATGACTAAATTTAAATACACCTTTTTTACTCCACAACAGAAGAGGTCATTTACTCCTATCTCCATAATGCTGATCAGCAGTAGGACTGGTGCACTGTACTAAACACTCATATAATCAATATATGGGGGTAACAATGGCAATAAAAGGAGTCGTATGGCGTTTATGTGGAGTTAAGGGTTAAGCTTGGCAGGGCAGACTTTATATTTGTTAAAATTGTTGAGTTTATGTTGTATTTTATCATATGTGGTGCAATTGACTTGCATTTTATAAGTGTATTTTACATATTGTACTGCAAGAAATTAACCATAATGAGAATGACATAGTTTTTATGTAGTATTTTTAATGTATTCATAATTTTGTAATCAAAGCCAACAAATAAAAACGACGTACCGGTAATATTTGAGATATTCTGAGCAGGAATATAGGCATTGTCACCAATTGGATGTAGGAGCATGCTGCTTAGCTCTGATTGGTGTAATTTTTCACCCAATCACTAATCTCTATTCCCTAGCCTTGTAACATGTCAAGTGCAAAATGAACTTGATAGCTATAGCTTTTTTGTAATTATTTTGTTTTTCTTCTTAGCACGGCTACTACATGTACACTTATTTTATGATATACATTTAACTGTTGACTGAATTGCATGTATATTGTGACAGTATCTACTATTGTAATGTGCATGAATGCAACTTGCCAACTAAATGACCAATATTTTGTGTCATCTACTAGTAATTTCATAAATATTGTGTCGTAGAAAAGTCTGTTCTGTCGGCTTGGGTGTTTCTACAGTGAAATAAGTTCTGATGTGGCCTATCAGCTTGGGTGCTTCTTCAGTGAAGCAAGTCCTTGTGGGGGTCTCCGTGGCCGAGTGGTTAGGGTCATTCAAATCACTTGCCCTCCACAGTTGTAAGTTTGAATCCCACTCTTGGTGTCAAATTCCTTCAAGTAAGGAAGCTATCCAGCTGGTTTGCAGAAGGTCGGTGGTTCGACCCGGATGCCCGTCCGTGCTTGAAATACTGCTTGTAGGGGACCCGGGATCTTCAACCACCAATAACAGCTGGAGAGCCGCCATATGACCTAAGCTGTTGGTGTGACTTTAAACCCCAAAATCGAACAAAAGCAAGTTCTGTTGTGTCCTCTCCAACATTCACTTGACAATGAAGTAAGACACAAAGTTATTCTCCAAATCTTCTCTTGTATTGTTCTATATGGAACAAAACCTTGCCTAGATGAGTGACATCTGCTTGTACAGGAGGCATCTGTGGCAGACATTGTGTAGGAAGGCATATGTGGTGTGGCTTTACATTGCATGCTATTCTCCATAAACTAGGTTTATTCTCATTGCGCATGTATAGATTAGGATTTAGGATTTTAGTTCATTATTAGAATGAACTATTTCATTAGAAGCCGTCCCTATTTCATTAGACACTGCCCCTATTTCATTGGACTCCGTCCTTATTTGATTAGACTCTGCACCTATTTCATTAGACGCCATCCCTATTTCATTGGACTCCGCCCTTATTTGATTAGACTCTGCACCTTATTTCATCAGACGCCATCCATTTTTCATTAGACGCCATCCCTATTTAATTAGACGCCATCCCTATTTCATTTGATCCCTATTTGGGTAACTTATTGGTGTGTATGTGTGCGAATAGTTACAGCATTTATTTATTAAGCATAATTTATTTTTTATATTTGAGAAACCAGTATAACAGCCATAATATAACAGTTACCATTGGCATTGATATTATGTGATATTTAAAGTACCTGCTTATAGGCCACATTAGAACTATGTATCAACTGTTCATTTATCCCTTTCCCACATAGAAGCACCTCTTGACACCATTACCAATACGGCATACATTGACATTATAGTAGTCAAACCAATGTTCATAATATAGGCCAGAATCTCATGTAGTCCCAGTAATATCTATGGAGGTGGGATAGATATGGCCACTACTTATTCACTGCATGATAGCTAAATGGCTGTCGTTTGTATGGAGATATAGTAGTATATTAACCTAAATATCTATGAAGGAAAGGGTTAAACTTAACGGTATTGACATCTAAATTAATGAAAATAGATAGATTTTGATTGATCAGAGATTGCTGTTTAAAATAGCAACTCGATATACTGCATAATACTGCTTGCATCGTTTGTATCTGCTTTAACCACTGTTCATTTCATCTTTGTATACTTAATACCCATAATGCATAACTGTTTCCTTTCCAGAAGCACCTGCAATTTACCCACAATTCATTGCTTTCCCATCATGCTTTGCAGATATGCTTTCCAGGATTCATTGTAGAATGCTGTAATATTTCCCCATAACATTATTTGCAGCTTGGCTATAGAGCACCAGCTATGTTAGTACCTTTTGTTTCAGAAACTTGAAGATTTTTGCACACACAGAAATATAGACCATACTAATGGTGTGTCATCCTTCTGGGAATTGAGAAGTATTTTTAACTGGATTCTCTATGACAGAGCTCTTTGTAAAACGCAGTGAATTAATTAATCACTGGACCATAGCCAAAACAGAATAATACTATATGTTGAATATCGCACTTCAAAGTCAATAGATATGTCATTTGGTCATTTTTACTATTTTATACAGCACCTGTATGCAGCATAAAAACTTAATTAACCCATTCAACACCAAATAACTGACATGGACTGGTCCATGATATTTTTAGACCAATAAATTAATAACAAACTTACATTTGGATCAGTTCATTTATCAAAATGGGTAAAAAAAAAATTAAAAATAGTTATATTACTTGAAAAAAGTGCAGATCCTGATGATACGGCTGGTCACGAGCCGGCTCATCTGGATCTACACTTTTTTGTAAGCCAATTTAGAGGTCTGTGGTGTTGAAAGGGTTAAATAAAAGGGCTAAAGTGTCATTACATGTGTATTGATTGTAATGCAATATGTATGTACACGCATGACTTTGATACTTAAACACTGATTTCTGACAGTATTCTATACATATATATATTAATTTATCCATTATATCCACACTAAACATCTAAGATGGTGGACTATATTTACATTGAAAATCTTCGTACATCTTTTGTCATGTATGGTCCGAGTTTCATAATTTGTTCAAAGCTTTTGAGATTATAAAGAGGTCTTTATACTGTTGCCAGTTCTAAAATGCTCTTTCTTCCCCATGAAGTATTTATCTTCCATCCTGTTTATAGCTAATAAAATAAATTGTGTATAAAAACACCAACTTTGCCTTTGTTTCCTTTAGTTTTAACTTCATTATTGTTATTGAGCAACTTATTTCACGTTGTAGCTGGCTCGGGAAATCTTCAATGTTTTGTCATCGTAAGAGCCTTCAATCACCTACTATTATTATTACGCTATATAGTCAATGGATAACTGTGTAGAAACTAACATATTCCCTATGCATACACACAAACAGTTCCCATTTCAAATGTAGTAACATTTATTTTATGATTTCCAATTTCCACTGCGTTTTCGAACTTGAGCCGTCATTTATGCATTGTCTAAGCGCACTGTTCTAGCACCATTTATGCGTTGTCTAAGCGCAATGTTCTAGCACCATTTATGCATTGTCTAAGCGCACTGTTCTAGCACCATTTATCGCATGGTTGCATTGTTTTCTATCATAAATAAATTTGCAGCCTAAAATAAAAAAAGTCTGCCTCCGTGGTCGAGTGGTTAAGGTCGCTGACTTGTATACCATTGTAACCTATCATCACTGATGGTTCATTTATATGAAAAAGTTGGCAGTTTCTTACGGAGGTTGGTGCACCCAAGTACTGGTTAACCGCTGGAGCCTGCCCAAGAAAGGTGTTGTTAGGTAAACTGCCCGCCGGCAATATAGCCCAATATGATGCTGATGCAGGCGTAAAACCCGAAATAACATAACATAACTAAAATAAAAATAAAATTTGTTTGCTTAAATGAATGATCAAATTATATTTCACTTGTGCACATAGAAAGCTATTATTATCATATACGGTAGCTAATAATCTATATTGATAATATTTCTTTCAATATTCATCCGGTGAAATATAATGTGATCATACACTGAAACAACCAAATATCCTCTATCTCTGATACATAGACATGTTACATAGTATGTAGAATAAGATGGCTGACTAGCAAGGCCCTTTATCACTCCGGAAGTGCGAACCTTTTATGTGTATGCCATTTGTGTTGATTTTGCTGTTAAGCATTGCATAAGCTTGTTTAGAGGTTCACCTGTGCATCCCACAAAAGCGCAAACACAACTGTATTGTCAGTGGTCCATTGGACTGCAAATACAGGAATTGTGGGTTCGATCTCTCGTCTGACCTTCATAATAATAACAGTCTTTCAGATAGAACTTTAAACCAGGGCTCATGTAGCAGTGCTATACATGGGGCATGTAACAGAACCAGGGATGCTTCTGGACATGGAGCATCACCTGTATCTTGCACTATCCTCCAAATAAATAACTAGATAGCATCACCCCGATTAACCAGGGGCGAATATGATAAACGAACATATCAAGAGGGAAAAAAACTGCTGATATGTCAGAAATGACAATACCTGTGAACCTGTAACATAAGCTCAGCATTGATAGCAAGACTGACACAAATCATCGTCATTATCATTGTCAATTAACTCTTTTTATTTCATTCAATTTATCATTTAGCGATTAATGTGTTGCTGTGCAGCCAGTGAATCTTCGTTAAACTGAACTACATGCAAGTTGAGAGATGAAGATTTCCTATCAACTTGTTTTAGTAAATTTGACCTATTTATCTTATTACGACCCACAAAACATCTGGACTGTAAATGTATACATACCGGTACTGGTATCATTACTGGTACCCAACTGAAATGGAAGAAAGACGTTACAGATTCAGTTTAACTTGGTTTAGCTTGTTTATCCAGCAGCTAATCAGTGCACAAGTAAATCATTCATGTATATATTTAAATTTTTTACTGAAATAGAAATTAAAAATATGACAAGTTGTTAAACATTTGCTTAAAGGAATATCACATCACTGTCTGCCAAGTATGGACACATTATAAACAGTCCTTTAGGGAATGAAAAACCTAAGGAATTGCATGGTATTATTTCCTTGTTGAATTTGGCATTGTTGCATCTTGGGTATAATTGACCCATCTGCATGTAAAAAATAGAGTACTAGAAAAAATGTTTTTCTTTTTGTAGTTTTACTGTTGCATGACCTTTTCAGAAATGGTAGTTTCATAAATTTATATATTTGCACTGTATAGCTGAATGCTTTGTATTCAAGATTTAATAAATGGAATAGTTTGCTTCACTGCTTAATTCCCACTGCTTCATAAGATGTCACTCTATAATTATTAAACTGTGATAGCTGTAGAAATGGAATTATTTGAGAGGTGTGAGTGCATAACCATTGCGACAGACTTTTAACCCCATATTTCGGAACCAGAGTCTTCTAGATTTCAATATTCTGCTGTATTGCGGAAATGATGTAATAAAGAGACTGTTGCTAGGTTGGACTTGCTCCCCAAAGTTGTGTTTTCCTTCGATTGGCCATTTCTCATTTATATTAATTGTATCACTCTCTTCCAGTTTTATCAGTAATATTAACTTATTTCATTCATACAGTATAGTTTATCATCTCCATTGTAAATCTCTCATCGAATCGTCAGCTCATTTCATTGTTACAACTAAATATCATTTAGTTCATAATTATACTAGTAATCATTTGTCTTCGAGTATATCTGGGTGCTGTTTGCAAATCAGTTTGCTATACTTCGTTACATGTAGGCCTGTATGAATTCATCTGACAGTGTGTCATATTTTTGTATATTTTCAGCTCAATCACACAACATGAACCAGACAACGAAAATGACAACGATGTTGACACAAGTTGTTGTCCGTTTTTATTAAGAGTTTTACGCACTGCCCTCCCTTTGCAGTTACTACTGTTACTATTATTAGCAATGGTGTGTCTCGTGCCAGTGACAGAGGAGGACTATAGCTGTATTGTAGCCAACAACTTCCGTCGATCTCTCCATCCTATGCTGCAGTACACAGATGGACCACCACCAGTGTGAAGCTACACAGATATTCATAATGTAATGGGATAGTGCAAAGTGCAAGGAGAATTCCTGTTGTAATGAATCATTAATATTGTGACACATCAAGCAATGTACATACCTCCACATATTCATCTTGTTACCCAGTACATTGTATGGGCGTACCGTAAGCTTGATATATCTGTAGGCACCATTAGGAATGTGGGGTCCGGGGGTATTTTCCCACAAAATTTTGAAAGTCTTTTTCGTCACCTTCTTTTAAGGCATATATTGACTAGAAATAAAGAACATATTTGTACAATTCTGAAAATCTTCAGTCAGAGACATTGGTCAGTTACTGCCCCTGAATACTCTCTAAAAGTATGTAGGTCCTCTTAAGTTGTTTCCTCTGTTTTTATCGTTGTTTCCTTTGCACTATATGCCACCAATTTTCTACCACTTTCTCATTATGTTGCTATATCTCGACAGATATCCTACAGTATATCCAATAGGTAAAAAATCTGTAATTTTTTTTATCAATTAATTAACATGATTTGGATAAAATCACATTTATCATAACGCAACATCCGGTTAGGGAACAACTGTAAAAAACCCAAAGGATTCCAACACACATTTAGGGATAAATCAGACTTTATCTCCCGCGGTAATAGAAAAGCCAGTGAGGTCCCTCATTAAAACTTAATGAAATACCAATTTATTTTCATATTCGATGTGTCCTCTGCTTACCATACACCTCCACCCCCTTACCCTTCATTATTTATTGCATTTTTGGCATTTTCTCATATTTTCAACATGCCTACACTATAGTGATGTGCCTATAGCAAGCTACGCCACTGCATTGTACCAGTAAATTACAACTTGCTGTGAACATTCATTTTGGAATATTCTGATTGTATTGTATCACGATTTTGTGCCAAAGTTTCATTTGTTGATGTCGGTATTAATTGGTCTCCGTCTGTGTATGTAATGTATGTTGTTATATCAACTTGATGGTTGACTCTTGTCACATATCTACACATATATCTACACATATATATTATCTACATGTATATATAATACAATATATATATAATATACATGTAATGCAATAGTTTGTTCGAAGCTAATTTTTTGAAATTACAAATAAAACAAACAAATAAATATAGTACTACAATGTATATCTAAATCAGTTTGATGAAAAGAGTTTATTATTAAACATTTACTAAGGTGTCTGTCATTTAAGAAAATTAACTTTTGGTATATTCGGTGCACCTCTTGGTCTGTGATTCTGTAATAAATATGCCACAAATCTGCACTTTGAACATTGGATGTACATGTAATATACAGCTTGTACAAGAGATCACACCTCCAAATTAAGGACCGCATATTAAAAACCTGTCTAAAAGCCAGCATTTTCCAATCAGTATCACCGCATACTGTAACTCTGCAATGAGAGACCACATGCCAACAAGAGCTCACTTTTGCCATTTACATCTACATACCTTATCTTATTCATATATAAAGTGTTGCCATTAGCAAAATCATACAATCATACCCAATACCTTGCTGTGTAGAGAAATAAGTTAGAAAAGGAATTAGTACGGTAGTGGGTATATCGTGTTAGCTCGGTTAATAGAGTAATGTTGCTCATGACGATTGTGCTTTAGCCGGTATATTTGGAGATGACCGACGTAGAGACTGGAGACATATCTATGCTTAATCTATACGTGTATATTTGTTTGGCGCAAGATTATTGTAACTCACTTTTTGGAAATTTTACAGGAGAAAGCAAAATAAGTTACAATAGTCTTGCAATAAGATTTCCAACTGTCTGAGATACAACATTTATAAACATAATATTATATTAATTTAATATATTTGGAAGGGCTTGGAATGTACTGGCAATCTTATTTGACAAGATGCATGCAACCAAAATGTATCATTTTCTGACAAAAAAAGTTACAATAGTCTTGCGCCAAACCCTTGAATTATTATAACAATACAGTTTTGGGACAGCACTTTGAGACTTTGTACTAGAGCCTTAATTCCCTGTAGGTAAAACAGAATGTACATACTACATCAGTACCGACGTACTACTTCAGCACAGTCATACGCAATTACAAACTTGTTCTGGTTTAGCCCGTTGCTCCACATAGACGCTATACATAGATTATGCTTATTGAGTACTACAGTGTGCCTATTGCTTATCAGCAGTATGGAAATAAAATGAGTAATTGTCTTCTTCTGTTGTGGAGTGCAGGGTTAATAATAATAAAAAATATTGAAATTGACAATATAATTATGAATGCAAGGATTGGGTGTTGTGGGGCATCGGTTAGTTACTGCCTCTGAATACTCCCTAAAAGAAGATATTGTCCTGTTAAATGTTTTTCTCTATCGTTGTTTCCTTTGCACAAAATGCTAGCAATGTTATTCCACTATCGCTTCTTATGATTATTAAATTAGTATATCTCGACAGATCTCCTACAGTATATATATAATGGGTACTTATTTGTAAAACAATGTTATCAGTTAATTAACACGATTTTGATAAAATCACATTTATCATACTGCAACATCTGGTTAGGGAACAACAGTAAAAACAAAGGATTCCAACTGAAAGGACTTATTGGGATAAATCAGACTTTATCTGCCAAGGTAGGTAATTGAAAATTACAGATGTCTCTCATTGCAACCAATGTTCCATTTAGAACTATTATTAAGTTTGTATTCTGTATGTAGATACACATAAACTGTATATATAATTCTGTATCCATGGTTTAGAGGAAATTCATCTTATAAAGCACCTTTTATATGATCACCAACCTCATTACATTTTGTTTCCATGGCAACTTACATATTCTAGACTGTGATATTTTGGAGACTCGGGTCTCACAATCGTCTGTGATTCTGTTTAGTATGATATGTATATAACTACCGTAGGCATAAGAGATTTGGACCAAGTAGGTGTTGACGTGTCTGTCCGTATCAACAGGCCATTATTTAGTTTTACATCAAATGATCGACTAAATTTATTTGCTGCTTGAGTCAAAACGCAATATAGAACCAATACGGTAGTTTTTGGAATGTCATAGTTGTGTAGTGTTTGATTTTTGCAATTTGGTCGATTTATAAGTACACTACCTAGCTTCAGCTATGATATATAGTGTACCATGTTCAAGGTTAAATCTTACAGTAGAAGAATGGCTGATTTCATACCATCAGTTGCAGTACTGTACTGAGGGCTGATTTCATACCATCAGTTGCAGTACTGTACTGAGGGCTAATTTCATACCATCAGTTGCAGTACTGTACTGAGGGCTGATTTCATACCATCAGTTGCAGTACTGTACTGAGGGCTGATTTCATACCATCAGTTGCAGTACTGTACTGTGTATTGTTTAGTTACATTTTAGGGTGTTGTCAGTCTAACTCTGGCATATCTCATTTGTTGTGATTTTTGTGTTTCTGTGTTGTCGCTCTCAGGAACTTGTCACATTGCTGCAACAACTGTACAATACCTGTATGGGTAGATATATATATATATATACAGTGTTTGCATCAGCAAGGTGAAATATACAAATATGGCCCCATAAATGACCACTCAATGGAAGAGAATTATTATAAAATGGTACATTTTTATAACCTTAATTTTATAAGTCCTTTACCTAACATATTTTGTGTCTATAAGAAAACAGCAGTTTCTATAAAAGCGTTATTTACCAGCTGAATTTTTCCAAATAATTGTTCTTTCGCAACAATAAAGTGATAGGGCCAATTGCTTTTTGTTGCAAAATTACATATTGTTGATCGAAGAATTCCTACCGACTTCTATATTTTGTTGTGCAAAAATTGGCCATATTTGTTTTGCGATGTATATTACAATGTTAAATGTTGTTCGTACATGCAGGGATTTTCCAATTGTAACCCTGTCTCCATGTTTATAGTTCCAACATTGTCACGCAGTTAGTGCTTGTTAAATGGTATTTATTTAGGCTGTTTATTACAAATGTATGTTAAAACTTCTAGCTTTTATGCTCTATGTATACCCTAAATACCGTTCTTAGACAAGTATCGCTTTTCATACAGCATTTTGAATAGAAGTTGCAATCACATCTTTTTAACCCATGTTAGTTTTTATATCTTTTAAATTTTTAGATCCAATATTTTAATTCCTGTTTGTTTTATTTCTCTTTCAATTTTTAGATAAACTATTTTTAATTTTCATGTCCATAACAGCACAACTTGCAGTTTTACCGGGACAGTTTTACAGCAATTCTCCATATTAAAATGCTAGTTACATGGTATTGAAGCAGATGTACGGATAATGAATGTATATTTGGCTTGCATGAAGCGTTGTTAGCGGATCTAGTATGCTTATTCTGATACTTGTATAATGTCATGACATAATATTAAAGAAGATACTTTGTATATTGTCTTTTTATTCTTTAAACGGAACTTTCCATAACAACCAATGTATCAATTCTTACCTTGTAGAAGATCAGGTCTTGTTTAAATGAGCCACCATTACTGGTGTTATTATGTGTGTGTTTTACGTTTATTTATCGTCGCTACCGGTAGCCAATATGAGCTATGACCCTGAAGAGATGTCATTTTAGATTTTTGGAGGATAATGCAATGATACAGACAGATACCCATTCCAGAGTATCCTCTGGTTCTTTTACATGCACGGTGTAAACCACTGACACGAGACCTCGGTTTAAAGTCCCATTGGAAAGACTGTTAATTTTACCACTGGACTACAGACCCATCTGTATGTTGTTATTACAAACACAATGCTACATTTATCTATAGTATCTACCCTTGTTATGCTTCATGCCATTCGAAATTAACCTTATTTTAGATGGCAAATGCCAGCAGAGTACATAATATGGTATGCACATATAATAAATTCAACTGCCTCACTCATCCATCTTCCTAATCACCTACCCCTGACTTATTCCCATTATCTATGTCATTTGTCACCTCACTCATCCAAATTCTCTATGGAATCCAACACATGCAAATCCGCTGTGTCATCACCTGACCTTACTTGTCTACTTCCTCTACCTCTTTGTCCATTTCTTCACTACTTATACATCATCACACTCTACTCACCAACTCATTAACTTCGTCTCTGTCACTGACTCGTGCACATTGACGATACACACCACTGATTCCCTTATTGCATGACCAATCCACGTCGACTACGGACAATATCTAATTCAATTTAAAATCTCCTTATACATTATAATGATAATTATCCGCAACGTTCGCCACGATATGTGAACACCTTAAGATTCATCCCATACCATTGTAAACTGAACTTATATCAACACTCATTCTTCCCGAGAGCTGTTGTCTTGTGGAATAGGCTCCCCGACTCTATCATAGGTATGGACTCACTGAACAGTTTCAAAGAAGCCGTCCAGCCAGGGGCGAGGTTTTAAATATAAATAGACATGTGTAGTGTAAATACAAGTTGAAGATTTTAAAGGCACATACAGTTTCACGTTCAAAGCGTCTGGCGATGCACATGCACACGTTTTTAAACCGCACATCTCGTCGTTATTTCTGCCTAGCGGATCTTGATGAGTAAATACATTGAAATTGAAGTATACAATTAATGTTATCTTGCCTACTCATAAGAAATTCTATCTTTATCTTCCACTTCTCGTTTATCACTTGAAAGTTTCGACCACCTTTTCTACACCATTACCCTATTAACTCTTGCTCTAAGTCATCACCTACCATTGGCAAATCAACTGCACCAACAACCACTGCCGTGTCTACTATATCTGTTTCAATATATGCCGCCGACCCATCCACTTTATCTCTGACTAGTCCACTTTCTCAAGCCCGTCTACTTTCTCTATTTCCACATGCCTCTGATTTGCCCACGAATTTAATATCAATAAATGTGTGTTCATGCCGTGTATAGCAACATCTAAACATCATCTTGACTAACTAGAAATGGTGCTACATCATCCGCATTTAAGCATATACATCTGTGATAGCTTGAACTTTGACCATGTTATTAAAGTCACAGATTGAACTAAGAGTACATCGCAGTTTTATAACGTGTACGGTTTGTCATAATACATAAATACTTAGTCTTCGCGCTTGCGTTTATAGCCGTTCCCATTCGTGTATCATCGTATTTTGTGTCGCCAATCTACGAAAATGGTCGATTGTGTCATGCACGTGTTTTGTCTCGTGAACACATGTCAATGTCTTGTTCTGTGTCCAATCGTTTTGTTTGTTGTATTTGTATGAATAAAATAGTGTATGAACATTGGTGAAAGCTCTGCATGCATTGGTTACTAATAAATCTTCTTTGCTCAATGATACATACCTCCGTACTTGATCAGAACCCAGAGAAATTCGTGCGAGTAAAGTTGCATGCTATAGAACATATTTACTTTATCGATATCTTTACCTTTCAAATTATTGAAAGCGTATTACATTACGACACTGTGGTACGATCTATAATATGGATGTGTACATGTACATCTGTATGTTACGTAGTAGATCCCAATACTGGTATTTCACTACGGGGAGGGGTGCGCGCTTAGTAGCAGCTCTGGAGGCCTATCTTGAAGGCCTCGACTGTCTGGGCGCTAATAGTGCACTCGTTCAGTTTGTTCCATTTTACCACTGTTCTTATGAAAAAGGAGTTTTTGTATTGTTCACTGTTAGCACTATTCACAACAAAACAGTTTGAGTTGTTTGTGACCTGATTTTCAAGAATGTTGCTAACTTCAAAGTTTGTATACTTAACGGGTTTAACCCTGCGTTTTGGTTTAATTCTGACTAAGTAGTCACAGGTGTCTACTGCCGGTACCATACCCCCCACTATCTTGAACAGGTAGGTTAGCCTGTTGAATTCACGGCGCTGTTGGAGGCTTGGCAGGTTGTGCTCTTGTAACATCCTGGTGACACATCCCTCGTCTCGAAGTCCTTCGTTATGAAGCGTGCGGCCTGTCGTTGAATCCTCTCGATGGCGTTGATATCTTTGGAAAGATAGGGGTCCCAAATAGTGGATCCGTATTCCAGGCTTGATCGTACAAGGGAGATGTAAGCAAGTTTCCTGCATTCCATAGGACAGTTTCGAAGGTTACGGCGTAAGAAGCCTAGTGTGGAATTGGCTTTCTTGCAAATGTTGGATATGTGGATGCCCCATTGAAGATCTTCGGATATGGTGACACCGAGGTAAGGATTACAAGGTACTTGTTGAAGAAAGACGTTGTTGAGTTGATAGAACTTGGATGATTTGTTCCGGATGCTGAGGATGTAACACTTTTTTGCGTTGAATCGCATTCCCCATGTGGCTGCCCATTTTTCTAATTCATGTAAGTCGTTTTGCAGTATGATATGATCCCTGGCTGACCGGATAGTTCTGTATAATAGACAGTCGTCGGCGTAGAGGCGGACTTGGGAGGATACACACTCGGGTAGATCGTTTATGTGGCACAGGAAGAGAAGAGGTCCCAATACTGTGCCCTGGGGAACACCGGACTCAACCCTGACGCTCTTGGAGTGTTCGCCTTCGCAGACTACATCCATCATCCTCTCTGTCAGGAAGGATGACAGCCAGTCGTTAAGTTCTCCTCGGATACCATAGCAGTCTAGTTTGTGTAGTAGCTTTTTATGTGGAACAGTATCAAAGGCTTTACTGAAGTCGAGTATGGCCACATCTACTTGTTGTTTGCTGTCAAAGGACTTTAGTAGATCATGAAGAGTTACTAAGAGTTGAGATTCTGTAGAGAAACCGGATCGAAAGCCATGGTTAAGGTTGGTTAGTATCTTGTGCTTGTCGAAGAATTTCATGATGTGGCTACAGATGATATGTTCAAGTATCTTGCATGGTACGGAGGTGAGAGAGACTGGTCTGTAATTTTCTGCTTGGTGTCTGTCGCCCTTCTTGAACACTGGGGAGATGAATGCATTCCGCCAGTCGGATGGAAGTTTACCTGTATCTATGGAGTGTTGGAAGATGTCTCTTAGACCGGGTGAGAGTTCCTTAGCGCAGGTCTTCAGTACAATATTTGGGATGCAGTCTGGGCCCATCGCTTTTGCAGTGTTGATGTTTTCGAGTTGTTTTTGGACTCCTTTCGTGCTAATATGTAAATTTTGGATGTTTGGTAGGTTCTTCTTAGTATTGACGGTGGGTTTAGATGAATCAGATTCTCTTGTGAAAACTGATTGAAATTGTTCAGCCAGGATGTCAGCTTTGGCTTTGGAGTCTGTAATTAGGTTGCCTTTTTGTTTCAGTGGAGCTGTGCCGATGTTGTCTTGTTTCTTTGATTTTACATATTTCCAGAATGGTTTGGAGTTCTTTGCCTGCAGCCCTTCTTCGATCACCTGGTTAACGTGGTTCCATTCTGCAGCTCTAAATTGTCGTTTGCATTCCTTCTGGAAGTGCCTATATTTTGACCAACTGTTATGCTTCTTGGCGTACTTGTAGAGACGGGCTTTCTTCCTTAGTGTGCTGCGCAGTATACTGTTCACCCAGGGTAGAGATTGTTTATGTTTACAGGTTTTAGATGGAATATTTTTATTCATAGACTTGAATAAATTGTTCTTGAAGAGAGACCAAAGTTCTTCTATATTAGTGGTTGGTGATAATTCGTTGTTGATGCTCGATGATATGGCTGTGCAGTCAGTCTTAATGGACTCCCAATTTGCCTTGGAGAATTGGTACGTCTTACAAGGTTTTTGGCTGCTATAGACCGGGCGGATGTCGGAGTCGACGATGACCATAGCATGGTCGGATATACCAGGGGCGTTTACTGATGTCTTGATTAAGGAGGGGTTGGTGGTAAAAACCAGGTCCAGTATATTCTCATTCCTTGTGGGTTCCTCATGGATTTGGACTAGGTTGTGTTCGTTCATGATGTCTATTAGTTGTTGTTGGACATTTCGATCTTGCACGCCAGGAGCATTAGAGACGGAGAGTGTTTCCCAGTTGATATCGGGGCAGTTGAAATCGCCGCACAATATAAGATGTTTAGGTTTTGTAGAGTTCAGGCGTTTTAAAGAATCTTCAAGTTGGTCGAGATCTGGCGTATTTCTCTTAGGCATGTAAAATATGGATTGCGTAATGTAAGTTTTGCGTTATTATTGAAATGTTTTTATTCAAATGTACTTTGTTTTTATCTATCTATCTGTCTTCCTCTAATGTCGAACCCCTCGCGGGGATGTAGACATGTTGCACGTCAAAAACCTCTGTCCTCTGATATGTAAATGCATGTATGTATGTTCCATTAATATGAAACCCCTTGCGGGGATCTATGCATGTTTTCCTGGACATGTTTAGCCGACATAAGCAGTTAACCAGTACTAAGCAATAAGTATGATGTGGCTTGCTCAATGACACTACATACATTGCCTGAGCGAAGCTGGGACCGTTCGATTCCAAATCCGACACACTAGTACTGGACCACGGACGCCACACAAATATATTACCTATGTTTTAGGCTTTCCAAATATTCAGAATAAAGATTAACGAACGAACCTACGACAGAGTGGCTCTTTTATATGGTCCCTGTCACATTAACAACCTCAGCAAGAAAGCATCCAGTGTGTGTTTACGTTTATTTATCGTCGCTACCGGTTGCCCATATGAGCGACGCCTCCTGAAGAGATTAGTCATTTTAGAGTTTTGGAGGATAGTGCAATGATACAGAGTCTCATTCCATAGCATCCTCTGGTTCTTTTTCCTGCACAGTGTAAAGCACCGACACGAGACCTCGGTTTAAAGTCCCATCCGAAAGACGTAATTTTATTAGGGTCAGACCGGGGATCGAACCTGCGATCCCTGGATTACCAGTCCAACGTGTTACCACTGGACTAGTCCGCCCCTGTGGTCGAGTGGTTAAGGTCGCTGACTTGTATACCACTGTAACCTATCATCACTGATGGTCACGGGTTCGAGCCCCGCTCAGACCGTGTCTCATTTATATGAAAGGGTTGGCAGTTTCTTACGGAGGTTGGTGCACCCAAGTACTGGTTAACCGCTGGAGCCTGTCCAGGAAAGGTGTTAGGTAAACTGCCCGCCGGCGATATATTCCTGTAGTGTATTTCGGCGTGGGTAGAACAGCGGCCCGACTAGCTCAGTTGGTAGAGCTGTCCGACTAGTGTTCGGGAGGTCGTGGGTTCGAGTCCCACGTCGGGTCACTAACTTTTCCGCCCTTTCTTTGCATGGTCACTTTAGTCCAAAATGGAGCTGATGCAGGCGTAAAACCCGAAATATAATTGTAAGTTCTCTGCGTTACAACGTATAGCTGAGAACGAATGTCTTAACACGGCCTGTGAACACAAAATACACGGCGGATTAGTCGAGTATTTCGTGCAGAAATATGTTTATATAGGGTGATTTTGTGTGGTAATCACTTCTACGCTAGGATAACGCGAGGGCTATTCGATATTTAATATTCAAATTCACATTTTTATACTGAAATTCCGGATAACATTTTGCTTATATGACATAAACATTTTCAATACCAGTTCTTGATATGTCAGATCATGGATGAATATCCACAATATATGTATTATATACATTTTATGTTTTTGAGTAAGTAGGGACATACAGGGTACCATAAGATGAAAATATCCCGTCATCTTATATCCAGAGAAACAGTTTAAAGCATTGCTACGGGTACACGTTTCCTAATGGGTTTTTCGTGTGCGGCTTTGCTGTTTTCATGATGGATATGTAATGGTCATTTAGCGTACATATGTCACATTATGTGTGAAACAGAATTATAAGATGTACATGTATGTAAATGCTGTATTTGTCCCATCCTCGCAATAAATGCTGTACCTAGCCCCGGCGCTGTACCTAGCTCCGGCAACAGTTGTTGTGTTGTATTTTGTGAGTGGTGGTGTTAAGACCATAATATAACCACTGGACTACAGATCCGTCTGTTAAGCTTCCAATATACACGTACTAGGATTATAAAGCAAAATACAAGAAACTTTATAACCATAAACACTAGCTACAACAGCTAGTTGCCGACAAAAACAAAGATACATAACGTATGGGTAAAACAAACACCTGTGGGGTAAAACATGGATTAAGCAAACGCCTGTGGGATAAAACATAGAACAGAACAGAACATATGTTTATTTTGACGTATACATAAGTACATAGTCATTAATAGAAATATACATACATGCATATAGATATATATACATAATTATATATATATATATATATCCACACATAAAAACATAATTACATATCACAATCAATCAATGTAATAGCCATTATATACAAGTGCTACGAATGTTGTCATGTAGCACGGAGGATAAACTCTAATATCATATTTAAATCTAAGAAGTCAAGGTATTTAATATATTATTTCGTTTGTTTAAAGCATTTTTAATGTAAAGAGCCAAATTATACAGGTCACTTCTGTTATCAGAGCTTAACAATTTCAAAAATGTATACATACTTGGTCTTGTATACAATCTTTTAGTAATATAACGTTTCCTCAAATCTATATAGCATGAACATGTTAAGATAAAATGAAACTCATCTTCCACATCCAGAGTATTACAGCATTGACAGTATCTTTCGTTTCTCTGTATTCTATTTGATGCATATCGACCAGTTTGTATTCTAAGCGAATGTGCAGATATTCTTATTCTGGTTATATATAGTCGCAATGTATATGGTAAAATGTCCAAGTAGGTTTCATATCCAAAATCATATTTACAATCATTATACAGTTCAAGTACACTACTAGACGCCTTACTAGTAAACCAACCCTGTATGAAACAATCAATCAGACGTTGTTTCAATATACATAAAAAGCTGTTTCTATTTACAACATGAGGATTACTCCAGATATCTGCAAATCCATTTTCACACAATAATTTTTTAACATTATAAAGCCAATTTTTGATACCCTTATTACAGTCAATCAAAGAGTGTGCATATACGCGCTTAAGTATTATATTATCCGAGTATAACAATTTAAACCAGTACTTAATCATACGTATGTAACGAGATATATACATGGGATATCTACCCAGTTCTCCGTATACAGCTGCAGTGCATGTGGAAGATCTAACATTTAAAATTTGTTTACAAAAATTTAAATGGATTCTTTCAATTTCTTTGGACTTAGTGTATCCCCAAATTTCAGATGAATAATTTAATATTGATCCAACAAAAGCATCAAAAAGTTGACAAAGTATCTTTAATTTTAGTCTATACCGTTTACAATTATATAACAAGAAATTGAGAGCCTTTAATGCTTTCCCAGTAATATATTCCTGGTTTAATGCAAAATGTCCAGTATAACTTAGGATTGTTCCAAGGTAATTGAAATCATTAACCACTTCGATATTTTCATTATTATAAGTCCATTTTTCGTTTAGATATACATTACCTCGTTTTCTAAAAAACATTACTTTTGTTTTAGCAGTATTAACCACAAACCCCATGTAGTACAATAGTCATATAATAAATTAAAATTATATTGAAGCTCTTCTGGGGACTTGGCTAAAATGACCATATCATCTGCAAAAAGTAGCAAAATAAGAACAATGTCATCTATGACAATGCCAGAATTAATATCTTCTTGTAAATATAGTTCAAGATCTTCCACGAATAAAGAGAATAAAATAGGCGACATTATCTCCCCTTGTCTTAGACCGACAGCATATTGGAAATATTCCGAATAGCTTCCGCAATGTCGTACACATGACTTAACCTTTTGATACATGTCTTTAATAATGCGTAGTAGCTTACCCTGAATACCTGTTTTATATAATGTATGCCATAGTGCATTTCTATAAATAGAATCAAAACAGTGCTTCATGTCAATATAACCACAATATAATCTTTTATTTTCATTGAGATACTTTTGAACAATATTATTCAGTATGAACAATGCATCGATTGTAGAGCGCCCTTTTCTAAACCCAAATTGTGCATCTGATAAAATATTATTATTTTCACAAAAGGTTGTAATCCGTTTATTTAAAATGGTTGTAAACAGTAAACATAAAGTTACATTGGCATTATGAAATAGTATGCAGAAGTTCAATAATTTAAACCTAAAACATATATTGGTAATAGTAATATAGTAGTAGAGTAAAACATAGTATGGCAGAGAGATATACATGTATACAATGATAATTATTTGATTTAAAAGTCAATAAAGGGTTAAATAAGAGTCATTATTGTTAAGAATGTGATATTTCTGAGATGGTTTCACGTATGTAGTGAAGGGAACGATACATAGTGTACACATATTATGTACAACAGTACTACACAACCACGGTTTCTCGTGGACTAGGCTCTCGTGTGTTCATTCTTTGTCTGCCCGAAACTTGAGTTTTCTAATCCTGTGTGGACCCCACCTCATATATTAAACGAGCTAGGACAGGTTCAACGAAATTTTGCACTTGTATATTGTATACTATTCAACATACCAGGTAGTGTCTCTGACGTTATCAGCTTCCTGAATAAGACTCTACATTACCAGCACAGAATATATGCAAAAATTACAGTATACAAAACAGCTAATGCATTTGTAGCTATTCAAGTAGTATACCACCCAACGCCAGCACTGACATTATCTGTAATACTTAACCATACTGCCAAGTTCATTTCATATCAGTGCCACCTATATATGTATATACATATATATGTGTGGCGTCCGTGGTCCCGTGGTAGAGCGTCGGATTTGGAGTCGAACGATCCCGGGTTCGATACTCGGTCAGGCCACATATGTAGTGTCATTGAGCAAGGCACCTAACACACATTGCTTAGTACCGGCTAACCGCTTAGTTTGACTAATCCTGCACAGGAAAACATGTATACGTCCCCGCAAGGGGTTTGACATTAATGGAACATGCACATATATACCAGCATTCCTTTTCTCCAGAACAATCAGTCATTGGAACGGTCTACCACCATTTCATCACCAATCTTGGATGACTTCAAGTCAACACACTGGCAGGTGCTAATGACAGCATCATTCTAAGAAATGAAGGGCCCTTACAGTGTATTTCACATGTATTAACAAGTTGTACTATATACCGGTTTTTATAAAAGAATTGTTTTAACAAATTGATTCTGATTCTGATTACAAATGTTGACAAGTAACCACGTTGAAGTACAGACTGTAGATGCATTTAATATATTGGAAGATGATATGGTAGCTTGCTTCTTACATGTCTTCATCATTTTCTTCTATTCTTATTTATTCAAGTATTTGTTTATTGTCGTAAACTTCATGGCGACGCCTCTAGAAAAAGAATGGATATTTTATTCCAGTCATCCCTGGTTCTTTTACATATCCGGTGTATAGCATTGATACATGGTACCTTGTGTGAAAGTCCCATTCAGTGATCTCTAAGAGCTTACATACTTAATGTTGTTCGTCCGCCTCCGTGGTCGAGTGGTTAAGGTCGCTGACTTGTATACCACTGTAACCTATCATCACTGATGGTCACGGGTTCGAGCCCCGCTCAGGCCGTGTCTCATTTATATGAAAAAGTTGTAAGTTTCTTACGGAGGTTGGTGCACCCAAGTACTGGTTAACCGCTGGAGCCTGCCCAGGAAAGGTGTTGTTAGGTAAACTGCCCGCCGGCGATATAGCCCAGAATGGTGCTGATGCAGGCGTAAAACCCGAATCATAACATAATAACATAACTTAATGTTGTTCACATAGAGTGAAGGCACCTTGTACACAATGTCATGTCAATTAGTGGTAACTATGCGTAGGTACATACATATTAACACATATTTTGTACGGAACGGTACGTCGAAATATGGGCATTAAATGATAAGTCGTGCTAGTCAGTTGTATCATGATTTCAAACAGTTCAAACATATTTGGATCATGTAATTTGGTATTGCAATTTCAATGGACAATATCATTATATATACACTTACTGTTAATATAAATAGACAGGTAAATAATATAAAGCTTCATTGTAAAAATCAATTGCAATTAGTTTTCGCGATTTAGAGGTGAGTAGGTCACACAACACTAAATCACTTACTGAGATTATTAACCAGCGAATGCCAGTTGAGTATCATGGCATGCTTCGACACAGACCATATTCTCATATAGACAGCCAGCATGGTTTCCAGAAAAAACACTCTTGTCATTAACGACATCAAAAACTCAAAACTTTTGACATTATCCTGGGTATACCGGTAACCGGTGACATAAGCAATAGCCTGTGTATTTTTGTTCCAAAACGAGGATGTGCAAATAATGTTCACTCTCAATTAAGCATAATCATATTTATTTTATTGTATGCAATATTAGTTAGTAGGAAATAAATCATAATTAAATCAAAAACAAAGTGAAAGCAACAGCACATGCCTCCATCTTTTATTTACGCGGTGATACCAATAACCGGTGACGATGTAAATTTCACCTCACAAGTTTATACCAGTAGCAATAAATGCCATATAAGGCAATCACGTGATGTCACATGAGTAGCGGGCACCTTACAAATGTCAAATGCAGCCGATAGATAACAAATCCATTGAAATTCACCTAAATATTGACAACATGAACACAAACTTACGAGTGTAAGAGGAAAAAACAAGTTTTGAATAAATTACGGTAAATTTACCCATAGAAATGACATTTCAGCTAGTTTTTGCTATGGACAGTTGCAGAAAGCTGACGGAAATTGTCAATAGTATGCACAAAATGAACATGTGCGCTTCATTTGGATTTATTCTAATATCACCGCTTATTAGTATTCACCGATATTACGGTCATTGGGGATAATTAACCCTTTCCCTCATAGAAGTACCTCTTGATGCCATTAACAATATGACATACATTGACAATGTAGTAGCCAAACCAATGTTCATAATAAAGATCAGAATCTCATGTAGTTCCAGTAATGTCTATGGAAGTGGGATAGATATGGCGACTACTTATCCACTGCATGATAGCTAATATATAAATGGTTGTCATTTGTATGGAGACATAATAATAGTATATTAACCTAAATCTCTATGAAGGAAAGGGTTAAATGGTTGTCATTAGGGCTAACCGTGGATATAAATAGAAATATCAATGCGCAAAATATTACCAAATGAGTAGCGAGTTTGTAAGCTGCCATGGCTAGTTTGTTTGTTTTTGTGTCGGGTGCACACTCAGAATGTAGGATAAATAGAATATTAGGTTACTGTCTTATAAATTTTAATTTATTAGGCTCGTCTCCAAAAAAATACAAGGCTCAATAGAGCCTCGCCTTGTATTTGTTCTCCGACTCGCCTAATAAATTAAAATTTATAAGACAGTAACCTAATATTCTCTATATATTAACCTAAATCTCTATGAAGGAAAGGATTGACAGGCTGGGATCCATTCAGTCCAAATATTTAGACTTGAAAAATGTAACATTTTACTATCAAGGCATTTTTCAAAGTCTAAACCTCAATTACGTGTAGCATATTTTATATTCTAAAAAGTAGTTTTTATAAATTAAAATTGTTGTATGAATTCTGCACAGTCTATAACGTCTCTTGACACAATATTATAAAAGAACATTTTGAAATCAACTTTTAAATTTCATGGGAGAGTTTCACCATTCCATTTTGAATATTTGGTTATTACGAAAAGCCAAAATAGAAATCATTAGACGAAATTGTCTTGAAGATTTATCTCCTGTACCATTACGGTGAACCTAATAAGATTTCGTTCAATATCAAATAGTTCATACGCATGAAATGTACTAACAAATAATTCATTCGGATTTCTTTTGTGAAGACACCCGGCCATTGCACAGAAACGGTGGGAGAATCGCACCTGTCGATTTCAAACGGCAAAATTTTATGCACAACGGTCAGACAATATATTTTAAACGGTATTTATATTTATGATTAATCTTAACACCAATGCACAAATTTATAACCGTTCATGTCCAGAAAGCTTCAAAATCTTGGTCAGAAATCGCACCATCGGATCAGTGCGGAAATGAGCTTTAAAGATAAGACCTCGAAATAACGAATATCGAAAAAAAATTATGTAGAGGTCTTATATATAGGACTAGGTAGGGTCCAGTTAGAATCTGTCTACAATAGACACATTATCTATTATAGACAGATTCTAACTGGATCCCAGCCTGTTAATGTCATGGAAGTCTTCTTGTTTTTAAAAGTTTCATATTTCTGTAAAAGTCGAGAATGCGTAACGTCCTATCTCGCGCTGCTGTTGTCCAAACCACCTTGGAACAGGGATCGTTCTAGAGGGCGATGTGGACGAAATTGTCGCCCTATGGACCCTGGTTTTTACGATTTTCAAACAAAATTTTGTCTAGTAAGATACACTGGCCCATTATAAAGCACTCATTCTATTCAAATGTTGTATTTAATGGTTGTACTGTGCATTTTAACCCTATTTTGCAGAAGAATATTAAAGAACACCATTTAAGGAAGCGATCATTCACTTTCTCACTTCTCCCAAAAATTCTGACCTAGAATGAACCCTGCCTTGGAAGGCTTCCAATCAATCCTGATCAACCAACAATCCCATTAAATACAATACTCGGAGAGACGTTTTTATCCAGTTTTCATACAGCTGTACATAGAGGAACATTTATTGGTCCGTGCGGACTGCGGTATTTGTGTGTTAGCACACCATGTGTGAAATTGTTTATTCCAGTAAAGAGTTGCTTAAGTCAGTACCGATTTAGTCGTACATGACTAACCTGAAACCTGACGACGCAGACACTTTTCCTTGAATATCTACAAATATAGTGTCCGGGGTGGCAAGTAATAATGCGACTGCCAGAGTAAATGTAACAATGAATATGTTCTTGGTTTCAGTTTAAGAAACCATGATGACGTGGTGCAGACTGCGGGTAGTTCTACAGTCTAGGACGGCTCTTCTACCACGATATTATGCTGTGAGTCTGAATTGGTTCTTTTGAATGCAGAATGTTTAAAGTTTAAACTTTATTTATTTTACAACGATTGCGAAGCAAGTTCTAACAACTTATATTAATCACTCTCGTTGGCGCGGATGAAAGCGTATATGTGGTCATTCGTGTGGGAGGAAACCGGAGTACCCGGAGAAATCCCACCTGTCCGATCTGGAGACTACCGTACCATCTCACATACTTCCCGGTCCGAGGATCAAACCCGGGTTGCATTGGTGAGAAGCGAATTCAGAATGTTAAGAGATTATTATAAACAATTGTCGGACCTTTTCAGATCTGATTTAACGTTTCTTCAATGATTACCATTGTAGGGGGTCTCTCTGGCCGAGTGGTTACCTGCCTTTACCACTGTAGGTTTGAATCCCACTGCGTGTTGGTTGGAATTCTTTCATGAGGAAGCAATCCAGATGGCAAATGGTCACCAACAGAAACTATATACATCATCAAATACGTATTGCAATATGACGAGAAAGTATTGCAATATGTAGAGAAAGTATTGCAATATGACGAGAAAGTATTGCAATATGTCGAGAAAGTATTGCAATATGTTGAGAAAGTATTGCAATATGTTGAGAAAGTATTGTAATATGTTGAGAAAGTATTGCAATATGTCGAGAAAGTATTGCAATATGTTGAGAAAGTATTGTAATATGTTGAGAAAATATTGCAATATGTTTAGAAAGTATTGCAATATATCATAGTAAAGTTATTTGCATATCAAGACTGACCGTTTCCTCCAGATTATTGTATGTTTTGTAAGGGATATATTTGTTTGATAGAGCAAAACTAAAATGTTTAGTTAAATTGGAGCTCGATTTAATTTGATAATTGTTCTTCTGTTTAACTCACAGACCGAGTCGGACGAGTTTCCACGGATCACTGTTCCGCAGAGAATGATTGAGAAACTAGAGAAACATAACGTGAGAATAGCAAAACAGACAGCAGTGAAGAACCGACAGCATCTTAAGACTCTGGTGATATCATCGAGGAAGACTGTGCACCAGTATTACAAAGGACAGAAATTCAACGTATTTGATCCGAGACAGCTAGCGTCGCATGGCTGGAAGAACAGGAAGTGCAACTACGATTTCTTCAGTCTCGTCTCGCATCAACCTGTAAGTAGCGTATGTTACATTGGGCGGAGATGGCCAAACTTCAACTAAGCAATTATTTTATTCTCAGCTTTCATATTGCAGTTTAGAGATCGTAGTGTGGTGGGTGCTGCACTAAGTACAACACCTGACCGAGAGCTAGGTCGTCTACGATTGGATATACACCGCTGCATTTTAGTTTAACGTTATTTATTTTACAACGATTGCGAAACAAGCTTATATTAATCACACTTGTTGGCGCAGATGAAAGTGTAGATGTGGTCATTCGTGTGGGAGGAAAACGGAGAAAACCCACTTGTCCGATCTGGCACCGTATCATATCACATACTACCCTGTCCGAGGAGCAAACCCAGGTTGCATTGGTGAGAAGCGAGCGTGCTAACCGCTGCGCTAATCAGACAGCCGCTGCAATTTATGAACTTATTTTGAAATTACCCATCAATATACTTAGGTCATCAATAAATTATTCTATATGTTTTATGTATGTTCAGATCAATCACAGGCTTTTATATAATATATTGACTGACTTGAAAGAAGTGAGTTTTATACTTACATTTTGTATATAGAATTGACTACGACTTTTAGAACATTTCTCCAACTAGATTTCTACACTAAAAATCAGATGTTTTCAAGATATGTTTCGTTGATTATTGTACTTAGATAGCAACCTTCTTGTTTGTTAGAACCCGGCTATTATCAGTGGTGATGAGCAAGTGCCAACGTTTGCTGAACTGGGTCTTGATGCAAGAATTGTCCAATTTCTACATGATGAGGGTATCAAAAAACCAACCAATATACAGGTAATGAATTATACATTTAAACCATCAATATACGTAACACAGCAACCAATATACAGGTAATGAATTATACATTTAAACCATCAATATACGTGACACAGCAACCAATATACAGGTAATGAATTATACATTTAAACCATCAATATACGTGACACAGCAACCAATATACAGGTAATGAATTATACATTTAAACCATCAATATATGTGACACAGCAACCAATATACAGGTAATGAATTATACATTTAAACCATCAATATATGTGACACAGCAACCAATATACAGGTAATGAATTATACATTTAAACCATCAATATACGTAACACATAACAGAGCAACCAATATACAGGTAATGAATTATACATTTAAACCATCCATACATTTAAACCATCAATATATGTGACACAGCAACCAATATACAGGTAATGAATTATACATTTAAACCATCCATACATTTAAACCATCAATATATGTGACACAGCAACCAATATACAGGTAATGAATTATACATTTAAACCATCCATACATTTAAACCATCAATATATGTGACACAGCAACCAATATACAGGTAATGAATTATACATTTAAACCATCAATATACGTGACACAGCAACCAATATACAGGTAATGAATTATACATTTAAACCATCAATATATGTGACACAGCAACCAATATACAGGTAATGAATTATACATTTAAACCATCAATATACGTGACACAGCAACCAATATACAGGTAATGAATTATACATTTAAACCATCAATATATGTGACACAGCAACCAATATACAGGTAATGAATTATACATTTAAACCATCAATATATGTGACACAGCAACCAATATACAGGTAATGAATTATACATTTAAACCATCAATATATGTGACACAGCAACCAATATACAGGTAATGAATTATACATTTAAACCATCAATATATGTGACACAGCAACCAATATACAGGTAATGAATTATACATTTAAACCATCAATATATGTGACACAGCAACCAATATACAGGTAATGAATTATACATTTAAACCATCAATATATGTGACACAGCAACCAATATACAGGTAATGAATTATACATTTAAACCATCAATATACGTGACACAGCAACCAATATACAGGTAATGAATTATACATTTAAACCATCAATATACGTGACACAGCAACCAATATACAGGTAATGAATTATACATTTAAACCATCAATATATGTGACACAGCAACCAATATACAGGTAATGAATTATACATTTAAACCATCAATATACGTGACACATAGCAACCAATATACAGGTAATGAATTATACATTTAAACCATCAATATATGTAACACATAGCAACCAATATACAGGTAATGAATTATACATTTAAACCATCAATATATGTGACACAGCAACCAATATACAGGTAATGAATTATACATTTAAACCATCAATATATGTGACACAGCAACCAATATACAGGTAATGAATTATACATTTAAACCATCAATATATGTGACACAGCAACCAATATACAGGTAATGAATTATACATTTAAACCATCAATATATGTGACACAGCAACCAATATACAGGTAATGAATTATACATTTAAACCATCAATATACGTGACACAGCAACCAATATACAGGTAATGAATTATACATTTAAACCATCAATATATGTGACACAGCAACCAATATACAGGTAATGAATTATACATTTAAACCATCAATATACGTGACACAGCAACCAATATACAGGTAATGAATTATACATTTAAACCATCAATATACGTGACACAGCAACCAATATACAGGTAATGAATTATACATTTAAACCATCAATATATGTGACACAGCAACCAATATACAGGTAATGAATTATACATTTAAACCATCAATATATGTGACACAGCAACCAATATACAGGTAATGAATTATACATTTAAACCATCAATATATGTGACACAGCAACCAATATA